>CM047875.1:16601323-16905717 GCA_026212405.1 Petrea volubilis
CATGTATATGCTCACCAAAGTCGGAAAATTCTTATTCGGAATCGTTTTGATAGCACCTAAATCGCACTCAACCAATCCTATAATAAATATTAGTATACTAATGGTCAATTTTTTTAAATTATACACCAATATGTGATAAATATAAAATATTTACTATGTGATTAATTTTGATATGATCAAACCTAATGTAATTAAAAACTTTCCACTAACGTGTGTATATATGTGTACATGTGTGTGTGTGTGTGCACTTGCGTGGATTTTTTTTTTCTTTTTCCTTTTTAGTTTGGTAGCGTGAGTAGGAAATTTCAGAACGGTATGACTTGTAATGTTTTCCCTGCAATACGATGCAAGCATACTAATCCAGGGGTTATTTATAGTTTGCATTCTTAAATAATATTTCAATTGTATTTATCCTGGATAAATTATAAAATACATGAAATCAAGATCTTTTACTAGTATAAATAACTGATTTGTTATATTTTGTAGTTAAGGAGGATAAACGTTGCTTGTAGATAGATTATCATAATAAATATTAGCGTAAATTATGTCTATAACTCATAAAGGATGGTATAAATATAAATTAGTCTATTTTGTTTTGAAAATTATGAATACTTTTCAAGATTTAGAAACTATGGTAAAAATTAATAGATATGATCAAAAGATACTTTTTTGCATTCATAGTAGCTACCCCAGCCACCAAGAGACATACCTAATAAAGTAACAAAATTACTTAATCAATTTTGTGATTATACCAATCTTCGTAAAACAATTTCACTTTATACTATTATTACTACTACCAAAATCGCGCATTATCATTTATAGAGATAAATGTCAATTTGATCCCATACGATATATTCCCTAGCCGATTTTGTCCCAAAAATTTTTTTCAGCCAAGATAGTCCTACTGGATAGTACTCTGTCTCCAAAATGGTCCCTCCATTAAAAACTAACGGGAAACGCATGTGCAACTCACGTGCGCCGTTAATTTCAAATGGAGAGAGTTACACGTGGAACTACTTTAATCAATTTTGAAAATTTGGGACCAAATCGGTGAGTGCTTCTGTACTGTGAGACTAATTTGGCTAAAATATATATTTAATTTTAATCATGGCTTGATGCATAATTAATTTCTCATCCAAGTCCAATGACTAATAAAATCACATTATAAGCTTGGAATATTCTTAATTCTTTTATTCAAACTTAGGAATTTTCATGTGGGATGGGATTGTCAGTAAACTCATTCTCTAACGATCTCCCATTTATGCATACGAGTGTCACTACACTTGATGTCCATGAAACAATACATCCCTCATTTGAAATAGTCATAAATATAAGTCTTTTAATGAGTCAAGTTGATACCACACTCTTAGTTAGATTCAATAACTTTAAATGTTTGTGGTTGAATCTCCATGATTACATTAAAGCCGTGAGACTTGGCTTCGCATAGAGATGGAAGTCTTGAAACAAGTCTGTAAAAAGTGATCAAAATTACTCAAAGTTATTAAATCTAACTTAGAGTGGGGTATTGACTTGACTCATTAAAAGGCTTGCATTATGACTATTTCAAATGAGAGATGTATTGTTTCATGAACATCGAGTGTAGTGACACTCGTATGCATAAATGGGTGCTCGTTAGAGAATGAGTTTATTGAGAATCCCATCCCACAAGAAAATTCTTAAGTGGGAATAAAAGAATTAGGAATGTTCCAAGCTTATAATGTGATTTAATTGGTCATTTGGACTTGGATGAGGAATTAATTGTGCATCAAGTAATGATTAAAATTAAATATGCATTTTAACCAAATTAGTCCCACAGTACAGAAACACTCACTGATTTGGTCCCAAATTTTCAAAATTGATTAAGATAGTCCCACGTGTAATTCTCTCCATTTGAAATTAACGGCGCACGTGAGTTGCACGTGCATTTCCCGTTAGTTTTTAACGGATGGACCATTTTGGAGAGAGAGTACTATCCAGTGGGACTATCTTGGCTAAAAAAATTTTTTGGGACAAAATCGGCTAGCGAATATATTGTATGAGACTAAATTGGTATTTATCTCTTTATATATATCTATCTTAGAGGAATATTTATAATTTTGGAAATCATAAAATAATATGTTATTACACTAAACCTCAACAAGTGTAGATATAATTTGCTCTAAACATTAACTATAAACCTTAAAATTTTCTTCTTTTACTTTGTGTGTGCGCGTGCATGCGTGTGTTTTGGCACGGAGTAAACCTATGCTGACCCAGGCGCAAAACATTCAACTACTTTCAAACCATAATTAAACTCTGTTGTTGGACATAATTTGAACTAGCTAACCTCAGAAGTTAAAAAGGGAAATAACAGCTAAGAAGAAAGGGCAAAGGGAAGGTAATACGTAAAATACAACATTACCGTCATATAATGCTTTAACATTCAAAGAAGGGAAAGCCACAAATAGTCACAAAAATCTACACAAATTATAAATAGAAGACCTAACCTAAAATTGACAACCTGGGCTGCAACAAAAAAACAGTCATTTTTTCTCGTATCGATGTGAGCTGCGCAACTACCCAGCCGGGGGATCCCCCTCTACGCACCATAACTTGGGGAACAAATCTCATTCGGTAACTCTCAAACACTTAGAACTTTCACTTTAAGAATAGCTCTCCTCTCCATACAAACCTATGTACGATTTAGTGCTTCCGTGCGGCCTTAAGGTTATAATCATGTTTGATAAGGTTTGCTCGCAAGAGCATAGACCTCAGTTCCCGATCAAATTCACTGCCGGTCTGCAGAACACGCTGGAAAGTGCCATTCCTCTGATCAGTATGCCGAGCATAGAGAATCTTGTTGTGGGAGTCGATTCGAGCCTGCAGGATAATACCAGTAGTAATCATGAATTTTTTTGATTTTGTGCCTGAATAATGACTTTTCGAAAACAGTAAGAAGGAAAATTGTTACATGAATCAGGTTATGGTCCCCATACATTCACAAAACGGTACACATTGTGCTACATTTTGTATATTAATAGTTTGTTTTATATAAATCAAGAATGTGGAGCAATTTGAACCGTTTAACGCAATGTGGGTCCCAAAAATGACTTCAAATAAGAAAGTCTCCAGGAGACCAGCTCGTCGAGTGGGCAGGATGTACCTGTATTTGGTCATTAGTAATCAGAGCTTCAAGCTCTTTCTCCAGGCCTGTAACACTTGTATTGAAGGCATTTGCCATCATATTTAGGTCAACAGAGACAAATGGGATCGTGTACTGGATGAGGGCTTTGCTACGTATTTGCTCATACAGAGTCTCCACATGATCATGCAAATGAATATCAAGCAACAGGTTTGCCTTGAGATTTCCGAGATACTCCAGACAAGAAGCATAGTGGCTGCAAAACATGAACATCCATATTGAAGTCAAACAAGGAACTTAAGATACTGATAGATATTTAACTTGCCCTTTCCTTACAGTTCTTTTTCACGATAAATTTAGCATTTTGTATCAGGATGCCACAAGCAATAAACCAATGTGGCAAATAAAACATAGATTTTAGCTTCCTTTTTGGTTCCGCTTCCTCCCAAAGTCTGTTTATCTATCTGTGCCCGTGTCTCTATGTGAGAGACTGTAGTTTAGATTTCTCTCTGCATGTAACAAAATGGAGTTACCTAGTATAGAAATCATTAATGAGCTCCCTTATTTCAGGTACCAATTCCAAGAAATTCCTGAAATTAATGTTGTCAATGACTTTGCTCTGCAAGAAAGAAAGAGTTCAAATTGTAAGAAAATTGAAGTCACAAATCTTGTGAAGCTTCAGTTCAGATTGAAAGAAAAGCCATTTAGAGCAATAGAAGCACAGTAAATTTGCCTTCAATTCTGCACGGTCAAAAGTTGCAAGCGCGCACAGACTACCATAGGTTGCAACATCTTGGGGTGCAATTACTTCTGTGTAGTTGTTCCCTAGTTCGGGTCCAGTTTCCAGGAACTGCAAACACCAAAGAAATGTCAGACTAAAGATACTAAACAAAAGCCTCTACCACAACATGCACCAACAAGAAAAATACCTACAAATCTCAAGAACCAGGTTGAGGGCTTACCTTTCTTGAACTACATGACTCATAGAGTATTTTACCTATTTTCCTATTTCTTATAGGATGAATGGTTTAGATCCCACTTCCCAGTAATGAATTGTATATTCAGGACCTATGCACCATATTATCTTCTAATCCATTTCAAGGCTGCTGGATTTATTGGAAAGATGATATAGACGCAAACAAACAGGGGTCATAAAAGCATTTTGCAATGTAATTCGACCAGATAGCCTCTTGTGCACGATTATATAAGAGAATCACTATTTAGAGACACACACACTTTGTTTATGAGGATAGGTTTTAGTAGGCAAACCTTTCGAGCAGCAAGCTTATATTTTTTGCCTTCTAGGTGAGCCAATCCAGCTGCACAACGTAGTTTTGCAATTGTAACAGGATCCAGGGCGTCTTGGCTCTGCTGGGCCTTGCTAACATAACTTGTAACATGAGTGAACTGACCCATCTCAATGCTAACCAGAATTGCGTTCAGACACATGTGAATGATATGTTTCGATGTAGTGCAGTAGTCACGTGTGCGCACATAATTCTTAAATGCTTCACCAAGTTGACCGTGAGCATAATAAAAATCTCCAAAATCATTGTATCCCATCCGAATGCTCTCTTTGATCAAATTTGTCTGCAAAGGAGAAAGCAAAGGTAAGGACTAAGGGGAGCTAACCAGAAAGTGTGTCAAACTAAGTTAACAACAGATTTAGAATAAACTGATTATAACACAAACTATGGCACATTTCAATCCAGCGGACCAATGGAATACAGAAACCCCTTTACAATGTCTTTTCTCTTACATAAATTAACAAATCCACTGAAAATATCATAGAACTAACCAACATCAAATACTAATCCAGAAATCATTTGGAAACACAATAGAGATCCAGATAAACACTAAAATTTCTTAGTTAGACAAAAGGCCCAGAAAAATATAACAAAGTTACTTCCCTAGCAACACACAAACAAATACTTGCCACAAAGGAGAAAATCAACAAACGCTTAGTTCTGAGTTACAATAAATGGGAAAAAAAAAAAGAAGTAAATTAGGTGCCCCATTTGCACAACGATTGACCCATTAGCTAGTTCTTGAATCTCCGGCAAGGCCTCCAAAGCCATCTGGTGACTCAAAACGGTATTGTTTTACCAAGAATTGTAAGAATCACTGTTTTGGAGAAGCAAAAATATCCTATCCAATTTTCTAGAATCAATATAGTCAATTCTACAACCTTCCAAAGAGCTGTGCAACCACACTCTAACCAGCTCCCCCCCCTCCCCCCCCCCCCCCCCCCACCCCACCCAACACAAATCCAATACCTTAAGTAGGTCTCAACGGAGCCATACACAAGCACACAATACTGGGACACAATAAACCCAACAATCCCAAGTTAAACTCACAAAAGCTAGACATATCATAGTTGCGTTAAGATAAGTCGCGCACAAGACAAGCGAATTCAAAAGATAATTCAACTGAAACCAAAGATTAAAATATAAACAAAAAAAAAAGTCGATTATTTAGACTTCGTGGGTGCTCCTATTTTTGCAGTTTGCAAGATTAATCACTCTACCCTGTAAGCATTAAGTTCATTCTCGAGTTTCTCCTTCCTCAAGTCGGCCCGTCGGTCCACAGCATCAGCCCAAGCATTATCCGGTCCATAATCCGGCCCCAATCCCCCATCAATCTTCGCCACAACCTCCCTGAACAACTGCGTGTTCTCCCCCTTCTTAATCTCGTCGTAAGCCATCCTCAGAGCCTCCAGCTGCATCGAGGGGACGCCGCATTTATCGGCGATGAAGAGCAACCGGCTGATCTTCGTCCGGCCGGTGTACAGCGCCGCGTACGCCTCGATGTCGAGCTGCTCGCCGCTGATGATCGGGCGGTGCCGCTGTGATTCGCCGCCGTCTCCCCCGTTGACGTAGATCTCGTCGTCGTCTATGATAGTCCCTGCGGCATCCTCTTCGGGTTCCATGGTGAGAGCACTACCTTGAGCAAACGACGTCGTAGACTAGGGTTTTTCGCTGTGTCGCTGTCTTCTTCGTCTCTCTCGTTTCAGTTCGACGTCATAAGAGAGAGAGAGAGAGAGGAGAGAGAAGTGGGCTTCGCACGTGTGGATTTTGCCTTTTATAGATTTATTTTGGACCCAATATGGGTTTCTGGGCTGGGCTCCGGCTACCATATTTTATGGGCCCAAAATTGTGAGATCTAAAAATGGACTTCGCTCCACCTTCTGAAAATTTGAACTAATTAATTTGTTGCTCGAACTAAAAAAAAAAAAAACTAAATTAATATCAACAAAAATAATTATAATAATTTAAAATAATGTGTTTTCACCCATATAATTTTTTTAATTCTCAAACTTATAGAAATTATTATTGTGATATAAATGCATCGGGCCTTAGAGAGTGTGTGGCTAAGTTTATAAATTTCTCAAGATTATTCGGTAATTTTTTAAGTAAAATAGTTTATAAGTTTCAAAAATAAATTTTTAAGAACTTATAAGCTCTAGAAAAAAAGATAAACTCTCCCCGACTTTTTTTTAAAAATAGCTTATAAAGTGTCCGATTCTATAAAGAAAAATGATAAATATTTTTTGCCATTTTTCAATACTACGTTTCTATTATCTCAAAAAATATTTATTCACATGAGATCGATTTTATTTTATTACTTTTTTCATTGTTACACTTAAAAAAAAATTATAAGGTCTTATTTTTTACTACTTAGAGGTACAACTTACATGCTAAAAAAATATTAGATAAGTTATGGGATCTTATTTTATTCAAACACTTGAATGAATTATTTTTAAAATAAAATGTAGGAGTTTAGAAACTCCAAGTATATCTTATAAATTATATAAATTTATAAACTTTTTAAAATAAGTTTAACCAAAAACCCTTTTCAATTAGAGGGTGCAAAACTATTTGCAACAACCCCTAAGTTCACGTTACAAATTAAATGCATCTTGATGTTACTATCTCGTAAAACGGACATAAAAATTTTTATTTTGAATTTGGTATCAATGCCTTTCTTTTTCCCTTCAAAAATATATATAGTATTGAAAATAATGCTTGTCAAGCTATGTTTTTTATAATAGAGTTTTTTTTTTTTTTTTAAATTATATAATTTTATGTTTGAATACAATAATTACAAGTGCTTTTAAAGGTGCTTTTTAGAGACGGTCAAATTTTGGTTTGTTTTTTTTTGGTTTCTACTTTTCTAAAAAAGTCAATCAAGACATCACTTTTTTTACTGAAGTGATTTTATTCGAGAAATAAGTAATTTTCTTTTGGAAAAAAAACCCATCTGAACGGGCTCTTAAGTCGTATTTCATCTTTTATTGCAATGCATGGATGTATATGAAGTCCAGCTATCTCAAACTATCTATATATTTAAAAAAATAATTTTATATACATGATATAAATTTAGATTAATAAAATAATAGTTAATTATCGAAAGAAAATTATGAAATAAGAGATGAACTATCGAATCAAATTATTCTCCAACTCTGGCTCAAAAGATTTTACAATGACGAAACTCATTTACATCTCCTAACCCTTCGTTATCAACATTTTGTTATCTTGCGAAGCTTGTATTATTGAGGGCACATTTCGTCCTTGTTACTGTCGAGCTCATTTGCGCTGAAGTTTCCTTAAGGGTGTGGGTGTGGGTGTGGGTGTGTGTGTATATATATAATGATAATACGTACATGCACAATTGACACACGCACACCTATCATAATTCAAACCCCGCTCATGAACTCTCCAGGCCTTTAAAGGGTGGGTAGATGTTAAGAATTTGTTAAATATATTTGTTAAAGGAATGAAAGTTTTGGTTATACTTAATTTTCTTACAAAGTTCATGTTTAATGTGTCTCAAATTAAGACAAAGGTCGGTTTTGCCTGCTTTGTGAAAGGGATATGATGTCGTAGCAGTTTAACATTTACTAAGCGAGGACGTAAATGTTAAAAATACAATGGTGGCTTGTATATTTTAAACTGTAATTAATGCTACAAACCTTATAGGCACTTTTCGTTGATTTATAGGGAAATTCTTCCTACTTCAGGTTCGGCCACATTGGAACTATTCACGTGGCTAGTGTTTTACACTTACTATGTGATTAGTGTATAATTTAGATAGAGTAACCAATAAAATGGCAAGTGTATTAACACTTGTTATATAATTTGTTGGGTGCAACCAAACTGGTTCTGGGCAAGAATTTTTTTGATTTATAATGCGCTGAGTGCATCGCTCATAAATTGATGTTTGGTAATTTTGTTTTTGATAGTTATGGAAAATTGATGTATATTGGCCGGCATAATGGGTGGCTTCTCGTTCAAGACAGTTGAATTAGGGTCCAAATCCAAGCAAACTTATAATAACAAGGTTAAATTGTATTGATTGTAGTTAAAATCTTGGAATAAAAATATTTAATCCCAAACCATGACGCTTTTTATATATTATCATACGAATTTTTACGATATGTACTTTACCACATGAACTTTATATTTTTCACACTTAACCCCATTTAATCATTTTTCGACAATAAGTTACCTATAGACTATAGCATAAGGATACGTATCCTATTTCCGTTCACTTTTATTGCCAGGTAAAGTGCAACTCGTAAAGTTTAGATGGTTAAGTGTGAAAAATGTAAAATTTAGATGGTAAATTGCAACTCTTAAAAGTTGATATAATAATATAAAAAAAGCACTACATATACTTTTGGGAGTTAAGTATTTTTATCCCTAAAACTTTTGCAATAAAGCCAAACATGGTTTCGTCTCTGTTCAAGAAATGAAGAAATTAAAACAAAATTAATCTGATTAAACCGTGGAGGAGAAAAATCGGGGAAATTATGTACTTTGGAATTGTTTGAGACAGTTCTGTGTGTGTGTGAATACACCAACTTTTGGAAACTTTTGAAAATTAAAAAATTTCAGATACCTATAATTATTCATAGAAAATGAGAAAACTCTCGTATTGTTCTTTAGTTATGCGTTAACAAATCCACATTGGTGGTTGCTAATTTTAAACCAGGGGAAATCACACAGGTGTCTCTAAAATATGTTGTTAGAATCACTTTAATTCTTAATATTTAATCTACACATATATAAGTCCTTCAAATTTAAATTGCATTTACTTTGATCCTTCAGTCAATTTTTCGAGTTTAAGTTGCTATTTAATCCTTCAAAATTTATTTTCACATCGGTCCTTCAAAAAATTACAAATACAACAATACTGCAAACTCCTACTAGTGTTGCAGTCACCATACACTACATATAAAGAGGCCAAAATCGAATTTTTTCATATTATGAAATAATAATCCATGGCTATTATGGCTTGTTTATATGAGAATATTTATAAAATAAAGTTCTCTTGGACTGATTTAGATTTCGGCATAAGATTTTTTAATTGTGAAAGATATGTGATAAGTTGTGATTTTATATATTTTTTTGCATTATTGAGTTTTTTCTAGATATGCTACAATTTTATACTTTTCTGGTTCTTTTATCAATATTATACATTTACCTACACTTACAATATTCTTAACTTATGTGAATTTAAAGTCCTAGTCAAAAGAACTGTAAAAGTTTAATAATAATTTACCAACAAAAATATGAAATCAGAGCATATCTAATATCTTTCATGATCAAAAAATTCTCCGATAGAATTTGAAACTCTTTGAGTATAGTTTATTCTAGTAACATTCCCACATAAGTGGGATTTAGTACCTATGAAATGCAATTATCAGTATATATATATATATATATGATTTTTACAAAATTAGAAAATTCAATTTTCGACTTTTTATAAGAAATGCAAAGTAACTGCAATATTGACGTTAGTCTATAGTATAATACCTTTAAATCTTGCGTGACAATGAAAAAACTTCTTTTTTTTTTTTGGAAGAATTAAGGTGTAAAAAATATAAAATTTGAAGGATTAAAGTACAATTTAAGGTTTGATTGACAATTCCCCCCTTCCCATCCCTCCACCCTCCAAAAGAAAAAAGAAAAAAAATGGACTAGATGGCTAAAGTGAAATATAATCAAAATTTTAAGGACTAAAACAGTGTTGATTTAGCTAATGGGTTGTAGTTCAATGGTAGGAGTTCGAAATATCTATCACCATTGAGGTGTGTATGGCATTTCAATTGACATCTATAGAGTATTACAGAGTTGATTGTATCAAAAATTAGGAACTAAAACAATTCTAGCTGTAAACTTTAGGAAGTGATTTGGTGATTGCCCTTTAAACGCATTAGAGATGGTTTATTGCAAACCGTATTTCATCTTCTACTTCATTCTGTGGAATGGATATATATCAAGTGTAAAGATCTAAAACCAAGTATATTAAAGAAATAATTTTATACACATAGCATGAATATATATTATGAAATAGAAAATGAAACAATATTTTAGAATAGGAGATCTTATTCGCTTTAAACGACAATGAAAGGTGACCATCCTCAACTATTTAAAACTCATTTTTTGTCTCCATTGGGTGCGAATGAATACAAAAGACAAGTCCGACCTGGTTTCAGCTATGCAAGAGTTGAGAGCTTTTCCTGTTTATCAATTCAATTCTTGGCCATATCAGAAGCTTCATTAGAAACTTTCAACCCTTTTAACATATACATATTTATATGTATGTGTATATATATATACATATATATACATAGAGAGAGAGAGAGAGAGAGTTTGAGGATTCTTTTCCAATGCGTTAATGAAAATGGAGTTGTTGTTACTTTTGTTTTTTGTAGCTCTCATGCTTCCTGAAAAAAGCAACGGTAGAGTTGATATAATTCTTGATCCAAATTCATCGGCTTCAGCAGTACTAGGGCGAATAGGAAGGAACATATCCATGGCTCGTTCTTATTTCTGTTCACTTTGCAGCGATTTTAAAACTAGAGATTCGAATCATAGTGTTGTTGACGCTGCAGGTACTTTGTTACTATTTTTTTTTTCTCATATACAATTCTAAAATCTTTTCTTTCTTGAGCGAAAAAAAAATATATGTAACTAAAGATTATAGATGCTAAGGTACATCTTTATTGTTCTAAAATTACAATTTTTCCTTAAAATATTTACCGAATTACCAAGAGGCATATATATGATTTGAAACACACCAAATATATAGGACAATGGCATTATATTTATGTATAGGATCTTTTATTGTAAAATAGTATATCATCTCCTATTGTATAATTCACATTTATACAATGTGTGTAAAATTACTTCCTTAATTATACACTTGGTCTAGAATCTTTACACTTTGTATATCCGTGTATTGAAATAGGAGATGAAACACAAATTGTAATAGAAGATCTCGTGTGATTATATTTATGCCCTATCCGTCCAACGCATTGCTAGATGTCAACTCCCAAACATGTTTCTAAAATCAACTTATGATGATTCCATAAGTAAAGAACTCATGTACAAAATGAGTTTTTAAAGGGATTCTTGTCTTAAGCACCCAGTGTTAAAAGTTTAATTAAATTGAAAAATCTCATGAAATAAAAATTAATACAAGAGACCTTATGAATTGTGAAAATCACCAGCGAAAACCCTTGACCAATAATGTACTTTACATGCGTTATTTCTGCATGTATGATAACACTACTAAAAACAAATGACTTAATTTGACACATATAATACAGTAGTGTTACATACCTATTGTGATACCTCATAAAAAATGTCTCAATAAATTATTCTAAATTTGAATTACAATATATTTAACATGACATTATAAAGTCTCCAAATAGTCGCTACACTCAATCTCTTTAGCTAGTGTCACTAAAAGCAAATTTGGTTTGATGACACTACTTACACAAGCGTTAATATTATCTCTATTCCTTCTAATATGACAATTTCTTGGTAGTTTAGTTGGTTATAACAGTGGTAAGAAGCTAAGGGTTGCAGTGCCTCAGAAACCCGGTTTTAACGAATTCTTGAAAGTGGAGACGGATCCTCAGACTAATGCTACCAAAGTCAGCGGATACTCTAAGGAAGTTTTTGATGCTGTAATGGCGGCGCTACCTTATCCCATACCTTATGAGTACACCGCCTACCCGTTTTTCAATCCTGATGGCTCAGGAGTTGGGAGCTACGATGATCTTGTGTATCGAGTTTCTTTGCAGGTGATCAATTTTAATTGCTAAACGTATTGGATTTGCCCTTGTAACGTATAATATAGGTGTTACTATAGAAGAAGCCAGAAGCTTTTATATAAAATGCTGCTCCGTCTACTGGCCGCCTCACCTTTGGCTCTGTCCCTTGGTTTGTTACTTGTATACAGTATTAATTCATTGTGTTTGTGCTTTATTTTTCGTTCTTGGTGATGATAGGTAGACTATGATGCTGGACTTGGAGATATCACTATTACTGCTAACCGGTCGATTTACGCAGACTTCACATTGCCGTTTGCAGAAGGAGGTGTTACTAGCATAGTCCCCATTAAGTATGAGGATAGAAATGACATGTTCATATTCTTGGCGCCCTTCACTAAAGAACTTTGGCTAACAATTGTTCCCTCTTATTTCTCGGCTGCTTTGGCCGTCTGGTTGCTCGCAAGTAGGACTATCTCCAGCTCAAGGAATCACGCCGGCCAGCACGCTGGCTTGATTTGTTATTTTCCATTCTTTCCAGGTGATCATTGAACTATGTTTCGTTATGCAGACTTCTTGTCTAGTTTTAAAAAAATTACAAATACCCCCCTCTTCCATATATGCGACCGTAAACTGGAACGTAAATTAGAATCTAATGTTGGCGTCATTGGACTATGTTTGATGATGGACAGTATATGTGATAACTGTAAGGTAGAGACAAAAGGGGGGTTATGTGTACATTTAGAACCTGATAGTGGAGATTCGTGCAATTTCACTTAGTTACACATACGCACTACAAGAAATCACCCCTTTCACTAATGAAAAATTTGTGAGTGAGATATTTTGTCTCAAATTTAAGTTATTTGTAATGGATTTGTAACTGAATTCAATGTAAACAGAATTAAAGAAATAATCGGTGAGACAATGCATTTACTGCCAGAACTATTACAAACGAAATTAGTTACAGAGACTAAATTTATAATGTATTGATTTGTCATTGAAACATGTGCAATCTTATAGTGGTACGAGAGGACACTTGTTATAAGCATTTCTTTAGAATACTATTGTCCTGATCAAATCTTTCATCTGCATGTAGGAGAAGGGATTCAGGCTGGTTTGCTATGTCTGGTTCTAGTTACATGGGCTTTAATTGGAAGTCTGCTGAACTCGACTTACACTGCCATCTTATCAACTGTACTCACGGCGCAAAAGCTTAAACCTACCGTGATGGATTCATGGCAACTTATCAAGAACGGGGACTATGTCGGCTGTCAAGAAGGTTCGTTTCTAGTGAGTTTCTTGAACGAGTTGGGATTTGAGAAATCGAAAATCAGGACGTACAGATCTACTGAGGATTGTAACAAAGCTTTAATGTTGGGAAGCAAAAATGGAGGCATATCAGCGTATTTTGATGTCGTGCCTCACATCAGGACGCTCTTATCTCAATACTGTGGCAAGTATAGTATCTTGGGCCCAACACATCGCACTGTCGGGTTTGCCATTGTAAGAATATTTTTCTTTTCTTTATTATAGTTTGGCAAAAAGTGATTTATAGGACTTATAAGCAGATAAACAAAGCCTGCATTAAAATTTCAACAGGCTTTTCCAAAGGACTTCCCTGCAGTTGCTGATATCTCTCGTGCCATTATTCAGTTGACAGAAAACGGTACTATTAGAGATATTGAACAAGTTATTTTGTCGAGCAACCCGGCGTGTTCATCAGGTTCGGATAGCGCTAGCTCCCTGACCCAAGTGACATTGCGAAGCGTCCTGGCCCTTTTTCTCATCACCGGTTGTGTTACTGTGACGTGCCTCCTCGTTTCACAGTACATTCAACTCTCCAAGAACACAGCATTTTGTCAAAGAATGTCAGATTTTAAAGCTAAAGTCCTCTCAATTATTCATGAATTTAATGCTAAAGTCCTCTCAAGTTTCAACGAGTTGAAGAACAAGTTGATTCTTTGATATTTTAGGACAGATGATGCAGTGCTTGCAGTATGAAGTATTAATTCTCTCATTTTTGCGACATGAACAATACATTTTTCTTTGGTGTTTTTCTTCTTTTTATCTTAGAGCTCTTAGCTATATTATTGTGGTACAGGCTTGTTAAGAATATTACACACCATAAATAGAGAAAATGTGAACAAAAAGCACTGGTGCTGCAACTTTGGACCCTGACAAAAATTTTAATTAGGAATAATTACACTGAATTATCTTGAGTTTTGCCCAAATTATAAATTAAACTCTTGATTTTTGAAAATTACTTAATTAACTCTGAGGCATGCGAACATTTTACATATAGTAATCTTCTATCTACTACTGTTATGATTTTTGATGAAAATCGTTAAATTTAAACATATTTTTCCTATTTGATCCTTTTTTTTTGTAAAATTTTGACCAAAAAAAATTATATTACATTATCCATCCAATATTTAATCTGAACTTCTGACCACCAAATATGGATGTGCATGCATTCTAAACTAATGGAATGTTTTTTCTATAAATTTGGTCAAAATTAATCAAAATGGTAAAATAGGAAGACCCTGTTTAAACTTAATGGTTTCTGTTAAAACCCCTAACGGTAGTAGACAAATGATTAATATGTGTAAAACGTTTATATACCTCTAGGTTATCCAAATAATTTCTAGAGGTTAAGGGTTTAATTTGTAATTTGATAAACCTCAAGATAGTTCAATATAATTTGAGCATGTCCAAATATGGTTGTAGATCACAAACATGTTTGATTTCATGACAAGGGTGTGATTCTAGTAACATATATAATTACTATCATACAATTAACATACATATATATACATATATATATATATATATATGTATGCATATTAGATAAGTAGAGTATAAACACAACTATACTAGGATAAATATGGACAAAGAATCAATTTGTCAACTTATTTTTTTCATCAACTGGTACTAGAAAATCGCATCTCTTTTATTGGTAAATATCGTTTTAGTAACTTGTTATATGACTGAATCACTGAATTTTGCGGACTTGCCTTTATTTAAAAAAATATTCGTTTCATTAACTGATGTGTTGGACAATGAAAGTCTTTTGATGATAAGATAGAGACATACATATAAAACGGAGAAGTATGAACTATGATGTTCACTTGCAAAGATTTAAGGTGCAAACTTAGCTAATAATGGAATTGTGCGAACTTATATAATAATAAAACTCTCAGAAAGATCTCATAGAAACTTTCATCTCACAAGCAGAGTTACTTACATATTTTATCCCTTTTTTAGGTCTGGTACATGTATTTATAGAGAGCATATGAGACAAAGCATTAAAACACCTTTAAACCTAGTATATTCGAAACAGTTTAGTACATTCTAGGTGTACACCCACTAGGAAAGCACTCGCTATTAATGAAAAGTATCGTCTTTAATTCTGTTTTTTTCTTTCTCTCCTATTACACATTTTTATTTTGATTTTTCTTCTCTCTCTTCTCTCATCTCCCATTTTTCAATATTTCCTTTTACTTCTTTTATACTTATTTTCTTAATTTATTTTCTTTCTTCCAAAATTATTTGTTTACCATTGCTTACCATTCTTTATTGTTACCCTTTATTCTTTCTTTCTTTTTTCCTCTTTAATTTCTTTTTCTTTTTTCTCCTCTATAATTAATTAATGACCATTATTTTTCTATTCAAATTTCAAAAGTTGTTATGTTGTGCACTTCTTTATTATTATTATTATTATTATTATTATTATTATTATTATTATTATTATTATTATTATTATTATTATTATTTGTTTAGTGGTACAACATTTTAGTGCCCATGCCAAAAGGAAAATCACTCACAAATAAAATAACGAAAACTCAAATTAGCCAAAGAAAATAACAAATAAATTAATAAAATTTTATAGCAACATGTATAAAATAATAAAGATTAATACTAAAGGCACACTCAAAGTGTGTGCAAAATGAAAAAAAAAAATGTCAAATTTAGTTTTGTTCTTAAATTTTAGCAATATGAAATTATAGATACTTATTAATTTTTGTATCAATACAAATTTTAACTATTTTAAATAAATTTATTAAATTAATGATAAGTGAAAAGTCAAAATAAATAAATAAATAATAAATTACGAAAAATAAGTATAAAGAAAGTAAAATAAAGATAATGAAAAGTGAGAGATGAGAGATGAGAGATGAGAGAGAAGAAAAAGGGGATGAGAGAACAGAGAGAAGAAAGAAACAGAATAGAAAGAGAGCGAGAACAAAAGTTTAAGTAGGGCACTTGTTATGTAAAGGGAGTGCTTCTTTAGTGGGTGTGCACCTAACATATATTAAAGCATTTGAAACAAGTATAATAGCTATAAAGGCTCAAAAAGTTTTTGTAACTTTAATACTAGTTACATCTGAAACAACGGTTAGTTAATAATCATACAAATCAAATATAAGTATTTATGTGATTAATACTAATAACAAATGACACATAAATATCTCGTAACAAGTCACTTAAATTTGTAATCTAAATTCAAGTCAAATTCAAAACAAAAGATGACATCAAAACCAGGACAATGCACTCTAATGCCCATGACCCAACCCATGATCGACTGGGGTAGGCAACGCACATGCATGTGGTATTTCTAATCTATGGCACTTAGTAGATTAATATAATATTTAATTAATATTTACTCATATATATTTATGATTGCTAAAGTTGTGTTTGAGAGTGACTCCTCTAATGTAATCAAAATGATTCTGAGCACAACAGAAGTGGTGGAATGCCATTCCAAACCTGCCATTGATCAAATCTCCTCTCTCCTTTGCAAGTGGCCACAATGGAAATTTCGGCACGTTGGACGTCAAGCGAACGCCACTGCTCATGCTTTGGCAAATTGGGCATTTCATTCCAACTGGAGTGGTTCTATTGATTTAGTTAATTTGTACTCTATTTTGTCAAACTCAAGCCTTAAACTTTCATCTTTTGAAAATAGTCAAACTGTTGTACTTGTTTAATATTTGCAATGCATTACTTTTTTTCACCAAAAAAAAAAAAAAAGAATTTTCAAATCTAAATATCTGTAAAAAAAACACTATATTTATGCCAACACATAAAATTTGAAATATATGTAATAGTTGCTATCTCCAAGATTTAAAATTTCTGAAATACAATTTAGGTTAATTGAAGTATTCATTTGAACTGCATTATGATATTACCTTAGAAGCATTAGACGTTATTTTAAGCCATTCGTTATCAAAATTTGTTACGTTAACAAGATTCGAATTTTGGAACAGTTTCTTGGATCTTTCTCCTTGTTGCTGTCAAGCCCGGTTACCCTGCAATTTCCTCAACGGTGACTTTTGCACTGTTTTGATAAACAAGGGCTTTTGTTTTTGTTTTTCTTGATTTAATTTAGGCAATCGATAGAGAAATTTTTGCAATTTTCGTACAAGAAAGTCAGTCAATTTCTTTTAATTTATTCAATAATCTCGTTTTTCATTCTTTATTTACATGATCTGTAGCCGATAGTGATGGCAAATTGATGCAAATCAGACAATTTTTTTTTTGTCCTGTCGGATCCAGCCATCCAGGTAATGTCAAATGTAGCTGATCAATATTGGCCGGCATGAGGTGGCTCCTAGTAAGATGGTTGAATAAGGTTCCCTTGTTTATGTCTTAGATTCTTTGTTCAAGTAAACTTAGAATGATAGGTTCTCTAGGTTGAAGTGAAAATCCATGTAATAAGCGAAAAACATGGTTTTATTTGTCTACAAAATGACGAAAAGAGGAGAAAATTCGGGGAAAGTTGTTACTTTGGACTTGTTTAAAGCACCCTACACATATGTATGTATATATATATATGCGTGTGTGTGTGTGTGTGTGTTGATTCTCTTGTATGCCAGCTGATGAGTTGCATATAATATTCTTAAACAATCTGCTCCTGTCGTTTAGTATACGTATGCCTTAATCAATCTCATTGGAGGTTGCTAAGTTTAAACTATGAAGAAAATTGACTCCTCCTCAATTATCTTGCACTCTTTTTTTTATGTCCACTTCGAGTGCGACCAGATAATAAAGACAAAGCCTGACCGTTTCGATACGAGATTGAGCTTTATGTCCTGTTTATCCAAAACAATTCCTAGCCATCAGAAGCATCGTGAGAAATTTCCGACACACACACACACACACGCACACGCACGCAAAACATAGTTCTTGAGGATTCATTCCCCAAAGTACCAACGAAAATGGAATTCTTGTTACTTTTCTTGTCTCTTTTTGCGATTCTCATGATTCGGCAACAGAGTTATGGTAGAAGCACCATTGATTTTCAAGTGGGTGTCGTTCTTGATCTGAATTCATCTGATTCACCAGTAGGGCGAATAGGACTGAGCAGCTTATCCATGGCATGCTCTGATTTCTATTCTCATCACGGCGATTTTAAAACTAGGCTGGTTCTTAGTTTTAGAGATTCAAATGGTAGTGTTGTTGAAGCTCATGCTGCAGGTATGTTGTTACTATTTTACTTATATAGTTCGAGATATATATATATATATATATATATATATGTGTATATATTCTCCCTTGAACTGAAAAGTTTTATCTAAATGTTCATTTTCAAAGACAAACTAACCATTTGGATTGGAATTGGTCTTACCTCCATGATCATACTATGTCTCTCGAGATATCCGGAAGTTTTTGGGGTATTTGCAAATGCTTTTGAATTTGTAGAACTCAAAAATTGTAGAGAAACTTGGAAATCAGTTAGTATTTGAAAAGAAAAAGTAGGAAGTCGGGATGTTTGGAGGATTAAATCATAAAAGATTTTACAAAATAACCAAGAAGCTGCAAGAAGCATCTCCTGAAGGGCCTCGTGTTTTTGGTCTTTGAGACTGAAAAATAAATAAAATAAAAAATAGCCAATGTACAAGTTGATCTCCAAACATTCCATAACCACTTTTTTTAAAGCTAACAGCTAAGAAGTGATTTCTAATCCATCATTGCAGCTCTTGATTTGATGCAACATGTTAAAGTTGATGCCATCATTGGTCCTCAAAAATCTAAACAGACCAACTTTGTGATGGACCTTGGGGACAGGGCTCATGTACCAATCATATCTTTCTCGGCCACGAGCCCTTCTCTCGTCCCTCGCACACCTTACTTCGTTCGAACAGCACAAAGTGATGCCAATCAAGTGGGCGCCATTGCTTCGATAATCAGAGCCTTTCGGTGGAGCCGGGTGGTAATGATATACGAAGATACCGAATATGGCAGTGGCATTGTACCCCATCTGTCCAAGGCATTGCAAGATGTCAACGCCCGAGTTTCATACAGTAGCGTGTTTCCAGGATCAGCTTCTGACGATTTCATAAGCAAAGAACTGCACAAAATGATGACAATGCAGACAAGAGTGTTTGTGGTGCACATGACTCAGTCTATTGGAAGTAGGTTGTTTCTAAAAGCAGAAGAGTTGGGAATGATGAGTAAAGGGTATGCATGGATTGTCACTAGCGGGCTCACTGATATGTTCAATTTGGTGGGTTCGAAGGTTGTTGAAGCCATGCAAGGGGTTGTTGGGGTACAGCCTTTGGTCCCTAAATCCGAAGAACTTCACTCATTTTCGAACAGACGGACGAGGTTGTTTCTCGAGGATAGTAAAGGTGTAAAGCCGCCCGAAATGAGTATTTTCGGGCTTTGGGCACACGACACTTTTCAAGCGCTTGCTATCGCAGCTGAAATAGTTGGCAATAATGTTGAGATGGATGCAATGAAAAATGAAGCCAATGTCGACTCCAGAGGCCTATTTGCTTTAGAAGTATCAGAAAGGGGCCCTAAACTTCTGCAAGCATTGTTGGCGACGAGGTTTAGCGGGCTTGCCGGAGAGTTTAAACTTGTTAATGGACAACTGGATCAGACTTCGTATCAGATAGTTAATGTTGTCGGGAGAGATAAGAGAGAGGTGGGGATATGGACACCATCAGCAGGAATTTCTAGAGAACTAAATGTGAATGTAATCACTCCTTCCTCCACCTCAAAGGAGAATTTTAGGACGATCATTTGGCCAGGAGACTTGTTGGAAGCACCAAGAGGATGGGAAATTCCGATCAATGCTAAGAAGCTAAGAATCGGGGTGCCACAGAAACCCGGTTTCAATGAGTTCTTGAAGGCAGAGACAGATCCTACGACTAATGCTACCAAAGTCAGTGGATATTTTAAGGAAGTTTTTGATTCTGTCATGGCTGCTTTACCATATGTCATACCGTATGAGTATATTGCCTACCAGTTTTTCAATCCTGATGGCCTGAGAGTCGGGAGCTACGATGATCTTGTGTATCAAGTTTCTTTGCAGGTTGTTAGTTTTAGTATACGGGAGCTTGCCATTTTTCCCCACTAAGCTAAGCCCCCTCTGCTCTGTCCCTGGTTAGTTTTTTAAATGACACTAATTTGTTATGTTTTTTTCTTTACTTTTCATCCACGGTGACGGTAGGAAGACTATGATGCTGGACTTGGAGATATCACTATTACCGCTAGCCGATCTATTCATGTGGACTTCACCTTGCCATTTGCAGAAGGCGGCGTCGCTAGTATAGTCCCCATTAAGTATGAGGACGTAAATGATGTGTTGACATTCTCAAAGGCCTTTACTAAAGACCTTTGGCTGACGACTGCGGCCTTCTATTTCGTTACGGCCTTGGCCATTTGGATCCTTGGAGGCTGGGTTGTCTCCGGCTCGAGGAATTCGCTTGGCGAACATGCTGGCTTGAGTTGTTATTGTCCATCCTTTCCTGGTGATATGTTACTTTTGTTTGTCATTAGTTATCACTTTTGAATGTTGGTGCTGTTAAACTATGTGAAATGACCGATATAATGTGACAAAAGTAATGTAAAGATAAGTTACAAGGGATGTATGTGTTATTTTGAAACCAAGAGGGGAGGTTTGCGTAATTAACATATAGCTACAGGGGAGGAGGTTGTAATTATTTTCTTAAAATAATACTATCCATGCCTTCTGAGTTATGATGAAATTCCTGATGAACCCTTCATTTGCACACAGGAGAAGGGTTTGGGGGCAGTTTGCTTTGTGTGGTTTTAGTTATGTGGGCGTTAATTGCAAATCTGCTTAGCTCAACTTACACCGCCAGCTTATCTTCTCTACTCGCGGTACAGAAGCTCAAACCTACCATCACAGACGTGACGCAACTTATCGAGAATGGAGACTATGTTGGCTGTCAAGAAGGTTCGTTTCTGGTGAGTTTCTTGAAAAAGCTGGGATTTGAGGAATCAAGAATCAGGGCATATAGGTCTACTGAAGATTGTGACAAAGCTTTAACTTTGGGAAGTGAAAATGGAGGTAT
Organism: Petrea volubilis; assembly: GCA_026212405.1. NCBI lineage: Eukaryota > Viridiplantae > Streptophyta > Magnoliopsida > Lamiales > Verbenaceae > Petrea > Petrea volubilis. The sequence continues at coordinate 16,622,835 of CM047875.1, forward strand.
ATCAGCGTATTATGACGTCGTGCCTCACATCCGGATGATCTTGTCTCAGTACTGTGGCAAGTACACGATTGTTGGCCCGACTTATCGCACAGATGGATTTGCCATTGTAAGCATGTTTCTTCTTTCATATTGAGAATGCATTTGTTTGCATGAGCGTTTGCTTCTTCGAAATCCATTTTTCTGCTTAAGAAAAGGAAAAACCAGTATTGCGGGCACTCTTCAACTGCTAAAGAATAGCGCTTTAAGTTCAAAAGCACTTATGTTAAGGGGGTGTTTATAATAATTTAAAGAAAGGACTTTTGTACTTTTTGTTATTTTTAAGCAGTAGAATAATGTTTGGCAAACTAGCTTCTGCTCTTTTCAGAAGGACAAGTTAGAAGTTGGAAGTAGCTATAAACCAACTTTTTTTTCTGTTTTTTGGTATTTTTGTAATTATTTGCATATTGATTATCTTACAATGAAGTACTTCTCAACTCTTTTTTTTCCAGACACTCCAACCATTTTTCTTTCTATTTTTCATTTCTTTTTCCAAACACTACCTATTTTTACTACTCAATTTTTTTTCGACTTTCTCTGCAACTTCTCCAAAAATAGAAGTGTTTGCGAACACTCCTTAAGTTTTTGTGAACACGCTCTGAATCGCATTTTGAGGGTTGTAATTTGGTATATTTTCTTCCAACAATGGACTCATAAGCAGATATCAAGAACAAAGCCCTACATTTGTTCCTTCTAGACCACATTTGAGGCTTGTGATTTTGGTATTATTTCAAGAATGGACACATAAATGCCACTGGGTTTATAGCTCAGTGGTGGGGGCTTGAACTTGGTACTATTAGAGTTTTTGGTTCGAATTCTTTTGTCTTCTCCATTCCCCTCTGGGTGAGCGCGTGTGTGGCATTTCATTTGACATCTATAAGATATCTCTAGTGGATTGTACACACGTAATCATATTTCAAGTACTCATTGTCTTGTATTCCTTCATGATTGACAGGCTTTTCCGAAGGGCTTCCCCGCAGTTGCTGATATCTCTCGTGCCATTATCCAATTGACAGAAAACGGGACTATTCAAGAGATCGAACGACGCTATTCAAGCAGCCCGGTGTGTTCAAGTCTAGACGGCACTGGCTCCCCAGCTGGTAAGGCAGCGCGAAGCTCCCCCGTGCTTTTTCTCATCGCGGGTTGTGTGACATGCCTCCTCATTTCGCTATCCGTATTCCTTTCCAAGAACCGAACTTCTCGTCGAGGATCGTTTGATGTTAATATTAAGATTCTGAATTGTTCATGAATTTGCACGAGAGTAGGTCAAGAAAAGTAGCGCCAAATCTTGTCCAAAGAGTGCAAATACCAGATAATCAAGTTTCAAGAAGTTGAATAAGTTGTGACTATGCTGTTTTGCCATGCTTGCAAATGTGAAGTATTTCACTGTGTCTAGAACAAAGGGTAAATTACAAGCACACCCCTGAGGTATGTCGTAATTATAAATTACTTTCCTGACTTTTCGGGAATTACAGTCACCCCCTCATTGTTTGGGGGACCTTAATGCAAACATGGACAAACGATACCAGCTGTCCTCTAGCTTTAGCTTTATGGAGAACCAAAAAAAACAAAGGATTGATTGGAAAAATCGCGCTTGAGATATGTTATAATTACAAATTTAATCTTTGATTGCAAATATAACACGTCAACAAAAATTAAACCCTAGGTAAGGCTGCTACCAGAGTATCTACTCTTAGACGCTAGAAGATATATCTCATCGATTCTGACCAAATTTCTCAAATAATTTTGTGATTCAGTCAATCGTTGAAGAATAATACTAAATTAAATCAAAACTATTGCCGGCATCATCACTGCTTTCTTTTTTCTTTCTTTCTTTTTTTTTTACTCTTTGAAATTAACTTGAAGAACTCGTTAAAATCCCTTTTTGAAACCCACTGGAAACACCCAAACAAATATCACCCGCCACTAGCTTCGTCTTGATGAAAGGAACATATTGGTGGGTTTAATTTTTTGACTTGGGTAAAGTATTTGCAAGACGAGAGAAGCAGAGATTGACATATATATATATATATATATATATATATATATATATTCCTTTATTGTTACTAATTTTTATTAATTTAATGAATATAAGTTAATTAATTAAATTATAATATATTTCCTTATTTGAGTTTATATATAATTTTAAAAAAATATACTATTTAATCATTTTTTAAAATTTATTTCCATTAAGAATATGAATATGTAGAGTTTATTTAAAACCTCTGGGTTATTCTATCAACATATCACGATATTACATGTAAGTACGAAGGACAATTTGATCTGCAGAAAATAAAGATAAATTGTACAAAGTGTAATTTCTAAAAATCATAGCAAGGACTTCAGACAAAAATCCTAATGGAAATTAATGGCGAGATTAGCGTTTTTTCGCGGAAGCATACGTCAAGGGTAGTTATAATTTCTAAAAAGTTGGAGAATAATTTATAATTATGATATATTTTAGGGATGGCGTGTAATTTCCAAAAAAATAGGGAATAATTTATAATTACGACATATTTCAGGGGTGGCATTTGTAAATTACCCTTGAACCAATGGTGCAACATACATAGAGGGTGTTTGGGATTACTTTTACTTTTAGAGAAGTTGAAGTTGTTGAAAAAGTTAGAAAAAAGTTGAGTAGTAAAAGTTGATAGTATTTGAAAATAAAAGTTAAAAGTTGATCTTAAAAGTGTGGAGTATTTGAAAATAAAAGTGAAAAACAGTCAAAAGTTTGTAGAAAATAATTAAAAAAATTCAATTTATTTACAAAAATACCAAGAAGCACTTTTAAGTTACTAGAAGCAGTTTCCTCCCAATATCTCGATTTCTATTTTTTTTTTCAACTTAATTTAAGTAAAAATTATAAAAATAAACACTTAAAATAGCTTTTTTTAAGCTAAAAGCAACAAATATTTTTTTTAAAATTTGCAAAACACCCCCATAGTTGCATACTTCACGGCGTCTCTCTCGTTTCAGTTCAAAGTCATGAGAGAGAGAGAGAGAGATGGAAGTAGGCTTCGCACGTGTGGATTTTATTTTCTAGTCGTTTATTTTGGACCCTATAGGTGCAAGCATGATCTTGGGCCTGAAGCCCTGAGATTCGTAAATGGACCTCAGTCCACTCCTCGAGCCAGAAAAATTAAATTAATGGCACCTATATAATAATAAATTAATATCAACAACAAATAATCATTATAATTTCTAATAAGAAATAGATTTAACCATGAGACTTGGATTCAATTCTATTAACCATCCAAGTTGCAAAAATTATTGTCCTAATAAAACAAACATTATTTATCATTTAAAATATATATTTATTTATCTCTGTTAGTATTGTCATTTAATACGTATTACTAATTTTTCATCTCGTCCAAAGTTTTTGGCTTGATGGACATGCACTCCACATTTTAAAGCATAGGGAATATTGTCAGGGGTTCGGATCCTCAAATTCAAATTCTAGCAACGTGCATATGTATGCTTCCATTGCTAACCTATTCATTCATGCGGTTCATGTTTCAATTCCCCTTTTAGTTTTGATATAACAAATACATCCGTATATGATATATGCAAGAGTAATTTAGAGAGTTTAGTGATAATTTGAACGCTTCATTACGAAAAAGCCCCTTGAAGTTTGAACCCACTTTCAAAACCCCCTGTGGTAGAAGAAATTACACATGCCCCCCACCCTAATGTGTTGTCCCGTATAAAGAATCCCACCTTGCCTTTAGGGACGTTTCTGTAAGTTGGAACCAAATATTAAGGGTGCATTTGTCATATTTCATACTACAGGAGTTTTGTGAAAATTAACCGAACCAAAAGGGGGGTTTTCGTAACAACTGAATTTTCGAATGTTCGTGCCATTGAACCATGGGTATGAACCAAATGCGATAATTGCAAGGTGAAGATAAGCTACAAGGAAAGTATGTGTTATTTTGAAATTAGGAGGGGGTGTTTTTGTAATTGTACATAGGGGAGGAGGTTTTAATTATTTGAGCTGGTGCTTGGTTTATTTCTTCCAAGTGTGAAATCGTAAGCATATATCAAGAAGATATCATAGGAAACAACATTTACATACTCAAAAAGCTTTCATTGATTCCTGAAAATTATGTACAGACACACAAGAACCAGAGCAAAACAAACCTCAAAAAACTGGAAGCAAGAAACCGAGACGAACAAAAACAAAAACACGGGATCGCCTCCAGGAATAGAAAACACACTGCTCCTTAAAAAAATGCAGTAACTAATCGATCTGAATAACCTACCAATCAGCAACCTACAACTTCTTACACGCCTCCCCGTCCACCGGAAACAGCTCTTTTCCTAAACTGTAAGGACATATCAAAACAGAGTCCACACATAGACCACCTTTGGTGTGTGTACAATCAATCTGAGTCAATGAAAATGTGACCTTTGTCAATGAATCGGGATCCTCGACAACGAAGTCTCCAACACAGTAGTGCACCCACGTCCCGAGGTTGTCCAACGTGCAACGGGAGACTGCGTGCTGGCCATCTTGCGTTGTCAGCTGAAACTGCACGGGCTTAAGGTCCCACCCTTGCACGTTTTCGGAAATACACACCCGACGGCCCAATCTCTTGCTGGCCCGACCAAGATGGAGTCTGAAGAAGAGGCTATAGGTTCCTTTGGGGAGCTGGAACTCGAGGTCTCCATCTACTTCAACCCACCAGATCTGTTGAAGGTATGCTATTGTTTGAAATCTACATTAGAAACAAGAAACCATTCATCAACTAAATCTCGAGAGAGAGAGAGAGGGGGAGAGCTTATCCATAAGACAAAGAGATCAACAGAAACTATTCAGTTCATCCTCAAATCCCAAGACTAAAAGCATAACAAGTCAAGATTTTTGAGCCATATCAAGAACACCAAGATATATACATTTGGCCAAAGAGATTTTATATGTATAAATCAAGAAACTCAAGAAAACCAATACATATATATATAAATATACACAAATTCAAACGGTTCAATCTTAAACCCCAAGACTAAAAGAATAATTGAAACAAAATCTTTTAGCTCTCCCATGAAAACCAATACATACAAAATTTGGCCAAAATTAAAACTCTCTCGAGAAAACCAAGTTATATACATTAGGGCTATAGATTAAACACACACACACACACAGGAACCCACCTAGATTCATCACTTGGAATGTAATTCCAATACCGCCGATCATCGATTCCGGTGATCGCCATGGCCTTGGACGAGATTGCCAAACAAACCCCTCCGGTTCTCTTATCAATCCAAACCTCCTATTCAATGAAACAAACGCACAACATTAAACTTCAAATCTCTCGAAACCCAAAACTCAATCAGAAGCCGGGAAAAATAATTGAAAATAAAAATCACACCTTTGTGCCACTATCAAAAGGATTAGCCCTGCAAAGCCGGGCATAGATGTCCTTTTTGCCCTTGTCCGCAAGGCCCTGATCGGCCCATTTGCTGAGAATATACTGGTAATTGGAGGGCAATTTGGAAACCCATATGAAATCAGCCGACGACGCCGCCCTGAAAGCCCGATTAATCCGGGCCAGATTGGCGATCTCCGGCGGATCCAAGGAGGAGAGGACCAGGGCCACGCAGGATTCCGGTATGTCCTCCAGTTTGGGCCTCGGGCTCGGCCCGTCCGCCCGGAGCAAAGAAGCGTTTGCGCCCATTCTGGTGGCCGGCAAAGTTGAGCAAACGGGGGGCGTCTGTTGAGAGAGAGAGAGAGAGAGAGAGAGAGAGAGGCGAAAAGGGTAATAATTTTATCCAATACAGAAAAATTGGATTTGTTCTTTTTTATATACGAGGCAGAGAGAGAGAGGGGCAATTGGGAGAAAGTGAACAGTGGGGATGTGATGAATGATGATGGACTGCGTTGGATATAACGGATTTCGTCGTACCGGATTATTTGTCTGAAGATATGGGATCTCCTCGTGTTCCATTGTGTACAGTTCCCTGCAGTGTGTCCAATATTTTATTACTTGAATTTTCTTCAGCATATTGTTGCTTAAATTCAACTCATGCTATTATTATTATTATTTTTTTCATTTTGATGTTATGACATCAATAATCAAACAAACTTGTATCGAGTTAAATAATTGCTCAAGTGAACCAAAGTTATAATCCCTAGCTTAATTAGTATAAGGTCCTTAATTATTCAGTGTTTTATTAAAAAAGGGAACAAAATGCATAAGATACGCAAAAAATTAATATTATATAATGTATGAGTAACAACTGAATCAATTACTTAATAATCTAGAATCAAAAATAAAGTTAAAAAGTTTTAATTTTACGATCCAATTTAAATTTTTAGAACATGTTGAGGGGAGATTTTGCTATTTTTAGGAAGATAATATTTTGAATTTTAATGTCAAAATATAAACATAATATACTATTATGTAAGTGGGAATAATTGACCGTAGGGGGATTATACTTCTTTGCTCTTTTTCAGTTTGGGACCATTTTAACGATAGACGAATGCATTGAAATCAGAAAAAAAAAAAAAACCAAAAATTTGAATGTCAAGTGGTATTATTTTTGGTTCTTTTTATTGAGATAAATCTTTTTACACACTTAAATTGATATTTTAAAATTAATGTTTAAAAGTATATTCTGAATTATGATTATATGTAATGTCTAACGAAAAAATGACGAGGAAAGGATTAGCAGTGGAATAACTATTGCCATATCTTCACTCCTATTAGTATTTTTGTTAAGAGAAAAATGATATATATATATATATATATGTATAGTTATATATGTATATTATATTATATTTTATGTGTGTGCAAATGTAAGTGTGAAAAGAAATAGTCAATAGAGTGGAATGAGAACGGTCAAACCAGCCATGGAAAATGCAAGGAACCGCAGGGGAATGGTACCGGAGAGGAAGAGAACCGTGACTCCGCTCATCTGACGCGGAAGACGAAGGCTCTTATCCAGTTCAACTCCAAGTGGGGTCCACTTCCGCACGCTCCCTTGAGCGCGTGAAGACAAACATTGATAAGGACATCAGATTATATTAAGCTCCTGCTTATCACACGTCAGACAATTTTTTTTACTAATATATATAATATAAAATATATATATATATATATCGTTTCTCAGTTTAATTATTTTCATTTAATTAGTGGTATCATCTTAACAAATGGTAATTAAAAATATATATATATAATCATTTTTATCTGGCAGTTATTTATATAATTTTGTAAAATTTGCCCTTCAATTTTATGTGGAATAAATAGAGATATGTAAAATTTTGGCTAAAATTGAAAATTCACATGAAATCAATTCAATTCGGATACCAAATTTTGATGCATCAATTTTACCCTTTTAATTAGTAAACACATGCAATAAATAAGCAAATAAAAAGGTCAATATTGTAGTATTACATCCAATTTAAAAACCCACGTTCCCAACCCACAAACCACTTTCTCTAATTACAATTACTTGATTTTTTTTTGTGTGTTTATTTTTTATCATGTAATTTTATTTCATATAATTATTTTATTTTTAAATTATTATAATTTAATAAATTATTTCACATAATTCTTAAAAATATATTCTTATAAAAGAAATTTAAGAATATATTTATATTTTCATTCTAAAAAAATGCAAGTACTAAATTGAAATATATATTTTTTATATTTTGTACACATGTAGAGTGTGTGGTGTTGTTAGTATTTCAAAAGTTACATCAATTATCCAAATCAGACGCAGTTGTTAAATAATAACAAACAAAAAAATTACTATATAATAGAATAAGATCCATGTACAGGCGAATTGAACCCATGACGTTTATTGTTAGGGGACCTTCTCCTTAGCACCAGGCCAATTGATCCTCAACCTATTATAACACTACTTTCTCCATGTTTTTATTTTGTTGATCTCATATAATTGTTATTATAGTGTTTTATGTTGTTTTTGTTTTCATTATCGTATCTATATTGTGGCTTTGATTTTTGTTTTTTATTTATTTTTTCTTTTGTTCCTTTTTCTGGCTTAGAACAATAGCTTTTTAAGGGCGTTGGCTATGACACACATAAATATGTGTGTGCTAAAATATATAAGCGAGCGGCCTATTGACAAAAATTATCCAATTTTATTTAAATACATAACTATAATCCACTGAAAATTGTTACTTAAAGTTGCCCCTTGGCTGATAAATTCAAATATTAATAATCCACTTGCCACAAAAATTGAAGCAAGTTATGGATAATTCGTATTTTTTTTTTATTTTGTCCAAGAACCCCCACAAACTTGCCACCTATGTTCGTCTATCCTAATGGATATATATATATATATATATATATATATATAATATGTGCATTATCCATACACCACATTATCAAAATCAAATTCGAATATTACGCTTTTTATGTTTTAAAAGTGGGATACATCCATTAGGCCAAAAATCCTAAATATAATCAAATAATTTTTTACTCTGTCATAACTTATTTTCAACTCCATCACCATTGACTAAACTATTGAAAAACAGAAAAAAAAAATGTATGCGATGACATACGTATGTTATGTATGTGTGGATAATTTAAATAATCCCAAGATAATTTAAGATATATATATTTCTAAAATTTTAGATGATATCTTCATTTGACTGAAATAAGATAATTAAGCTATAACTTTTTTGTTAAAAAAAATAAAAGAAATAACACATGTATTTTTATTGTGGTTATTGCGTATAATCCAAATTATCTATTTGCCTATCTCTATTTGACTGTTGAGAAATTATTTCGCATACTTACCACAAAAGTCAAAAACTAGCTACGGCCTGTTTTGCCATCCACAAAAAAAAAAAGAAAAAAAAAACAAGACTAGCTGCGTATGTATAAAAATAAGTTTATATATATATATATATATATATATATATTACATATAATGCCTCAAATTCATCTAATAACCACTTCTCTCTCTCTCTCTCTCTCATTCAATGTAATATTATAATTTTTCTTATCTCAATGTGCCAATAGAGTAGAGTTGGTTTTGATTTTTAAATATTCTTTTTCCTTATCTTAACCACTCACCAATACACGTGACATACATTGATGAATGGAGTAGAAGATGTAGCATTATTTGTAGCAGAGGATCCGAACTGCATGTGAATGGGGTAGCTGCATTTAATGCGATGGAAAGTTAAGGTGACTGAGCATTAATAACATTCCGAACTAATGAGGCCCTCATTAAATATTAATATGTATGCAAGACCATGTGTTCTTTTATTAATACATGTCTAATAAACAAGTTTAAAGGCGGGTTGTAGAAGAGGGTGAGGGAGTGAGTCTTCACAAGGGCGGGGATGTGGACTGGCTCTGGAGGAAGTTGAGGAGGTAGTCCTAAAGAAGGTAGGTCCTCAAGGAAGGTGGGAGCACCAGTCTTCAAAGGGGTAGGTTGTCGAGGAGGTTGAGACTCGAAAAAGGTGGTCCTTGAGGAGATAGGTCTTTAAGAAGGTTAACGGGATCGATACTCAAGGAAATTGAAAAGACTAGCCCTCAAAGTCAAAGGGTTGACCTCTTAGAAGACGGATCCTGAAGAAGGTTAATGTTAGCTCTCACTTTTAAGAAGATAGCTCTTAATGAGAATGATATATGTCTTAACTAGAGAATTGGGTATATGTGTCAAATACTATCGATAAATAAGATTAATTTATGAAGATTAATATGAAAAAAACAAAAAATTAAGGATAGTTTTATTGGTGATTGCATCTATATTTGCGTGTATCGATACATTAAGGATGGTTGAGTTGACAACTTCCAGGAATTTGGTCCTGACCTTATTGCCATTAATGTTGTTGTGCATATAGAATCAACATCTTTAGACGAACCCTTATCCACTTGCATAAAATTTGGTCACCACTAAAAATGACTACCTTTCGCTTTCTACACTACGCACTTTTCCCTTTCACTTAACAAAAAGCATCATTAAATTTACAAATAAACAACTGTTTAACGCCTTAATCATAGCTCCAAATCACCACTTTGGAGATTAAACAACAAAAAAGGGGCCAAATTTAGTATTGTTGGGAATGTGTGGGCCTTTTTAGCATTGTTATAATAATAAAATGGTAATTAAATAATTTGCTTAAAGTAATGATGGATATTCTTATACTTTTTTGGTGTCCGTTGGCATTCGTTAATGGGCAAACATAAACAATTAATAAACTTTTGTTTGGCCCATGTGGATATGAGTCAGCCAAACCTCGTTGGCCACAAGTGGTACTTGGTACAAATCCAAGCACACGTCACATAATGTCAGCATGTATACTTACATAATTTTAATTTTATACGTATGTGTATATGTGTGAAGGGGTTGATTTAGGAATTGTGGTCGAAGAAGTCTTGGATAGCAGCATTCATTCAGGGTGCAACTTGAGTTGTGCCGGTTCATAAGTCAAACTGACTCTAATTCAATTCGAGCTCAAATTTTGCAAACTCGACACATACAATGAGATCACCTTTGTTAAATCAAACGTACAATAATCTCATCCTTACAGTTCGGAATCTTTGGCCTAATGAATATGTACTGCATATTTGAAGGCGTGGAGAGGGTAGTGTTAAAGTATTTGAATTCTGACAATGTGCGCACGTAGGTATTATTATCTAAAAAACATAAAAAAAAAAAAAAAAAAGGCTCACCCTTACAATTAAATAATTGTTATTTGCCATAACAATAAGTATTAAAGAAGGCTAGCCCAACTTAGTAAGAGAGAGAGAGAGAGAGAGAGAGAGGAAAATGAAAAGCCCTATCTTTCTATCATATTAATGAAGGTGGCCCAAAAAGAAAGGCTATTGGGCTGAAATGGATTTTAAGTTTCCATGGCCATGAGACATTGATTCTGATAAATGGATTGGGCTTGTAGAGGGATAATTGTGAATGGGCCACAATTTTTTATGTATTGACAGTAAAAATTAAAAAAGAATAAAAAGATAAAAAAAATTAATAAATCAAAAATTTACCATTATTTGAAGCGTGGATATTTTAATTTATTTTATTTTTCACTTTTTTATTGCTAAAGTCTAAGGACCAAACATAATATACACGTGAACAAAATGGTTATTTGACACTTCGAGAAATGAGATAGAAAAGGTATGGGCTGGGCCTATAACCTGGTAAGCCCATACGGCATCAGTTCAGATCACATACAAAGAATTTAGGCATTTAGCCTTTTTAAAAAGTGTGTTTTTTTTTTTTTGGCAATAATAGGATATTATTCTTACTTTGAAAGTGAATGGAGGTGAAAAAGAAAGGTAAAAGAAAAAAAGGCCTTCAATTTTAACTTTACTCTATGGGACATAAAAATTGTTCTTTGTTTTTTTTGGTCATTGTCATTGATTGCTCAGTATCCGACCGCAACAAACACTGACTAAATACGTGTTTAAATGGAGTTGGACCATTTAAGTGTAAAGCTTTACCTACCAAAGACAGTGTCATAAAATAATATCTCAAAAATTGGTCTCCGGACTTTTGGTTGAATGGGTATATAACCCACAATGAACCATATAAAAACAAAAAGAATGGCGATGGGGGCTCGAATTTTGGCTCTGTGTACCCGCGTGAATGTCATGTGTGTATATAGTAAAAAATAAATAAATAAAATTGCTGGCCAACATTTTCTAGATTTTTATTTTAAAAAATAAATTAAATTATCATTCAACATCATTCCCTAAATTTGAGTTTTTTGAGGTCTTTGATACATGAATTATTATTATTATTATTATTATTATTATTATTATTATTATTATCTTTTAAGTGCAGGCATTTCATGGGACAGAAGTGGGATTCTCCATACAGCTCTGCCCTGACACCCACAACACAGTTTATTGTCACAAAAGATTTTTTCAACGTGACATATCACCAAAAATACACAAAATAATTAATAATCTATATGTATATTTTATGCGGGCATACAGGGGCATTGTCTGCCGAGGCACAACACGACAATGCATATCCTAGGCAAAATCTCTCTCTCTCTCTCTCTCTCTCTCTCTCACACACACACACACACACACACACACAAACACACGCACACACACATATATACGCGTGTGTATATGTATATATTAATTTGTAAGTCAAATATGAAAGAATAAAAACATTTTTTTTTATATATGTATGCGTGACATGGGAAGAGACGTGCATGGATTAATGATTTGTATTTCGAATAATAAATTATTTGTCTTCCAAATTATTGTTCTCGAATTTGTATAATTAACAAAGTTGATTTAATTAACATAAAATTTGTCCATTATACGAGTGGATAATGCGTTGGTGCTGGATCTGTATTTAAATGAGTTAATAAATATTATTCCATCACTAAAGTGAAATATGTCCAAAATATAATTTAGGATAAAGTATAAAGTACGTTTTGCCCTCGTAGTATAACTTATGTAACGCTATCCTCTTTTATATTTTAAAATTTTTTAATTTTCCTCCGAAATTGATTTATGAAAATACTGATTTTTTAATTTGATAAAATATTCTTCATAAATAATATACAAATACTTTATCTTATTGTTTTAATATAAATATTATGTAAATATTTAAATTTTATTTTATTATATGAAATAAAATGTGTTTTTTTTTCTTTTCAAAAATTAAGTAATTAGGCTCACCCTGTCAACAATCGGGCATGGAGCACATTTGTCAATATATATATATATATATATATATATATATATATATATTTTCTGATGGCTCAGTTTCAATTAAAAGTTGTCAACATAGTTATTATCGATTTTTTTTTATTTTCCCACACATTTGGTGTGAGATATCTTCCATATTTTTCGTACCTAGGTATCTGTGTCTTTTGTTGTTTCCCTCAATTGCATCATTATCCAATAATTAATTAATTATTGCTACTCACGCTCATAATTTTCTCATAATTACTTCATATTTTTTAAAAAAATATCTGAATTATACATTAATTGCAATATTTCATATAGAAAATATATCAATAAACTGTGGAATTATAACATGTATTCGATAGCATTATAAAATATCAAAATAGGTTATTCGAACAATAAAAATATTCGACTTTGTGATAGTGTTGGTTATTGTCTCAAAATCGAGAGTATCAAAATATCAACTTGCAGTGACATTTCGCAATAAAAATTTCAACAACTAAATAATACTATGCTAGTCAACTCTCTCTACCTAACCAAATTTATTGAAGAACTGAAAGGAGGCAACAATAAAAAAAAATTCTTATTCTTTTCCGCCCCAATATTAATTCCAAAATCCATATATATATATATATATATATATATATATATAATTTAATATATTGATTGTGTTGTGTCCCACGACAAGAATGTCTATTTTAATTCTTCAATTTTGTGTTTATTCCTTGGTGTCCTGAGATCAATTTATCGAGCATGACTGTGCTGTCATTTACTTGCAGGCCCTATTTGGATAAGTATAGTAAAGTTCATGTACATTGTACTATGTGTATATTTGGTCAAAAATTGTAAACATATTTATTTAATCAAACATTCATGTATAACGCGTTATCAAATTAATGAGAATGTATATGTAAAACTTAGGTTACATTACAATGAGAATATATAAAAAAGATTTTGGCTACTAACATTTTGAAGTAGCATTATAGGTAAATTATATTACGACACTTCTGATTTTGAGACATTAATTAGTTGGGAGTGTAACATAGTAGTTGAGAATCGTAATAGCTCATTTTCTATTTTCAAGATTGTAAAATTTGTAAGTTTACTAAGACACGTTGTATAGAGTGTTGCAATTATTACATAATTAAAATAGTATCATATTTTATGTATAAATTATGCGGGTTAATTGTAAATTTGGTCTTGTATGTATGCCTTTGTCCAATTTTGATCCCATTCATTTCAAATTTCTTAATCTTTGTCCCATATGTTTTAATATTCTCAATTTTGGTCCCATAAATTTTAAATTTTCGTAATTTTGGAACATTCTTAAAATTCCGTCTAATCTTTAACGGCGAAGGCACGCGCGCCTCACGTAACCATTAAATCCCATACGTTTCAAATTTTTGCAAAGTCCCAAAATTGCAAAATTTTGAAACGTATAAGACCAAAATTGAGAAAATTGAAATAAATAGGATCAAAATTGGACAGAATTTTGATCCCATATGAGGCGCACGTGCCTTCGCCATTAAAGATTAGATGGAATTTCAGAAAAGTTCCAAAATTGCAAAAAAATTGAAACATATGAGACCAAAATTGAGAATATTCAAAGAAATTGGATTAAAATTGGATAAAATCATACTTATTTTGGACCAAAATTGTAATTAACTCAAATTATGCTAATGGTTTAGTTGTGATAACGCCATACTATATATGAATTTAAAACCCATCAAAATGACTTGAAAAATAATTCAGGACGAGAGTTTACGGATAAAACATAGGTTTAATATGAAATTATCCAAACAAATTAATAATTATAGCCAAATTCAAGCATTATTATTCTCTTGAGGGAGAAAAAAGAAATAAAAATCATATCATAGTTACGTGGACTCTTGTTCACAAGACAACATGAACAAACAATAAAAAAAAATTTATTCAAATAATATGTCATAAAATTATAATATATTCCTTGTCAACTCCATAAGTTTTGCTGCCCTCATGTTATGACCCAACATGTAACCCAAAAGTCATGCGCTTAATTTGGATAACCGTATAAAATATAACAACTAATTTAATATTCCCCATAAATTAATACCGTCAAAATTAATCACAAAAGAGGTGATAAAGAGGCTTAAAATCAAACTACTAGACACTTTTATGATGTTTTAATAACGTTCTCGCCTTTTGAACAATTATAAGGACTCAAATTGAACACCCCCCACCCCACAATAAAAAAAACCAAAAATCAATTTAACACATATAATACGCATTTATAAAAAATATCTAATTACATACTAATTGTTAACATTTTAGGGGAAAAAAAGTGTTTCAATGAGTAATACCAATTGTTCGAACATAATGTATTTTCTGACACTTTTAGAAGGGGTGTAAATGGATATGAAAAGGAACGAATATGTAGCATTCGAATCCATATCTTATTAAATTTTTTGATATCTATATCAATATCCAAATCCGATGGATATTCAAAATTTCATTTTCGAATTCGACGGATATTTTGCAAATTCAGAAATATGCATATCCATTTAATAATTTTGAAAATTAGACCAAATTATGGATATTTGGATATCCGAATATGCATTGTCGTTTACAATTATTCAAATATCTGATTAAATATCTGAATCCACTTATCTGAATATCCAAATCTGTTTATATAAATAATTTTTTTAACTTATCTAATGGAAATTTATATATATATATATATATATATGTGTGTGTGTGTGTGTGTGTATAGTATATGATTGTTAATATAAGTAAAGTTAATATATTTACTCATATTTTTATTTCATTGTAAATTATGAAGTATGAGTCAATTAGATATTTTGTCTATCTATTTTACTAATAAGACGAGATTAGCGTGCGTATGTATACATATATACACTACTGATAATAATAATTTAATATTATTTATCGAATACGAATAATGGATATATCTGATTGATATGCGTTTGGAGCAGATATGTAATTATTATATCCGTGTCTATTTATCACTCAGATTCCTGTAATCGGGTACGGATTTATTCGTCTTATACGAATACAAATACAAACGCTGAGCTAAGATATCAAACAGACTGTTAAGCACTTTTAGAAATCGATACACACTAAGAGAATGTACCATATTTAGTGACGAACCAAGACATTATAAATTTGATTTATGACTGACTTTGTGATAGATTTCATCTATGACAATTCGATCCACTAAGAAATACATTGTCGCTAATTATTTCTTTAGTTATGCATATGTTAAATATTCTCACTAATTCATTATAAATTTTTTAAATTTATAACAAAATTATTTTATTATAAATTTTTTATTAGTAAAAAGATGCTTTCAATACTAACATTAGTTGTTTGTTTTGAGTTCTCATTAAATAAAAAGGGTAATATCAAAACAAAATAAAAACAAGAAGCACCATGATTGATTGATTTGTCTTGTGCGTGTACATTTATTTATTTATTAAAAATATTTTGGTGTAATTATTAAAAGTCGCAGAATCCCCGAGTTTCTGTTTGGAAGTACAGTAGATCTTGTGATGCAGTAATAATTATTTTCAAAGAGAGCACATGTTGGGTACAAGGCAGTTGGTGGGGTTTTGTCGTGGACCTGGTAAGCTAAACGACCAACCTTTTCACTTTTATGTAACAAAGAGAAAATCTACTTTGAATTCACCAACCAATTATTGTTTTTTTCTTACTATTAAAACGATACTAAAAAAAGAAACATATTTATATGAATTCGGTGTATATGCTCCATATACAGATCAAATAGTTAAAATTGTGTTATATTTGATATGTTGATTTTTTTTTTATAAGTGAATTAATAATATGTTACAATTTGAACCGTTTGGTATATACGTGAGATCCGGATCGGGTGTATAGAAAAATTTCTCTAAAAAAAAGATATAATGTGATATTTTTAGTGCAGCACTTTTAAAAATATCTCAATTGTGCACATATTATAACATTTTATAAAATGTGTCTCATTAAGCTATATTAAATTTTAATCATGATATACTTCTTGTGACACTGTAAAATATCAAGATAGACATTTTAAGCTAGTATCCCGAAATCCTTAAAGTGATTCTAATGGCACTAGGTAAAGTGTTGCATATGTGAATGTAATATTAATAATTAACCTATATTTTTTAGATTTTGTAATGTTATAAGAAATACATTGTAGTTAAAATTTAGCATACATAATAGATCGATTCTATTTTGATATTTGACAGAATCATAAAATACATACTGGTTCGAAATTATTCTTTAAAAATGCCGAATTATGTAAATACTAAATTATACCCTGTTTAAACAGTGTTTTTGACTATATATGAAATTATTTGGCATTAACTTCAATTAGAAGATATGAAGAAAATGGAAAAAGGAGGAGGGTGAAATCCACCTAATGGTGGTTATGGCTTTGACAAAAATTCAATCTATCATACACTCGAGACCTAATTAATTCGTTGATTTGTTAAAGGTTTATCATCAAAAAAGGAAATATATATATATATATAGAGAGAGAGAGAGAGATTAATGGTAGAGATCGCATCTTTAATTTTAGGGGGTTGTTTGTATATATTTATGTAATATCTGAAATTAAATATGAAAATGGATTTTTCTTTAATTTGGGCCATGGTATATATATTGAGTGATAATAATGGACTTATATTCTTTTCTTGAACACATGTCTATGTCTTGGTTTGATTCATCAAAAAGAGTATTCTAGAGATAGATTAATTTAGTTTGGGTCGCATGCACCATTTCTCAGTCATATACTGAGGATTTTATTTAATTTAATTAGCCACTTGTTTAGACTATTTTTTTTTTTTTTTTTCAAACTTACAAAAATTGAAGTCAAATTAATATATAATGTGCAGTTAGTCTAAAACAAGTAAACAACTACTCCTGTTTTCAATCACATGTAAACGAATATGGAGGACAACTAGTGAAGGTTTTTTCACACGAGACACAAATTTATGCATAACAATAGAGGGAAAAACAATAGTAAATATATATATATATATATATATATATAAAGTGACAATTAATGTAAAAGTTATTATATAATATGCACATTAAGTCGCAAAAATTTAGGTTTGTTACAACATAATTTTCACAAGGTCAATCTTGATTTAAAAAAAAAAAAAAAAGGGGTTTACTTTGATAACATAGTGTAAGAAGGTGACAATATCAATATGGTGATAATATAGTGTAAGAAGGTGACAATATAGTGCAAGATTTGATAATTAACGACACACATATGGTGGCAATTTAATGACAATGAAATCTTTTACAAAATTTTGATGAATTTTTTGTTGCTATGATAACTTTCCAACAATATAATTGAACGGAAATAGGATACGTGTATTTATGCGAGAGGTCACTTATTGCCGAAAAACAATGGGGTGAGGGGGGGGGGGGGAGGTTAAGTGTGAAAAATATGAAGTTCAAAAAATAAAGTGCAACTCGTAAAAGTCCATATGGCAATATATAAAAAACACCATAATTTGGGGGGTTAAATGCTTTTATCCCGTACGTAAATTATTTTTTGACAAATTTAACAATTATGATCAACCTTTTGTCACGGAATACCTTTTTCCTTTCATTATAAATTGACACAAGCCCAATATGGATTGCAAGCTATTACCTTCCCCTTTGTGGTATGCTCCAACTTTCTTAGGTTAAAGATATGATGAATTGACTTACTTATATAAAAAAAAAGAAAAGAAAGATATGATGAATTAGAGAGGCAAAGATGAATGGGCTTGTGAATCAAGCTCATGTGATCTGTTTTAAAAGAAGCCTTTTTTTTGTGGGTGGTCCTGCAGTTTATTCTTCATTAGCAAGATTGATGGTGTTTTTGGATGTTTTAACCATGTATGTGCACATTTATTTGGCACAAAATATTAGTGCAAAACAAGTGTAAAATGTATAATTGAAGAATTGGGGTTATATCATTGGAGATGCGTACAAGATATTTACGTCACAAGGCATATATATACATATACATGTAACTAATTTATAAACACAAAAAACTAATATATGAATTGTCACAATAAATAATAAGTAACAAATATATATGTTACATCTTAATAGCAATCAAAATTGACGCTAATAACATATCACAATATAATCAATGTGTTATATATATAAATATATTTGGTTTTAACCACCTGATTCCGACTCTGTGGCCGACTAATCCGGATCGGGTACTGCAAAGGCCTATTATGAAGACGACCCTCCTAATCCAGTTGTTCCATTCACAATACTAGAATTCGAATTCTGATCTAGCTTCTCATCCTACTGGACCAACTGATAGTTAGTATCAATGTGTTATATATGTATATGTGTGTGTGTGTTTGTGTGTGTAAAATTGTACTTTTCGTCGTGTAATTTAGGTGGTTTAACAAAAATAATCCTATTAAAAAAAATTCACAATGTCGTATGACGTGTGTAATTAACTTAAATCTCTTGCTTTACGGACAATCATTGTCGGACGATCATAATCTTTACTAAAGAACTTTTAACTTGCCGGAATGGATGATTTGGATGGGAAATTGATGCTTCAACGAACATGCGGTGCTTAGATGGAACATATGTGGCAATTTGGAGAATAATTTAACGGAACATGAGAACCCACCCATTTGGGTATATATTCAAGTAGTGTATTAATCGTTGGATCTAAATATGATGATGTGCAAAATATGAAATTGTGATATTATCATGTTCAATTCAACGATTTAATATATCGAAGTGGGTGGCATCTCATGTACCTAATTTAACATGTTGACATCGAATATTCGAGGGGAAACTTAACATGTGTTTAAATCTTGCTCTAACAAGACATATAGTGCAGTATACACAAATTTGTATTTAATTATACATAAAGTATGTACATATATTGAATATTTAAAAAAATACATAATTATGGTATATAAAAATTTATTTTACATATAGATCAAAGTACATACACATATTTACAGATTTACGAAAAAAAATATTTCTCATATGATATAATTTTTGTAGTTAGCATTTACAAAAAGAATAGATAATAAAAAAATTTATATTGACAACGTATAATATGATGCGTATAAATACACATATACACGCAAAATATGTAACATATACATATATAGAGAGAAGCAACTTACAAAGGAAAAAAAAGAAATTAAAAACTAAAAGAAAAATTAAATTGGAGGCATTTGATGGGCATAATTAATGAGGATATTTTTATATTATTTAGTTTTCAACATTATTAATCTTGAATTGACCCATCAAATTGGTTTGGTTTCAAAGATTTCTATATCCATTAATTCGCGGATGGTGCGAATCAATTGGTTATGAGGTGACTTAGATTCTTTAAATCCATAATTATAAATGTACTATACTAAATAATGCCAATTAACAATCCTAAGCAAGTGGTCAATTAGTGATAAGTAATTATTGATGTGGTAGCAAATAGCAAAGTTTTGGTTTGATGTAGATGGATGATATATATATATATATATATATACACATATATATAAATATTAAACTAAAGCCAAACAATAGAAAAAGAGAATAACAGAGATATTTTGGTTCATGTGAAAATGTCACTTTACTGTGAATTTTTCATCGCTGAAAATGAACTAATTATTTAAAAGTTATTTTAGACAAAAAATAAAAAACAAAAATTGTGGTCACCCCCTCAACTTTTGGGCCACTTAGCACTTTAATTTTGCCCCCAGCCTTTGTTTCGTGGCAGATATAGACACTCCATAATTATATAATTTCAAATATACAAAATAACCCTCTAAATTATTTTTAAAAGCGTATTTTGAGAATATTTCGTTTAAGTGAGCTGCATGCGCGACGTGCGCCACTTAGATGAGATTATTTTCTTTTTTTGATTTGATTTCGGTGAGGTTGGGGGACAAAGTATAAATGGCCAAAAGGTTGGTTTTTATAAGTATGCCCCCAATAATCAATATTTTTAGTTGGTTTTTCTTTTCCTTTTTGTAAATAATTAAGGGGTGTTCGTTTGGATGGATTTTAAAAAAAGTGTTTTTAGGTCTTGCCTTTTTTTTTTAGTAATTTTTTAAGTCAGATAGTTTTTTGTTTGAATGCAATAATAAAAGTCCTTTATAATGTGTTTTTATTTAAAACTATTTTGGGAAGCTTCTAAAAATAGGCACTTTTAGCTTTTTTTTTACGACTTCTTTTCTTTTTTTTTTCAAAAAAAAAAACACACTTTTTTTGCTCTAAAATAATTTTTTTTACAAAAAATAAATATTTTTCCTCTTAGAAAAGTTCATCTAAACGGGCTCTCATTTGCTTGAAGAAGGCCTAGCTAGTTCGAAGAATATGTTCCACATTTAAGTGTAAGAAGCCAAGAATAAAACTTTCAAGATAAGTTTACAATGTGTAATTATTTAAATTTCTTATTATCCTAATTACTTAAATTCTTATCTTTTTTTAAAAAAGTCAAAACGTAATCTCACACCCAAATTGTACAAACCAAAATTTCCAAATATAAATCAAAAAATCAAAAAATTTCGAGCTTTTTATTTCAAAAGCTGCAACCAATGTGGCTTTAATGACATTATCCTATAATATTAACCACCAAATCAACCCAAAAAAAAAAAAAAATCATAAAAGGAAATAATTTAAACTCAAAATTGAAGATTTGACATTGTAATTTTTGAAGGGTCCAATAAATATTTAAAAAGGTAAGAAAGCAAAATACTCGGCAACTCTCCATATTCTTACCTTGCACACCATAAATTCTATTCCCTTTTGGAGCCTCCAACATCACGAGGGAGCGTCGGCGCGTGTCCCTCACCCCCACCCCAATATACACATACACATATACATACATACAGTTGTGTGTGTGTGTGTGTGTGTGTGTGTGTGTAAATGTTATATAAATCATATGTCTTTCTCTGTTTGAAACAATGAAACCTATGACCAAGAACAGATACTGAACCATCACTTCTCTCTCTCTCTCTCAATCAGTCAATCCATACATACACCTCTCTCTCTCTCTCTCTCTCTCTCTCTGCGTGTATATATACAGATATCTCAATTTTGGTTGGGGTGGGGTGAAAGAATGGCGACATGGGGCAGCCTAACGCAGTACCTTTCCTTGAAGACAAAGAAAACCAACCTCTACTACATGGCCACAACCACCGTTCTCTGCTCCATCTTCTACCTCATCGGAATCTGGCAGCACGGCGGCGCCGCCACCTCCTCCACCACCCTCCTCACCTCCCTCCCATGCACCAACAACGACGATCCATCACCGAATCCCACCACCACCACCATCGCCGCCGCCACCAACATCACGCTCGACTTCACCGCCCACCACACGGCTCAGCTCCTCGTTCCACTCTCACCGGGGGCGCGTGCGCCCCACCTCCCTCCGTGCGACCCCAAATTCTCCGAGTACACGCCGTGCCAGGACACGGAGAGATCGCTGAAGTTCCCCCGTGAGATGCTCGCGTACCGCGAGCGCCACTGCCCGGAGAAGGGGGAGGTGCTTCGGTGTCGGATCCCAGCGCCGCACGGCTACAAACAGCCGTTCCGGTGGCCCGAGAGCAGGGACACGGTGTGGTACGCGAACGTGCCGCACAAGCATCTGACGGTGGAGAAGGCCGGGCAGAACTGGGTCCGGTTCAAGGGGGACCGGTTCAGCTTCCCCGGCGGCGGCACCATGTTCCCCCGCGGTGCCGACGCGTACATTGACGACATCGGAAAGCTCATCGATCTCCGCGGCGGCGCCGTCAGGACCGCCATTGACACTGGATGCGGGGTACGTCTATTGTTTTTTTTTTATATATAATTTATATGTTTAATTATTCTATTATCGATTGTTTGATTTTTATTTTTTTTAAATGAAATTTTGATATGTGACAGTTTGGGATTTAGTTGGCCTAATTAATTTTTTTTATTCTTTTGATAAGAACAAAGTAAATAATTGATGACGACGACATTTATTGTAGGGGTGGTGATGTTTGTTTTGATTTTCTTTCTAAATCGCTATAATTTTTTTTTTAATATATAAAAAGATACTGGCATAAATTAGATTTTGAATTTTCTTAAATTGTAAATTACAAAATTTCTATAGTTTTTTTGGATTCTAGTGATAATGAGGTTTACTTTCTCAAATTATATGTATAATTAGTCAAGAGTTGAATATTTGAAATTAGGTAATCTAAATCTAAGCCAACTTATAGCCCCAATAACCCAAGGGTGACTTGTCACGGCACAATATATATATATATATATATATATATATATCGAAAATTGGATTTTGGAGATAAATTCTTGTGTAATCTAATTATTGTGGGATTGAGTTTTACATAAAGGGCAAAAAAGGCGAAATAAATGTTGAATTGAATTGATTGTGTACGTATAGGTCCATAACACTCTCTCTCTCTCTCTCTCTCTCTCTCTCTCTTGTGTGTGTGTGCGTGTGTGTGTGTGAGTGTGATAATTTGCAGAATGTTTGGCTTGTCAAGGAACCAATGGTCCTGTTTTGAATCGATTGTCACGCCCTACCTAGACGTGAGGGCTGCTTAGCTATAACTAATAAATTTTGATTAATTATTATCAATGCACCAACCTTTGACTTACACAGATTGGTTACGTAACTGACAGAGTAATTACAAAATTTTTCATAACAATTTTGCCAAATTTTGTCTAATCTTGAAATTATTAATCAGTCACATTATGAAAGATTGAAAGTTGAAATCTTCCCTCATGTAATAATATTTGAAATTAGTCGGTTCAATTATTAATAAAGTGAAATGTTGATATATATTATTGTATAACGATTTAACGGTTTGTATACATTCACATATCACATTCACACAGCGTGACATGAGCTTAATTACATCAAGTCTGTCCTACGATGAAATTAATTAATTAGTTAAAGGTCCATTCTTTTTTTCTTCATTTACACGCCAAGAATATGATTTAATATGAAATTATATATATATATATATACATATATATATATATATATATATATGTATTTATTACAATCAATCCGGGACACCCTATAGATGTCAACCGAAAAGACACCTCCGCACACACAGACACTCACTCAAGGGAAAAGGGAGAGAGGATAAGAGGGTTCGAACTTAGGACCTTACTGGTGCCTGTTTGAACCCCCACCACTAGGGTTATTATTAACAATGAACTAAAAAAAGAAAATTAAGAGACGTATCGGTTAAAGGAAACTATCTTGACATGAAAGTTTTATCGTCTTTATTGCTAATATTTTTTTGAAAGGGACTTAGGATAATTTTTTTTGAAAAAAATATTCCATATGTTGACAAAAGAAGGTTCATTATAACAATCTATAATGATCCATAATTCAAGAAATAGAAATAGTTCTTTTGGGATGTTTTATTTGTAAGTATTGCTACCGATCGAATTTGATTCCATCGAAACTTACCTTGTTGTTTTATCGTTGTGGAAGACATGATGGTATAGCAAGAAATTGAAAAAAATTAAAATGAAATCTCGCTTGGTAAAAGTTTAATGGTAATAATCAAAAAGTGTTCAAAAGTATAAAATGCTGAGAGGTGCTAAAAGTCTGAGAAAAACTTGAAAGCTATCAACTGCATGTATGAGCATTTATAGCTTTTAACTTTTATTTTTCATGCTTTAAAAAAAAAAAGGCGAAAACAGATCTTTCAGATGGTTCAAGTTGTTGAAAAAGCCAAAAGTTCGAAAGCACTTATTTTAAGCTTTTGCTCTGTCTTGCAGGTCGCTAGTTGGGGGGCTTATTTGCTCTCTCGGGACATCCTACCGGTGTCGTTCGCCCCAAAGGACACGCACGAAGCGCAAGTCCAATTCGCGCTCGAACGTGGAGTTCCCGCCCTTATAGGAATCATGGCCTCGAATAGACTACCGTACCCGTCAAGAGCATTCGACATCGCGCATTGCTCCCGATGCCTAATCCCTTGGGGGAAATACGGTAATTATTACCAAATATCCACACTCGACAAAAATATTCTTATCCTAGGTCACATTACAACCATACATAACTGAAATTTCTAGCGTATGCAAAAATCTTGTCACAGATGGACTTTATTTAATTGAAGTTGACCGGATTCTACGACCCGGTGGGTATTGGATCCTCTCCGGCCCACCGGTGAACTGGGAGAACCACTGGAAAGGATGGAATAGAACAAAAAAGGATCTAAGTGCAGAGCAAAATGGGATTGAAAATGTTGCAAGAAGTCTTTGTTGGAAGAAATTGGTTCAGAAAAATGACCTTGCTATTTGGCAAAAAGGCCACTAATCATCTACATTGCAAGATAAATAGGAAGGTCTTCAGAAAGCCACCCTTTTGCCAGGGTCAAGATCCGGATAAAGCATGGTAAATTTTAAATTCAAATATATGTGTGTTACGTATATATCTTTGTTACATGTGACGAGGAACAGGGTTGATAGGAGCAGTTTCCCTACAATGTCTTTATATTTACATAAAGTCTATGTAAGACTTGTGTGTAATCAACAAAAATGGGGGTGATTGTAAGGTGAAAATAAGTTACAAGGGAGGTATGTGTAATTTTTGAAAATAAGAGGGCATATTTTTGTAATTATATATAGTTACAGGGATATCACCGTAACAAATTTCTAATTTTCTTCTGATTAAATTTGAAAAATTTTGCCCCCTCGACATGACAAGTTTTTATCTAGCACGCACTCTCAATTGTGATTTTTTACGGTTTCAGGTACACGAAGATGGAAGCCTGCCTAACTCCCCTGCCCGAGGTATCCGCCATCAAGGAAGTATCGGGCGGGCAACTGGCTAAGTGGCCGGAGAGATTGACCGCCGTTCCACCTAGGATCCTCAGCGGAAGCATTAATGGCGTCACGCCAGAAAGTTTTCAAGAGAACACACAACTTTGGAAGACTAGAGTTGCACATTACAAGGCCATAGATTTTCAGTTGGCAGAGAAGGGCAGGTACCGGAACTTGCTCGATATGAATGCTGAATTGGGAGGCTTTGCGGCTGCACTGGTCGGCGATCCCGTGTGGGTTATGAATGTCGTCCCGGTTGAGGCTGAAGTGAACACCCTCGGCGTTATATACGAACGCGGGCTCATTGGTATTTATCAGAACTGGTACGTCGTTTCTATACCTAAGATGAATTCATATAATGAGGCGAAAACAAGAAAATCATTGCGAATATTTGCTTGTTTGTGTTAAATATGGAGTCCTTTTTCTTCACAGGTGTGAGGCCATGTCCACTTATCCAAGAACATATGACTTCATTCATGCAAACTCCATATTCACCCTCTACAAGGACAGGTAAAAAACAACATCCAATCCTCCTGAAATTTCACCACAACTTTCGATGAAAATCGAGCACGACTCATTCGTGTCGACGCTTTATACTCTCAGGTGCGAAATCGAGGACATTCTGCTAGAGATGGACCGGATCTTACGGCCTCAGGGAAGCGTGATCATACGCGACGACGTCGATGTTTTGGTGAATGTTAAGAGCATAGTAGATGGACTTCAATGGGACAGTAGAATGACTGACCATGAAGGTGGCCCTCATGTGAGGGAAAAGCTTCTCATTGCAACTAAACAGTACTGGACAGCCCCTCAAGAACAAGCTGGAGTAGCAAAAACAGCTTCATAGTGTTAACTCAATTTTTTTTTTCTAATTTTTAAATTATTTTTTTCTCTTTTTTGTGTCAATAATTCTTTTTTTTTATTCGTTTTTTTTTTGTTTCTATTTCATTTACACACTCTCATAGAAGAGTTTCTTTTCATTTTTTTGAGCGGCTTGATTTTTTTTTTTTTTTTTTGGAATGACCAAGAATATTGATTGTTGGCTGCTATATAGCAGAATTGCATGTGAAGCAAATGAAGAATGAAGTAGAATTAGCCCAAAATTTTACTGACTTTGAATAGCAACTGACATATAACATCACAAACAATAGCATCATTGCTTATCAATTTACTCGAGAAAACACGCAACAAATTCATAAGAAAATGGCTTCTTTCAAAGGCAGCAACAAACATATAGCAACGATCAAATGGAGCCCCGATGGGTTGGGTGTACTGGTAATTTTAATTTCCGTAGAGTGAGTTAACTGTAATATTTCAAAGTTAAAACAAAAAAGGGTATAACTTGTAATTTTCATATTTTTGAGGGGTGTGAATGTAATTAATCCTAGCTTACACATAAAGTTACTGTCATTTTTTTTTTGCATAATCATTTCAAGGAAATATTATTTTCGAATAAGATGCTACACCACTACACTCCAATTGTAAATAAAGTAGTGCAATAAATTATTAAGGATTTTTCAAACCAAAAAATGAAAATTTCCGTTTTTAAATTACTAAAATAAGAGTTCATTTTTTTAAATTACATTTTACCTCTCAAAAAGATACCGTTTTACTTAACCGTATGATGTCTCTAAGACTCCAGCTATCACGTATCAGCTATTACTTTTAAAAATAATAATGTGTACATAGATAAAATCTCATCATTTGACTTATAACATTCATCTTGAAAAAAAGATAAAAGGAATATTTCTTTATCAAATTACAATATTGGGAAATTCTAACTCAGATCTAGCTCATCTAAATCAGAGCTAATCAAGTGGTAAGTGTTTATACTTGCTCTATGATTGATGTATAATTTAGGGAGAGTGATCAACCACTTAACAAATGTAATACATTTGTCACGTGATTTGTTGGGATTGACTAAATTATGTTCGAGTAAGAATTTATCAAAAAATATATGATAAAGATGGAAGTAGGATTATATATATATATATATATATATAATATGTATATAGACTCCTGAGGTATTGTGTAATTATAAATTAATCACTTTTATTTTGAAAATTACAAATATTTCCTCAAACCTCAAGACATTATTGTAAACATGGATAGAAATGTCAAAAAGATAATTTTCTTGCACTCACAATAGTCAACTATGCCACCAAGAAACATGTCTTGTCGAACTTGACAAAATTTCTTGGCCAATTTTATTATTTTTCCAACTAATTTTGCTAAATAATTTCATTTTTAGCATCATAACCACTATCAGGTACCACAATTTATAATTTGATATTGCAACTATTTTTTTTCCCTTTTAAAATTAACTTTTTTGTGGTTTGACTTGTCAAGATCACGCGAATCCAATATTAAAACTCCATTGAAAATAATAAAAATATAACTCGTAATAATATTTCTTATTAATAAAGGATGATTTTTGTTAACCTAGGGGAAATTTTTAACTTTTTGAATTATAGGAATTAATTTATAATTATAATATCCATATGGGGTGTAGACGAATTTGCTCCAGGGTATTCGACATGGTTAATTAATTTTATTAGTTTTAAAGAAAATAAAACAAATAATTAAAGTGGTCCTCGTTGTATTTGTGTCTGCTTGTCCAGTATTTTAAGGCAACTCTAATCCAGGCCAGAACGCGCTATTCCAGTTTCATTCAATCGTTTTCTCGCTCTGCTCCACGGCCTATAAATACCACAATACGTGCATAATTCTTGTATAGGCTCGCTCATGGGTTCTCTTTAGAGGGGTACAATTCTTTCCCCTGTTCTTGTTTGATTGCTTATTTATCTATGCCTCTCTGTGTGTGTGTGTTTGGTTGGTGTGTTGTGGGTGTTAGAGATTGTTTTTAACATAATGGTGATGGGATTTCCGTCTCCAATCAAAGATTCTTTGATTGTTAATTGGGTTTCTGTGATTCAGTAGGTTTTCCTCTCTCTCTCTCTCTCTCTCTCACACACACACACACACACACACTCATTTTGTCCTTTTTTTTTGTTCAATTCATTGAATTTGGCGGTAGTCTTGATTTCTCCTGTTGTTATACGCCCTTTTGTTTCCGATTATTGTTTGAATTCTCACTAATTTGTGAATTGTAATCTTAGTTAGCTCCTCTGAACCTTTTTTGGGCAAAATAGATTGAAACTTGAAGGTGGCAAAAAAAGATTGAAACTTGAAGGGGGCAAAGAAGATTAAAACTTGAAATGGGTTTCTGGATTTCATCAGAGATTTTCTTTTTAAGATCTGTAGCCTTCTTTTATCCGTGTTGTTTATATAGCAAGCAAACCAATTTGCTACCTCTGTGTGTGTATGTGTGTTTCCTTTTATTTATGTTACGCAATTTTACAAAATGTGGGATACTTTTGTTGCTTTTTAGGGGAATGCCAGCGCTAAAACTTAAGATTTTTTCACAATCACCTTTGCCCAGAGTTTGGGATTTCAATTGATAGTGAAAATTGGAAGGAATGGATCATCAAAAAGCCGACACTCGAATCGATTTTCTGCAATGCCTTGAGACAGATGTATCCTTATATATCTTGAGTTTCATAGATGATCAGGCCGATCTAGTTCGTATAAGTGCAGTCTCACGCTTTTGGCGCCAATTTGGTGAGTAATGGAAGTTGAAATTCTATGTCTCCGTTTAAATTAACATGTGTGCTCGTTTCCTTATTTCTTGCTATTTAATGTAGAGCGAAAAGTTACACTTTTTATTTATATTATGTCACGTGGCTTTTGTGGAATTATAAATTATGCCAAGTAATGCATTTGGCACCATTTTGATGAACTTCGGATATTGAAACGTATGATAGAGTTATTTAATGCGCACATATGCATGTATGCATGTGTATTTTGTTATTTTAGTTATTAGTTCTTGCAATAGTATGATATTAGTGAGCCAATTATTATTAATTTTTTTCTTATAATGAGTAACTTTGTGATCCATATCTTTTCTAGTCGTATGCGCTTATTGCCTTACATTCCGATTTTTAATTTGAGAATGGGGTAGAACAGAATGCAAACAAAAATTGAAGATCTATGAAGCTTTGTCTTATAGGAACAATACAGGTCTAATTCTTAGTGAGGGCTATTGCAAATTTGTTAGTAATGCTTGTGCATTTCGATACCATATGTATAACACCAAAAGTTCAAGACATGCACAATAATTATGTTTAAATCCTGAGGAGATTGTTGAACTGAAAACATATTCCCAGATCCCCTTTAATATGTTTATATATTTTACTCTACTGTAATATTGATTTTGCGCTAATTATGCACGTGTTGTTAGCATAGTGCATTTCATGCTCATGACTTTGCACATGCAAGTGGATGAAAATTTGTCAGTAATGCTTTTGCATTTTGATGCTATACATATAACCCCAAAAGTTCAAGCCATGCCTAATAATTATGTTTAAAAATTCTGAGGACCTTTTGAAATTGAAAATGCATTCCCGAATTCCTTTTAATATGCTTATATCTTTTATTCTATTGTAACATTGTAAATGTTATTTTATTTTGTGCTAATTATGCACGTACCAATAGCATAGTGTATCTCATGCTCATGACTTGACGCACATAGCAATATCAAAACATTGTAAGGAAATAATATATTGTCCATTGTCTAGCTTATGGTGTTGTTTACTTTTTCAGTGATTACTGGTGGACTTGCGAAACAGTTGTGCTTAAAATCATTCCCACAACTATCTAAAATTGTGGGGGTAGTTAATGCAAATGAAGGGTCAATAAGTCCAGTTGACTTTGAAGCTAACAGTGCCGCTGAATGGAATAATCTCGAGAGGGATCAGAAGGTTTATACATCTCTACTTCAAGCCCTCACAAAATCAAAGGTTCCTCCTAAGGATTGCATAGCGAATGCAATCAGCGCGTCCAGCACCGATAATTATCCAGATGAAAGTATTGTCAATACTCTGAACCCAAGGGACAGATTCATTAGAAGAGCTTCGTACTGGTCGAGTGAAGGACAAAGTAATCCCGCAGTGCCTGAGACATTAATATATAAATTAAGAGCCGGTATATGGGTTATTACTGAAGTTGATATCCAACCATTTGAAGGTAATTTCTCAATTTAGAGGGTGTTTGGCTAACTTATTTTTAAGTTCTTACAAGTTCCTAGAGTTTATAAGATGTTTTTGGAGTTTATAAGTTCCTAGATCTTATTCTCAAAATAATCTACTGAAGTATGTGGATAAAATAAGTTTCAACAGCCTTTAAGGGATTTTACAAGCTATAAGTTGTAGTTGTGTTTGGTGAAAAATGAGGACTTGTAAGCTCTTTTTAGTGTAATCATGACAAAGAAGGATATATTAAAATTAATATCATCTGGGTAAATATTTCTTGAGATGATTGAAATATAATATTGAAGAAACAAGCGGATATTTTTATTTCACTATTTAGAATTAAACAGCTATAAGCTGCTTTAGAAATAAGTCAGCATTTTATTTTTGGAGCTTATAAGATTATTTGTTAAAAACCGAATATCTTTGAGGTGCTAATAAGCTATTTAAAACATTTTTTGTTGCTTTTCCCTTCTCTAGTTTGTTTTCGCATTTTGTTTTGTGCATATTTGGTGCTTTTTAATAATTTTATTGCAATACGTGGTCTATTCAGCTTTTTTCCAGCCAGGCCAGCCAATATACTCTGCAAAATGTGTAAGATTTCGAATGGGTCATCCGAAATCTCCAAGAGAAATTGGAAGTGAGCTCCACCATTTGCCATTGCAGAAACCTGCTGATGACAAGTTTATATGGACTTATACTTCACCAGAATTTCCAATGGCGCAGGTCGTACTTGTATCTTAACTCTTAAATAGTTTCACTCTTGTTTTGACTTTTCTTCTTCTTTCTTCGAGGAGAAGTGAGACAATGAGGAACAAAGTTGTTGAATAGGACGTTACACTTAGTGGTTTATCTTGGAGATGACTATACTACAATTAAGTGGAAAGAAGGGAGTAGATATAGTTGCAACAGGCAGACTTCTTTTATTTTTACTTTTTTTTTTCTACTTGTGTGCATGTGTGCAGGGTGGGGGTGTTTGGTAAGCGTTGATGTGATATCATTGTTTCTTGATTAATATTGACCTATGGATTATTGGAACTTTGCTGCGCATTATTTGTTTGTGTAGCTCATTCTAGAAAACTCATGTTGAGTGGCAGTTTTCTTTGAACAGGAGAATCGCTTGCAGCCATTCAAGCTACCAGAACCTGTCCTGTGTATTGGCGGATATATGCAGATTGAGTTACTTGGTAGAGTTCAGAGGCAGGAAATGGATGAACTATTCTACATATGGTCAGTTACATGAGCTTACTCTTATTAGAAGATGCGATAGGTGTTTGTTTGTTATTCTTCTTACTGATATAGAAAGACGATTTATTTTGAGGGCAATTGTTTGGTTAGTTGGTATGTCAGAACTATCATTTCACTTGAGTCTTGAATCTTGTTTTATGTTAATGCCCTGCGGAAGATTCACCACCTATAGATTTAGTACTGCCATGTGTCAATGATCATACATTAATAGGAGCCATCGATTATAACCGAGAATGTCGGCATGCATAAAATCAATAGAGTGTGTACATGTGTGTGCATTTTGTGTGTGCATGTGTGCACTTTGTGCGTATCTGTGTTTTGTGTGTGTGTGTCCGTGCACTTTAAGTGAGCAAGTTTTTGTGCACCTTATGCGTGTATGTCTCTGCAATTTAAGTGTGTTTATGTGTATGCGCACATCATGTATTCTTATTCTAATCATTTCTGCTGCGGTGTGCTCTAATCCTGGGATGGTAACTTTGTCAAATGTGTACACACACATGCGCGCACACTCGTGTGTGTGTGTGTGTGTGTGTGAATCTCATTATTGCAATCTACAGTGTGTTAGTACAAGTTCTGCAACACCCCCCATGCACCAATCAATATATATATATGTGTGTGTGTGTGTGTGTGTGTGTGTGAGCACGTGTGTGTGTCTCACTCTCATCAGTACACCCTGCAGTGTGTGTTATGTTCGAGTTCTGGGGCGGCCCCTTTTCCCAGCATTTGACATTGACATCCTTGAGCCCTACGGACAGCTCTTGCTCAAATACTACCCTGAGAATCTCAGCTCCGTTCTGCAAAGCTCGTCGAGCGATGAAGTCCCTCATTTGCGCCATCTGGAAGAAGAAATGTTGTGGGAGCGCATAGGTTTGCTCGAGGACTTGTTGCGCGGGATACAACAAGGGCCAAACAACCCCCTTGTTTGGGACGAAGAAGATGACGAGGGGATCAATGATGATCTTGCTCTGTAATTCTTAAAGTATAATGCCTTTTTTCGACTAACATATATATATATATAATGCCTGAATGGGACTTCTTTCTAATTATGGCTCCCTCCAAGGTTCTGACCCTTTGTACTGCTGATGTTGTGAATGAGAGCTTTTGTATATTGGCCTCTCTCTCTCTCTCTCTCTCTCTCTCTCTCTCGTAGTGGTTTGCCTTTCAGAACGAGACTTCTTGACAATGTTGTGGCCTCTCTCTCTCTCTCTCTCTCTCTCTCTCTCTCTCTCTCTCGTGGTGGTTTGCCTCTTAGAACGAGACTTCTTGAATCTTGACAATGTTGTGGCCTTGTTTGAAAATGGTGGGCTGGTCTAGTTTCTTGGAAATATTTGAAGTGTGAAAAAGTGAAGGATATTTGGTTTTGCTTTTGGAGAAACATTTTATAATTTAAATATTTTTCTATCTCCGGTTTTTTGTCCAATCGGTGATATCATTCAAACTTTTATATTGTTATTGTAGTTGCCTAACACTAGATAATTATATATTTATATTAAAATAATAATTAAAAGGATATGAAATTACCATGACATACTTTAAAAATATCTTAGGTCAAAAGATGTATTTTTGGAATTGTTTAGTTTCAACTCGAGGAAATATATAATATCCATGAAGAAATCCAAACATTAGCCTTGCTTTCAAGAGTAGCACTCGATATGCAAGTCTCGTTTCGTTTTGAGTTATTCAAATTCATGTAATTGATCGAATGTTAACTAATAATTAATGTACTGTCTAAGTTTTACCTCAATCTCTAGATCGATTGAATGATCGAAGCAAGTATTTAAATGTTTCCAAATTGGTTTTTAGACATTAATTGACTTAAAATACATTTAACGGCGAAATTAAAAAATAAAATCTTGTTAAAATCTAGTTATGAGATACGAGCTTGTATGGCAAGTATGCTAACTAACTAGAAATACGCGCCAAAACTTCATTAGTGGGGGAGGGAGAATCGAATTTTTATAAAATATTAAAAATATTTTTACAATTGTAGGTGTTGGGGCAAACATTATTTTTTTTTTTAAAATTATATACAAAATTTAGTTTGATTTAAATTTGATGTCAGACAATTCTACGCATCAGCCCCTGGCTCCGTTTGTAAAATTTGTAAGTCCAAATAAAATGATCGATAAACAATAAGTTTTAAGTTGAAGACCATACAAATAAGAAAGTAATTAATAATTATTAAAACTCAAGACCGAGCATATGATTGAAGAAAAATATTTAAAAATCAATCGTTCTTTAAAGATTCCCAGTTTATTCATTTCGATAATTTATCATAAAACAATTGCAAGAATTAAAAAAAATAAAGCATCATATATCTCAAGCCCATTTTGCAAAATTCTTATTGAGCCGCCCCTTTTTTCCCCGTGGTTTTTGAGCTATGTTTGCGCTAGGGTTCTTCGACGAGATAAAGTTAGTATTTTTGCATTTCCTCTCCATTTTTCGATCGTTGTTTTGCTCGTTTTCGTAACTTTATCATGTTAGTTGACATGGATTAATGCCTTTATTAAGCAATGCTATACGCTGTTAATTCCTCCAAATTTTTTTTTTCTTTTCCCTTCTCATATTTTTTTTGTTAAATATCAGCGACTTCTGAATTTTTTAAGTTCAAATTTATGCGCACAAAGATTGAAGCTTTAAAGGGATGGGAGAAAATTCAATTTATGAAGATACCCAATTGTTTTTTAGTTTACCGAGTATAGAATTTTTCTCAGTTCTTTACCATTGCCATTGTTAGTTATTCTATGATTTTTTTTTTTAATTCTACATTTTTCCTGAATAATCTGTGATTTTTTTATTCTACATTATTCTTTTTTGTGGGTTTGGGTTTTTTCGGTGTGGGGGGGGGGGGGGGGGGGTTGTGGTTTGGGTTTGGAAGGGGTGGATAAGCTGTATAAGACCACAACCCTTTACCATTTTCTTGGTTGAAGATGAAATTCTCCTATTTTCTCTTGTGTGAGTTTGACAATATTATATTTTTATTATTTATTATGAATTTAAGTTTCGAGTTTTGAATAGATTAGTCTGGCAGGCAGTACTTCTAATTGAGATTGGTTAAATTTTGGGCAGTGCTTCGTGAATATTGATATCGCCTCGAGTATTTCGCAATGCTTTGATGATTGAGTTATTGACAATGTATTATTATTTTTCTGAACTGAAAGAAGTTCCATAATATATGTAGGTATCGATATATAACCATGGATGCTTGTGATTAATACCTACACATGGGTATCATAATAAAATCGACAAATCTTTTTCACTTCCTAAAGGCTAAATGTTCCTAATCTTGAGTTGCAGTTGTTTGTTTTGACATCGTTATATTATGGATGTCGGTAAAACTCGCACTTACACGAAGACTTATTAATTTTTTGTTAGCTTTTTAATGAAAATTGGACTGAGAATCCAATGATTAAGACATAAAATGAGAGTAAAGTAGAGAACATTTAAATTATTTTGGAAGGGTTTGGGGTGTGTAGTTTTGAGATGACATTTTTACCCTTGAAGCAAAGAAGAAAGGCTAAAAACATTAGTAAACAAACAAATAAATTATCATTCAAGTCTACCCTTCCCCAATTAAAAAAAAAAAAAAAAAAAAAAATAGAAATTATAGTTTCTCAGTCCTTCATTTTTACTGCTTTTCTTTGCATTACAATTTTTCTTGAGAGGTACCAGATCTATTCTCTTTTCTTTTTTCAATTTCGACTCGATTTTTGTAGTATTTTTTGATGAATGCTAATGTATTAATGCCTAAATTGATCAATGTTGTTTATGGCGATTCCCATGGTGTTTTTTTGTTTCTTTTTTTTCTTAATTGAATTGTTTTTTCACGGCTGAAAACGCTAAATCTTGCATGAAAGATTAGATGTTTAAGGGAAAAAAAATAGAATTGATGGCGTTAAAAATTGTTAGGATTCAGTACATTTTTTCCCCTTTAATCCCTGCTGCAATTTTGTTGAGATTAAAGTTTTGTAATTTATTGTTGTTGTGTTGTGCTCTAAGGTTTATGAGATCAGAGCCCAATTATGCCATTTTCGGTTTTGCCTCTTTTTTGCAGCTTTGTTTTATTTAGTTTCACTTGTGTTATCTATCAGTTTTGATTTGCATTTAACTCCTAACGTTCTGCATTTGCTGTTGTTGATGGTCGCAGGCATATCTCAAATGGAGATTGGTATAAATTTTGTCGATTGCTTTGATATTGATGTGACCTCTAATGTCCTGGCGTTCTTGAACGATCCGGCTGATCTTATACGCGTTAGTGCTGTTTCGCGCTCTTGGTGCAATTTTGGTGAGCTGAATCAGTTGACTTATACACTTGTTTATCAGGGTTGCCATTGTTTAATGTGTTGGATTGTTCCCACTTTTACGCTATTGTTGTTGTGTGTTGTCTGGAATAATCTGGTTTTGGTAACTTTCATTGGTTGGCTGAGTCAGTTGACTTATACACTTGTTTATCAGGGTTGCCATTGTTTAATGTGTTGGATTGTTCCCACTTTTATGCGATTGTTGTTGTGTGTTGTCTGGAATAATCTGGTTTTGGTAACTTTCATTGGTTGGCTGATGGGATTTTCTTGGGAGATGTGAACATGGGGAATACTGTCCTTGTTTTTTGCTAAAATTGGGCTGTGAAAGTGGTTGAACATACTCTCAACCTTCTCTTTGTTTGGAGTTCATGATCTATTTAAAATATCAAGACAAAAGTTGTACTTTTGGTCCCATTTTGTACTTGATCTTTGTGTATATCTGCATTCGTGTGGCAGAAGTTTATCCTCTGGGAACTGAGCTAGAAACTTTTACTTGAAGAGGCAAGATTGAATTTTTGCAAAATATAAAAGACATTTCTCTTATTTGTGGAACAGGAGGGGGATGTGGGTGGGGCTTTGCACCTTCCTGCAACCAGGCTCTGTCCTTGCCCGAAATCATTAACATATGCTTCACAATGTCTGAGAGAGGAAGTGTTAATTGGAGGTTTATTCATAATAGTTTTCAATCTTGAGTTATGAAAGCACGAGTGCACTAACCTGCTTCAACGAAATTTATTTATCAATCCCAAAGACTGATAGATATATACAGCTTATATCTGGATAGTGTTTTGCTACATTTATTTGGTTCTACTTGATTCAATTGATGATATTGTATGTCATAATACTTTATGCTGGAAACGAGTTCTTGTGGCTCTCTTTTTTAAGATTCTTGAAAAGAGAATAATAAAAATTCGTCTGATCGAATGATAATCCTTCCTCCTTTGAGCAGTTATTGCAAATGGCCTATGCAAAAAACTATGGTTGAGAAAGGTTCCTCAAATTGCCAATATTGCCTGTGCAGTCGAAGAAAGTGACGGAATAATTAAACTGTCAGATCTCCAATCTGGTAATACCGTCACCTGGGAGACTCTTAAGCAGGAGCATGAAATCTATTCTTCTCTACTTCATCCTCTGGCAAAGCCTATAATATGTCCCCAGGACTGCATAGCATTTCCTATTGGTGCTTCCAGCACAGACGATGATCGAGTAGAAAACATTATCAATACTCTTACTCCGGTTGATAGACATTCATGGGGTGGTTTGTACTGGTCTAGTAAAGGACAGAGTGACCCTAGCGTGCCTGAGAGTATATTGTACAGACTAAATACTGGCATATCCATTGTGACTGAAGTTGACATAAGGCCTTTCGAAGGTGATTTCTACCAGCTCTTTTTTAATACGATTTGGTTCTTGTTTTCAAGCTTGAAGCCCAAAATTTTTATTTGGAAAGGCGATTGTGGGCATTTACAAAATAGAAAGGACATTCTTTTTCTTTTTCAGGTTCTTTTTGGCTCCGTCCTTGCTTTGTTTATTTACTTCTAGGGTTCTAAGAATGGTTCTTTTTTACTTCCCTTCAGCATTTTGGGAGCATGGAAGGCCTGTCTATTCAGCAAGGTCAGTGCGGTTTCGCATGGGTCATCCAAATTTCATAGATGATGTGGAGTTGGAAGTCAGTCCGGTGCAACAGCCTTCTCTCGACAAGTATATCTGGACATATACTTCGCCAGTGTTTCCTATGACTCAGGTACTCTTTATTGCACTGCATAGTGTTGTCAAAGTGCTTTCTTGTGCTTTTAATTCTCATTCCATTTCCCCGTCATATGGTTCGCATTTTGGTCTTCTATTTTTTATCTTCACTATCAGTTTTTTGGGCTCTCTCTCTTTTTTATTTTTCCCTTATAGTTTATGTCTTCTAAATAATTTGTGTAAGACCACCCACCCACACGGTGGGGTGTGCGGGAGGTCGTGACATCTTGAGTTTTAGCTATTAGCATGTGCTTACTCTTTTCTGTACCTAAAAGAAACCTAACATTGAGAAATTGTATAGTTTCCTAAATTAAGCTCCCATTCATTGTCTGTCGTCCTTAGTTATGTATAGTTTGCATTTTTCAGTCGAAATTTAGTCGGATACTCATCATGTAATTGATTTCTAGTACAAATGATCATTTGCGTTGCTTCCTTTGCATCAAGAGAAAAAGAGAGAAGGAAATTATGGCTTTTATAAGAAGTTCGATGCATTTTTGTCAATTCTGACCAGGAATCTCGCTTGCAACAATTCAAGCTACCAGAACCTGTCGTTTGCGTTGGCGGAATTTTACAGATCGAGCTGCTCGGTCGGGCACAGAGAGAAGAAATAGATGGATTGTTCTATATATGGTGAGTCTCATAAATTTTCCTTTTTCTGTGACTCTCATGAGAAGCTTTAAGTATACACTTTTGCAGACTACACGAATGACCTTATTTGTTTCGAAACTTTACACTTGCGATTCTCCCAATCACTCTTCTGTCTCGTTTCGGTTGTTATCATCAACAACACTGCAGTTTGGGTTATGTTAGGGTTCTTGGGCATACCCTAGAGCCGGCGTTCAACCTTGAGATATTCCCAACGGGAGAGCTCCTGCTCAAGTATTATCCTCACGCCCTCGACTCTGTCCTGCAAAGCTTGTCAGGTGAACTTCCAGATTATGAAGACGGGATGCTCGATGCTCTGCCGCAATAGTTGCAACATATGCCTGGTGCTGTTGCCTGTCCATTCATATGTGCCTCCATGGAATGCCTCAGGATACATACGATAGCGAGCTGAAAATGATATGATACTGTTAGAAAACGGTCATTTTGTGACAATGAGACGATACTGTTAGAGAACGGTCATTTTGTGACAGAAAACTAATGCATAGCGAATAAATTGTACCAAGTGGTGGAGCTCCGTGGTCTTTACCTGAAAGAATTTGCAATCCCAGAAAGCGAGGCCGAGCTGGTTTACTAGTGAACTGCTTTCCTTGACTCGCTGAGTCATATATTCCTTAAATTTGACATAAATTGTGTTGGAGATATTAAATAATTAATGTTTCAGATGAGGTAGTCATTCAATATACTATCAACCAAACCAAATAGGACATCATGATAAATGTTGATAATATTTATCATGTCTAATAGTTTAATCTTTTAGATGAAATGAACATCGGTAAATTGCAAGAGCAAAGCCAAGAACTTGTAGGATGCTACTTGTGCAGATCTAGTAATATTACTCATAGCCTCTCTTAGAACACAATCTTCCTATGAAATATTATAGCAGTAAAGGAATTGCAGTTTGGATCGTTTGCTATATAACTGTGTGTTACATTTTCTCTTCCACTATTCAAAAATGGAAACATATGATGTAAGAAACTTAAAGGAAATCGAAGAATGCCTAGATTTGATACATACCTTGCATTTGCATCTCCAATGGATGTATTCGCCTGCGCAACATCATAGATCAGTCATTGTTACGAAATGCATGTATTGAAATAGAAACTTGCTAACGATGTCTGTGAATAGGAATGAAAGAAATGAAAGAACTAGGTCCAGATATCGGTCATGGAACAGGGAGTTCAACATGTCGACCACAAAATTCCCATGGTAATACATGCAAAATAACATACGGTTCAAACAAGCGAGGCCCCGGGGGGGGGTAAGATCAACGAAGAAACTTATTCGAGACACAACACTACAAATACCTTGACATCCTTGGTGAATGTGGCACAAAGTGTTCCTTCAAGAACAACATGAACCTGTCCGAACACCATCCGCCTAACGGCTTTCCCAAATGCCAGCAAAATACTTCCATTCGCCATCATCTTTCCTCCACACACGCCCGGATCCAGGAACTCTTTCATCACACAAAAGGAATGACGCACAACGATGAATCACTTTGCAGATGATATATATGTGTGTGTGTGTGTGTGTGTGTGGTGAACTGCGAATCACTCGCCATAATGCCTTTTGGAACACGAACCACAGATGTGACGCTTCCGTGCCATCTGATCAAAACAAAGTAAAAACCAGTTAGAAATATAAGGGGAATCTTAGAAGAAATTAGTATCTCATGTTGAAGGATTGATGAAACTAACCAAAGAATCATCACTTTTACGAAATCTGCTACTATTAATGTTATCACATGAAGCAAAACACCACTTCTCCACGGCCAGCGAGTCATAATACTCCTTGACAAACCACCTCCAATAGGCGATGCTATCAGGCTGCGACATATGTCAAGACGAAACCATTACAAAAAACTTAAGAACAAAATCTCATTCACAAACAGTAAAATTAATCAGGGACGATATACACACACACATATATATATATATGTATATATATGGCTCGCCGAGTAACGAATGTTTAGATGATGCATGTAGTTCTGAAGTTTACGCAAACAATGAGGGCTTACAGGGCAGAATTGCTTCTCCATTTCTGAGTGATACTGCTGCTACTTCAGGCATTGTTTTTTGTGTTCCTGTTTAAGCATTAATAAGATCTCAGCAATTCAAGATTCATGCTTTAGTAACATGATCAAAGAAAAAAATTAAATGGATGTCTACAAAGAATCGAAGATTTACCATTTAGATTGCTTCAAGAGTTAAGAATCACCAACCAGAACAAAATAAAAGAAACAAAGAAAAATCTGAATATTGAGTTTTCTTGAGAGAGAGAGAGAGAGAGAGAGAGAGAGGACTGGGGATCAGTATAGAAACAGAAGTATAATTCTTAACTAGCTTTGAGTAGTGGCAGAGGCCAAGCTTGGCCTTTTTATTTGAATTTTTTTTTTTTGCGGGAATCAAGAACAAGAACTTGCAAAACGGTAAAAGTGGTTAACCGAACCGGATATCATCTTCGACTGGGTTGTCAAACAAACCATAGCGTTCAAGAACCCTCGTTCTGTTTTGTAAGGGGCATTTCGTCGAACACCATGAGGACGATCTGTGCCATCAACTCATTTTCATTCATATTTTTTCTCTTCTGAATAACAGCTTCACCAGGGTTATTACAAAAAATTCCTTAAATTTGTTACAATTACTAAATATATATATATATATATATATATGTTTATAGAAAAATATGAAAAATCTATTTATCTAATGTCAAATGGGTGTGATTTCAATATATAGAGGGATGTGTTGCAATTGAGACAAACCTCATAAGTCGCTTGCATATATTTCGGAATAAGGAAATTTTAATTAATTATAATTATATATTTAATAGTGATAACAATTGAGTTACGTTTTGACGCATGAGAATCAGTCATGGAAATTTTTATATATTATTTAAAATGAAATAGCAAAATCAGTCGCGATATTCGTATTAATCTGTCACTATACATTCATCTGGCAATTAATATAAAATTATTATAATCATTAAACTTCTACAAAATTATAACTAAAAATACATTTATTTAATATGAATGATCATATTCAATATCCATATTGCAAAAAACATAACTAATAAATATATAAATAGCCACGCATTTCATTGTATA
Organism: Petrea volubilis; assembly: GCA_026212405.1. NCBI lineage: Eukaryota > Viridiplantae > Streptophyta > Magnoliopsida > Lamiales > Verbenaceae > Petrea > Petrea volubilis. The sequence continues at coordinate 16,664,473 of CM047875.1, forward strand.
CATTATTATCATTATTATTATGTTGTCGAACAAATCGAACAAAGAACAGTGACAGCAAATTTGCTCAAATTCATACATACACAGATTTCTAAGTATAAATAATTGTTCCTTAACATTGATGTTTGTTCACCACCTAAGCTCACTTCAGGTCGTCTTACTCTTCTGAGGAGATGGGAGCAACTGCACACCACAAGTCGAAACATTTTATCAGCGAAATCGGGACTGTGTGTGTGTGTGCGAGCACGTGTGCTTAAAGCTGTTTGCCCATGAAAATAGATACCTGGTAGCAGGAGATGAGAGAGGTGACGAATCCAAACGCACCCGTTACGCGAGGAGTGACTTTCTTGGGTGCCAGTTGAAGTAAGCCAACAGCGACCACTATATCCATGGCTGCTTTAACAAGGGCTAGAGATCTCTCATTCGATTTTTCAACCTTACTTCGGTATTGTTCATTCTATTGAGACAAAACAACGAAGGAGTAGAGTGTAAATATCATTAACCAAAATTCAAGCTTGAAAATTTTTCCAAATTATTTCGTAGGTTTCAGAGCAGCAAACCTTATACTTGTCAGTGTTCTTCAGTTCCTTCTCTAACTTCTTCATTGATGCCGAAAGCCTTCCAATCTCGCCAATCTTACGCACAAACGAGTATCCATAGTTTAATAACCTCAAAACAAATAAAAACATGTCGAAGCCACAAAAATGGAAGGATGGAGATCAGCAACATACCTCAACTAGTGTTGAACAAACAGAAGAACCCATCCAGCAGAAAAGAGATATCCTTCCAATAAGTTCTGTGCGTTCCTTGTTCTGCATCAGAAAATGTTATGCTCACTCGGATGAGTTCTTAACCAAATTAGGTCAAAATAGAAAACTTTTAAGATATACCTTGTAGATGCCACTCCTACCCAGCCACACAATTTGGTCCAGAAACAAGAAAGTGGACAAGAGCGCATTTTTGGACTGCAGATACCAACTAAAACATTATCGTACCAACAACCTGTTACGTAGAAATCCAATAAGTAAGGAGTAAGTACCTTCCCCAACAAAATAAGAAGAAGTGGAGTTCCCGGGGTATTCGGGCTAATGAGAGCGTGGAGATCATTGATAAACTGTAAGATGAAGAAATAGAGAGAGTTAGACTGCATCCACAACAATAGAAGGTCACCGCAGAAACAATATACCCAAAAAAAAAAAAAAAAATCCCTGCGATCCTAATCAAAACTACTATGAAGGCTGACCTTGAACAAACGAAAAACTTTTCGAGCCAAGGTAGTTGATTTGTCAACATTTTGTGCTGTCCCGGGCTCGCCATTACTCAAGAATTTTGAACCATATTGTATTGCCCTGCATATCTTATCCCTGGCTTCAGCTTTGTTCAGATACAGAACAGCAAGTGCGAGCTCAGCTCTGGTGACATCCAATGAACCCATGTTTTATCTAAATAACCTGAAAAAATGTAAGAATCAACCGACTCAATTGGCGTTAGAAAATTAGTTCTATGCAAAGTCACTCAACCATAAAGAGGTCATACACTATAGTTACTGTTAGCAGAGCCTAAGTTCAAGACAAGATATAGAACCGTGCATCTCAACATTAGAGTCTAAACAGGGCACAGTTCTAATTTACATTAACTAAAATGGTCAGACAAGCAAGATAAGCTTTTCCATTCGTTTCGAGTAAATACAACCACGCTGGTCGACCAAACGAGCGTAGCACACAACTAAACAATCTAAGTACCATTTACAAATCCTTTCACCAGGAAAGGAAGAGAGAGAATTAAACACAAAGTAGCCATTTCAACAACACATCTTTCAATTAAACCCTCAGAAGGATTTCAAAACTGCTCATCTTATTCACTTATTGGTACACACTAGAGTGAGCTTAACAGATTGTATATACATAATCTTCAAATCATAAAGTTATAATCCAACAATCTTATCAGAACTACAAGAAAACTATTTAGAACACTTCTTTTTTGCACTTTTCTCCAAAATTCACAAAGATAACAATACATGATTCGTTTCCACACTCAACTCCAAATTCATAGCACTCTAATTAATCAACGTTCACCATTTCATAAGCAATTGAACAAACCAAAAATGCAAAAAATTGCAAAAAAAAAAAAAAAACTCATCATGCATCCAAAAAAAACAGAAGAAGAAAATAGGAAACGACTGAGCTAAAAAAAAAAAAAAAAAAAAAAAATTCAAACAGAAATCGATGAGCTTACCTCCCTGAAGTGGAAAACGAGTAATAATCCGGAGAGAAATTCAAAAAAGTAGGGCTTTTACGTGTATATATATATATAGATACAGTCATACAGATAGTTGGAGTGGTAGTTATTACCGGGAAATGTGCCGAACCCTTTCGTCTTGAAATTCACAATATTATTATATTCTCTCTCTCTCTCTCTCTAAACTCTCATTCTTTCCATTGATGATATGATTAGATAAAAGGCGTGTTTGGTCCTCTCTATTTTTTCAGCTGTTCTCAATTTTCTTTTTTTTCGCTTTTTTTTTTTGTTTTTTTCTTAATGAAAGGAAACAAGAGAAATTTTTGGCTTCAATTAATGGATAAGTTCTCGCATGTCACCGTCGAATAAATAATAACAATAATAATAATAATTATTATTATTATTATATTATTGATTTGATTTCTAGGATTTTTTTTTATATATATACTTGCATAAAATTAGATCGAACTATTTATCTAACAAACTTGCATGCAGATAATTTATTTATTGTAATTATTATTTAATTAAAAAATTGTATATTATTTATGGGTCTGTTTGGATGAAATTGAAAAAATATATTTTTCAAGTTGTGCTTTTTCAAGTGGAGTTTTAATTTAAGTCAAGCAATTTTATATTTGGATACAATAATAAAAATTATTTTAAAAGATAGCTTCTCAAAAAAGTCACATTTTAGCTTTTTTTTTGTTTTTTTTTTCAATAATACATTACAACCCAAACATGCACAATTGCTAGGATTTGAACCCTAGTCATTACACTCCTTTGCCTCTAAGATGGGATATATGTCCATTAAGCCAAAAGCTCGTAACTTTTATTTTTTTTCAATAATACATTACAACCCATGTTGTTAGAATTCGAGCCCTAACCATTACACTCCCTATACCTTTAAGGCAGAGTACATGTCCATTAAGCCAAAGGCCTCGAATTTCTTTTTTTTTTTTTTTTTGATAATACATTACAACTCACATACGCACATTTGCTAGGATTCGAACCCTTGTTATTACACTCTCTATTCCTCCAAGGCGGGATACATATTCATTAAACTAAAGGTCCCGCACTTTTTTTTTTTTTTATGAAGTCCATTCAAACCCATTTTTTTTTCTCAATAAAGTGCCTTTTTCAAAAAAAATAAGTGCTTGTCTTATGAAAAAAAAAATCAATCCAAACGAACTCTATATATATACTATTATAAAAAGAAAGTTATTTTTGTCTCACAAATGGCGGTTATTTATGTGATTTTACAAAATTTGCCCTACAATTTTATGTAGAATAAATAGTGATATGTAAAATTATGGCTAAAATTGACAATTCACATGAAATCGATTCAATTCGGATACCAAATTTTGATATGTCAATTTTACCCTTTTAATTAGTAAATATATTCAATAAATAAACAAATAAAAAGGTCAATATTGTAATATTACATCCAATTTAAAAAACTCATGTTCTCAACTCACAAATCACGTGCTCTTATTACAATTACTTAGTCTTTTTTTTTCGTGTTTATTCTTTATCATATAATTTATTTTATATAAGTATTTTATTTTTAAATTATTATAATTTAATAAATTATTTCAAATAATTCTTAAAAAAGTATTCTTATAAAAAAATTAATAATATAGTTATATTTTCATCCTAAAAAAAAATTAAGTACTAAATTAAAATATATATTTTTTATATATTACACACACGTAGAGTGTACGGGGTTGCTAGTTATTATAAAAAGAAAGTAATTTTTGTCTCACAAATGACGGTTATTTATGTGATTTTACAAAATTAGCCCTTCAATTTTATATGGAATACATTGAGATATGTAAAATTGTGGCTAAAATTGAAAATTTACATGAAATCAATTCAATTCGGATATCAAATTTTGATGTACCAATTTTATCCTTTTAATTAGTAAACGTATGTAATAAATAAGCAAATAAAAAGGTTAATATTGTAATATTATATTCAATTTAAAAAACTCATGTTCTCCATCCACAAACCACTTTCTCTAATTACAATTTCTTGAATTTTTTTTCTTTTTGTATTTATTCTTTATCATGTAATTTTATTTTATATAATTATTTTATTTTTAAATTATTATATTTTAATAAATTATTTCAAATAATTCTTAAAAAAATATTATTTTACACACACATAGAGTGTGCGGTATTGCTAGTATATGAAATATGAATAATTTATTCTAAGTCGATGAAATTTCATTTGAGCCAAAAGAATTACAACCGGGTTTGGGCTTCACATCATCATCAAGTAAACACGTTATCGAGTTTGAATGCAATATAATCGGACAGGCCCATTGGGCTTTTGAATCTGTTTTGGACCGGGTCCCGTAAGAATAACTTGAATAAAAAAATTTATGTATGATGGCGAACAATATATTTTTTGATAATTACAAAAAGACCTTCAAGGTTTGCTTCAATTACAAAAAGCTCTCTCTATCTATTGAAATTACAATTACTCTTCTAATACTAGTAGACAAAAGAATTTCATGTATGTGGAAAAAAAATTGATAGGAGAAAAGCAAATTTCAAGACGGTAATTTTAATTTAAATAGATTGGGGGGCGGGGGGGGGGAGGGGGGTTTGGATAATTATTTCTTTATTTTATTTTTAGGGGTATAGATAACGAGTCTCATTAATATGGGTATTAAGTCTATTGAATGGTTATATATGGTCCACTATATAGAAGCTCCTTTGTATTGATAACTATCGATGATTGATGTTGTGTGAACAAGATTTTAGTATGTATTGACATTTTGGGCAAGTCCCAATAAGTCGTTAATCGAAGGTTTAGACCAATTCATCTCATGCTCCGAGAAATGATAGTGCAATTAAGTTCTAAAAAATCCTTTCAAGATCTTTGTTGGGAAGTAGCAGACCTAACCTCGGTCTAGTTTGATATTGATTCATGAATATTTTGTAATTGATTGGCACAAAATAATTCGTATTTGAAAAAAAAAAAAAAAAGAAGAAGCTGACGGGTTGTGACCGAGTGGTAGTGATTTTAAATCAAAGACGAAAAATAAATTAGATGTCACAAAAAAGCAACATTTTAGAGGCTCATCATTACATTTCAATTTCACAAGTATAATGAGCTTAATTAATATAATTATTCTCACATCATCATATATCATTGTCTTCATTTAAAGTACTGGTTGGATGGAATGTATGGCAGTAAATTGATTCAAAATTTTGGCAGCTTTTATACCTTATAAAATTTTGTCGGTGGCTTATGATTAAGTGAAGTTGTCACACCATTATTTGATTTCAAGGACCTTTATTTAATCAACGACAATAAATCAAAGCCAGTTGTAAATGAGTACAAATGTGTCCCAAAATAATTAAAGCGCATTAATTAAGGGCTAAATAGTGGTTTGTATAGTTTTTGGAATATCTATACTATTTATATTTGGAAGTGTAAACGGATCAAGTAAGTCGAGTTGAACAAAGTATTGTTCAAGCTTGGTTTGAATTTTTTATCGAACTTGAAATCTTGTTTGAATTTGGTTTGATTATAAAAGAACCGAGCTCAAAAGAGTTTTAATCGAGCCGAGTTCGAGTAGTTCGATATCTTTACACATGTATTACCATATTTTAATTAATCGAGTCTAGTTCGAGCAGAGTTTCAAATTTTATCGAACGAAAAAATGTGTTCAAGCTTGGTTTGTTAAGCTTAACGAACCAAGCTCAAACAAGCTTTTTACGTTCGATCTCGAATCGAGCATTGAATAACTTGATTCATTTTGTCAGCCCTATCTATATTATTATATAAAGAAGCAGTAACCTTGAGTTCATACTTTTGATCTTGATTCATTTTACTTTCTCTCTCCTCTCATATGTTTTTTATTAATCTTCTGTCCCTTTTTTTCTCTCCCCTCCCTCACTTCCCTTCTCTATCATCTTTTATCTCTTAAATACTCGTCAATATTATTTTTTTAAATTTATTGTCAATTGTTTTCTTAGTTTTATGTTTTAAATTATTTTATTTTTTCTCGTTACTAATTTTATAAATCTATTAAAATAATTTGATAGAATAAATACAACCATATAAACTTTAATATATTATTAAATTAAATTATTTTTTTATTATGTTTATACATCGAGTTTGCTTATATTAGTGGTTGTTATTAAAGTCTTAGAATGTTCTGTGCTATCATCATGTTACAACATTCACTAGCCAATGGCCCATGTTAACCAAAAAAAAATCAAAATTCCCTTGGCATTGAAATATTAACTATGTCAAAAACACTAATAATTTATTATTGTTGTCGGAGAATTAAAGGTTTTGCATTTAATTAATTTAATTTAATTGTATTTTATTTCATTTGATGATGATGGCATAGACACATTATTTTATTTTATTTTATTTATTTATTCTTTTGCAAGGGAAAGGGACAACAAAGCCAAAAAAAAACAAATTCTACTGCTATCGTTCTGGCAAAAATTGAAGCATTTGATGTATTTTTTTTTCCCCTCAAATAAAGAATATTTTTGTTTCAGATCGAGTTTGGCTCAATCGAAGTTAATTATACAATAACTGGGATATACTGTGCAAATACAATATCATTTGCTACGTTATTAGTCACATTCGACCAAACTTGACATGAATAATAAATTTTCAATTCCAATAAAAGCGAGAAAAAAATAACAAATGACCGCCAATCAAGTTTTACTTAGTATGTACTAAATTTAAAAAAAATAAATAAATAAACAAAATATAAGAGAGAGAGAGAGAGAGAGAGAGAGAGAATAAATAAATTGAGCCCTTTTTGAGAGCCAGCAAAATCAAGATTCTGTTCCACTTACCCACCTTGAATGGAAGTTTGCATATGTTCTTGTTTATCACGAAATTCCTTTTTGTGTATCAAGTGGTTACCAAGTCACTCTCAAAATGCTAAGCATTACCCAACTCCACTCCCCAAGAATACTACTGTCTTCATATACATATACATACATACGCAAAATTCTTATTTGAACCTAATTCGATCGAACTCAACAAATTATATAATAATAATACTTGTCAAGTAATCGACCACTATCTTTCAATTATCCATCAATTTGGGCTTGATTACCAAAGGTTCAGTCAGATCGGGTTTGGACTAAAATTTCCAAATACATACAAGGGTGTGTGTGTGTGTGTGTGTGTGTGTGTGAGAGAGAGAGAGAGAGAGAGAGAGAAAACAGCCCAGATGCTGGTGATGCTTTGCTTTTGCTATATAAGCCAAGCACAACTTATGTGTCATATTTTCATGTGGCCATTCTTATCCAATTTGGGCAGCACAATCACAACCGAACAAAAGTGTATGGTCATGGGGAGCTTTTCTTGCATAATTTGTAGCAGTTAGTTTCAAGTCCTTTTAAAAAGGCAGCAAACCAAATATACTTCAACCACAAAAACAAACCTGTAATTGTTGCTACAATATGAATGAATTTCGCATAAAATTTTGAGAAATGAATATTAGTCTACCCCACCAAAGTTCGAAAAATTCTTGTTTGAACTCGATTCCGAGCTCCACTCATGCACCAAATGATCGAAATTCTACCACATTAAGAATGTAAATACTTTTTCGACATTCCTTACCAATAGTCTTTTACCACAGAGGCGACAGATTTACGAACTACTACGGTTAGAAGCAAGAAAAGAAAATGATACACAAAAGATGGGCACAATTTCATGTAGTTTAGCTAGTAGATAGAACATGGCCATTATTCCTTTATACAGATAATAGGCATCATTTTGGATTAAATAGATCACAGTACATATTGTTATCTTATCACGACTTGGTTTCATTTAGAGAATGAAACTATCATCAAAGATACAAAAAATACACTTAAAAACCATTATACAACAAACGAGAACTTACCTATCATCCCCCTCCATCACTTCCTGCTGAACAAGCTTTTCAGCTTCCCTCTTTCTAACCGCTCTAGCAGCTTCTTAGCGCCCGGTATATCCATTTCGCTCAGCTTCTTGAGATAACCGATGGCCCCGTACGAGATCATCAGCTTCTTGCATTTTTTACTCGAAGAGAGCACCATAAGGCACGAGACCGCATATTTTTTGGCTGTGTTGTGAGGGCTCGGGTCGAGCAAGGCCACCAAATTGGGCACGCTTTTGTCGTCTTTTTTCACTTCTCTACAATTATGGGATATTGTCATCAAACTAGAGACCGCTTGTGCAGCAACTTCGCGCGCGGCGTTAGCTTTGGCCTCCAGCATTTTCACGAGAAACGGGATGCACCCTGCTTCGCCTACTGCTCTTTTCATCTCAGCAGAATTGCAGATTCTGCATACTGCTGATGCGGCAGCTTGTTGCGCGCCAGGCGAACCGGATTTCAACACATGGACTAATCTCGGCAATAGGCCTACTGAAATTAAAATCTCCATTGAGACAGAACCCACCAGATTCCTCAACGCCCCGACCGCGGATTCTTGGGGCAGCGGGCCGTCGAGGTAAGCCAATAAGCTCCTCATCCCGCCTTCTGATATGACCGCCCTCTTGAGATCATCGTTGCTTGAAGTGAGATTTTGCAAACACTCTGCTGCGTACTCTTTAGACCCCAACAAAATCCCACAATCAAGAAGATTGATCATCACTCTGACGATCCCTTCCTCAGCCAGAGCCTGGCGCGCCTCCGGCACAGCAGATATATTCTTCAAAGCACACGCCGCAGCAGCCTGCGAGACAGAGTCTCCGGTCCGACAGATCTCGATCAACGGGCGGACCCCACCATGGCCCACTATCGAACGTGCCGTCTCAGGCAACATCGACAGCCTCTGTAAAGCAATCGTGGCCTTCTCTTTCCCAACCGCGCTACCCGACTCCACAAGCCTTATGAGTGGCGGAAGCACACCCTCCGAGACGAGCCAATTCTCGCAACTCCCCGACTCCGCCAGTGAGCAGATGACCGTCACTGTTTTCTCTCTGATCCGAGGAGATGATGTGGCGGTCAGCAATTGGACTAGAGCTGCAATATTGCTTCTCCCGATAACCGCCAAAACGTTCTTTTCGTCCTCCTTCATGACCTCAACAAGATTATCAAGGGCCTTATGCTTAGCCTCCAAATGCCCGATTTGAAGACGGGCCAGCAATTCTCTCAAATTCCCATGAATCGGAGCATCGGCCTCAGCTGATGTACTACTCACTACAGATGACGAAAAGGAAACCTCGCCGAGCACGCCTGTCTTGATCAACAGCCCGCAATCCCGTAGATTCAAATCTAGTTTCCCAGCCAATGCATCAAGATCACTCTGCATTCGAAGCTTACCTTCATATTTCTCCTTCACACAAAACTCAGTCAATTCAATTGCCTCAGTCAATGTCTTGCAGACAGCTTGAAGTTGTTCTTTACAAAGTGCGTTCTTCGAGAAACAAGGATGGCTGGACAAATCAGATAACCGGGCCGGTATCTGCTCTAATTTCGAAATTATCATATTCCATCTCCCGGGGAAGTTCTTAACATCACGGGCCTTCTCCAGGGCCCGTGGGACAAGCCCTTGTGCACAAGATAGCCATTCTTCAGTTGATAAGCCATCAACTACAGAATCCCCTCCGCCTTCGACCATGATTGGGCCACTCAAATTATTACCACAACTGAAAACATAGAAAGAATCAAACTTTAATACAACAGCCCAGATGATAAAGATACATAAAAATCTAATCCTGGATGTGAGTTTTGCAAGAATTTGTGTAAGAAGTGGGAATTCAAAGGAAGGCAAAACCTTCTTTCTTGGTAACTTCTCAGATGAGCAAAATGTTAAAAGACAAACATATTTGGCAATAGAAAAATTAAAAGATGTGGAGTAGTTGCAATCATCATAGATTATAGTATATATTAGTGATTAACTAAAAAAAATCAAGAACCTGCAATAAATAATTACTGAAACTGGGTTCGAGATTAGGGGCTTCGAGAATCTTGCATGATCACAAAATGCTCGTTTTATTAAAAACGAGAACCGACAGGTAATGTAATAATAAAGTACCTAATGAAACCCCACGAGTCTCCTCTATAGAAAAGAAAAGGTCTTTTTATTTCCCATCATTATATAAATATATATATATATATATGTACATGTGTATGTGTGTGTGTGTGTACCATAAAATATCAGGTAGAAATACAATGACGAAGATGTAGAGTAACTGGAGATGAAAGTGAAAGAAGGAACTTTCCAACAGCCGTCACTACTGTCCAATAAAAGCAGATGTGAAATTACGAACGTGCCCTTGTCACATGAATTCTCATCAAGGAAACGCAATAAGGTAGAGAAGCAAATATGATGATTTCCAGGGGTACGATGGTATCATAAGCCAAATCTCAAAAGAAGGTAGCTTTACTTTTCAACTTGTGAGTTGCATACCTTGATAAAGATAATTACTACATTTTTAGTACAAGATTGGGATAGCTTAGAGTGGATACAAAATGTGAGGCCAAGATTTGTATGTGTAGATAGGACCACATAGGTATATAACTTTCAAGAATTTTATGCAATTTTCTTTTCATGTCCATAATGTTGTATGGACGTTTGATATGGGAAAAAGACTTTGCTTTGAAGAGAAGATAGGAGTCTCCATCTCCAGTTGTACACACACAAACACACATATACACACACACATATATACATGTGTGTGTGTGTTTGAATTTATGATATGGTGCAATAAATATAGAAATGATTAAATAACAAAATACTAGTATAGTACCTCAAATTGCTTTTGTCTTTTGCCTAACATTCAAGGCACTCAACACCTTTTTCCAGCCACCAAAGCCACTGCTCCTCTACTTTTCCTGTAAGCCAAAAAAAAAAAAAAAATACTCAGAACATAATTCATTTAATGATGGATGAATCAACATCTATTCTTGATCCCAAATCAGAGGCACTTTACAAAAATGTTGAGGGTCTCAATTATTTTCTTTTTCAAAGGGAAAAAAAAACAAGAGAAAGAAAGGAATCGGGTCTGTTGGAGAGCAAGCATGAAAAGACATTTTAAAGGACCAATCTTTTAGATAGAGACACGAGTGGAGAAATTTTTTCTTTTTTTTTTTCCCGAAAAAAAAGAGCCATTAAACTTGTAAATCAACGTCACTCACCCTCCCCATTTTGAGAGAAATTTGAAAATATTTCAACAGAGAAATGAAAATAAAAAGTAAAAATCTCATAAAGATTCAAACTTTAATACAAGAAAACTCAAGCCCAGAAGAACCTGCTGTTTGATCCTTGAATTGTTTCAAAATCTATAAAGAAAACCCACACAAATGAAAGGATCCCCACCACCCCCCCACCCCCGCACACACACTCTCTCTCTCTCTCAGTCTCCGATGGTGTCAACCAGAAATGGGTATCAAGGCCAAAAACAGAGAAGGAAAATGCGAAAAGCTGATACCTTTGTTAGAACCCTCAAGAGCAGAGAACATAAAAAGCTATAATCAAAAGTTTAAACGGTCGAAAACAATGTGTTTTCCTGGTATTAAATAAGAGAAGCAAAAAATCGAATCCAAAGAATCTCGAAAATGAGCATGAAATAAATGGTCAACAGCTTATGCTTACCCCAATTTTGAAAGCTATATGTGCTGGAAGCTCTTATACGCAACGGGACAAAAAACAAAATGCACCCCAGAACAGAGAACAACAACAACTCAAGTTTTTCAAAATTCTAATAATACAAATAAACGAATTCAAAATCAAAACACCCTCTCTCTCTCTCTCTCTCTCTCTCATGGAAGAAGAAACTGTCAGAGCTGTCTCCCTCGACATTCTCACTCTCTCTCTAGAATAATACAGTATATATATATACTGTACTATTATGTGTGTGTGTGTGTGTGCATGGTGGGGTTTGGATACATGTCGAGCAGGTCGGGGGGAATCGGACGGCGTGGATGAAGGGGTGGAACAGTGGATCCGACCGTTGAGATTGGATGAAATTTGAAAGTTCTTCGAGTACACCGAGGACGAGGTGCTGACATGGCAGGAATTGTTTGCCACGTATGATCTGGGCCCCGGCTAGCTGTGATTTTTCAAACAGTTTGTGGGTGTTTTGCGTGGGTGGGTGGGGGGTGCATGCGGTGGACTTTTCGGTTCTGCACGTGTTGCGAGGTGAGGATTGTCTGAGTGTGGCATGTGATGGTGAAATGACTTTATTGCCCTTGGCAACTAATGAAAAACCCAAAAGTGGCACTATAATACAAATCTTTTTTCTTGTATACATATACATTATGATATTTTTCTACTATCATTGGATGATGATTAGATGTGACAAAGAAAGTAAATTTTTTTTTTGTATTATAGTTCTTCTTTTTAATTTTTTACTATTGTCATAAAATGATAAGGGTAAAAAAATAATTGAAACCGCTATCACATCATTGTTATACTAATGTGTTTAAACTCTTGAACTTATTTTTCTTACACCCAAAAAAAAAAAACAAATTTGTTAAAAAAAATTAAATATAAATAATAATAATTGTAATAATTACTGATCGATTAATATTGTTGCATAATAAACATAAAACAGAAGCAAAAATAAACAACATAACTTACGTTGTTTATTCTAAGTCAAACTATGTCAAGTGGCCAAAAAAAAAGATACTTTTTACTATATATCTTGAAAGAGGTACAATAAAGAAATGAAATGGAGCTCTCAAAACCCTCAAGAACTTTTGATCATTCATTGAGATCGTTTGGTATCCAAAAATTAAAAATGTATAAAACTCATATCATATTGAGTAAAATTTTATAATACATGTATAGAATACGTATGTGTCCTTGAGTATCCCATTGATGTATTAGAAATAATACCCTTGGGTGGATGTAAAGCTAAACAAATCACTTATACTTTAAGAATGAACGACTGTGTTGGTTATAAGAAAGATAAATCTACATGTCCAACAGATTTCTTGAGTTTGGAGAAAATTCACAGAAAAACTACCCATAAAGTAAAGTTAAAAGGTGATTAAAATTTTGAAACCGTCAAACTCCATCCTTGCACAAGTTCACAAGATTTTGCACGAACTTGGGCAAACAATTTTGTCAGAAAACAAACCAACAAGTAGAGAATGATTTGTACAGGTTCACAAGTTTTTACACGAACTTGTACAGACGATTTTGTCAGAAAACAAACCAACAAGTAGAGAATGATCTGTACAGATGCACAGAATAATGCGTAGAAATATACAAATGGCACCGTCCAAATTTAAACTTCTGAATCTATACTGAACAAATATTAAAAATCTTTCAACAAATCCAACACAAATTCGATTTGAAATTATTGGGGTGGTTATGGGATTGAGCTTAATTGATTGGTTTTGAATATGAGGTTGAAAATATTGGATTTGTACGTATTTAATTTGTGTTTAGAGCAACCAAAACATAATATCTAGTAACAACTAGCCAAAATCGTGCGAAGACCCACTAAACCGACATAAAATATATGTACGAATATGAATTTATGGCGCACACAAAAAGTTAGGACCCATCAAATCACTGTTACGTTGAAAGGTAATTTCAAAAAATCTATCTAAATTTTTGGTAGGGACGTTTAATTGGCAGATTATTTATCAAACTAATGACAACGTTCAAAAATTAATTTTGATTATTTATATATTAAACTAAAAATATGACATTATTTTTGTACAAATATTTATTAATACAACCATTTTGTATATGCATGGATGAAAAAAACTGTTGAATCACATCAAGGACCCTCGTGACATTATTGGTAATGCCGTATAATGTGCGACAATTCCTCCTAAATTAAAAATTACTACTATTTTAAATTAATTTTCCCACAAAAAAAAAAAAAACACTCGTAAATTACTTCTATTCAACTCTGAACATGACAATCATTCGTCAAATCCAACACTCAAATATTCAAATTTCGAATCCGCCAAAAATAGAAAATTTTGTAATTATTTAAATTATTATGAACCAACGATGATCGCGTTACAATACTCAATCCAATGTGCAATACAAGACTTAATTTTCTATTACTGGTATTATAGTGACCAAATTAATGCATGTATATCTCATTAGCAACAATTAATTAAACGGTCATTCTTTCCCAACTTCCACTACTCTCTCTCTCTCTCTCCCTCTGCTGCCTAGGGGGAGCCAGCCGAGACGAGACGACGTGCTATCTCTTTCAGCTTTGAGAATAGCGACGGCAGACGGGACGGCGTCGTTTGTCGATACTAAGCAACCTTGTTTTTCCTCCATTTTCGTCGGATTATTATACGCCCCTCGATTTCTTTGTCCCATGCTTTTGCATTCTCCACACACTACACAGTACACACCCCCAGCCTCTCTCTCTCTCTCTCTCTCTCTCTCTATTTTTCAAATTTTGAAAAATGTACTTGCATTAGATCTTGAATTTTTGAAAAATGTAATTTGTTTTTGGTCTGTGTGCTAGTGTTGGGGTGGTCTAATGGAGTTTGCAAAAACTTTATTTTTAGAGAAACAAAAGATTGTAGAAAAATAAAAAATAATACCAGTTATAGGTCGATTATTTAAAAAAAAAAATTAACTGAGAGAACAAAAATCAAAAGAACTTTTACGAATATTTGTAGCTTTCTAATTCCTTTTTTTATCAACTTTGCTGCCACCCAACGGTAGGTAAACTTTAAAAAGTACTTTAATACTAAACTATTCAAGATCTGTAGATCTGGATCTGATGAAATCTTTGACCATATAGTATACTTTCAAAACCATTATTTTACTGCAACTCACTATATAATAATCTGGCCAAAATTCTTGCATTTAAACATAGAACAAACAGCACATTGGAAGAGATTTTTTTTTTTTTTGGGCCAACATTCCGATTACAGAAACATAATTTAGAAGTTCAAACACGGGAAACGACAGAACGTTAATTCAAGAAATATCAAACATACATTTCCACATTCTACCTGAATCGTGCCGATAGCCAGTTGAAAGTCTAACATTTCAAGCTAAGAACTAATAATATCACACGAGAGCCGATGGCGAGAGACACTACTGAATGCTTCCGACATCATCTTCTTTCTCAAGATCGAGACCTTTCACGTGGAGCAGGCGAACGGCTGTGTTAAAACAAGCATCAGATATATATACATGCGTGTATACATGTGTATATGTGTGTGTGTGTGTGTACGGAAGATGTTGACCTGTGATATCTGTCATTGGCCGGGCTCTCCGCTTTGACAAACTCGGGACTAGCCCTTCGTTCAGATCTTGAATTTGGTACAGATCCATGTCCATAATCAGGGCTACCTCTGTCCCTGCGATATGGACTCGGAGAACGTCCGCGACCATAGTTCTTTCTATCAGGGGATGCATCGCGACCTCTTCTATCAGGGCTGAACCCATTTCTTTTATCATCATCGTCCCGAACTGCATACTCCACCGAGATAACTCGGTCCATGAACTTACTGTGTTAAAAGTTGCACGAAACCAAGTGAGATATAATTTCATGAAGTGAGAACACCCTCAAGCACACAATATATGTTGGAAATAGACCATGGCAAGTGCGATTATATGATATAAAAACTATAGAATTCCTTATCTATGAACCAACCTCATGTGAGTTGCTTCCAAAGCTCGAGTGGCATCTTCCTGCAACTCATACTGCACGAAAGCAAAATTCCTTCTGATCCTGACATTTAATATTTTTCCATAATGCTCAAAAAGCCTTTCTAGGTCTCTGGTCCTTGTATTGATAGGATCAAAGTTAATAACGAACAAAGTTTTTGAAGGTCTTGAGTTGACTGAAGATCTTCTGGAGCTATCGGGCCTTCTCCCACCACGTTCTTGCTACAGATCACACTCAATTAGGCTAATATTGTAAATCAGAATATATTAACACCGAGCAAGATAAAATATGAACTTCAGGCAATACACCACAGAGTATTCAAATAGAAACAGTTTCAAACTAGTAGTCGCTAAATATATCACAAAACACTCAAAAGTTTCAAGGAACATCCTAAATACCTTAGTCCACTCAACACGCAGTCGGCGTCCTTTTCTACCAAACTCTATCCTGTCAAGTTTCCGAATTGCATCCTCTGCATCACGCTCATCCTCCATATAGACGAAAGCAAAGCCTATAAAGCCAAAAAAGTTAAAGAAACCAAACCAGAAGGCTCCTGTGGGCAGCAGATACATATTATGCTACAATGCCTCCAGTGAAGACACTATATTACCACATACTGTTGAGTGTTGACTAAATCGTTGCTACTACCCAAACCCCTGCAAATCAGAGGGAGAGTAAAGGGGAAAACCGTATGAAGAAAACACAACACCTGCCACTGGATCCGGAATGAACATGATATCTATGTTGAAACATGTCGGGAATCGAAGACTGGGCAAAGTCATGAGGAATGGAAAAGGCAATGGTCTCAGGAAAGTGTAGGATGGTATGACCATGGCAGATCATATTGATTCTTTCGGACAAACACTAGAACATGTATCTTGGCCACAAGCCAGAAAATAAACGCAGAGAACCATCCATCGAGGAAGATCATGGAATATCCAAGTAATCCTGCGACAAAGAAACTATTGAGTATGGGGGTTTTCACTACTGAAAAATACGCGATTTTTTTTTTCTTGGGAAATAACATGTACACAAAATTCGGTTAACAACTACTTGAAAGAACATATTTATCCTTCCTATACAATCAAGGGCTTCCTCCAAAGCCATTCGGAAAATTAATGTCACAAACAATCGATTTATAACTAATGTGCGTCAGCCATCAAAACCCATATTTTTAATAGGCTATGGAATCACACTACTTTCTCCTTTCTCATTCAAGCTCTTGCACGCACTAATCTGTTTGGAGAGAGCAATCCAATTCAGCAAACAAAGAGCACAACCGGAAACAAAGTAGGGCCCGTAATATGTCATTTCAGTAATCCATCCATCATTCTGGCAACATAAACTCATTGTTTCGGCCAAAAAGTAGATTCTTAGGGCCATCGAGCCCAAACAGTCAGTTCCAAATCATCAAGTGCTTCCATTACCAATAGCTAACCCATCACAGGCATAACATTTTCCAATTGTTTATACAATTTGTTAAGTTCCAATAGGTCAAGACCCAGTAAAAAATACATTGCGGCATTTAATAATGAAGTATCATTCATTCTTGAGGTGATAACAGATATCCCAAAATATTCAAGAGAAAAAATTTTGAAACTTCACCAGATTTCATATCCACCCTGTCAACTCTCCCATATCTTCTGAAAAGACGTTCGACATCAGACTGACGAGCATCAAACTCCAGATTCCCACAAAATATAGGCCTCATAATTCTCAAAGCTTCCTGCAAAAATAACATTCTTCATCATCCAATATTTTTACACAAGCTTAAGCTAAGATAATTCCTAGATCTGATGAAAACCCATAACCAGAGACCTCAATATGTACTTAAAAATCAAAAGTTTCTCAATAACCCAACCCGAAATCGTACAATGTATCTGAAACGCTGATAGTTGAGAGAGAGAGATCAGATCTAGGAAAAAACTAGGACTGAGAATCCATAAATGCATATACAAATATAGATAAAATCATACACGTACTCAAAGATGAAGAAAAACAGTATCAAAACTCCCCCTTTTTCAGCAGCAGATTCGTCGCGGAGAAAACCCTAGATTTGTGAAGCTGGTGGAATTTTGAACGTTGAAACTTAAAACGACTGCGTTTTGATTATGGACGTGTACTCGGCCACTCTGGTTTGGGCCACAGGAGATCTTTAGGGGCCGTGGCCCATGGACTATTAATTTCATAACAAAGATAGTTCATTAAGCAGTTACCCAAAAAAAAGAAAACAATGGTTAGCTCATTACGTTCAAAAATTCTGACTTTCTAATATATTGTTTCAGAATTAGTTTAGTCTAAATTTGTAAGTTTACATAATTTTTAATTGTTTATTAATATTTTCAAACATTAATGTTTCTTTCAACATATTTATAGAAAGAACATAATTAAAAATTTGTTTTATATAAAAGCAAAACGTACATAAATATAGATTTACATATTGTTATCTTAATATGACTAAAAATACCCTTTAAAAGTTCTAAACAGATTAATGAGTTATCAAGAGTTGTTTTAAGAATTAACAAAAAATATTTATTAAAGCAAGAGTGTATATTGATAAAAAAAATTAATAAACGCTGAAAATGATAGATATTTTTAAACTTGCAGCATTTCAAGTCCAATATTAGCAACAAATAGAGATGTGTGTGTGCGAGCGTGCATGCGTGTGTGTGAGAGAGAGAGCAAAAGTGAGACGGGATAAAGATGAGTTGATCCAATTCAAGATGCAACCAAGAAAACATGGAGCCAAAGTATAGACATAAAAACATATATATATATATAGAACAATTTACCAGAGCACACAAAACGTACGTTCACTATAAAGCAACGTTCACTATAAAACTTAAAATTAACGTAAAAACAGAGCAGATAAGAAGTCATCATATCTAAGTTCAAAAACTCAAACATAGCTGTCGATCAATGACTTTCTCATCTCATCAACAATGGCGCTAGGTTGAGCTTCTCTCAACTTGAAAACACCCTCAATAACAGACAACTCAGTAGCAGTCGTGTCGGATCCACAGAATGCTGTCCAATCATTCACTGTCAAGCCGGCAGCAATCACTTCGCTGCCACGGTTCACAGTTCCGGCAACCAATGGGACTTGGAGGAGGGTCGAGAGTTCGTCTAGATCCTCTATGGACGTATGAGGGTGGACCTGTTCCACACACACACACACAGAAGAGGGGGAAAAAAAGTGAGGGTGGGTCGAGTAAGCATAAGATTCAAGATCGAATTGCTTTAAAAATGGGATGTCAGCTTATTGAAAGAAACGGTTACTCAAGCTAGGAACTAAGACTCTTACCAAGCCACCTCGGTTGGAGAATGTGCAGTAACTTCCGACGAGTATATTACCAGCAACAGTTTGCCTGAAAACTTCCACCCCGAGAACATCAGCAATCATCTCCTCAGTTTCCTGACACAGTATTGAAGCATTAGCAACTTCCGAGTTTATAATTGAACATAATTTCAAACCAAAATATTGTTATCAATGAACATCAGCGTCACACGAGAAACAACTTTTGCAACAACTACATTTGATACTTTTAGTGAGCCACTGAGCTAGTCTCCAAATGTAGTCTTCCGTAAAGATAGACAACAAAAAACCAAATAAACCAAAAGGTTGCACACTTTCCATCCAACATCTCAAACAAGAAGAAAATAAATAACGAAAACATGCTGAATATGGTAAGGTGCCAAGAAAATTGTTTTATGAAATCCAAGAAACACATTTCCAATGAAAAATCCTAAACTGATATTTGGATTCATTAAACCTGTAAATTATAAATTACAGTTTATAGGACAAACAAATTCCTTCACAGACTAAAAAAACTAATCAAAACAAAACCTTTCTGGAACTATTCACCTTCACCACGTAAAATCACTTGAAGGGATCATTCAATATCAAAGCAAAAGAGAAAGAAATTAAAATGATGCCATGACCAGTCAATAGACTCCATACTTAGTTTAAATAATTTAGGGGCTGGTTTTTTTTTAGATACTCCCTTTTTCATGCATCTTCAAAGTTTTAACTTCTATATATACCAACGTACAATAAAAAAGAACAAAGAAAAGAAAGGGAAGAAGCTCTATCTGCCAGAACAGAATAGGTTGATTAAGAACCACCACTGTGATCTTCCAACAAGAACTCGCACACAGACATTCACAAATTCAAGAGAACTAAAACATAAACTTCAAAACACAGTATGTAGTTCAAATGCGTGCAAATGATTACCTTGTCGAGATCAGGATGAGTAAGTGCAACATGATCGTTGCACGAAATGCAATTTCCCAGTGCAGATAATCGCTCATCAATACGCTGAACAACAACTGAATCTGGTAGACTGTTCCTCAAATGTTGAAGCTCTAATTACCAGAATACAATCGTCAACATCAACTCAAAGATGAGAATACAATCGTCAACATCAACTCAAAGATGAGATATGTATGATAAAAATATGTACATAGCACATTATCTAAGTTGAGGAATCACCTTGGTCAGTAGTTGTGTGAGGCAAAAGCAACCCATTTTTATTCCCTGCCAGTGGAGTGTTTTATGGGGGATAAAGAGGTGAGGGATTAAAAAATAATCATTAGCCTTCAAGATTTAAACGAGAGAATTCATGGAAGCAACACCTAAAATAGACAACTATCACAGCCGATCAAAAAATAGAAATCCCACCCGCACAGAGCCGCCCGATGATTCTAGTGCCACCAATGGAGGTTTTAACCACCGGAATTACATCAGCCAAATCAGCCTCAAATGTGCTGCCACCAAACATCAAGTTATTATGGATACAACAGAACAGTAGATATTCATCGCCTGATGAGAATCTTAAAGAATAAACTAGACACACAAATACCGACTAGCTCGGTAAAAATGATACCTGTAGAAGTTCTCAGAACCGCCAATTGCAACCAGACAATATGCATTGGTGAGCTTGGAGAAAACCCCAACCTCGCTATTATTCTCATACTGCAATCCTGCACAAAAGAAATAACTCAAGTGACATCTTTTTACCAATAAATTGATCAAAACTATAACATACAGTAAAAAATTAGGTGTGTATATAGCTCAGGAGGTACATACTTGTTGCCATGGTGAAAGGAGATGGCACCCAACAAGGAGCAGCACAAATAAATCTGCAAATTTAATTTAATGGGTAAAACCGAACGAAAATTCCCAATAACAAGTCAAAATTGAGGGGGTAAGGTGAAGAGAAAATGAGTGGAGCGCGAATCCAATATGTATGAACACAAAGCAACTCAAACTTATTTGAATAGACATAACTCATTTGCTATTACGGATTTCAAATCTTAATATGAGATCATAATCTCAATATGCTAATCTTTCATGGACACACGGAGTAGATATCAAAATACATCCAACTAAAAAGAAGATTGAGAGTGCAGTATCGGTTGATTGTTCATGCCAAAATAAGAAGGCACACCGAAGGTTCACACGACAACTGCTTGAACGGTAACACTGCAATACATGGACTGAGCATACGGGACAGCTTCAAGGCTTGTATATGGCTAAGAATAAGACATACTGAACCACTGGCAAAGGCCAAAAGCTGAGCATGGAATGGGGTTTCAGAAGGCAAAATTAAACAAGAAGATATATTGAAGTACTCTTGCTTTCCAAGCAAGTCGATTCTTAGAAGGAAGAACGAAGTCCATATTTTGATGTTGTCTCTTTAAACTCGATC
This sequence comes from Petrea volubilis, assembly GCA_026212405.1. Classification (NCBI taxonomy): domain Eukaryota; kingdom Viridiplantae; phylum Streptophyta; class Magnoliopsida; order Lamiales; family Verbenaceae; genus Petrea; species Petrea volubilis. The sequence continues at coordinate 16,686,000 of CM047875.1, forward strand.
AAGAATGCGACAAGCAGATGTTGAAATACATAATGAATTAACTCAGCATTACAATAAAAACACATAAAGTTCTTACTTTTATAAAACCCTCTATTTCCACTAATATCCACGACTCAGAACAAAGTTTCTCAAGCAATAGATAATTGTTTGACAAATTCAAACAGGAGAAAACAGATTCACATATCAAATCAGTTCGTAAAAAAACACATATCGATTCTTAATAATAGCACAATAAAGTTTACATCAATCGACGACCTAGAGGCGGCGGAGGCGGTGCACAGACACGGCGGAGGAGGTAGCGGTTGAAAGCGGCGGAGGCTTATCAGAGGGAGAGAGAGAGAAAGTCAGATGTATATATGCAGCGTCACCTTTTTGAATTTGTTTTGAGCAGATTGATATGGAGAAACCCTTGATTTTGTGGACGCTGAGAAATTAACGCTAAACGACAGCGTATTGATGATGGGCTTCTTGTTGGAGCATCTAGTTTGGGCTAGATGAGACCACCTGTGAGGGCCATGGACTATTACGTGGGTCTAGTGTTTAAATATAAAAAGTAGGGCAGTCAATGAGTCGGGTTTGGAGCGAATTTGGAAAATTTGAGGCTAGGTTTGGTAATACCCAAAATAAATGAAAAGAGATCAGAATCGATAGTTGGCAGTTGGCAAGGAACTTGATAAGTTTTTTCAATATTCGGATTTTATAGAATTTACATTCAATGCTATTGAGTCCGAATCTGATATAAACAAAATAAAATAAAAAAATCCCATCAGATTAACAGTTAAAAAAAAATAAAACTTTAACATCAAGTAACAAATAAAAAAATTTATTTCTCATGTAAAAAATAAAGTTTTAATTAAGTAGCAAGTTATTTTAGAATATGTATAAAAATTATATATTATTTTTTTTAAAAATGCCTTGAAAAATAAAAAAAATAGTGTATTATTAGTTATTATAGTTTATATTTTGCATTATGTTTAAATTTATTTATTATCATATACATAATGTTATTAATCGAATAAAAAATAGGGCACATTACCTATGCACCCCTTGAGATATGGTGTAATTATAAATTAGTCTCTCTTATTTTAAAAATTACAAATACCCCCTCGAATTTTATGACCTTTTTTGTAAACATTAATAGAAATGTCTAAAAGATACCTTTTTTGCAACCATCATAGCCAGGCCAGTTACCAAGAGTTGCACATCGTCGAGCTTAACAAAATCTCTCAATCAATTTTGTTACTCCACCGACTATCATGAAGTAATTTCAATTTATACCGCCACAATCACTATAAAACATCATCATTTATAATTCAATGGCGTCACTATTTTTTTTTTAAATTAACTTCATATATAACTTATATATATTGGATTCATCAAAGACTACGTAAATTCCATCTCAAAACATATATATTTCATTATTTATAGATTTGCTTCTGAATTGGAACTTGAATGGGCACTATCCAAAACATGACAAAGGGAGAAATCCAATCAAAACCAAATTGAGACATTAATTATGATTAATAACTCAAGTTTTTGTTGTAGGAAAACGACCCAACATTTGATTATCGCATATGTCCATGGGATCAAGAAAGTTTGATTAATCTTATGAATTAGGGATTGAACAATGCTAGCTAAAGAATTATTTTGTAGTTTAATTTCTTGGCCTGCTATTTGAAGTTGTTGATCAAACTGTAACAATACAATGTCTGCGCGCGCGCGCACACACACACTATATATATATATATATATCAATCCGTGTGAAGTACAGCCTTCTTGTACTACTGCTAATGATATGAGACCATTAATATTCTTTTTCTAATAGAAATGCCCCACTTAATTGCACTTATTTGAGTCGCAAAACCAACTACCAGTTGGTAAATGAGGCGCTAGATCCGTTAAACAACATCCAAAATTTAAATTATGGTGTTGTAAATGGAGCAATTGAATTAAGAGGGTCGCCCCCATAATGGGTCTCTACAGTACCCGATTTGGATTAATAAACCAATGGGTTGGAACCGAGTGATTAAGACAAAAAAAAATTGAGTCACAAAGGGTTTCCATTTTAGGGCAATTATGTTGCAATTATGTGAAATTATATAGATACATATATTATGTATATTTTAAAATTATAAAGACCCCTCTCGCGAGGCATGGAGCCAAAAATTATTATTTGAGGGTGAGATCAAATTTTTACAAAATATAAAATATACTTCTATTACTTAGTAGGGCAAGCATTAGATTTTTAAAAAAAAAAAAGCAAAACAAAACAAAACAAAAATGGATATAAATTTAATTTGGAAAAATTTTGAAGGAGGGCAATCATACCTAGGGATGGCAATGGGTCCGGTTTGACCCAGACCCAGACCCGCCCCATTAGGGCCGGGTTTTTAGACCTCCAACCGGGTCCGGGGCGGGTCCCAGGTCTTCATTTTAAGACCCGAATTGGCCCCGCTAGAATTTTACATATATTTTTTTATTTATTATTTTATATAAATTTATGTAATATGTATCTATACTTTATATAAAAAAGTATATATTATATAAATAGTCACATAAAAAAATAAATATGATATTCCTATATATAAAAATAATTATCTAACATTAGTAGTTAAGTTATAATTTCAAAATATGTGCAAATAAATATACGATAAAGATATTTAATTTTTCAAAATTTAAAATATATTCATAAAAATTTATAAATAATTAGTACTTTGGTAATAGTATTATTTTTTCATGATTAAAAAAGTATGATAATATATAATTTAAAAAAAATTAATTTTTTTAACTATTTTAAAATATTGAACGGGTCTATTGGGTTGGACCCGGACCCGGCGGATCCGCGTCCAAAAAAATTCAGCCGGGGCAGGTCCCATACCCGCCCCGTTGCCATCCCTAATCATACCCTCCAACTCGCGCCAGCAGCTTGGCCCTTGCCTCTTTCATGGCCAAACGTTAATGAAAACGGTTATACTTCTTCCGTCCCACAATTTATGTTGTTTTAGGAATATCTTTGTGTTTCGTAATATAAGCTTTTCTCACGTTTTTTTTGACGTGACTTTTCTCACATTTAAAAAGTGTATTTATTTGTTTTTTTTTTTCTTAATATGCATTTAAACTCTAATTGATATCTTTTCAAATTCCTAAAAAAATTTCCAACAATTCATTAATTGTGGAGGTATTTTAGTCAAATTAACCTATAGTTAAGGCAATCAATCCACTTTCCTTAATTATTGTGCAACACAAATGTGGGACGAGGGAAGTAATTTATAAAGCGGTTTGGACAACGCCGGAGCAATTTAATTTGAAAAGTTTGTGGGGGATTTGTCTGATTACACTTACTTATAGGGGGCCTTTTGTAATTATTTTATGGTTTAAAAAAAAATGTGCAATAGCAACAAAACTACCAACTTGATGAATAAAGAGTGAAGCTCATACAGCAAATTAAGATTTAAATAATGTTGCCTCAAAGATACAAACTAGTATTCTTGCTTAATCACTGTTGTAGCTTTCTGTAGTTGTTTTGAAATATTTATAAATTGAGTATCAAAGTTTTGCACTTTTGAATGATTTCACCCATCACAACCTAGCGAGCCATCAATATTGTCAATGACCAAAAGCTTTTCATCCATATTTAAATGATGTTATAATTCAAATGTACAAAACTTCTCATATTGTTCTCGCGCGTATGGAAAATGTTATCCAAGTTTACTAATATCTTTTTTTTTTGCAGTTTTTGTTAAATTTCGATTACTGAAAGAGGGTATTTGTAATTTTGAAACTAAGAGGGGGAACTCGTGTCATTACATATAGTTACAGGGGAGGTCAGTGTAATTAGCCAAAGTTTAGAAAAAAAAAAAAACTATATATCTTTTATTTGACAGAGTTGAAAACTCTCTCTTCATCTGTTTTTGATTTTATATACTGTACATGTTTTCAAGATCTTACATTGAACATTAGAACTATTTTTCAATGCCTTTTTCACCCTTTGGTACAAAGCATTTTCCACAAAACTAAACTATGGATAAAATTAATCACGTTTCACCAATCACGGGCCTGATCCGATTCGCTGAATGTTGGCGGAACCACAACCGAAGAGGAAACTTTGAATCTTTTACTCCTTGATCCCCCCAGGCCGCTCAACGCCTGATCCGGGCTGCTAATCCACCCCATATTGGCTTGATCACAACCGAGCCCGGATGGCTCGTTGAAACCATAGACCTCACTCATGTCCGACCCATCTGAGTCTAACCCGTGGTGGTGCGTGAAGCTAGCCCACTCGCTGCTATAGTCGGACGAGCTCAGGCTCAGGCTCGGCCTGGGGCTCGAAGAAGGCTCATCAACAACATGAGGGACAATGACACTTGGTTGCACCACCTTATCAATCTTCTTCATATCAATATGTGTTTGGTTGTACTGATTATTGTATCCTCTGAAGTGGAAAATGCTAGCAAAAGTGAAGTGGTCACTTACTCTGCTCTTGGAGGCCTTGTTGTCGGAGTTTTTAGCCATGATGCACTGCAAATTCTTGCTCAACTTAGCTTTCAAGGAAGAAAAACTAAGTCCGTGTTTCGCTTCACTATCCGGCCCGTTTGAGTTGGATAGGTTTGGGGTTGGATTAGGGCCCGTGATAGCGAAGTTGGTGCGTGCGTTTTCTCCACGCAGGGCACGGGCTGCCTCGTCATAGGCCCGGGCAGCCTCCTCGGGCGAATCATAAGTTCCTAGCCACAGTCTTACACGTTGGGACGAGTCTTTGATCTCTGCAACCCATCGGCCCGATGGGCGTTGCCTGACGCCCACGAACCTACGTGGTGATGCTGATGCTGGTTTTGCCGGTTGCAGTACTTTGTTCGTGTTGCTCACCGCGATGGTAGTTTTCGTGGTGTCACATCCGGCCATGAGTTGCACGAGTATAGTTATTTTTATTTATTTTCGTCGAAATGACTATTAAGTGCTGTTGTTTAAGAGAAGAGAGAATGAACTTGTGGGTGGTATTTATATAAGGCCAGTCCCATGATGAGTGAAGGGTTAAGTGTAATTCTTGTGAAATTCTTCTCAATTATTTGTTTTTTGTTTGGTTGCATGTTTGTCATTTATCTTGTGATTAATTTAATCACCCCAACGCTGAATCAGCTTGGCTTGATCTGCAAATGCGTAGCCAGTGTAAACTCTGATTTTAAAAATGGGATCATTTCATATAGAACAAGAGTGGACATATAAAAAAAAATGTAGTCTTTGGTGTTCATGGGTAGATGGCTGCCAAAGGACATGGCTTGGGATATATTTCACCAAGCATATACTTAAGCTTCCCCCTTGGATAAAGAAAAAAAAACGTTGCTTAAAAAGGGATCATTAGTTTTGACAGAGAGCGCGCGCACGCACACACTCCATGGAAAAGTGTATGCGTAGATATGAAATTTCTAAAACACCCTCAACCATGAAGAAATAGAATATTTCGTTATTCCCATATCATTTTTAAGTCGGTTTGATTCAATCTGACATATTCAAATCCAATCTACCCGTCAGTCTGAATTATTAATATGGACTTATGGGACTCTAAAATGGGTTCATATCATGCTACCCTATCGGATATACACCCAACTCAAGTATGACATGTTGGTTCATACGTAATGATGTTAGTATTTCACTTTCTTATATTATTACATTATTACATTAGCATTTAATAGTTTAGAGTGTAACTGAGTATATATATGGAAAATTATTTCCCAAACTTAATTTGGATGTACCCAACCAATCATATAACAAGTGTTAATATACTTACCATTTGATTGGTTACTCTCCCTAAACGGTACACCAATCACATAGCAGTGTAAAACACTCGCCATGTGATTAGTTCCGGTGTAGCTGAACCCGGTGCAGATAAAAATTTCCCTTATATATATACCCACTCAGTTTCATCAATATATATATACCCACTTAGGTAATATGAAGTAAATCTCCGATACGACGTCACATCATCAGAAGATTCTACTTATTTTGGTTAATATATGTATCCTTCATGTTTACGTGTATTATGTGAAGCTAATAGCTTATATGACTTAGAGGGTGTTTGGGATTGTTTTTGCTTTTGGAGAAGTTGGAGTTGTTGAAAAAATAAAAAAAAAACTGAGTAGTAAAAGTTGATAGTGTTTAAAAATAAAAGTTAAAAGTTGATGGTAAAAGTATGGAGTGTTTGGAAATAAAAGTGAAAAACAATCAAAAGTTGATGGAAAACAGTTAAAAAAGTTCAATTTATTTTCAAAAATACCAATAAGCATTTTTAAGTTGCTAGAAGCAGCTTCCTTCCTACTTCTCAACTTTTGTTTTTTTTTTTCAACTTAATTTAAGCAGAAATTACAAAAACAAACACTAAAAATAATTTTTTTAAAATTAAAAGCAGCAAAGTATTTTTTTAAAATTTTTCAAAACACCCCCTTAAACTAAAAAAATAGCCAAATAACTTAAACAAAGGACAGAATTTGTGACACATATTATACGAACAAATATTAAGTTGCCTTATTATAGTCATTCATGATTATTACGAACGGTTTTGGAACGTTAATTATTTTTCGTGATTTTAAAATCATGGAGGGAAAATTAAAGATTAATAAAATTAATTGTGGGGTTAACCCCAAATGGATTTTTGCTATTGGAGATGGAATGATTTGTGGGGCTCAAAAAGACAACGTAACGTGTCCTTCGTGGTGTTTGTTTCCCTTTGATTTAAACGCCATTATCAATAATTAATGGGCTTTTGGGAAAGCAATTTGAAAGAATAATTTTGTCCATTTTCTCCAACTATTTGATTATGACTTCGCTTCATGCAATTGTTGCCTTGGATTCCTTGTATTCTCATTCCCCGCATGAGTTGATGAGACATATTTGTTGCTTAGTGTTAGTGTGTGTGTGTGTGTGTATATATATATATTGAATATTGGATCAAAGAAGGAGCGAGGAATAATTTGGGCAGTCGAAAAGGGTGAAATCGTATTTTTACAAGATATTTTAAAGATGTTTTTCTTTTGAAGCTTCGAAGCCTGAATTTTGATAAAAGTATATGTAAAATATTATTTTACGTAGACTTGTTATAGGACTTAGGCTTTTCCTTCACTCTGCTCTCATATATTATATTGTTGTAGTGGGGATAAAATATTTTTTCCATTCAAACTATACAAGTATTTATACTTTACCACTTAATTATTTTCTATAACACTTTACTTTGAGACACTTATTTAGACATTGCCATATATTAATTGCTTTTCTTGGCGGAATATTTTGGCAAAATTCCATCCATGATTTATCTGACTCTCATAAATGACAAAGTAAAAACATGCATATAATTTAGAGGGCAAAATATTTTTCAAAGTGCACGCCTATCTAGATTTACAAATAATTAAGTTGATCGCAAAAATTAAGAATAATGACTGCGACCTGAAATTTGTCACGAAACTAACTATCTAATTAGATAGTTTGACACAAACTTTCTAGATTTGTCAAGAAAAATTGGTGGTATACCTTCTAGCGGAACTAAAAATCCGACGGAAGTCCAGTTGGAATCCGCTCATGAAACAAGTAAAGCGACGAGGGTTTTTCCGACACTCCTTTGTCCGCTGGAAAAATAAAATAATTTCTTTTGTAGTGTAATAATTTGTTGTTCCGATCGAGATACAAAATGGATATTTGAGAATTATTAAGATTCTAGCATAAAATCCACTCTACATTTGTTAATTTCAACCATGAAAATGTAAAAACTTTTGTCGGCAAATTGATGTTTTCTTGCATGCAGCAAGCTTATGCACTTCGATGATATCATAGTTTAAACAAACTGACTTAGTCTCTATCATATATATATATATATGTGTGTGTGTGTGTCAAATATATTAGGAGTGGAATGTGGTCAAGCTTGTTGTATTCTTTGGAAATACTAGTTTAGCTACAAAACTAGGCTTAAACACAATTATTTAACATCCAAGAAGTACTTAGAAATATAAGAAATGGGTTCAATAGATAATGAAAATACTAATAATAATTTTACTAAGTGGAAAAATTAGTACTGTGCAGCCTGCATTTGTTGATCATATCCAATTGGACTTCATATAATATAAAAATTTCACTGTTGACCAAACTTCAATATATGGGATTGATTACTTGAAGTAAAAGTCCTAAGATTCGATGCGGCTGGTTAAGCCGTCACATGGGTAAGTAGAGTCAAACTTGCGTATAATTAGTTGGGAGTTGCCAAATTTGATTTGGGCTAAAATTAGAGAAATTTCTAATTTAGTATGGAACCGAAGATTTTAAGGAAAAATTAAGTATCGTCGATAAAATTGCAAAATTATTTTAAGTTTTTATTCTTCAAATGAGAAAAACACGATCTTAGATAGAGCATGCATGAACTTGATTGATGTCGTCCTACTTCACTGAAATAGTTGTAGAGACAAATGTACATTCTAATTCCATTGCAAGTGTTGCATGAAGGCCATTTTTTTTTAATTAACATGATGAAAGCAAATTGAACACACTATTGAAATTATCGAGATGTTGGCCGTGTAAAAAGACGATTTTTATCCTTTAACTTATAAGTTGCATGTTAGGCAAGCATGTGATCGGAAATTTCGGCGAAATATTCCACCAAAAATGATTGGAGGTGGTATTTTACGAAGTGTGAGATTTAAATGACAAACTATATTATATATATATATATATAGCAAAATCTAAAAACGCACATAATTCGAATGACAAAATTTCTTCCTCACTCCCCCCCCCCCCCCCCTCCACTTGTGCTTAGTTATCTTGAGTAACAGTAAGTTTCTATAGGATAATATCGTTACCGAAGGTCATTTAAAAAATATATAGTGAGATCTTTGTAGTATTTCAATATAACCAGCAGACAATATAAAACGGTTGCAGTTAATATTTGAGATGCTTTGTTCATTTTGATAGCTTCCCCCAAAACAGTAATTTTTTTTAATAAGCATGGATTAATTTATTCACCGTGCCTATCTTAAAATGTATAATTTACAGTAGATTAAAGAATGATGGTCGCAGGACTAAAGAATTAGGGGTCATAGGAATAGTTTATAACATTCAGCAACATGACAAATTTCTAAGCTAGATTAGAAATAAATGGTTACCCCAATTCTTTGTGTTTAGCACAAAACACACACACACACACACACACATATATATATATATATATATATATATTATAAAAAACAATTTATTACATTTCAATTGTTTACATCAATACTTTTAAATTGAGAGCAAATTATTATATCAATTATTAGTGATTATCCTACACAAAAAAAAAAACTAATAGACTAATGTCCGTGTTAGTAAGACTCAAAAATTTGAATCATTAACTTAAGAGTGCGTGTGTTTGAATCATTAATACTTTTAATTTGTTTTTAGAAGGAAATGTGAAAAAAATAACTAAATAAAATAAGTAAATACGATAATTCAAAATGAGAATATTGCTAGCCTAAAAGAGGACAAATTTCTAAGGTGTGAGAGTTTCATTACAACTCTTTCATACATTTTTAACCCATCAATATATATATATATATATATATATATATATATTAATTTTCTTGTTATAATTTTCAAAATTCAAACTCGTGATACTTGAAGACAAAAAATAAAAAATCGTGATACTTGGTGTGCATGTGAGGCTAAAAAATTATGTGAATTTTTTGGGGTGAAAAGTATTTAGGTATAGAAATAAAAATATATTTGATTTATAATTCCTTTTATACATGAAAAGACGTTATCTAATATATATATATATATATAAGTAAATTTTAACAATCTTAGAATAATTTGTGGGTGATTTAATAAATTTGATAATAAGGTAGTAGAATACTAGAGTATGCAAGAAACAATTGAAAATAAAATTGAGTGGAAAAAAATCATTTTTGCAACTAAAATAATTGATAATTTTTGTGGAAAGATAAACCGTACAATTAATAGGGGATTATAATGGTTATGGAGAGAGAGAGAGAGAGAGAGAGAGAGAGAGAGAGAGAGGGGTTAATGTTAAGCTCTTCAAGGTCATTATGAGCAAGGCCTGGCCCATTTTTCGAATTGGGTCCTTTCTTTCGGTCGTAAAAATAACCCAAACCATATGACTCACTAACGGATTGGCCCCCCTATGGACTTCAAATAAATAAATAAATAAGGAAAATTAGTGCAGAACAAATAATAAAATACCATACTCAATGTATAATAAATTCTTTTAATATATATATTTAGAAATTTTATTTAATTTTCTATGTGATATACTCTTCTTATCCAATATTTAATCAAATTGATTGAATTTATTATATTGAATAACATTTTAAAGAAAAAGCTAGACGTTGAGCTTATGAAATACTCAAAAGTGAATTGACAAGATTTTGAAAGTTAAGCTTGTAACATTAAGACGTCGATATTTAATTAGATTTAGACAAAAAATTAAAAATAAAACTATATCACTTACTTTCTAAAATCTTAGCATTAGTTGTCGACATCCTTTTATAAAATGAGTATTACTAAAGTGTCGTAAATTTTATTAACTTATTGAAATGATTGTATTTTTTAAAATAATAATATTTAACATTCCTTACGCTTTGTACCTACCACGTCCTAAAAGCCATCATTCATCACCTTCTATAGGTCCACTCTCTCTCTCTCTCTCTCTCTCTCTCTCTCTCTCTCTCTCTCTCTGTGAACTTTTCTGCTTTTGTGTTCCAGAAAATTAAAAACCTCCTGCCCACCAGACAAAGTTCTCACCTTTCATCTAAAAATGGGAAAAATATCTCAAGGAAACCATAACCAAATGGGGCAATTATAGCTCAAATTTGATTCGATAAATTAATATTAATTATGTGTCGAGTATTTTAAATGATCAATCACTTGACGTATAATATATTTATTATATAATTTTTTGAGTTGGACAAAAATATATTCTGCTAAGAATTTTTTGATAGAACAAGAGGACACAAAAACGGGGCTTTATTCAGAATTAGTGAAACACTGAAACCTCAAAAAGAACCCTGCAGAACAACATTGCAATTCACAAGAATCTCTCAACATTTCAAGGAATCTCCAAGAATCCAACAAGATTTCTCTTTTCTCCCTCTCTCTCTCTCTCTCTCTCTCTCTCTCTCTTATTACAGTTGGAAGATTTTTATTGTGCCATCTGGCCGCCATTTTCCAAACAGTACCATAATAATAGGGGTCCCATGTTTAGAGTGGACCCAAGTGAAAAAATATAAGTCCACACTCACAAGGCAAACAAGAAAATGGAAGACTTGTTATTCTCATCCATTCCACAGTCTTCACTTTGAGTCCACCGAAAGGGAATAGAAAATTTCCATTTGTGAGCAGCAAGTTTTGTTTTTGCTGTTTTCACCATTTTCAATCCTTGTTTTTTTTTTTCTTCTCCCTTTCCTTTTGTGTAAATTTTAGATCTCCTACTTGTGTGTGAATTATTGTTTTTGTTGTTGGCTCAGTCACTCATTTGGGTTCTTGTGGTTGTTTGTAGGTGACGTGGGGTTATCTAATTATTGCTGTTGAACATTTTGTACCATTTCTTGGAAATTCTTGATGTGGGCTCTTTTGTGCCTGTTTTGACACTCTTTTTACTCTTGATTTTTGCTTATTTTGCTCTGGTTATGTGATGTTTCTTTGTACTGGGATTTCTTGATTAATAGTTGACTTTCACAAATCACAGCAATGATCATTTGCAGATGGAATCTTGATCTGGGCATTTCTTAGTTTTTCCCCATTTGTTTTTGTTGTAAATTCTTGGCTTGCATTATTAGGAATATTGAAATGTTAGGCTCAGGAATGAATCTGGTCACAACAATTATTGGATTTGGGATGAGTGCAACTTTCATTGTCTTTGTTTGCACTAGACTGATTTGTGGGAGGCTCCGCCGGATTGAGGCTAGCCAAATGTACGAGATCGACTCAAGGATTGATCTTGAGCTGGTATGTTTCATCAGCATTCTGGTGTGTGTGTGTTTTGGTAAGCTTCTTCGATTGAATGAAATTTATATCATATACTTTTTTGTGTGTGCTCCATTGGTGCTTAGCTTGAGGATACTTGTATTCGGTAATTTGCATATGCTCATCGCAATGCTATGGTTTTGATTTGTTATATAGTAGTTAGCTTGCTTCCACATGAGCATTAAGAGCTTCATATTCCTGTTAGTTTTCGTGTATATTGTGTTTTGAATTTAGCCGTGGCGAGTAGGTGTGATTATGTAAGTCACACACACACACACAAATGCATCAACCTTCACCTGTTCTATCTTCGAATCTAATGGTGAAAACTTGTCTTTCTGATCTTGCATCAACCTTCACCTGCTCTATCTTCGAATCTGATGGTGAAAACTTGTCTTTCTGATCTTGCATCGACCTTCACCTGCTCTATCTTTGAATCTGATGGTGAAAACTTGTCTTTCTAATCTTTAAGGTTAAATGTAGAGTCTTATGTTGTAAACGACTATGATTGTTATTTGCTGAGCTTCAAATTGGGAACACATAGACAAAACTGGCTTTGTTTCTTGAGAAGCCTACTACATATGAGTGAGACCAAAAACAATGTAAACTTGGTTTCCTCATTATTCATGTGTATTAATTGCAATCGAATATATTGTCCCAGAAATTAACAGCAATGCTCTTATAATAGATTCGATGCATTGTACACGTATTCTAAGATCATGTGCAATGTAGGCGTCATTGTTTCAATAGCTTTACTGAAGTTATTTGGCTAATAATGGGGCAATTCTTTTATTCTTTTGGCAGCCAGAGCACCAGATTAACGGTCTCGAACCGGTTGTAGTTGCTGCGATTCCCACAATGAAGTTCAACCGTGAAGCGTTCAGTTCAATGGAAGATGCACTGTGAGTATAACCACCTATTTTATGGCCAAGATAGGTGGACTGGTACAAGACGTTAAGCGTCATGAATATTTATTATCATGAACTAAAGCCACTGACTAATGTGATAAAAAAAAAAAGATAAAAAATATCCTAGGGTCCTTGTGGAAGAAATAAGGAAAATTATCATCCTTCTCTAAGGTTTAATTACAGAAAGACCACTTCGGATTGTATAGTTGTCTTACAAATAGGGCCAACCATTAGTTTTCTTGATGGAACTTGCTGGTGTCACTTAATGAAAATGTGATTCTGCCCTTGGTTGGACTGGTGTAAGGGTTGACAACTTTTGAGGAGTCTACTTGTGATTATTCCATATCTTATGGGAGGATGTTGTAACTATCACTATGGAACATTCTTGCCCGGAGCCAGGTTTTGCCGCATCCAACAAATCAAATGGCAAGTTTTATTAACACTGGCTGTGTGATTGGATGATCTCCCTAAAATATTCATTAGTAAGGCAAGTAAGATAGACTTAACACATGATTAGCAGTAGTGCCGCCAAACCTGATCCGGGCAAGAACATAGTTGATTCATGAGTTGCTTCGAACTTAAAACTCATCATTTTCGATTTTGCAGATGCACCATATGTTTGACAGAGTACCAAGAGAAAGAAATGTTGAGAATAATGCCGAAATGCGGGCACAGTTTTCATCTCTCTTGCATAGATATATGGCTCAGGAAACAGTCCACCTGTCCGGTATGCCGTCTTTCGGTACACGAACCGAAACATGTCCCGTCAGCAGCTACCCTGTCGACGGATCATTCGTTCGACAGCTCCGAGATCACAGTGGAGCATTCTCAACAGTGGCTGCTCCCTACCGGTGATGGCAACGGGAGCAACCGGATGTATGGGGATACCGTTTCCGTCGAATTGGAGCCAAGTGTTTTTAGAGAAACGGGAACAGGGTCGAGGGCGTCATCGTAGAAGGGATATGGCTCTTTTTGCCGGCTCTGATTTGGAGTGACTTGATCTTTGAGCAGTTGCAGGTTTTAGAATCAAGAATCGGATTATTTGGTAGCGTTTGTATATAGATCCTTCTTTTTGAAATTGAGTTTTGCTTGTCTTTTGATGCTAAAGATTATTGTTTCGGATCAAATTTTCTATTCCACTTTTCTTTTTCGTTTTTCTTTCTCACACCTTCTTTGTGATGAATATTTAGGTAAACATTCGAGTTGATGGCCACAGAAATGGTTAATAGTCAGTCAATTGAATTAACGGTTGGGGCTAAGTGTAAAAATTTCACGTTATGGGTGGTTAGTGTAATTGTTGATTTTATAGGAATGGTTTGTGTAATTACGCCAAACCTTCAAAAGTACTTAGTATAATTACACCAAAAACTTCATAGTAGTGGCTCTTGTTTTTTATTCCCGTGAGCATTGAGGGCCCGTTTGAATGGGCGATTTTAGGAAAAAAAAATACTTATTTTTTGGAAAAAAATATTTCATAGCAAAAGAATTGTGTTTGGATGGATTTTCTTTTTAAAGTAGAATCTAAAAAAAAGAAATTTTTTTAGAAGTTATTCAATAGTAGCTTTAAATAAAAGTACATTTTAAAGTATTTTTAAAGTTTAATTAATATATTTAAATACAAAATTGTTTAGTTTTAAAAAAATTACTATAAAAAGTAACATTTGAAAAGCACTATTTTAAATTCATTCAAACAGCCCCTCTGAGTAATATTGGAATAAAACTCATTTAAAAAGAAGTAACAAATGCTTCAAAAAAAAAAAAAAAAAGAGAAGTAACAAATCTTCACTTAATTAAAGTAAAGTAACAAATTCAAGAATTACAATGCGTAATTCGAATTTTAAACAAACTATATTGCAAATTTAAATGAACTCGAGATGCTAGAATTACTCTTTATTCTTAACCCTTCGAAAGAAAGAAAGAAAGAAAGAAAAAAAAATCGGGGGGAGGGGTAGAAATTTTTTCATTTTGCCCTTGTTGGAGTTCAAAATTTTGAAAATACCGAGTTTGGAATGTAATTTAAAAAGTACCCTTGAACGGGAGAATCCCGTTCATATTGTGCATGCAGAATATTTTAATTTTTTTTGGGTTAATTTTTTTAAAAAAATTAAATGTTAGTCAAGCTTCGTGATCTCAGACAACATTTAAAAAAATATATATATTTCAAAGGTTGGCCGAGATCACTAAGTTCGGCCAATAAAAAAAAATAAATAATATATATATATATATATATAATCCATGCAGATCGAGTTCTACAACGCATAGTATAATCGAGTTTGTCAATCTTATTCAAGGGTAATTTCCAAATTCTTTTTCAAACTGGGGTATTTTCAAAATTTTGAACTCAAATAAAAGTAGAACAAAAACTTTTTCAGAAGGGGAGAGGGGCCTTTTCTATATAATTTTTTTTGGTTATATTTTCTTATATGAATTATCTAATTTTATAATTTTACTCATTATAATCTATTTCCAACTCAAAAATTATCAAAAAATTGACAATATCGAATATACAAACCTCTTTCTTTAATTTTAAAATCAACATAAATAAAGAGCTGCGTGATCATTTTTTGATGATTTTTCAAATCGAAAATAAGCTTTAGTAGGTAAATTGTAAAAACGGTATCAAATATATATATTTGAGAGAGAGAGAGAGAGAGAGAGAGAGAGAGTAGAAAAATCAAGACTTGCGATATACATTGATAAAAGCGAGCCAATAGAAAGCGGACACAGGAAGGGGAGAGATTCTCTTGGTTTCTAGAGGAGCTTTAAAAATGGTGGCACTCGCGGCAGAGGTGGCGCTCCTCTCTTTCTCCGCCTGCATTCCCTCTCTTTCTCCGCCGCCGCTTCATCGTCTCCGATTCGCCGCCAAACCCAAATTTCTTACCAGTACGTGCTAATTAATTCACTTCTATATGAAAATTAAATTAAAATAAAAAGGGAAACAGGAATCAAATTGTGGTGGTTGAATTGAATTGGAGTGGCTTTTGGATGCTTATTCTGTGGTTCACTTGAATTTCTTGCAAGATTGTGTTTTCAAGTGTACAACTATTCATTATTATTCATGTAGGAAATATATGCCATTGCACATTGGCTGTATATTTTGTTGTTTTGTGTTGAACTTGAGCTCTTTCAGTAGGGATTTAGTACATGAATTTCTTGCAGTTCAACCAGGATAGTGATGATTGTATTCCCAAGATTGTCCTTTTTTCTCCATTATTACTACGAAAATGTGTGATGATTAGGTTTGTGTTTTAGGCTGCCCTGATAATTAGTGTAAATTGGTGAGAATGTAAGTCTTAAGTATTGATTGAGATACGTATACGAGATATGAAGGTGTGTTGTTTTTTTGCTCTTAAATTGTTGATGCATTTCTTATTGCAGTCTTGTCGAATTGCGTAATTCATAAATTTGCAATTTGCAGTGGCATCAATGGGTGATGATCCGATTCGCGAATGGATCCTAACCGAAGGAAAGGCGACTCAAATAACAGGCATTCGTTCGATTGGCGGTGGTTGCATCAATCGTGCTAGCCATTACGACACAGATGCAGGCTCTTTCTTTGTCAAGACAAACAGGTACAAACAGCCACCATGTGACCTGTTATTAGTTTATTGACTTTACATCCATTTATTCGTAACCAGCACGAAGATTGACCACTCTTGCATCATTTGACATTCAAGAAAAGAGAAAACGTAGGATGTCCTGTTATTCTATATTTATCTGATAAAAAGTTTGATCTTGCTGGTTTCTTTGGGATATGTCGACTTAATATGTTAAAAATGTGTGAGCAGTCGGACATGATATCTTTTTTCCTTCTTAATTGCTTAACAGGAGTATTGGACCATCAATGTTTGAGGGAGAGGTTTTGGGCCTCAATGCCATGTATGAAACTCAAACTATCCGTGTGCCTAAACCATTTAAGGTAAGAAGATGCATTGTCTGACTTTACATATAATTGGCACCGCCAATAGTACTTCCAAGTAGGGATGCGAAAGATTCGAGTCAGTTCACGAGCTTAACGAGCCAGCTCGACAAAGATTCAAGCTCGAGTTAAGGAGCACTAGCTTGAGCCTTTTTTTGTATAGGTTCCAAGCCAAGCTCAAGAAAAATAGTTCTTGTCTGGCCCGCAAGCCTTTTTGTTATATATATTTATTTTTATACATGTAATAATGTAATAATAAATGGCCAAAGATTGTCTTGACTCATTTGCTTCCCTACTTCTGAGTTTTCTAACTTGGTAATTTAGGCAAACTCTCTTTCTTATGCATTTAGTTTGGATCTCTACCAACCGGTGGCTCATACATCATCATGGAATTTATCGAGTTTGGTGCATCTAGGGGCGACCAAGTGGGGAGCCTAATCTTCTTCTTATTGCTCTTATTTTTCGTTAATTCATTTCACCCTCCTATTTTTCCACTTCATTTCTTTCTGTTGGTTATATATTCTACTTTTAGCCGTCTGACATTTTCCCAGTGCTTAGTCTGCACTAGGGAGGAAGCTTGCTGAAATGCATAAAGCAGGAAAGTCAGAAAAAGGCTTTGGTTTCGACGTTGATAATACAATTGGGAGGTACTTTCCCCTCATGTTATGAAATGTACGCGACTTTCACACGCAATTTCTTAAGAACATAGGGATACAATAATGATGAACATGGATTGGCAAGTTATTAAATCAACTCATCATGTTCAAGTCGTTTACCTTTTTCAACATTTGCTCATGACCAAGATTTAAATTTATGTACTTGGTGCAGTACACCACAGATAAATACGTGGGCATCGGACTGGTGTGAATTTTACAGGGTGCATAGGTTGGGTTACCAATTGAAGTTGGCACGACAACAGTACGGTGATTCATTAATTTATGAAAAAGGTTATTTCTTTTTTATTACTATTTTCTTTTTTAGTATGAAAGGCTTGTCTCAATTAGCTGAGCTATATAAATGCCCTTTGTTCAAGAATTAATGTCAATCTGATAGTGAAGCTCGTATTAGACGTGGGTTGCTATCAGAAATTTTGAAGAACACACTGATATTAGATCTTCTTAAGCTTCAATTTTTCTGGACAAATACAATGTGGAGATTTGCTCTTCATGCAACTAAAGTGCTCCATCGTTTGCTTGTTTATCCTTTTTCTTGACGGTTTGTTATGGTTTTACCAACAGATTAATATTCGATACTTCATGTTCCAATTTAAAATTTACAAACTCAACGAAATAGACAATATATTTCATCAATGGGCAAGGATGTTTTTATTAGTTTGAAATCTTTCTGAAAGTTATATATACACTTCTGAAGGACAAAGACTTGTGAAGAACATGGCACCTCTCTTTGATGGTGCCGTACTCGAGCCTTGCTTGTTACATGGAGACTTATGGAGTGGGAATATCACCTACGACAAAAATGGCGAACCTGTCATACTTGACCCGGCTTGTTACTGTAAGTCTTTGTTAGCATCAACGAAAATATTTTTTGCGTATAAAGTATGATATAATTGATCAATTGTTATTGTATTTCCGGCAATATTTATTTATTCTTGTCCTTGTAGATGGACATAATGAGGCTGAGTTTGGGATGTCATGGTGTGCTGGATTTGGAGGATCGTTCTACAATGCATACTTTGAGGTTCCTTTGTTTTTTATTCAATTTTTCTTGCACAAAATGTGTAATTAAATTTGGAATAGTTACCAAAACCGCGCTTGAGGTTTGCCCCAGATACAAGAAAAGAAGCCCTTTTATCTATTGAAATTACAATTGCCCCCCTGACGATAACAGATACAGATGCTTTTTGTAAGATGTGTCGACTTCTATCATCTAATTCCCGATTTTTGTTGCGTCAGGTTATGCCTAAACAACCTGGTTTCGAGCAAAGGAGGGATCTTTACACGCTGTATCATTACCTGAATCACTACAATCTGTTTGGTTCTGGTTACAGATCCTCTGCCATGTCCATCATCGATGATTACTTGAGGATATTGAAGGCTTAGCTTATCTATATGTACATTATATATGCTCTCTAGAGCCCGTCTTGTAAAATTTTTATTGTAAAATCTAAAAGTAATTGCTTTCGAACGCTTTATATGTTCTTGTCGATCTTAGTTACTGAAGAGTGTTTGAAATGCCTGTTTGTACGTCTTTTCTTTTCTTTGAGGGGAAAAAGGTTAAACCTAAAAGAATTTCAATGTTTCAAATTCGAGTTTGAGATATTAATGTAAGGATGGATATTCACTTGAATTATTACATTGAGAAAAATAAGTAACTCAACATCCTTCAAGAAATACATGAAAATTATTATCATTTTGTTGGTTATTGCTCATCAACCATTCGGTATTTGGCATTAATGGTCACCAGCTAAATCCGCATTCGAATTAGATTGGACTACTGAGGTGTAGAAGGTCAGACTATTTATGTGTCAGTCTCTTCTCGTCAAGGATTGTTGCATTCTCAGAGTGGGTCGGATCATTTAGTGTTAAATCTCTCTCTCTCTCTCTCTCTCTCGATGACAACTATATTTTCATTTAATGTAAGTCTTATTCTATAGAGGATAACTGTATTCTTAGTATCGAGTCGGATTATAGGTGTAAATCTCTCTCTATCAAGGACAATTGCATTCTCAAAAAGTTGGATTAGACCACTTAGGTATAAATCTCTACCTATCAAAAGCAACTATATTATCAAGGTTAGTGCGAAATTGTTAAACTACGCCACTAAAATTATTTAGACAAAATTGTATATAATCTTCCTGTGGTTTTGAAATAGTGCTAAAAATCTCCTCGTAATTTAAAAATATAGAAAATACCCCTTGTATTTTCAAAAAATCTACACATTTACCTATTCTGTTAGTTCAAAGTTAATGCCGTTAAAATTATGCAAGAATGCTCGTTATGCCCGTTCTAATAGGAATCATTGGATCTTAATTTAATAAATGAACGGTCTAGATTGATGTTTGAATATAAAAATATAATATTTAAATAAAAAATATAAATTAAATATATTTATATATAAAATATAAAAAATATATATAACATAATTGAAATAAAAACAATATAAAATTATAAATACACACACTATACACAAAGAAAATACACACAGCACACACAGTAAACACACAAACAAAACACACACAGCACACACACTGACACACACACTAATATACACACAGCACACACTAAATACACAAAGAAAACACACAGCACACGCACTAATACACACACGCAACACACTAACACACACAGCACATACAGCACACACACTAACACACACAGCACACACACACAGCGCGCGCACACAGCAGCACAGCACACAGTGCGCGCACACACAGCGAATAGATTTGAGAAGAAAAATCCTCATTTTTCAAAGATCAAAAGAGGAAATCGAAGCTAAAGACGAGCTGAGTTCAAAGAGAAAAACCCTAAATTTTGAAGATCGAAAGGGGAAATCGGAGCTATGTAGTGGTGGAGAAATTAAAGGAAAAAGATGAATGAGTATTTTTAGTGGGATTTAGAGTTTTTAATAGATTTTCTTTAATTAAATATAAATTGTTGGAAATTTAGTAAAATTGATTTAGGGGTTTAATTCATCTTGACAAGACATATAGATTGGTATTTTCGGTTGTAACTCCCGCGATGGTGACCGGCAGCGGGGTTGGCGGCATGAAAAGGTAGTGGTGGTGGGGCAAGAGGGAGGATGAAGAAGAAAAAGAAGAAGAGACCAAATTAAAATTTTAATAAGTTAAAAGTGTTTATTTGTAATTTTAGATAAATATATTTAAAATTTTGAGAAAAGGGGTATAAAGGTCAATATACTTGCATTTAAAAGTGGAAAAAATTTCAATTTCGCAGATTAGGCCCGTGTTATGCACTCTCCGTTAATTTTGGACGGAAGGGGAGTTTTGTGTAGATTTTTCGAAAATACAATATATTTTTTTATATTTTTAAATCACGATGAAATTTTTAGCATTATTTTAAAATCACAGGGAGGTTATATATAAATTATTTATTTATTTATTATTCTAGTATAATAACATAAAATTATAATTCTTACCCAGTAAAAAATGAAGAAAAATAAGTAAAAGAATCCAAGTATCCAACAAAGATTGCGAAGGCAACATCAACAAAATCGAAAGAGTTTCAATATAAAAAAGAACGTCTGAAGTGCTGAAAAAAACCACTTCCCAAACTGAAAGAATCTGAAAACACGCACAAAACACACAATGGAGGTGGAAACAGAGACATCATCAACCGTACTAGGAGACCTAGTCACAGCTCTTGAGCAAGCAACCCTAATGGCGAAGCACCTCCCAACCACCGCCGACCCCTCCCAGCTCCACCAAATCCACGCCGCCCTCCACTCCGCCCACCACCACCTCTCCCTTTTCCTCTCCCACCACCACCCTCCTCCGGCGGCGGTGCCCCCCGTGCTCCCCAACGCACCACCGGAAAACTCGGTTTCATCAGCCGTGGGCGGCGGCGAGAATGGTGGAGGGGAGCCCATGCAGGTGGGCGATGATGAGGACGAGCAGAATTCGAGGGCGGCGGCGACTGTTGAGAAAGTTGAGGAGAGGATGAGGGAGTGTTTTATACAGAATAAGAGGGCGAAGAGGCGGCTCTCGCCGTTGACGGCGGAGCGGCGGGGGATGAGGCCGTGAAAGGCGGCGCTCCGGCGGAATTTGATCCTCTTGCAACGAAGTTGAGGTCTCTCGATCTGATTCGTCAGTTTCATGCTTGAAAAAAAAATTTACGATTTTATTTTGTAGATTATTAGATAAACAAGGGAAAAAAAAATTGAATTCTTGATTTGTTATTATTGCCAAAAAAAGGAAAAAAAAAAAAACAAAGAATGATTGTTTGCGATATAATATATTCATATGATTATGAATGTAATATATGGTGAAAATTTATTGACATTTTTTGTGGTATTTGTTGCAACTTGCAAGTAGTTATATGTCCATAATACCAATAAAATATAAATGAAATAATATAACAATCAAATGGTATTTGATAAGAAAATTTCATGTCATTCAAGTGAATATATACCCCATGATTTGTGAATCTTTGAATAAATGTAATGATACAAGAAAAGTGAAATGCTGATATCATTATATAACTTCATCTACATATGCTAAGACTACAAAAAGGGCTAGCAAGAATTCATTTCTCTTCATCATCATCGTCATCATCCTCGTCGACGATCTTGGTTTGCCGACCAAATCTACCGCGATCACCGGAAAAAAGTACTACCTAGATCAACGGCTCATATCATTCCACCTGAACGACGATATCAACCTTTAACTTCACTTGATCATCATATACAGTTTACAATACAGTTGGACATATACGCATTCAGACAGCCATTGAAAAATTCCTCGTATATGAGTTATGTCTTCACTACAAGGTCATGCAACTTTACAAAATCTAGTAGTGTGAGTTCTTCCGGTCTCGACTGCAAGGACAATTCAAATCATAATAGAGAATTAGCGACGGAAAAGCTAAACATCGAGACCTTAAACATAGAAAACCGGAGCTTACAGTGGCAGCAAGACCAGCAGAACATAGAGCCGCTTCAATGTCCGAGGAAGGACATATATGCTGCAGGGATTTCCTCAACATTTTACGCTTTCCGTTGAATGCAGAATTCACCTAACAGAGTAGGTAAAACATGTTCGCATAGCAAAAGTAAGAAACGCGTGCATGACAATGTCGATTGACAGGAACAAACCAAATATTCCGAAGCTATAAATTTGCCAGCCGAGCTTATCCAATGTCGTATGTATGTATACATGTGTGTGTGTGTGTGTGTGTGTGTGTGTGGTAGGTGAAATCACAGCATAACTGTCTCCCAGGTTTAGATATTGAGCGTATAAATTTATATCGTGCAAAATGTAACAAAAGATCACCATTGAGAAGAAACTTTTGACGGAGGAGACTCGAGGGTAGTCCTCCATTTGCTTCAGTCTAAATGCAACAATCGCTGCGTCAACCTAAAAATAGTGTTACAAAAGGACCAGATCAATAAACATGTTTGTAAAAACAAGAAAATACGAGAGGCGAGAGGAGAGAGAGCTGAAATTTTCAAAAAAGAGAGCTTACTTTAGGTTGGGGGAAGAAATTTGTCCTTGAGACCTTCATTTTGTATTCAGGATCTGGAAAGTAAATTTTTTCACAGGAAAATTTCGGGTTACGATTATGAGTTCGGAAACAACCATGAAAAACAAAGATAATCATTTTCAATTAATTTACTTGGCTATTGAATATTTAAACTAAGGCAGGCATAGACGGTGTACTACCTGAATAGAAGTTGACAAAAATATTAATGGGTCGATACTCTGATGACTTTAAAGAAGAATCCACCAAGCGCAATGCTGCTTCATCCTGAAAATTTCAATCCAGAGCAAAGATATGTGTGTGTGTGTGTGTGAAAAAGAGTCATTACTTTGAGATTACAAACAAGAAGTAGATGTGTGTGTGTGTGAAAATAAAGGGAAAGAGGGCTGATCTTATTGGAGAAAAAAGTTATTTTCAGACAAAGTACTGACTATGAAATTGAATACCTGAAGTAAAAGAATCACTTCTGAAAATATGTCACCCATTGGAAGAAGTTGTTTCACAACATCTGTACTTATGTTGAAAGGTATATTGGCCACCACCTGAAAGACAAAGAACGAAAACGAAGAATGTTAATGCAAGTTCCTACGATGCATACCTACGAAAACACACAAGTATACAATAAATTATACATATATTTTCTTGACAGGTACATTCGTTACCTTTGCGGAGCATGAATTTCTATCTGGAGGGCTCTTACTCAGCAATATTGAGGACATATGAGATCGTATATGAGATCTTGTAAAATCCTCTTCCAGAACCTACAGGGAGAGAGAGAGAGAGAGAAGAAGAAGAAGAAGAAGAAGAAGAATCAAAACTTTATAATGAAGCGGCATAAATCAGGGTATCATGTCATTGAAGCATATGCGCCAATTATAACTATTTTTCTGTCTCCTTTTAAAAGCACTTTGTTTTTGAATGAATAAAATAATCTAACAAAACATCAAAATCAACACAGGAAGGAAACATGAGGAGCGGGAAGGATGTTATACTTATTTCTATAGAAGATTCGATGGTGTTAAAGAATGGAGTAGTGTAATAATAGTAGACCTTTCAACTTTCAAGCATGAATTTGATTATCATCTTAACAATGGTACTGAGAGAATCACAAGAATTGCTTCCTTCTCAGTCAATGAGGCCGTTGATTCAGAATCTAAATCGTATATCTTTATTACATTATGCTTACAGAGATTCCGTACTCCACTTGAGCAAAATTTCAGGCGATCGGAGTAAAAAACATATCACATGCTGATGATTTCACGGGAAAAAATAGTACCTTCACACGGTCTAATCCAGCAAAGCGTTCCCTAACCAGTGCAGCCATATGCGGATCCTGGAAAGTTATACACCACAAAGAAATCATAAGAGCAAGAACCCTAAACTTATGCTCTAAAACGTCGATGCTCTCAGTGCTTCTTGCATCAAGGTGAATTTCTTTCTTTCCATTATTCTCCGAAATTTCAATTTCTATATTGGATCATGAACCAGATTTCCGGAATCACTTACCGAATTGGCTTTAACATTACATGTCTCACATGAAGAGGAATGGCAATGACGGAAGTGACAAATATACGAGGGAACACGTCCGGAAACGCAAATTAGCTGTTTTTCCATTGTACCTCTGTTTCTTATGTCCTCAGGGATCGTTTAATCTTATGACTGGATTTATCTGAAGAGGGGTCGAATGGCGGTTTATCTTAACCATCAAATTTTGTTGTGTTCGATTGACTACCCATAAGCCAACTTATGCATGAATTTGGATCGAATATTGTTGGCTTCTCAACTATAAACGTGAACAATGGTTAACGACGACTTATCTTACCAAAAACATGCATACAAGAAAGAAAATCGACAAAGTTCAAATCATGAAAGGAAATTAAAGTCAGTCATCATTTGAAGTCCTCAAAATATACATTGAACTAAAATGAACACAAGCCAGAACCTTAGAACCTCCCAAACTTGATCAAAGGATTAACAAAATATGATACAGCAACAAAATTGGGGAAAAAAAAAATCTCAGTGCAGAGATGAAACGGACAAAACAAAATAACGTAAAATATCAATCGAAGACCTTAAAAAAAAATCAAACCTTTTCAATAGCAAGAACAGTAGCACCAGCATTCACAAGAACATTAGTCAGAGAACCAGTCCCTGGTCCAATTTCTAGCACTACATCACCTTCTTTCACATTGGCCGCCGCAACTAGCTCCTCATTTACTGAAACATTCAACATATAATGCTAAAACAAAAAAAAAAAAAAAAAAAAAAATTAAGAAAATTTTTAAAACATAAAGCCCAGATAAAGAAATTTAAAACAAAATTTATGGATATTAAGATAGAACTTGTGTATTGTACCTGGCCGAGAGATTTTCTTGGGAAACGGCCTTTGGAATTGAGGGCTTTAAGGGTAGAGTGGTAGTCATCTTCTTGGCTTTTGGGTTTCCTTTTGGAGGTAGTGGTGGCTAGTATACGCAGGGGTTTCCCGGCGGCGGCGAGGCTATCGTGCGCCGGTGGCGAAGTTGAGATTTTGGTATGGGGAAAGGGAAGGCATGGCGGGACGGAGTGGAGGAGGCTCTTCATTGTGGCTGTTGATGAGATATTATGGCTTGAGCCTTGAGGGAACTTAAACTAATAGTTTTATTTTAATTTTTTTGAAGTAATTAACAATTGAATTTGCATATTTTTCCCTTGTATAAATTAAAAAATGAACTTTTTTAGAAGTCATGTTGATCATATTTTTTTATCCTTTTTTTCATGAGTTATTAGGATTCAGTGTCCAACACTAATAGATACCGACACAACTCAAGTTCAAATTGAATTGAACAACTTAATTATAAAATTCTCACCATCAAGAACAACTGCATTTTTAGATTTCATATGTGGCTAAACTAACAGAATACCAAATAGTTAAATGACGCCATTTGATAGTTATCGTAATTTTATTTATAAAAAAGAATGTTTGGATATTTTGCAGTTTTGGTCAAACAATATTAAGTTAGATACATGGATATTTTTTTCAAACTTATATTTGTAGCATTTGGATAGTATGCCAAGAAGAAAAAAAATCTTTAATTTGGCTTAATTTGAGAAAATCATTTAATTTTCTTTATAAATTAAGATAAATTACATTTTAATCATGCCATCAATATTTTAGTAATTTGGACCATTTTTTTTCTGGGTTCCACATTTTCTAGTCTTTTTTGTAAGAAAGTTAAAAATTTCCCACTTTACATCATATCTTCTCTTAAATTTTTCTTGTTTCTTTTCACTTTCTTGCACACCAACCCAACAACTGTATGAACTTAGTTTGAACAATAAATACGAACAACTCCATTTTATAAGTATGAATCTTCTAATTTAGTGGAGCTAAATTTATCCCCGAAAACTATACATGACACACACACACACACACAAGAGAGAGAGAGAGAGATGAATCTTCTGCTTTACTAGAGCTAAATTTACATCATATCTTGCTACATCAAGTTGAGAGGGAGAGAGAGAGAGAGAGAGAGAGAGAGAGAGAGAGAGAAAGAGATGGTCCAGTAATCAACATTCTAGCAACAAAATAACTAATCATCATGCTTAAAGAAGGTATCATCAAATTCATCCCAATCAAATTGAGCACATGTTCCCCCTGTCCCTTTTATCAGATCATCATCAATACCCCCTTGGTCAAGAAAACAATCCAAATATCGGGTCGCTTGCGGCAATGATGAAGATGAAGAACAATGTTTCTGTGTGATGCCCTCCAAGAACACTGTCGGATCCCTGACTCCGGAATCATCTCCCCATGTTTCCAACGAGGGGATCGAAAGATCTCGGTTGCGTGGGAACACCGATGAGGCCGGAGGGGGACCATTCTCCGATGGATCCTGCAGTAGAGTAGCATTTCCAAGCGTTTCCTTAGATATCACCGAGGTACCTTGATCAAGAATAGATGCGCGTTTCTCTGTGGAAACAATGTTCATCTCGGCTTCAACTTTGCCAAACTCGATAGAGTTTCCGCCACTCGTGAACCTGTACCCTACATATGAACTGTTTTCGCGTGCTCTTAAAAGCATGTTCCTCATCTGAATGCCATATATTCTGAAGTCCTTAAACGAGTTGTCTGCTCTGGAGAACCTTAAACCTCCAAGATATGTGGAACTATTCGTGTCTGATGTGGTCCTGAATGAGAATTTGTTACGCTTGTTTATGTAATCCGGCACAGATGTACGTATGGATTCTTTCGTGTATGTATTTGTTTGCAACAAGCCGAGTCTTGACATGGAGGGTGGCGGTAAATAATGTATCCGCTCGAGTTCGTTTGCTTCTTGAGCCCTTCTCATGCTACTGCGAAATTTCTGCATAAAAAAAAAAAGAAGAATTTTAATGATGATGAGGGAGAAATAGAAGATCATGTGAATGTAAATTAAGAGCATATTTAATATTGTTAATGATGCTCATTATTGAAAAAGATTTGGAGATTTTATTAAATGTCTTTAATGGCTAAATACCATGCCATCATTAAAAATAAGATATTCCCATGTGAATATCTTGTTTTATTTCTTAGGTTTAGTTATCACTGTTTAGAGCAAAATAAAGTAGAAACATAACAGATTGTGATAATTATTTTCTTTTTATATTTTTCACAATGTCGCAAAGGAACAAGGAAGGGCTAGTAGAAATAGACGTCACTTTTGTGTCGAGTCTATATAGACTTAGGGATAATTACACTCAGCACACAACAAGTTCTGGAAAAATTACAAAACCCCCCCCATCTTCTCAGCGAATTACCATTACTCCCCAGACTTTCGACCTCCTCGTGTTAAAGATTTCTAACTCCATTTCTGGAAAACATGTAGCCAGAATGAAGAATAATATTAAGCACAACTATCAGATGGAATTTCTCAAATTTCGAAGCAAAAGAAACGAACCTGTAAATGACTAGCAACGTTCTCCCTAGTAAGCCCAGGGATACCCATAACTTCAACTATTTTCTTGGGAAATGCCTCTACTCATCAAAAACAACAAAAAATATACAACAAATCAACAAAGAATAATAAGATCCAAGTATAAGTTTAAATTCTGACAAAAAAAAAGGAAAGAAAATAAAAAAAGTATCTCTTACTGTCTCCCAGAATTGCAATGGCTTCCAAGAATTTCTGATGCATATCCACTGTCCAAACAACCCTTGGTTTCTTCCCCGTAGGGCGACCCTCTTTGCTATCTTCACTCTTCTCGGTATTCTCTCTTTGATGGTTAAAACGTGTTGCTTCACTATCCGATGAACAAATCGTGTTTCTTTCGGTTGCAATGTTAGCAATTGATGGCCTTCTGGAATCATCTTCTTGATAGCCCGCCACTGGTTTACCTGTCTCCTTAGCCAACGCGAATTTCCAAAGATTATTCATGCCGTTGCGGCTCAAACCGTGTAAAACGTATGCTGCACAGCTAAACGGATCACCTGTCGAGTCTATCGTTGCCTTCTCAGGCGACATCACTGCAAGAGAACAGGCTTTCAGAGCCGGGAATTTCTAGACAGAAAATAAACCATCTCAAATTGTTACCGATCAGGGATGGTTTCAAATTCCGCCTAGTTTTCAAGTACTACATTAGAATGTTAACTTACACAAAACTTGAAGATTTAACTTGTTTAGAATATGTTGGATAATCTCTTTGCCATTTGGTTCCAACTTATGAGCATTTGTTAGCACAAGATCAAGCCTGTCTTTTGCCTCCCATATTGCATTTAAAACATCCAAAACACCTCCAATATGCAACACTGAGAAAAAAAAAAAAACAACGAAGACTCGAATCAAATAAAATATTCTTTATAGATATAATTGAAATCCTCAACAATTCCATCTTTTTCTATAATCATATGTAGAAAAAAATTGAGGAAACTATAATAGCTCTATTATAAAAAATAAGTAGATATATTTTATAGTAGATAAACACACAAACAATATATTTTATAGTAGATAAACACCCAAACAAACAAAAAATGAAATACTATCTGATATGTTGGTAGCTGAAGTTTCTTGTTACTATCATACCTTCATAATTACAATGTTTAAGCATCTCGGCCACAATGTTCTTGCATATGAGGTTTTCATTCACAACAAGAATACATATTCCTTTGCTTCCCATAGATTGATTGGATTTCCCAACAGAGACCACTTCCTTGATTTCCATCTCTATGAGAGAGAGAGAGAGAGAGAGAGAGAGAGAGAGAGAGAGATTAAATGACTATTGGGATGTTATTGTTATCAAAGGAAAAGAAACAACTGAAATACCTGATTCTGCAAGGAGGCCTTTGTACTCGTGATAGCTGCTCATCCTTCATTAAGCTGGCTTAATGTGTTTTATAGGTCACAAAATGAAATTGAAGTTAATATAAGGACATATAATAATTACAGAAAATGGGGCCGAGGGCACAAAAGGCCGGACAAACTCATGTTATAGAGCCAAAATGGTGTATTTTCTGACCAAGATCCTGCATTAATTTTCAATTATTATGCTGCACATGTACAAGAAAAATCACAAAACTTATTCACGCCATTTAGATTTTGTTCACATATAATATAAATCTAACAATTGAATTTCATCAAGAAAATAAACCAACAAAATATCATCTCGCCTCGTCGGTATACTATTAGCAGCCATGTTAAGCTAAACAGCTGATTACAACCGTAAAGGGCTATTTACATTTGCAAGGAGTTATCAATATCAAGAGAAGGTCAAAAACACACGAACGCGCGTGTGCACACACGCACGTGCACACAACTAAACTGAAACTAGCCCAACGCTATCAAATTTACAGATGACAAAATGACCTTAATATAGCTGAATTTAACCAAACAAGAGACGGCGTCTGACAGACTTGGAAATTCTTGAAGTTGGGTCTTTCCTCTTGCCTTCAGATGAACCCCGACTGCTATCCGCATTCTCCTCAGGCTTCTTGTTCGTGCAAACAGCTTTGGACGAACGATAAAACTCAGTGATACTCAGCTGCACGCCTTTTGGTTCTGCTTTTTCGGGTGTTCCTTCAGAATTCAAGTTTGACTTCTTTTTTCGCAATTTCATTTGTTTCAGTTCCTGTCGCATTTTACACAACCATGTCAACATGCAGAAAAAATTGACATTTTATGAAGCGCACGCGCAAGCGTGTGCATGTGAGATGGAGAGAGAGAGAGAGAGAGAGAGATCTCACCTTCTCCTTTAAAAATTGGGCAGTTTTTTCTGGAAAAGCTTTCTGGACAAGCTCCATGTCTTCATCAGTTGATAAAAAACAGCAGCCATCCTCAATATGAATAAAAGGAACATCAGTCTCCTCAAGCAAATCAACAGATTCGTCAAGTTCCACAGGTTCTTGCTGTATATCGGATTCTACAGGGATTGTGTACATGGCAGCATCACTCAAAACAGGAGCAGCTTTCTTCCAGTTAACAACATAGAACTCATGCCCGTATCTGACTTTCACACGCTGAATGCTGTGAAACTCGTATTGCCCATATAGTAAGTCATTTGTCGGACTTGAGGCCATATCCCGCAAATATATAGTCGACAACATTGGAAGTAATCTTTGCCTAATATAAGATGGCCCCCAATTCTGCTTATAAGCTAGATAATCAACTATCATTTCTGTACGTGGGCTTGCCCATCGTATATCTGGTTCAATATCTGCCACAAGAATAACTGAATAAAAGATACTTCATAAAATTGTCTGCATAGAAAGATACTACTTTTGGTCCGTCATTTTATTTTTTCAAAAAGAAACATATCTAACTTAACTTCACCACCTATTGTGTGCCACTTAAGTGTCACTAAACTGTATAACCTTCAACTCATCATCCCACTTCAATGCAATATTCCCATCAGCAAATTCATCGACGAATTCTGCCATTTTCTAATATAACAAATCATCTTTTAATTTTATCCTATTTTTGAAAATATATATCATATATACACATACATGAAATATATCCAATTTTTATTTTGCATACACGTCAATTTTCTGTGTTTTCACTCATGCACACCGGAGGGCTCGAACCCAGCACCTCTTTGGTGCCAAGTTCAAGCCCCACGATTGAGCTAAACAGCTAGCGCCCAACCAGTAGTTAATGCATAAAAACATGATATATGACTACTACAAGTTCTAGCCAGCATACCTATCCCATTATGGTTGCTCAGGTACATCTGTATAATTTCATCATTTGGGAAGTCTTGCTCTGACGCAATCTTTTGACAAACTGTCATTCGCCAAGTTGTATCTTTCTTCTTTGCTTTTTCTTTCCTGTCCTGCCATCAAACACCATGCTAAGACTAAGAACAAGTTTTTTTATTATTATTATTATTATTATTTGGGAAAAAAAGACAAAGAATAAGAACAGTAGTTAACTAAAGATGGCTAAGCTTTGAGTATAAGTTTACCGAGTCACATGATGAGCAGTAACATTTAAATCCCGTTGGCTTCCGCAAGCAAATCGTGCCAGCAGTTGAATTGCAATATTCACAAGAAAACTTGAGATGGGCCTTTTTGTTGCCTGGATGGCCACAGTGGGAGCAATGAGGAGATTTCAGATTTGCTGTTTTCTCATCAGGACAGCATATAGATTCACCTCCGGCATCTATATTTCCCTGGATCACCAGTGGATCTCCCCTGCCTACTTCATGCAACCTGAGTAACATGTAATACAGAATCAAACACTATGGCTGATAATAAAGACTAATATTTCAAACAGCTTTATAGGTGAATGAATAAGGCACAACCATAACAAACATAAACCTGGTCAATATTTCATCTTCAGTCCAAGATTTCACAAAGCGAACTGCAGTGTCCATCCCAATTCCTGTTATTCCATTTAAATCATGATCGTTTCCAACCAACAAAGAAACAGCTATCAAGTGGTTTCTTTTTAGCCCAAGACCAGCCTCAATATCAGATATATGGTAGCATTCAAACGGCTCCTGTTCAAGATAACATTGTTAGATTATTGTAGGCTATCGAAAGATTGAAATATCTCAACTTGAGCCAAGAACAAATGCAATTATATCAGAAAGTTTGAAGAGCATGTATAAGATAAATTCCTCCAAAAGTTATATAGAAGATGAATTACATATAGTTCAAATTTATCAACAGAATAAAGAAGGTAGCAGTTTACCAAGAAAATATTGCTTAGAAATAACATGCAACAGAAGAGCACTCACTTTCGAGTTGGGCTGGATCCTCTTGACTACACATTGGGCACCATATAGAAATGCGTCGCTATCAGCAGTAATACAAGCATCAACATGTCCTTCTCTATTTAATTGTGCACATAGTGCTTCAGCTTCCCCTTTTGCTTTTACAACAGGCATTCCAAGAAGTTCAAGCAATTCCTATCGGAAATAACAAGGAATTATAAGGTAAGTCTTAAATTATCCTAGACGCAACCAATAATGAAACTAACATTTAAAGAAAATGATTCAAAGACATTACAGACTTTGTGCTATGCCTGTCTTATCAAATACAAAAGTGGGAGAATGTAAACATATTTGCTATAGAACAAGTTGAAAAATTTACATTTAGCTTCTAAATCAAAATTATACTTGTTCAAATCCCAGCAAGAAATATGCTAGTCCAAATTCAAGCAAAAAACTACAGTCAGAGTACTCAACTCACCACACACTCTTCAACACATTTCCTAAATGCTCCATTCCTTTCAACCGTGACACCCTCCTCTGCCTCAGGCAAACTTGATGAATCAATACCCGAAAATCTGAAAAACCGCGCTATTCTTGCCTGAGATTTTAATGGCGACGGAGTCCCATCAAGTACAAAAACTGGATACGCTCCAAACTGCAATAGGCACCCAATCACCAATGTTATGAATCTCACTCTCATTACTACCAATTTTATATCCTACTAAAAAAATACGTCAAAATATACACTCAACAATTGACAGTGTATTAACCAGGTCGAAATGCATTGAGAGCATCATGAAAACTCTTGAAAACTTAAATTCAACTCCCACCAAAGAACGAGATGAAAATTAAAAATTTCAGAAGCCCACTTCACAAAATCACAAATTTCGTTCCTTTTTTTTTTTCCTAAAAAGGAAAACCCACTTGAATTGATGACTCAAGCAACCATATTTTGCACAGAAAAGCCAAGAAACGGGAAAAACCTAAGTAAACGGTTACCAAACTCCAAACGGGACACATGCATAAGAGTATTGTACCTTGGTACCAAGTAAACAAACAAGACAAGATGAGTAGTACCTTGGAGAAAAGATTGACAGTTCGGAAGAAGGTCAGGCGAATATGGGGTTTCCTAGTGAAGCCTTTAATGGCGGTCTCATGCTGGACAATCCAGTACGACAGGTCCACGGCAACCCGTTTGTTCCTCAAGAAATCAAAACCCTCGAAACGGGCATGAGGTTTGAGCAAATCCCAGAAGTGCCCTCCAACGCCCATTGAATTTGGAGTGAGGAAAAAGGGGCTTTTTGGGGAACTAGTGAACGATCATGACACGGGGGTTTCACAGTTGATATACCAGAGATGAAAAGGGAAGACGACGGTAAAAAGTAAATATTTATCTTGGATTCTTTTTTTGTTTTTGTTTTTTTTTTTACCAATAAGGAAATTTACCGTTGGTACTTGGGAATGAATATGGGCTTTTCTAATTTTTGGGCTTAGGTTTTGTGTTTTACTGAAATTTGTATCTAATCCAAACTAGGGCTGCCAATAGAGCGAATTTTAATCCGAATTCGATCTGAATTTTAGCATATTCAATTGATAAAAATATCTAATGAGTCAAATTTGATTATGAATATTCGTAATTTAAAATAAAATAAAAAGATAAAAAATCAAACAATATGATCTAAAAATTTGAATTCAAATTTCAATAATACTTTTTATTAGATTCACAACCTTATATATATATAAAGTTAGTAGAGAAGTTTAAATAGAATGCAATATATAAACCGTTATAATTAATAATGCTCTTTTTTTTTTTAAAGTCATTTTTTAACAAAATAATATATAGTTTTTGTACATATCCTATAATAAATTTCTACTTAATTAAATTTTTATTTTTTACATAAGAAATAATATTTTTATTTGTTACTTGTTTTTATAGTTCCAACTTTGTAATCGCTAATAGGATTGGAATTTTTTATCGGACTTTAAAAAATTTTTCTCGAATTCGGACTTAGTTGACATAAATGTAAATCCTACAAAATTCTTGTTGGATTCGAATTTTCGAAATTCGATCCAAATCTTACCCGCTGACAACCCTGATGCTATGTTTGGGTTAAGATATTTAATGAGGGAAGTTTATAATTAAATATTTAAATCTCGCCTAAAAAGCCTCTAAAACTGTATTGTATTTGTAATTTGTACTAATAATTCGACACAAAACAAGAGCTGAGGACTTTTAATTAATTTATCATGCTGCAAAATTAGCATATAATTAGCAAGTGGTTTATGATGAAAAATGGCTATTTAGAATTTCGTCTAGAACAATGTCTTATCACTTCATTTTGGGTATATATATTACATTTTCTTCTTTGACATATATTTAGTGATTTTTATTAGTGAAAGAACTTATAAGTGGAGGTGCGGGGAATCGAACCCCGTGCCTCTCACATGCGAAGCGAGCGCTCTACCATATGAGCTACACCCCAATGTGTTTAGTGGATTTTAAACCGTTTAAAGAATAAAAGATAAAATAATATTTGTACTAGCACAACAGCCAACAAATGTATAACCCCATAATTTGCAGCAATTTCCATTCTCATGATTCACTCTTTCAAAAATATATTTTAAATTGTGAAAAAAAAAAAGGATTGTCATACTTTAAATTGCAGGAGGAATAAAAAGCTTCACCATTAACCATCATTTTGCAAAATCATATATATACACACACACACACATACTATATATACATATTAATAAACTAAGATAACAAATGATTTGTCACAAATCATATATACTTTTAGCAAGATTTAATAAAATTTTTAAAATTACTATTTTCTATCAATTGAGGTAAATCAACTTAATCAGGTCGAACAAAAAAGCAAATGAATACACAGTACTATCTACCTAACAAATGAGCCATTCCAAAAACTTTAATCGAAATATTATTTAAATAATTACAAACTTTTGAACTTGGGGACGTGAGGGCACGATATATATATATATATATATATATATAGAGAGAGAGAGAGAGAGAGAGAGAGAGAATTAATCGTAAACGACGACGACGAAACGCACCATCGGCCATTTGATCATATTATCAGATGCCGTTCACTTCACATCCAAATAAACCTAGGCAAACGCAAGGGCAATCATCCAATCACCGTTCACCACGTAAGCAATCAGGACCCTTTGGTAGGAGATCTAGTGGACAAGAAAATAAAATTTTGATCTTTACCCATGCATGGATATCAATTTTTGATTGCACAAATGTAATTTGTTTTAATTAATTTTATAAGGTCCATGAATTTCATATGTACCTTAATTTGATCCAACACCTCCCTGCCTCAACCACATATTCTTGTGATCCTCATTATATTTTTGGCCACATTTTCCTTTGTTTTGTAGCTCAAATTATATTATTCTTGCCATTGCATTTTGTGGTTAAATGTAAACTCGCAAGACTCATAAAATTCTAGGTTAAATGCAATTACAAGATTTTGGGAGGATCGCTGCCATAACAAGCCTTTATAATATATAATTCGAATTAATTGATTAGTGGATCGAACTTAGGTGGCTAAAATCAACATAAATCAATACACTATAAATTTAATTTTTATGATGAAATTAGTTTATAAAAATTCTGTTACTAAATGCATTGTCAATACACACACACACACATTCACTACAAAATACATATTCTTTCGTGACAAACCAATCATTTACTTTTTGTGATGGAATTAATTTATAAGAATTACGTCACTAAATACATTATCACTAATTGTTTCTTTTAATTCAGTTTGTATTAATTTTTGTCATTAATTCATTACGGATATCTTAACCTTGTGATAAAATTTCTCCGTCACAAAACTCTGATTAGTGCTGAAAATACTTTCTTATAATAATTTGTTAATAATAAATGATCATCATAAATTTATATCATTTGGTTATTCTATATCATATATTTCGTGTCAAACTTATTCTACTCGATCCGCGTAAATGGCGTAATAAGTTCCATTGTACTATGCCACTCTTGTACGCTAGTCCTCCAACTTTTGCACGACCGACGCTCATGATTTCGCTCTTATTATTATTATTATTATTATTATTATTATAACAATATGGTGATTTATTTTTCATTGTAATGAATATATCATAACTCATGTTTAGTTTTATCATAGTCACGCCGCGAGCTTTATTTGAATTTGGTATGAGTACATAAAATTGTAACGTCAAGCGTAATTTTACAATGTATTAGTAAGATTAAGGCTATGTTTGGAACAAGGATTTTGGTGAGGAAAAGTGGGAAGGAAAATGGAAAGGATAAAAAATGAAAGCATAAAGTACTATCATTTGAAGCAAAGAAAAAATTTTCCATCCTATTTTCCTTACCAAAATCCTAGAACCAAACGGAGGGTAAACGTTAAATTTGTCCGATTCAGCTTTGACTATATTTCAACATAGACAATACTTAATATCTTTATACGATGTAAAAAGTTATGTAAAATTTGTGCTACACACAGAACTCAATAAAAATGCTATAGTACTTTTTATATTTTTATATTATATATTTCCCTATCTTATTTATAACTAGCTCATTCATATCAAGCCAATTCAATAGGTACTATAGATATCATTTTTCTAACTTGCATATTAACATGACATGCATAGTACAAGCAATAAAGTGTTTCAAAGTGTCAATAACACACATATGTGCAACTTAGGATTATATATATATATATATATATATTCCCCAATTATATGCACCTCATTTATTAGTTGCATGGCACAT
Organism: Petrea volubilis; assembly: GCA_026212405.1. Classification (NCBI taxonomy): domain Eukaryota; kingdom Viridiplantae; phylum Streptophyta; class Magnoliopsida; order Lamiales; family Verbenaceae; genus Petrea; species Petrea volubilis. The sequence continues at coordinate 16,722,945 of CM047875.1, forward strand.
CAATGTACAATATTGGGAAATAAATAATTATTGTACCAAATTTTAATATTTATAATGTGTAGAAAAATAAAAAAAATTTTGTCGGTTAAAAGTTTATTGTGATGCTACACCACCGTAACATGGATAACAACCATGTCAGTCTTGACCTCTATTTTGTATCTTGCACAATGCTTTATATATAGCACCAAAAAACAAAAAAATGATGATGCCAAATTATATTTAATAATTTTGTCTGCATGCTTGAAAAGTCCATTTTGCCCCTGAATAAGAAATATGTTTGCAAAACAATCCATTATCTACTAGTTTTGTTTATCGGGTTGGGTTGATCCAACTTGACCCAATGGAACAGACTTGGATTTGCAGCTGATCCCTAATCTTTAATTTCAATAACGTGGCATATATAGAGACAATTTTAAATAAGTGATTTTATTTATTTATTTTTTTTCACAACCATGACTCTAGGAATTGTTTTTCAAAAAGCTCCGTTATATATTAATGAGGGCAATTTTATGATTTTTAGAGGCAAATGAAGTAGTTGCTTAATGCCACATTTTTTTTTTGTTTTGGTCTTAACCACTCGATTCCGACTAATCTGAATCGAGTACTGCAGAGGTATATTATGGGGTGATCCTCCCAACTTAATTACTCTATTCACAACACCTTCCACATTTGTTGTAGTGAATTTTAAAAAGTAATGCCGATAACATATTATCTAGTTGACTCCAAACTTATCTAGTTGACCCTCTACAAATAATTTCATGGAGACTTGAAGGTAAATAATATTTTCCAACTCACATATATATCACATAATTGTGCCAGTTAGGTACTATTAAACTACTAATTAATACCTAAGCATGATTTAGTTATTAATCTTATAATTTAAAATTAAGTCATGTCCCCTTCATGCACTAGACATCCCCTCGACAAAACACCTAATTAATCAATCCCATAAACATTGTAATTATCTGTTAATCCACAAGAACAAAACGACAAGACAGAGACTGATGAAATTAAATTGATCTAAATAATGGAGCAAATACGTGTCCCTCAGTGCATGTGATCGATGAGAACCATGAATTAATTTCATGTCAATCGTCCAAAACTGCTAACTGGTCACTTAATTTATAATTCTTTTTCGTCCGACATACCTCAAAACACACACACACACACGCATATATATATATATATATATATATATATATATAACCACAAATTATTGTAATACATAACGTAGTTCCATGGAGGTGCTGAAGGAGACGACAAATGGATAAGGATAATCACCTATTCACCTCTCTCAAATTTATACAAAATTATATTATTATATAGTAAACGTTTAAAAACTACAATTTAAAGATTTGGATTTTTTATATATATCACATAAAAGTTCAATATCACTTCATTAATTAAATTTAATATCAATTTTATTATATATTTGATATCATGTACGTTTCACTTGATATAAGTGTTTAAGATAACACCACATTCACTAATAAAAAAATTGTGATGAATATCACACTTCAGGAAACGTTCAAAATCCGGTAGAATAGATGCGAATTATTTCCGCTGAAGTTCGGCTAAATATTTTCAGTCGGAAAACGCTCGTTTCCCTATAGTGTCAGTTCCATGTGGCACTGGTAAGAATTATTTTGTGTTAGATTTGTGTGACACTCTAACCGAATAAAATTAAAACAATAATTAATAAAAATATTTACTAACGGATCTGTAATTGGCGAGATTGATAATACATTTATTTTTCGTAATGAATTTCACTAAAATTGTGCGATATTTGTCCGTTAGTGAAATGGGTAATGTATTCTTGTAGTGTGTGATCGCTTAAATCGATACATACTTAGCTTTGATACATTATTTAGAAAAAGTAAAGTAATTAAATTTTAGACTTATATGTGACATCAATAGATCACTTAACTAACACCTCCTAGACATCTTACTATAAAAAAATAGTAGCTCAATTAGGTCGAAGCATCCATGCTTCTACTTGTATTTTGTCATTTTCTCCATATACATTGTTCCTTTTCTTCTATATATGTATTTACTTCACATATCTAACCTTAACCACTCAATCTCGCACATCACACACACTGAAAAAAAACCCACAAATTTGTTTTAATTTCTCTACCAATCTCAAATTTTCTTTTCAAAAACCCAAATCTAAATTCTAAGGAAAAAAAAAATCATGGCTTTATCAAGATTTCAAGAACATCGTCCCATGATGCTCAAAGATTTCCTCAGAAACGACTCTTTCAATTCATGCACATTATCGTCGTCTTCATCATCGAGTGGCTTTCCGACCAAGCCCTCTGCCGTGCTCCTCAGTTGCCGATCGAAGAAGGCGGCGGCGGCTACGATCTCCGCTGTCCACAAGGTGGTTAACGTCGTCAGATTCTTCCATTTTGCGTCGGTGAAATCTCCCTTGGTTTTGCCCAGGAGCATTTCAAGAAAATTGCTGACAAAGAGGAGTTCTAAGGACAAGAAGGTCATTTTAGGAGATGCGACGTCGCCGGAGGTCAAATTCAAAGTCAAGGACATCCTACGGTGGAGATCGTTCAGGGACGTGGTAGAGGATGATCCCACGCCGTTGGATTTTCAGGCGTCCCCTGATCGGAGCGCCACCACCACTGCCACCACCAGCAAGAGGTCTAGCTGGTGTGACAGTGATTTTACAGCGGAGGAGTTACCGCCGTGGGGCGGTGAAAAGTGTTTTCTTGGCCAGCCACCAACCTTGAGGAATCCTAAGGTAGTTATTATATATATATATATATATATGTGTGTGTGTGTGTGTGTGTGTGTGTGTGTGTGTGTGTATAGAGAGATAGAGGGAGAGAGACTTGGTTCATGATAAATTATTAAGTTAAGTGAATAAATGGAGACAATAATTGACCATAATTTATTATATTTTTAATCTTTTACTGTCTGTTGGTGGATCATATAGACCAAATTCAATTATTTATTTACTCTTGACAATATTATAATATAAGTATTGTTATAAAAAAATATTATAATATGGTTACACTTTTATTTATTTATTTGTTTTGTGTGTATAGGGGGATTGGTCATTTGCAGAATGTGAGCAGCAAAGCCCAGTTTCAGTTCTTGATTCTCCGTTTCGAGAAGTATTTGAAGACCCCATTTCTAGATCCCCATTTCATCCAGTCCTTGCCAATGTTGAAAGTATGCCTTTTTTTTCTGTTTTTTTTAGCCATTTTATCATTATGTTAATTCGAATATTCTGTTGTACAATCGTACAACATCTTTTATAATTTATTAAATTTGTCAGTACACGAGACGTGTATTATAGGCGGTAGAAATATAAAAAGAGAAAAATTTATGAAAAATTTCGAGACATTCTCTTTCAACGTAGGGCGCTTTATATTTATTTAGAAAAATAATCAACCTCTTCAAAAGACATTTTTAAATTAAAGAAAACTTATGTTGAATATACTAATTCATAATTTGTCCTAATCAGTATGCCCATTTTTGGTGAATTTTTTGTCAATTTTCATCATATATTCCCCTAAAAAATTTCAAAAACTCAAATAAATATTCCTTAATTTGCAGGGGCAAAATGCATGCTCACAAGAAGGATACAAGAATTTGAGGACACAAATGACCCAAAATACACAAGAAACCACAGTTTTGTTGGATCAAAAATCCCCATTTTTGATTGTGCAAATGCAATTGAAGAGAAAGCAAAGCAATTGCTAAACCTTATTCAAGAACATGACACCAGAAGCCATGCCAATGATTATAATGTGATACTTGATTCTTTCGTGCACGAGCTTTCCTTAAATGGAAATTTGCATGATCTTGAGTTTGATTCTGAGATTTTAAGGATTGCAAAGTCTTGGATTGATGGAGAATATGATGATGAGTTCTATGAATGGGAGAGGGAGGACAAGAGGGAGTCCTATGTTAAGGATATGGAGAAGGGAGTGTGTTGGAAAAGGTTTGAAGAGGAGCAAGAAGAGATGTCGAAGGAGTTGGAATTCGAGGTTTTGGATGAGTTAGTAGACGAGCTTCTAGCCGATCTTCGTACTAACTGAAATCAAACGTGAAATACATAACACGAGCGCAAAAACATTTGTATCGATAGTGTTATAAGATACAATATGTTTATATTTCATTGGCGGGTTTCAGTTGATAAGAAGATCAATCCGAGAAATCAAAAAGTTGGATCGGGCTTTTCTATCATTTTAGGATCAAATATGAAGAGAACTAACCAGGCTCAAAGGTTTGAATTTTTCAAATTTGATCCAAATCCGACCTGTTGACAATCTACTTGGAGGTGACAAGTGAGTGGGTTTTTTCAATGAATATTGGAATATGAATGAGAGATGGAGATGTATATATATATATATATGTGTGTGTATGTAAGTGATGAAAGATCCCATTTATTTTGGACTAGTTAGAGCAAGGGCGGCCCAAATTGTTGCAATTTGGGCCTTTGGGTCTGCCCAATGGACCAAATATTTTGAGCTCATAACCCAAAGCTTGTGGGCTTGTGTGTAAAATGTCGTGTTGTAATCCCATGAAAATTGGGAAATAAATCTTTGGCCTGGAAATTTTAATGAGACACTCTTCCTATGTTTAATTATGCTAGTTATTTTCTTGAGTAGTTTAATTATTCTCTTTATTTATTTACTTATTATTATTATTATTAATCGAGACAAAATAAAAATAATATTTCGATCCACTTTGATACTCGACCCTGGTTCATTGCATATTCAGTACTTTTTAATTATTAGTGTTATTAAGTTGAAATTAATTGATTTGCCGACATTTAAGGAGCTTAATTACTATATTATAATCCTAACAGTGTTTTCATTTTTTAATGTCAATTATTATGATGAATAAATTAATCAACAAAGTTCTTGTCGGTGATTCAAAGCACACTATGCCTAAGTCATTTTCACGTTTTTGTATTATCCCACATACTATTAATTAATTAAATATAAATAGTAGACAAAAGCAATCAATTTTTCTTGAAAAGTAGAATGATCTTTGGATCAAAGTTGTAAATAGCGAAGGGGTTGCTTCGTAAATCAGTAATATAAGCTCGAGTCTCTATGTATATATGTACTTTTAGATCACGTCTACATATATATATATATATATAAGTAATACTATCTATATTATTTATGCTATATATAAATTCAGACCATCTTTTAGTATCTGCTTTGGATTTGTTAATTTTGGTTGTATATCATATTTTTTTTTACTTTCTCATTTCTTTATCAGCTTCGACGTTTCTTTTACTTTCTCTCTCTTCTTTCCCCTTTCCTCTCTCTCACCTCTTTATTCTATTTCATCTCCTAGCATTCTTCAATATTAATTTTTTTTACTTTCTTTATAATTTTTTTTCTTGATTTCTTTTCTTTAAAAGTATTTTATTTTTACCTATTACTAATTTCATATTTTTTTTTAAAAAGTATTTTGGCAGTATAAGTACTACCTTAGGTCGGCCAATTTTTTTGTCTATCATTTTTAATTTTTTTTTTTTTACTTTCTCTTTCCTCTCTCAGCTTTCATGTTCCTTTTACTTTCTCTCAATCATTTCTCCCTCCCTCTCGTTCCCCTCTTTATCCTCTTTCATCTTCTAAAATTCTTCAATATCATTTTTTTAACTTTCTTTATAATTGTTTTATTGGTTTTTATTTTAACATTATTTTAGTTTTACTTATCACTAATTTCATAATTTTTTTAAAAAAAATTAATAATATAAATACTATCAAAATTTTAATATATTATTTATATTATTTTTTATTATACACACATTAAATATGGCAATATTACTAGTACATATATAGTACTTTGGCTATTGAAGATGCATAGATGATGGTGGAAAAAAAGTAACTTCTACAAATTTTCAACTCTTTTGTCTTCTGAGGGGTGGGATGGAATGGGGCCTTTAATATAAGGTTGAAAATTTGAAATAAATGCTTTACAATTTACGTATTGGTGGATTCATGAAGGATTTATTTTTTTTTCTTTTCAATTTTGTTTTGTTTTTGTGTTTAGAAATTAGGATTTATTATCATGTACGAGCCGTATTTCGTAGTTGACTTAAAGTAACATTGCACCTTAAGCGATTTCGGATATGTAGGATTCTTTATTTCAAAATAATATTTCACCTCGTATTTCATAATTTCACATTCATGACGTGCATATAAAATTATATTTTTAATTATACACTTAATTTGAGATCTTTACACTTAATATATATATATATATATATATGTTAAAGTAAAAAATAAAACATAATTTAAAATAAAGAATCGCAATAAAACTACCAATCATTCTTCATTTGAAGTGACATTCCAAATTATTTAAATTCTACCCCAGTTTCTTGTACTTTATATAAACATACGGATAAAGGTCATCGTTTCTGTTACTTTTCACTTGTTGAAAAGTGTATGCTCAACAAGTTAGAAAATGCCAAGAGCCCTCACATGAAAACGCAACTCACAATCAATATAATATTGGTCCTGCACCGCCCTAACTCGTAAACAGGTGCATGAGCCCTAAGTATAAGACTTGGGACATGTTTGATACTATATTATAAATTTAAGATGTTAAATTTTTTAAATTAATAGATTTTATATTTTAAATATTTGATAAGTGTGTTTGTCTTATAATAAAAGTTTTTTTAATTAAAATTTGCAAAATTTACCACACATGTGAGATTGTTATAAACCATGTTATGGAATTTAAGAATTCAAGTCGAATTTCAAGCACCACGGCTCATAAGAAATTTAATACTAAATCAAACATGCTTTTGTATATATTTATATATATATATATATATACACATGTATGGTATATACTCATTAGTATAAATAAAGTTAATATATTTATTTATATTTTTATTTTGTTGTAAATAATGAAAATACGAGTCAATTAGATTATTTTCTATCTATTTTACTAGAAATTAGTATATATATGCATACTACTACTACTAATACAAATAATAATAGTAGTAGTAGTAGTAGTAGTAGTAGTAGTAGTAGTAGTAACAATAACAATAATAAATTTTAATATTATTTATTGGATACGAATAATGGATATAATTAAAGAAATATATAATACGAATATATATTCAAAACGATATTAAACGGAGCGAATATGTAATTATTATATCTGTATCTCTGTATTATTTGAATACATATAACTAAATACGGACAATATTCACTTTATGCTAATATGAATAATATATCATATAAACAAATACACAGTAAACACTAAACTGAATTTTCGGCTACCTACAGCCCCATGACTATGGATCTAAAAACACCACACAGCTAATAAAACTTTGGCTGCACCATTTTGGATAGGTAGTTGCACTTAAGATGAACAATTTCGAACGTGCCTAATCCTACTAGGTAAAAGAAATTTTGTTTATTACCATTTAGTTGGACATGATCAGTTGCATGGACCTTTCAAAGTGCCACATTGTACTCCTTTATTATTTACTAAATTTATGAGTTTAATTTGAAATTGTCTTGAAATTTAATTAAAATTGACTAAGTTCAAGGAGTTGTAGTTAAATCGTTTCTATCGTTCCATTCAACATTAAATAATTTGATGAAACTATTTGTATTGATTGTTAATGTATGATAGTTTAGAAATACTATACATAGCATGAGAAGATAATGCCAAACATATTACCATGAGTAGAGCTGTAATTAAATAAATCGAAAATTCAATTATCGTTCGCATCCATATTCGTTTATTGAGCAAAATATCCACATCCATTTAAAGTGGATATTGCCCGTATCCGATTATAAATGGATACGGATATGGTAATTAGATCGATCCGTTTAATATTATCTCTGAATACATATATGTTTCTATGTTCAATTATTTGTAATTTAGCTGTATTTATTAATTATATCCAATAAATAATGTTTGACAAAAATAACATATATGTATACTAAAGTTTTTATGTGTTTTTAATAATATTTCATTTTTAAAATTAATTGATTTATTTATTGATATAATTTTGTAAAATTCATTTCGTGGTTAATACTTTTAAAAAAATTATATTTTTAATAATCATATGCATTATATTTAATATATTTATAAGATATGTAGAAATAAAAAATTATAAGCATCTCATATTATGTGAATGATAAATAATAAATTGTTGTTTCAAGTAAAATACATGAATTTTTTTAATGGATATCATATCTCTGTAACTTGCAAATATATAAAATGAATAAATAAATAAACATATATGAACTTTAGGTGTATTCAATTAATTACATTTGAATATCATATCAATATCTGACGGATACAAATATGAATATTAATTTTAGATATCAGGCAATATATATATATATATATATATCCATACTGATATCCGATAAAATTAAATGGATACGAATATAAAAACGACATATTCGATCCGTTTAACATATGCTTACACCCACGAGAGTGGGCAAGATCGTTGTTGTTATTTTCTTAAAAAATAAAGAAAAATCAATTATATTAATATATCCTGAGTGATTTGAGTATAAGCATTTCAATACACTCAAGAATATTACTAATTGAAAGAAAATAAATAAGCAAAAACTTACACCTATAATTTAATAAATAATGACAATATCCCAAATATTTGAGTTCAACCTAACAAGATACCCACCAAATGGAAGCCCATGCTTTTCCATTCCAAATTTGTTACAAAACACTTTTTTCAATAGTCAAACATATAACTAAAAATAGAAAAATAGATCCACATGCTAGTCACGTGAGATGCACCCCCGTTATAAATACACCTAGGAAAATATCAATGGTGGGCCCTTAAAGCACACTGTTAATGCCGTGGTGTCGCCTGCATGAGATTATACTTTCAAACCCGAAAAAATGAAATTAATTACTTACCAAATTAGCTAAGATACCTGCAATCAATTCTGTTACTCTCTTCAAAGTTGAAAATCCCTCCTATAATCTCCTCATTCTTCTAACTTCTCTTTCTCTCTCTATCTCTGTCTAGCGGCAAAAAAACCGCTTAAAATACTCAGAAAAAGCCTCTTCATCTTCTCTCTCTAAAACCTCCCCCTTTCCTTTCCTGGTTCTTTAGTGACCGCTTGTACTTGCAGATTATGATATGTATTATATATATGTGTATGTATGTGTGTATATGTAAATATAAGCAACTTAACGTAGAGGAACCGATACGCTTTCCTTACTCTACACTCCCTCTGTTCTTGCTCCAACTTGTTTTCTTCTTATAAAACTCCAAAAAAGTCAACATGCTAATACCTTAAAATCACCCAAGAAACCTTGATTTGAAGCACATGCAAACCCAATTTTAGTGTGTGCTTGAAAACAGAAGCCATTTTTGCGCCTAAAAAAGGGGTTTAAAGGAGATGAAGAATGAAGAACAGGCCCGGTCTCTGTTTGGTATCTCGCTTACTGAAAGGCCCAGATGGCAACAGTTCCTTATTTGTTCTTCTGGGTTCTTCTTTGGTTATCTTGTTAATGGCATATGTGAGGTTTGTTGAGAATTTTACTCTATTTTTGGTTAATTTTGGGGATAAAGATTGGAGCTTTTGTTAAGGGATTTGAGTGTTTCTTGTTTGATTTTAGGGATAAAGATTGAATTTTGGGTGGGTCAATTTGTTCGCTTTTAAGTTTTGTTCTGTTGGGTCAACTTGGTTTTTTGTTTGCATGTTTGTGAGTGCTTTGTCAAAGATTTGTTGTCACTGTTTGTTTAGTTACTGTTACTTACTAGCTCATAGTTTTAACTTTTAACATTCCATTCTGTTCTCTTTTTTTGGTGAAAATGTGATTGTGATATCATATTATGACGTTTTTGTCCATTTTCACAGCTAGTGAATTTCTGTCATCTCAATGCTTACCTCAAAATTATACGTGGGTGTTTCTGAGCATGCTTCTGTGTGTGTGTGTGTGTGAGAGAGAGAGAGAGAGAGAGAGAGAGAGAGAGAGAGAGAGAGGTGTGAGTGTGTGTGGTGGGGTTCTTTATAGAAATTTGAAATAATTTACAGATCACCATCATGATCCAGTAATTAGCTGCTGGTCATCCTTTGTTGTTTTTCGAAGTTTCAATGATGAATTGACCCCTGGACGTGCTTGTTCTTTTCCCCGTTTCATCATACATAACCAACGCACCAATGGCTTCATAACTTTTCTTAACTTATCAGTCAGCAATTTTCCTTGATTCTTACTTACAAATCCTGTATTTATCCTCAAGCGTAATAGCATTTGTGCTGTATGTATAACGTACCCTAAAACAATCTCAATTTTAGAACAGAATTTGTCGAATCATCCACCCTTTCCGAATGTTGACTCGGTTATTTTCGATTTCAGGAATATGTATACAACAAACTCCAATTCAGGTGAGATTGAATTTACATGTATCGATTACTTCGACAATATATTTGGTTTTGAGTTTCTTTGGAAAATTATATATTTTGATTGAAAATTGCAGTTATGGATGGTACTTCACCTTTGTGCAAGGATGGGTTTATGTTGCCTTGATTTATCTTCAAGGATTCACCACCAAGCAAATGGTGAATCCATGGAAGACTTATGTGAAACTCTCTGGTGTGCTCATGGGTTCCCATGGACTTACGAAAGGTTCATTGGCTTTCTTAAACTATCCCGCACAGCTCATGTTCAAATCCACCAAGGTGAAACGATGCCCCGTTTCTTACGTTTCGTTTTCTTGCTTATCATTCTATTATTCCCTCGAAGATTCGTTAAAACAAGTTGCTACTGAGGCAAAAAAAAAGATTTAGGGGGTTCTTGAAGAAGCTTAACATACAAGTTTATGAAATTTGGACTTTTTCTGTTTTTTATCTACACAGCTGAAGATTGTTTCAAATGCCTACAGCTTTTCAAGGGGAAAAGGGCTAAAAGTTAGAAGCATCTCCCACCCAATTTTTAGCAGATTTTAGCTTTTTTTCCCTTCTTCCTTTAGGAATTTTATTTTTTAAAAAAAAACTCTTAAAACTTTTACAGATACACAAAGGTTTCTCAAAATCTCTAAAATTGAGCACTTAATGAAAGCAGAAGCCATTGCAGACATTGTTTCAACTAGTTTTCTAACATTCCCCAACAATATATCATGATTGGTTTAAGTCGATGTGCAATCAGAAAGTTGCTTTGCTGAATTTGGTGCTACATTGTTGAATGTCATCAAAAGATTGTAATTCCAATTAAAAGCATTTCTCCTATTGAAAATAGTTGTCCTCTGATTAAAGTACATCATGCGAAATTCGGGTTATCTGAGACAACACGTGAATTTTGTAAATCTTTAATATCTTCCCTCATTGGCTATTTTCGGTTGAATTTCAGGTTCTCCCGGTCATGATCATGGGAGCTTTTATTCCTGGCCTGAAACGGAAATATCCGCCTCAGGAATACGTATCTGCTGTCCTATTGGTAGTTGGTTTGATTCTTTTCACCCTAGCCGATGCCCAAACTTCGCCTAATTTCAGCGTACTAGGTGTCTTGATGGTATCGGGCGCATTGATAATGGACGCGTTTTTAGGAAATTTACAAGAAGCTATCTTTACCATGAATCCTGAAACCACACAGGTGAGATACTTGTGTTTTTTTCTAATTTCGCTTTGGTTGTTAAAATGGTCATGCGTAATTAGGCATTTTTATTTATTTATTTTTTGATCTTGTACAAATTGAATCCTTTCACAGACGGAAATGCTCTTCTGCTCGACACTGGTGGGCATGCCTTTCTTGATTCCACCAATGCTATTGACAGGAGAACTATTCAAGGCCTGGGATTCATGTTCACAGGTAAAGATAAAAGAAGGGTCATCCTCACTCTCTCTGAATAAAAAGATAATTATCTATTTGCAAAAATCACCATATCATATTTGTTTGTAATGCAGCATCTTTATGTTTATGGAGTTCTGGTATTTGAAGCCATGGCCACGTTTATTGGCCAAGTCTCGGTTCTTTCCCTCATTGCACTGTTTGGTGCTGCCACCACAGCCATGGTACGTGTCGGTTACCGTTGTTTTCTTGATTCCCGCCTCACAATTCATGCATGCTACAAAAGATTAAAGACAGCTCTTGGCAATGCTAATTTCTGAATACCGAAATTCTCAAATTGTCCTTTTAAAGTTGCGTTTGCAGTGTTCAATGTGAATAATAATTTGGACTCATAAGAAAAGTTGGTTGATTAATTAATCATTGGTCAATTGTATTTAGCAAGTTAGATGGTTTAGGATAGACAAAGTCCTAGAAGTGCAGTCTTACTAGATTTAGTAAATTTGACTATGTAAAATGATTACGGTTAATTACACTTAGACCCCCTCTGAAATTCTGTAATTACCAACACCTCCCCGAAAACTTTCATAGTTACCAATATCTCCCCTCTGATTTCACTCCGTTAAGAAACCTAAACCGAAGTTGTTAAATGACCATTATACTCCCGGTGCATTTGAAGCTCTTGAGCCTGATTCTTTATCCAGCACTTGACCCTCTCCATATAAAAGAACATCAATATTGACCCAACGAATATAAGCCCATTTCTGATAGGCAGTTTCTTTCCATTCAATATCTTTCCGATGAATATGACACAGGTAACCACTGCGAGGAAGGCGGTCACATTATTGCTGTCATATTTGATTTTCACGAAACCTCTGACCGAACAACATGGAACCGGGCTCTTGCTGATAGCCATGGGGATTATACTGAAGATGTTGCCTGATAGCAAACCTCCCAAGAGGCCCCCAACCTCAAAACCTGAGCCCAAGATTGAGAATGCCCCTCAGACTGACGATAAAAGATTCCAAATTGGAAATGATGCAGATGAAGAGAAGAGACCTTTGGTGTGAAAATAAAGAGGGTATTTGATGGTCATGTAATCAAAAACTTTGATTTCGTCAAAGTACTATGTTGTACGGTCTAATTGCTTTGTCCCATAATATTTTTTTGGTTAGTTCTTACGTGCTGGTGCTAATTGTCCGATTATGGCATTATGGATTTGCGTTAATGTTTCATTTCTTTTTCATAGTCGAAAAGGAAGGAAGCGGTAGTGGTGATCTTACCTCCTATTGTTGCGTCGTGTCTGAGCTCAAGTGTTCAGTTGCAAACGTGTACGGGCTTAAGTATTCAGACTTCCTCCTTTCGTTGCATCATGTGTAAGCTTAGTTCAGACACAAAAATGTCTGAGCTTCAGTATTCAGTCGCAAACATATCAGAAAGCTTTAGTTCAGTCCCAAAAATGTGTTGAGCTTCAGTATTCAATCGCAAACATATCAGATATTATGAACTAGTTTCAAGCTCAGCAATAGAAATCATTATCAACCATTGATGGATGAATTAATTGCATAGCGTAACAAACCACAAAGCACAGTTATGGTACTATGAATTAGTGCTTGCCCAAAAGACTTGTGATGCTGAAATCATTGAAGTTACAAGTAAATTGCAGATATATATTGAGTACCAAGAATCACATGTATGGAAAATGCGCCTGACGTGGGGGCCTACTTTAAATTTGAGATCAATCTAATGTATCTAAACGATCAAGGATTTCTTGGTATGATAATAAAAAGAAGGTCCCGTGATAAATGATAATAAAGAGTTGCTCAATTTCACGAGCATTGGTTTTTCTTTTGGTATACGTAGTTTGTTTATTTATATGATTTGTATTGCTACTTGTACTGGGTAGGATTATGAATCATGTGAGATTCGTTTTTGACTTAGATTACTAATATAATTATTTGAAATACATTCAATTGCCCTCTAATTAAAAAATAGAGAAAAAAAAAAAATAGGCTAGATCTTATATATACGATCAAATTTTGGGTGTTAAGAAATCATCTTATTTTTAGAAGCGGAACGGTGATATCCCTGATTTTTCTCGCTATTATCTAATTAACATTTCATTGATTTAGTTCAATATATATGATTGCTTTCAAAATATAAAAATTAATAAATAAAAATGAAAAACTAAGTGGATGAAATATGAATTAAACATACGAACTTGAATCTAATTTTTTTTTTTAATTTTCAAGGTACGTTATTTAATAGAAATTATTTTTAAAATACCCTATTTTTATAATTTTATTTTTAAAATGCCTTGAATTGAAAAAGGTTTTCTTTTCTACCCTTGATTGGGTTTTCCAATCCCGGCCTTCCTATTCAAAATTTGTTTTAATATTCAATTGAGTCCAACAAAGTTTTAAACATATAAGATTTGGTCCTATAAAATTATAAATTATATAAAAGCCACAAATTATTCAAACAAGTGACAAATAAGTATCAAGTTTGTAAACATTGACATACCTTAGACATGTTTATAATATTTGAGCACAATCTGAATATAAGAGTTCTATTTTGAGAGGCAATATTTCGATTTTAATTTCACTATTGAAAATTCATTGCCCTAAACTTTTGGTTTGTTTAAAATTTAATACCTTTTCTTTAGCAAAAGGGAGGTAGATCCCATTTCTCATTATATATGAATTTTATAAGTTTTATTCTTTCTCGATTCTTACCAAGCATACAAATATAATTTTCTATTGTTCTATCTTCTTCCCAAAGTTCTTTTAATTCTTTATCTAGTTGTTCTAAATCTTTTACGTATTTCTTAAATATTTCATGGTTTATGTTTTTATTAACAAAATCAAGAACATAATCTTCTTTATTATTGTATGTTGCAATAAGGATTCTTAAATCTTCAGGTAAATCCTCTAGTGGTTTTAAAATTGCTGTTTTATGTTTATAACTATTTTTTCTTTTAAATTGATTTTTTATGATATTAAAATCTTTACTCATTTTACTATTTTATATGCTTCAAAAATATGTTCGCCTAAAACTCATAATTAATAATGAAGTACTCTAAAACCATACATATTTATAACATCAAGTAAAGAAATCTTACTATCTAAATCTTTTAAAAATATATTACCTCCTTAATGTCCTCAATTCTTTAATCCTCCTTCTGGACTCGTCTTCAAGCACCTCGACAAGCCTGACTGGTTTTTGCCCAAACGCCCTCCTGGCTTCACGGGACTTATGATTCCAAACAGCTACTGTCTCGAACAGTGTAATCACTACGGCCTTAGCAGGGTTAGAGAATTTTGGAAAAATAGGAGAAATATAAGCTTAAAAGATTTCTATAAGAAAATTTCAACACTTGAATATTTATGAAAATGAACTGGTTTTATTTCCTTCAAAAAGGTTTATACAAACATGATTTAGAGAGGGTTTACAAAGATACAAAAGGCTGGTTTCCTATGCTATGAATATTTTTCAGATTGAGAATTCAGTCTGAGATTTTTTTTTTTTTTCGATGATTTTCAAATGAAACCTAGCACAATTTATAGATCTTCAAATTTAACTATTCGGACTTCAAAGTTTTATTTAGCATCCGATCTTCCCTTCTTTATCTTCACGTGTCGTCAGTCCTCTTTCTTTATTTCTCAACAACTATCCGTCCTTTATCTTTATGGCTCAACCAATATCTGCCACAATTTTTTATTGGATGATGATGTCATGGCCTCCGTCACTCCTTGCACTGATGTAAGCGCTTACATCATGATTTACAACAACCAATCATTTTGCAAGCTTTCTTCCTTGTAGTCTCTGTGCAAAAGAAATCATGTCTGATAAATTTAGTAACAAATTCCTTTAGAAGTGGAGATTTTATTTGGCTTCCTTTCCTCAATAGAATCCAGTTATTGGCCTGCATGAGAGTTTCATATTGTCGCTCCCAAAGCGACTCAGCTATAGATTGAATGGCTTTAATTCCCATAGCTCTTCGTTCTGTAATCCAAGAGCTGGTGAACTTGAAAGGTTTAAAATTCTTTACACCGGTTTCAATCTTTAAATTGGTGGTTATAACATCTATGGTGATCATATGTTGGACTTCATGCCAAATTCGCATCTCAGGTTCTGGGGCTATAGAATAGAACTTGAGTACGACTTCTCTATTTCTAGCCACTTGACTGACCTGGGATTTAAAGCGGTCATCAAATTCTGAAATTTCGTTTAGATCCTTTCCAACATATAGCAGATCTAGAAATCCATAGTTTGCAAGCTGAAAAACTTTATGTGGCTCAGCTCCAAATATGGCGGTGACTCGTGGATGTACGCTATATCCTTTAGAGTAGAATAGCGTTCTAGAATTCTCCCATCTATAGGCTTCTTCAGCAACCTCTTTATATTCTCTTTTCCATTTGTTAGTGGGAACAAATTCTTCATTGGAACCCTTGCTGGTGAAGCTTCCAGATTTATTGATTTTTATTTCAATAACTTCAGAATCACCTTGAGATTTAGAAGTTTTTCCTTTAGTTTTCATAGAGTCTAAAAAGTCTTTATCAGATAATGGTTTATTATCATGACTTCCAGAAGACTCAGCTTTATCTTTCTCCTTTTTATCACTCTCTTTTTTAGCATCATTCATTTTTTCTTTTTCTTTATCTCTAGCTTCAAGAAACAAATTTAGACTTTCTTGAAGGAAAATGGCTCTTCTAAGTCCTTCTTGAGAGATGTCTAACACTGTTTTAAAATTCAATTCTATCAAATCTTTTAGAGCTTTATTGCTATCAACAATGTCTTGACAGACCAAGACCATGTCATCAATCTCATTCTTTAGCTCATCAAGATCCATCTTTATAAATTTATTCCTGCAGAAAAACAAGAATTTATAAGATGATCTATATCATCAATACAATTTTTGGGAAATTGTCACCCATCAACGGATTTGAGAAGTCTTTACCACCAACCGTTAGATAGTGGACTAGTTGTATGTATAGTGCATACAATCACTCTAGTTGCATTTAAAAGGAAATGCACACCATCTCATCCATTTTAGAGTTGGAGAACTCATTCTTTTCCAAATTCTGTATTTCTGGAGATGAAATCGGCTAGAAAATTTTCTGAACCTTTTATATACTCTATTTTGAAACTATAAAAGGACAGAAAAACTTGCCATCTATGTAACCTTCTGTATTGGGGTGTATTTGGTAATTTATTGAAAACTAAAGACTGTATTTGGGTATTATCGGTTTGGACTTTGAAAGGTCTTTGGTATAGAAAAAGAGAGAATTTCTGAATCCCTTTTATGATGGCTAGAAGCTCTTTCTCATGGGTTGTATAGTTGACCTCAGCTTGACCGAAAGTACCACTCGTATACCTGCATATCTCATTCAAATCGGTTTTAAGTAGAGCTGCCCAATAAAGATCTGAAGCATCTGTTTGTATAATTAATTTATAATTTTCATCAGGAAGTTTTAATTCAGGCAATGTTTTACATTCTTCTTTTAGATTTTTAACAATCTCTGTATGTTGATTGCTCCATCCTTTAGTGTTATTTTTTCGAAGCAATTTTTGAATCTCATGCTTCTTTTTAGAAAGATTTATTATGAATCCCTCAGCATAATTTAAACATCCTAGAAATTTTTCAATTTGATTTCTATTTTCTAATTTATCGGGAAATTCACAGATTTTCTTAGATATATGGGGTTGAAGTTTTATTCCTTCTTTATTTAGTTTTAACCCTAAAAATTCAATTTCTTCTTTACAAATTATAGCTTTCCTTTCGGATAAAACTATTCCATTATCTTTACAAGCTTTGGCAAATTGAAGTAGGTGAGTTTTATGTTCTTCTAAAGTATTAGAGGCAACTAAAACGTCATCAACATAAACAACAAGAAAATCTTTATATTTATTAAAGATTTTATCCATTCTTCTTTGATATATGGAATATGCATTCTTTAATCCAAATGGCATAACTAACCATTCGAACTGCCCTTGAGGGGAACTAAATGCTGTATATTGTATACTTTCAGGTTCCATTTTTATTTGCCAAAATCCTGAAGTACAATCAAATTTAGAATAATATTTCTTTCTTTTAACTAAATTTAGTAGAACTTCTTTATTAGGAAGATAATAACTATCTGACCTAGTGAAATGATTTAATCTTTTATAATTTATTACCATTCTAGGTTTTCCACGCTTTTTCTCAGCTTCATTTTCAACCATGAAAGCTGGGCTACTAAAAGGGCTATTACTCCTTCTAATTAAAGGTGGATTTTTATATAATAATTCATTTATTTGTTTATCAAATTCCTTTCTATCCTTTTCTGTATATAACATAGGTCTTTCTTTTATAACTATATTTTCAGTTAACTCTATTTTCGCCTTTAAATCTGACTCCTTATAAAAAGCCAGAGGATGATCATTATAATTTTCTTTTATCTGCTTTATTACATCTTCAAGAGTTATCCTTTTTATTGTTATATTATGTATTTTTATTGAAATTTTTTCATACGGTCCACCAAGCTTCGCTGGCTGAACTCTGAAAGGTTCATGGATTCTTGGTAATTTTAAATAGTGATTACATTTAGTTTTTAGGATAACAGAATAAAGATTCTGTGAATAAAATTGAAATTGTTGTAGGAAATCATTTCCTAGCAATATATCAGTTTCAAGAGAATTATATTCATAAATAGTATTTATTATAACTATTTTACTCCCTAATATAACATTTACTTTATCTGCCTTTTTATTAATTTGTTCGGCTTGTCCAGTAACACCCTTTATCTTTATATTTCCATTCTCTAGCCATTTAGTATAGAGAAAGGATTTAAACAAGGTTATTTCTGAACCATTATCTATTAAGGCACAGGTTGTTATATTAGTATCTTGTACTGTTATTTGTACAAAAACACTCAAAGGAAAATTAATCCCCTTCATATTTTTTACAAAAGAATTTTATATTTCCAATTTGGAGTGTGACCCCATGTTTTTCTATTTTATAATAATCACATTGGTTTAAGAAACTATTACCCAAAATTATATCGTAATAGTCTCCAGCCATATCACTATCTATATAGCAAGGTACAACTATTCTTAAATCATCAAAAATGATTGAAACTTGTACCTCTTGATCACAAGTTATTGAATGACCTTCAAAATTTTTATATTGAAATATAGTTGAAGCAACCTTTGCAATTAATCCTTTATTTTTATGTCTTGCAAGGTGATTGCCACTAGCTCCTGTATCAATTACTATATTTGGTCCTTCAATATATTCTTGACCATTAAAATATTTTCCATTTATAACCATTGTATTGGTTATATTTTGTTTGGTGAATTCTACATTAGTAAGAAGCATCTTACTAACATTTCTTCTTGATATTGTATTTTCTCCAAAATCTATTTGTGGAGTTAAACCACTACTAGATCCGTATTCTAGTATAGGCTTTCTATCTATTTTAACTTCATAATCTCTTATATCTTTAATTTCCTCTATCATTGGTAATTTTATTGTAGTTATATTACGACATTCATCATCAATTTCTATATAAGGTTTATCTTGATATATTTTACCATAGTTACTATTAGAAAAAGCATATATTGCTCTATAGTAAAAGGTAAAAGCTTGACTTTTATCTCTTAATTTTAAATCTTTTAAGAGTTGAAAGTGTAGACTTAAAGTATCATTTATGTTTTGATCATTTATATCAACACTATATTTAGGATAACAATCAAAACGAAATTGTGAGTATATTAAATTTCCTTCGACCGTTCCTAAATGACTATTTTTAGCATCTTTAAACCTTTGGTCATGAAGTGAAATAACTATAGGACTATCTATTCCATCTCTAAATAAAGCTTTAACTAGGATTTGAATCCTGCCAAGATAAACATATTTTATCTTCTTTCTTACTTCTGTATTTTTTATTTTGTTTAAAGCTTGAGTTATTGAGGATTTAGTAAGCAAATTTAATCTAATTTGCCCTTTAGTATGTTCAACATTTATGGATCTCTCAACTGCATGATAGTCATAAATATTTATTTTTTCTCTTTTTATTAGATTACCAAAAGTTGTAAAAATACTTTTGGTAGGATTTGTTGCATCAAGTCTTAAACCTTTAATTTTTGATAAAATTTCTTGATCAAAGGTTATTCGTTGAGCATAACCTTCTGATCCTTCATAAACTTCTCTTTCTTTATCTGAATCTTCAGTTTCTATTATTTCTTTATTCATTTTCTGAATTACTGGAGTATTCTTCCTTTTCAATATAGATTTCTTTATCTATATAATTCTCTATATCTGAGACTTCAGATAGCTCATTTTGTAATTCTATGAATTCGGCTTCAATACTCCGAATCTTTTTAGGTTTTTTACACTCTGGTGATTTATGTCCAATTTCTCCACAATTCCAACATTGGCATTGTGAAAGGTTTTTATTTCTTTTATAGTTAGGTTTTCTTTTAAAATATCTTCTTTTTGGTTTTATATTTTTCTTTTGAAAATTATTGTATTTTTTATACTTCTTTTTATGAAACCTCCTTTTCTTTTTATTACTTCGTTCTTTATTGCATCCCCATTGATTGGGTACTTCAAATTCATTACAATATAGAGGTGAAAATTTTTTAGTTCTTCTATATAAGTCTTGAGATTTACATAATTTACTTAGTTCTGAAAAGAGGAAGCTAATTCTTCTCCCTAGAGATGAGGATGAATCTTTATTTTCTTCATTCCATTTATTCATTATATATTTATTCCATGGATGTGGAAGTTTTAAAAAGTACATATTGAGATATATACTTTGATCTTCATTACTATAATATTGCGTGTAATAATATTCTTTAAATTCACATGTATATTGTTTTAAATTTTTCATGCTACAAATTCTAAGATTTATTAAGTTAGTTCTTGCTTCTTCTTTTTCTTTAGAACTTTCTTTTTCAGGGTCATTTTGCCAATATTCTCCTAGAAATTCACTAGAAAGATAGGCAACTAAGACTTCAATTCCTTTTTCTGTATTTTCTATTAGTTTAGTTTGTATATTTCTTTTTATTAATACTTTAGAATCTTCAGTTAATCCTTGCCACCAGTTGAAAACAATACCATCAAATGTAGCAATTAAATAATCTATTTGTCTATTTGAAGTCCATGTATCATCAGCGTTATATAGAAAGAAAACTTTCATAGTATTTGCCCATGAAATAATAGCTTTTTTAGTGTCTTCTTTGCAATCTATATTTAATTTAGAACCTCCATGATTTATAGGTTCACTATAATTATTATCTGGAGTGAATTTATCAAATTGTTTATGATATTTATCTTTCTTTATATGATCATAATATTGCCTTCTGTATTTAGGAATAGGCATCATATCTGATTCTTCTATTTCTATATTTTCAGGTTTTATTGTACCACTTGGGCCTCCAGTTGTATTATTTGTGTTAACAAATACTTCATATTCCTCTATTTCAGAAAGATCTATCTTTTCAAATTGATCAATTAATTCATTAATTTCATTCATCTTTATCTGTTTCAGATTCAGACTTTTGTTCTTTAGGTGAATTAGATGATGTAGCTATATCTTTACCCTTTTCTTCTTTTTTAAGGGCTTCTTCATAAGCTAATATTTTAGGTAATTCCACATTAATCATATATGCATCAAAGGAATTTGGATGCACTGTTTCTTTAGTAGTTTTTATTGGTTTTATTATAATTTCTCTTCCTTTTATTTTCTTGTCTAATTTATTTTTCTTAAGACAAGTATTCTTTATTAAGTTTTCAACGTTTGAATTACAAATCTTTAAGATTTGAACTTCAGTTTTTAATTCTTTAAGTTCTTGACTTAGAACATATAGTACTTCAAGTATTTTATTCATTCCTGTATTTAATTCTTCAATATTTTTATTTATTTTATCCATTTGTATTTTTTATATCTATCCCAATGTATTTGAGCACTTTGTTGGGTAGCTTTTATCTTTTGTTTGCATTTTTGTATTTTTGTTTTATTCTCTTCTGTTTTAATGTGTTCATATTCTCGATTATATTCTTCGAGAATTATATTTAAACTTAAAATTAGATTTATACTTTGTATCCATCGTTTAAGATGTTTATTTGTTTTCATGCTTGACTTAAAATATCAAGACCCTCATTTATTTGTTTTATTTTGGTCATTAAATAACAAATTCTCAAAGCATCTTGTCTATGATAAGCTGGGTCTCTTAATAATAAAATATCCAACTCTTTTTGATATTTATACAATTCAACTCGAAGCCTATGCTGAGAATAACTAGGCATTCTTTAGAAATATCAAAATTTTATAGTTCTTTTCAACCTTTTTGGAATTTTTTAGTGTATGGAAACAGTTGATTCTTTATGGTGAAGGTAACTGCCAATCAGTTTCGTCACATGAGAAATCACAGGATAATAAATCAAAATTTAGATCCTCGCTTAATTCTTTATTATTTACTTCCTGTAAATAACTAAATAACTCTTTAATTATTAGAAGATTTATGATTGAGAATTTTAATAATTCTAAATATTCCATATTTTTAGAATTTTATTGATCTTTATTGATCTTTATTGATCTTTATTGATCTTTATGGCTCTGATACCAATTATTCCGGGTTTTACTTAATTTACTTTATATATTTAAAAAAAATAGTGAATATTATTAACTTAAAAATTTATTTTTAGGAAGTCTATGAAAGATTTAGAATTTAAAAATGGGTTTAGATCGATTTTATAGGTAGAAGGACTAAATCGACCAAAAATACATTAGTAGGGGTTTTAGTGTGATAAAAGTTAAATTTTGGGGCCTTTTTGCAATAACGCAGAAAATTGATGAACAGTAAGAACGGGATTCCCAATCCCGATCAAGGGTATTTTCAAAATCTTTCTTGAAAGTGGGGTATTTTCAAAATTTGGGTATCAAATTGGTGTAAAATAAAAATTGTTTCTATTTTACTGAATATCTTTTTATTTTAAGATTAAATTTTTATAAAATATTAAATATATTTTTATTTAAAAATAAATTTTGTTTTTTGATAAAATACATATAAAATTTAACGCATTAGACTCAAGGTGAGCCACACCCGCCAGGCTCGGCCCATGAAAGGAGCGGGTCCCTATCCAGGTCGGGTACCCAAATTTCACCCAAGCGTGTGGTATCCACAAGCCCCACGTACATCACTTGTCCCTTCAAAACATCACACGTGTACACAAGGTAAATCCCTGACCACCTTAAACCATCTGGGCTCTCGCCACGTGTCACTTCACCGCCATGCATGGCGACACCTATGCAATTCTACACTTTTTTTTTCCCCTTACCGTGCTCTGTTATGTGTGACGCTCTGATAGTCGATCTCATTAATGATCATACTCAAAAAAAAAAATAATAATAATCTTTAAATTTAATTTCAAGAAAATTTGCAAAAAATTAAAAGGGAAAAATAAAGAAAAAGAAAACTTCAAGAATGGCTGATAGTGTGCGCGGTGGTGCTCCTCAGCTGCGGCCGCTAATCGACGGCGGCGGGGGAAGGACAGGGAGAGATGAGCGGCCGAAAGGGCCGTGGAAAGGGGAGTTTGTGAAGAGCATTGTTTATGCAGGCCTCGATGCCATTGTCACGTCGTTCTCTCTCATTTCTTCTATCTCCGCTGGCCACCTCTCCTCCGGTTAGCTTCCGTTTTCCAACTCTCTCTCTCTCTCTCTCTCACACACACACACACACACACACATATATATTCAGTATTTGGTGTGCAAGTTAAGTAGTAATTCGCACTGGGATTGATTTTTCTTGTAATGTGATGTGTGTTTGTGTTATAATGAATTGATGATGGTTATGGGTGGTACGGACATTGGTCTCTTAAAATTGACAAAATTATTGTTTATATTTTACAAAAAATGATATTTTGGTAGAAGGTTGAAATTTTAGTTTTTCATTTTCAAAATTTTCCATGTAATATGTGTTGGGAATTGCCGATTCCTGTAAATTGATGTTCTAGTAATTATTTTATAATGAATAATGAATTCATGATGGTTGGATGGCAATGGTGTGAGAGGGGCGGTGGGGATAGTCGCCTCTCTAAATGGAACAATATATTAGTTTATAATTTGTCAAAATTTGATTGTTTTAAGATTAAAATTTTGACTCTGTATCTATATGCTGGTTATTGTTAGTTGATGTTTTGGTATTGGGATTTGCCAATCTTGTCGCCGATGGGATATCGATGGGGTTTGGAGATTTTGTGTCGAGCACCACGGAGAGAGATGTTGCTGCCAAGGAGAGGTTGGTGACCGAATGGGATGTCGAAAACCGTCAAAGATTTGAGCAGCATGAGTTGGTCCAACGGTATCAGGTGCTCGGGATGAATGTTGATGATGCAACTGCGGTACGATAGTTCATGATTTTATTACATCATCGTATTCTTATGTTGTAATTAACAATGCAGTAGGTTATATGCCTATTCAGGTAGCATAAAAGTTCACTAACAAGATCGTTGGATGTGAGGTAACTGTTATCTGTCATTATTGCAACTTCGAAGTGTACATAAGTGAGTATGAAACTCTAAATTTTAGCATAGACCATGAGAAAAACGATATGCTATGTCAAGAAATCATGGAAGCACATAGAAATCGATTGCACATACACACCACCTAGACCAGAAAATACAATGTCACTTCCTGTATTTTAACGACATTGTCCAATGTACACATGCTCCTAGGTTGTCAACATATTCGCCAAGTACCCCAACATCCTAGTGGATGAAAAAATGGCCACTGAAAAGGGGATGCTGTCCCCGGACGAAACGGACAAGCCATGGAAGAACGGTCTAGTCACCTTTGTGGCCTTTCTCGCATTTGGATGCGCCCCGACTCTTGCCTTCATCATCCTCATCCCATTCACAGACAGCGTCACAGTTAAGTTCATCGGGGCGTGCGTGCTCTCCGCTGTAGCCCTCGCCCTTTTAGGCATTGCTAAGGCGAAGATAGCGGGCCAGAACTACATGGTCTCGATGGCGTTAACGCTTTTGAATGGTGCGATAGCTGGCGCTGCGGCTTTCGCCATTGGGTGGACGTTGAGGAACGTGGCAGGCCTGGGGGAATGAATAATGAATTCATCGATCAAAATATTTATAGGCCTCTGTCCCCTGATTTTGTTGGTTAGGTTCATGAAGAAACAGGCCTGATTTTGTCTTTTTGTTAAACTTCTCTGGCCCTGAAAGACTAATGGTTTAGATGATCAGCTTGGAGGA
Organism: Petrea volubilis; assembly: GCA_026212405.1. NCBI lineage: Eukaryota > Viridiplantae > Streptophyta > Magnoliopsida > Lamiales > Verbenaceae > Petrea > Petrea volubilis. The sequence goes on from CM047875.1 coordinate 16,747,969, forward strand.
GATGAGGGATATGCCCCGTAACTATATCAATCACCAAGATAGCATTAGTATTATATATGGTAAGAATGTTAAGACATTAGGGGAAACTGAACTTCTCTGTAGATAAATGTATGTATATATATATATATATATATTTCCTTTTAAAGTTATAATTTTGTAGGAAAATTCTAATGCAAATCTGGTTTGGTCAACCCCAACAATAGCATTAGTATTATATATGCTAAGAATGTTAAGACATTGGAGGAAACTGAAGTTCTCTATAGATAAATGTGTGTTTATATATATATATATATGTGTGTGTGTGTATGTGTGTGTGTGTGTGTGTATATATCTTTTAAAGGTATAATTTTGTAGGAAAATTTTAATGCAAATCTGGTTTAGTCGACTCTAACAAATCAGATGGTAAGTGTATTGCATTTGCTAAATATTGGTCACTTCTCCTAAATTATCAATTAATCATAGGGTAAGTGTAAAACACTCGTCACGTAATTAATATTGGTTCAATCAAGACGGGTTTGGAGTAGAATTTTCTTAATTTTGTATACTGGAGCTGGGACCTAGCTCGTACTATATCTTCTATTGATTTTCAAATTATCTTGGATCTCTTTCTTCAATTGGTAGCCCCCAGCTTATGCTCCATCTATTATACATGAAAGTACGCGAATACTCTCAAACGGAAATACAAACTATTACATCAATCATCAAATTTATGCATACTTGGATTCTTGTTCCGATGCGTAATCCAGTCATGTTTACCCGATGGGCTGCTCGAGAATACCGTTTCTTTTGTTCTGAAAGAGACCCAGAAATCCAAGTCTCTATCTCCATGGAGGAGAAATCCAGGGCCATAACAGTCATGTTTCGTTCGTTTACGCAGCAGGATGGACAATATCCCTGGAATTGATGACGAATAATCACCAGGGCCCCTGGAATTGTTTTAAGTGCTTCTGATTCCGTGGAATTTTAGGATTGAAGATGAATTCGGGGTTCTGAAAGAAAAGAATGAAAAATAGGGCTCCAAGTTTCCTCAAAATTCTGGGATTTCTTATAATCGGTGTTTAATTTCCAGGGCCACTGCGAGAAATCATGGCGCCGCATCTTTCCAGGGATCCCGATGTATCAGCCGATGGAAAGAAAGTTGTTTTAGAATTGGTGGAGATAATAAATATTTAATAGTTTTCCTTTTTGTTTTTTTTTTTTTAAAAAAAATTAAACTGTTAGACAAAACAATCGTTTAAAAAAGCAGTGCATTCAAGGGCAAAAGGGTTTGGGGAACCTGAGGAAGGGATGCAAATTATTAATACTACTTAGTGGGGTGCACTCGATGTGTGTACAAAATAAAATATTAAAATATTAATTATATATTTAAATTATGAATATAAAATTAAAATATTATGTATTTTATTAAATTTGTTATAAAAGATAACTTAAAACAACGATAAAATTATAAGATTGATAAATAAATAAAAAATAAAAAGTTAAAAAATAATACAGATATGAATAAATGAGAGAGAATGAGAAACGAAATAAATGCAGCACCTTAATAGGGGGAAAAAAAAGAATGGAAAGAGAATATAAATAAGAGTGGACATACTAAAAGAGACCAAGGTGATTATTAGACTTCCTATATATTTTATTAATATTATAGATACAACTGATTTTTGAATTATTTAATGTTTAGAGTTTGAGCTAACTGAATTGATGATTTTATTTTTTAATTTTTTTTAATTGTTATTCTGATTTTTCAGGATACAATTTTCTGTTTTTTTTTTTGTCCCATATTAGTTTTTCATTTTGTAGATTATAATTTGCATGTTTATTTCGATTGCAAAATATTGTCCACCTTTCCTCGAAAAATGAACGTATTTTGGCAGGGGTAATTTTCAGAGAATAATTTTGTGAAAGATATTTTTAAAAACTAGCCCAAATTTCAAACATCAACTCTATTCCCATTGTCTAAATGAGATGGCAAGTAAATTGGGTATTTTTCTGATTTTCTCTCTAACATGCTGATTTGATGTATTGGTAGTAATATTTTGAATTGTAAAAAAAAAGAAAAATATCTTGACACCTGAGAACATGTTGGCAATTTTTATGATATTACATTATAAGCATTTAATTCTAAATTTATAATAGTGCATATATATATATATCATATATCAACATATATATATATATATATATATTTATGATAAAATACATAAACAGATATATCCTAAATATTAATGACATTTTGCACTCCTAAATCCTATCCCTTGTCGCGTACTCTTATTTACCTTCCTTAACTTTGTAAGGTAACAAAAGTAAGCGCAGCAAGAGGTAAAATTACGGAGTACAAAGTGTAATTAACTCGAAATATATATATATATATATATATATATATATATATATATATACTTTTCAATAGATCGAGCAATCTTTGACTTTTTATGATACATTTTCACGTGGTCTTTCTAAAATATCCTTAGTACGCTTAATTACACAAATTGGAATGATTGCTCTCTCTCTCTCTCTCTCTCATGTACTTCATGCCAGCACCCCTAATTTTCCCACCACTATATCCACCTAACTATTATTTATTATCTAATCTTTCGAATAATTTCTGTTATTTTCATTCTATCCCCATCCAACATTCACTATTTTCCCTTTCTAATTGCTTCCATATAATTCTTTTGGATGGGGGGCCTAGAAATTCGGACTAACATAGTCGATTTTTTTTTGAACTATCATCCTAAATTAAAAAATTACACGTAAAATAATAAAAAAAGGAAATTACAAATTCCGACCCCAACTATACAGGTTTTTCACTTTGCAACCTAAAATTTACAGTGTTACCGATTGACACCTGATCTATGTGAATTTTTGCATGTTGCAACTTAAGTGGGTTTTTCGATTAAAAATCAGTACCCGACTGCGATACGTGAGGTGCACATATTGTGACTAAGGGTATTTTTATCATATCATTCTAATTTATCATCTTTTTTAACCAAAAACCCTAGCTCACATCAACTCCACCCTCCACCACCAACCACCACCTGCCTCTCTCTCTCTCTCTCTCTCTCTCGCCCCTTACCCCCCGCACGTCGCCACCCTTCTTTTTCCTCCACCACCACCACGCCGCCTCACTCCCTCCTTTCTCTCTCTCTAATCTGGATCTCCCTCTCACCTTTTTTCTCTCTCAATCTTTTTGCTTTGGAGGGAGGGGCGGCGTGGTAGTGGTGGGGGATGAGGGTGGGAGAGTAAGGGGAGAGGAGCTGCAAGAGAGAAAGAGAGAGAGAGAGAGTAGGGGGAAGGGGAGGGGGAGCTGCAAGAGATAAAGAGGCAGGTGGTGGTGGTGGGTAGGGGAGCTGGGAGGAGGGCAGTGAGAGAAAAAGAGAGGCGGGTGGTGGTAGGGGATGGGGGTGATGATGGGTGGGGGTTGGGTGAAGATTAAGAAGAAGAAGATGGGGAGGGGAAAAAAAAAGGAAAAAAGGAAAAATAATTGTAAAAATTAGAATGAAATAACAAAAATACTTTTACTAAAGTATGTGCACCTCACGTGTCCCCTTCCTGGTACCCATTTTTAATAGAAAAACCCACTTAGGTTATAACCTACAAAAACTCGCGCATATCGTGTGGCAATCGATAACATTGCAAATTTTAAGTTGTAAAGTGAAAAAACCCATATAGTTGGGGAGATAATATGTAATTTCCTCTAATAAAAAATCCAAATAAATATACTTAAAAAATGAATTTTATAATTTTTTTTTCTTTTGAAATCTACACTTATTTATATATAGAAAAGTTGCGGGCTCAATATTATGTATCTTTTTTTTTTATTCGAGATACATAAAATTGCTGTCAATTATGTATCTTGAAATTGTTGTCAATATTATGTATCTCGAAACAACTAAACTTAATATTAGAAATATATTTTCAAGGTAAAATGTCAAATCAAACCCATCAAGTGGTCTCAATTCAATCTAACCTTACTAAACACTTTATTTATTTTATTAGATTAAGAATTATAATTATTTTGTCATGAGTGATTTATTGAATTAGCAACATAATTTTAGAAAGAAAAAAAAAATTGAAGTGAGATGTAGGCTTGACAAAAGCTGGAAGCTAAAAACGAAAATGCACAGCTCAATGATTGACATAAATTTAAAGAAATAACAAAACACATAAATTTAAAGAAATTAAATGACATGTGACACTCTAGGACGGGACACTCAAATAAATTAGGACAACGACAATGAGATAATTCAGTAACAATGTATAAGAAAGAAAAATTATCTCACAAACCAATGACAATTATAATTAATATTATCATACATCGAATCATATCGTTATTTTTCTAACAATTTTAATAAAATATTTATTATATTTTTATTTATTAAGAGAAAAAGAGAGAGATGTTTATCGCGAAAGGATGTGATAAAGTTCTTTGTCCATAGCGTAGGTAATTAAGATTCACTTCTGTGATTATTTCGGATATTAATTTGTTGGTTTATCGAATTAAATTTCGAGGCATAATTAATGTGATTGTGCGTAAATATAATAGAACTCGAGTTAATTTTCCTAAAGTGTTATGGATAAAATAAAATTTTATAGCTTATATGATAGTTTTAGAGCTTATAAGTTATAATTTTATAAGTGTAATGACGACCGAAAAATTAAGTAAAATTAATTTCATATAAATAAATATCTTTTGAGATAGTAGAAATATAATATTAAAAAATAATAAATATATTTATATTATTTTATCTTTTAATGTTAGAAAGCTCATAAGTTGTTTTAAATAAAAAGTTTGGGGAGCTAACTTTTTTTTTTTTTTAAGCTTATAAGCTCCTAACAGTTTATTTTTTGAGTTTATAAGTTCTTTTACTAAAACAATTACTAAACACTTTTTAAGAGTTTATAAGCTCTAAAACAACTTATATAAAATGTTTTTAGGAGCTTATAAGCTTAGCCAAAACAGTCATTTAGTCGAGAAAAAGGTGAACTCACTTAGAAAACACCTATATTAGTTAGCAAAAATTAAACAACAATATAAAAATTATTATTAATAGTATGTATTTAAGTAGTGATATATACTATTTATTTTTCTCTATATTTTACTTACAATAACTAGTTTTAGTCGATCCTCACCATTCACTACAAAAAAATATATTTTTTGTGACAAAAAATTTGTAAGGAGATTTGATTTTGTCACATAAACATACCATAATATGACGAATCATAATTTCGTCACATTAAATTGTGTTTTTAAAAACAAATTGAATTTTCCTCACAATAACTATGACTAATGTGAGGAAATAAAATTTTTCTCACAATAACTATGACTAATGTGAGGAAATAGAATTTTCATCATGAAAAAGATTTTTTTTTCCTCACAACAAGTTAACAACATGAGGTTATAAAAACAATTCCTCAAAAAAAAATCTAATTAATATTTTTCCTAATTTCCTAAAGCAATTAAATGGAGAAATATTATAAAAGACTATTTAAAAAAATATCAAATGAATATTTTGCATGATATCCCAAAAAGAATTAGATGAATCAAAAGAAACCCCAAATATAATTTTGTTTGTAATTTTGACATTTTCAGGTATTTTTATAGTGATTAAAAAAATCAAAATTTAGTAAAATAAATAAATTTAAAAAATAAAAAAGTTAATAAAATTTGTTCTCATAATTTAATATATATATATATGTATATATATAGCGCTCATTATAATGATCATCTATCACCTATAATCTTAGTTAGTTAAATACCAGTCAACTAATATTTGACGTTCAACATGTACGTGTACCTATTATAAATATTTTTCAAAATTTAAGGTAAGAAATTGGCTCAATAATATGCAAACAACTATTATAAATATTATAAATATTTTTCACATAAATTATGTTTTATGTAATTTATATAAAAAAGATTATTTAAAAACTAATAATTAAATTATTTAATTTATAATCATCATATAAATTATATATAATTATTTATATAATAATTAATATTTTTATGAAGTATTACAAAATTGTCTTTTATATAATATTCAATTAATAATTATAATAAATTTTGATATATTACACCAATAAATATTGTTCATATATTATAAATTTAAAAATGAATATAATAAATTTCATAAAATGACGTATTACTTCATCAAGTATTAAACATGTTATATTAAAAGTATATATATTATTCGTTGAGTTTAGAATTTGTATGAAAAATAAAAGCATTTTTTTAAGTATTCATAGGAACGGGTACTATATGGGTATAGTACGTGTTTTAACACACATAACTTATAATTGTTTGAATTTAATTAATCAATACATAATTAAAAAATAAATAAAATTAAAATTAATAAATTAAGGAAACAAATAAATAAGAACAATAAAATTACAAAACCATCAAGAAAATTGCAATTGGCATAATGGTTGCACTTCATTCAACTATATCCAAAGTCAGGGGTTCGACTCCCCTTGGGAGCCACTAAAGAGCAGTCTTGCACGGCACTGTTGCGCGGTTAGCGGAGATCGGGGGTTCGAATCTAGTTTGGAGCAAAAAATATAATATTTCCACTAAAATACATTTTTTGTGAGGAAAAAGCATTTCGTCACATATGTTTTTTGTGACGAAACAAAAAATTCCTCACAATAACCTTATGCGAGGGCCATTTTGTGAGGAAACTGTGACGAATTTTTTTCGTCACAAAAGCGTTTTTGTGACGAAATTTGGATTTTTTGTGATAAATATTTTCATCACAATAAATCAATTTTTTTGTAGTGATTGATAATTGACACTCCAACCTATATATAGTAATTACTTGATGGTATGAAAATTAAATTGTGGTGTCACTATTGTAATATTGACAATTTTAAGTACGCGCTGGTCCTGTCAATACTAATATTATAAAGGTCTCACTCGTCATAAATAAAATATTTATGACTTAATATATAGCATTGGTGATATATAGTTTTTATAATGTTACTTGATATATTTTTATAACTTTTCTAGTGACTAGAAAAAAAAAACAGAAATATTTCCCACAAACTTCTTTCCGATGATAAATTGTCCAATATCAAAAAAATCTATACATGATTTTATTTCATTTCTTTTAAGGGCAAATTACTTTTATATCCGCTTAAAGGTATAATATAATTATAAATTGATTCATTTTATTTTACAATTGCAAAATACCTATTTGAGATTTAGGACATTCTTGTAAACATATTAGTAATACTCAAATGATAGTTTTTCTTCAACCATAGTAATTAACCTAACCATTAAGAGATGCGCAGATTAAAATTATTAACAAAATAATTTTACTTTATGCCACTACAACAATCACCGGGCATAACTATCTCTATAATCTAATACTACCACTACTTTTTTTATAAAAAAAAACTGGTTACATATATAGTTTTCGCATCTTGTACTGATATCAAAATCATACGAATTGCATCTCAAAATTCTATTGGAAAATATAAGATAAAACGAGTAATTATGTACTGTTTTAATAAAGAAAATAAAATTTGTGAAGTTGATATGTACATATTTTACGTTGATTTTCAAACCCATAGAAACTAATTTATCTATTTTTGAAGAAATAACCACCAGATATATACTCGTAGACATAAATTTAAGGAACGACACCAGTAATCGGACCTTATCCAAATTTGTCGGAACAATAATGTTATTGTGATTATATGCGACAAGGGCTGACATCGTCATAACTTCATCATTCATACGCGAAGGCCTGCAATGCACAAATAGTTGAAATAGTAAAAAACGTGTTTAATTAAATTAATTAACTCAAATATATATATATGTATGTATATATGTATGTATATATCAAACAATTAATGAGGGTCGCCATTGCGATAATTCAGTAAGCATTTATGAGAAAGCCGGCACATTATTACATTTGAATATGCCATATGTGGTCTAGCACATTCATGAAGATTTAATCATGAGATGCTAATCATAACAATTATTATTATTATTATTATTATTATTATTATTATTATTATTATTACGTATTTTACTTTCTGACTCAAAATGCCTTTCATATATCTGAAATTCTATCTCAGCCTAGAACTGCGTAGAAAAAAGAGAGAGAGAGAGAGAAAAAGAAAAAAAGAGAAGAACAAAATAATTGTGAATTAAAATAAATAATTATTACATGCATGTTCTACTTAAATAAAAACGGATTTATTTAAAAACCAAAAAGAATATTCATGAGGCGTGGGACTTTGTCAAAGCCAACTTGCAAATTGTAATAGATTGTGAATGGATTCAAATAAAAATAATATATATACATATATATGCATATATATATATTTAGTCTGAGTTTGTGAAGAAAATTATCAGTCTAGATCGTCTGCTACAAAAAAAGGTGATATATCTCCTCCTCCACTCATCAATGCACGCCTCGTGTATTGGTGAGCGGTTGAGATAAGAAAAAAAAATTATGATTTGGACAAATCTCTTTCCTTATTTCAACCGCTCACCAATATACGTGTGACTTGCATTAATGAGTATAGAAAGAGATGTAGCACTTTTTTATAACAGGGATCCGAATTGAAAAATTATTAATTATAGAATAGGATTGGTACTTCATGAAACCACCCTCCTCACTAATAAAAAATTTATAACAAATAAAATTTGTTATAAATAAAAGTATTTATGATAAATTCATAACAACATTGTATTACGATAGAATTAAAATCATAATTACTAACCAATCATCTTTTAATGGATATGAACAAAATCAATTACAAAACTATATTTTATAATGGGTTTCGCTAAATTTGTGATGAATTGGTACATTAACGGAGACGGTACCTGCATCGATTTTAAGTCACCCTATTTTAACCAACTTATTAATTTATTTTATATTCCATTACACACGCACAAAGTTTTATGCTAAATATATATTTTTTTTCTTAAAATTAAAAATATTAAGTACTTACACTTGACATACATTTATTCGTCGAACGAAAAATCTCAATTTCTATAAATCCCCCCCAAAAGCCTCAACATTATGAATCAAGCAAAACACTCTCCTCTCCCATGGCTCCACAAAAACATCCATCACCATTAACCCTATGCACTTGTCTCTTCTTCTTCTTCTTCTTTTGTGTTAGCTTATCAATTCAATCAAACGCAGGATTAGAACAAGAACACACATGGCAAGAAGCCTTTGAAGCCCTAGGCATTGCATGGAACTCTGACGGAACCCTAAATCGGAGCATCTTAATACCCATGGTACCTGCCACCCCTACCATTGACGACCCGAACCAATCCGACCCACCCATTGCCCTCTCGACGGACCTAACCGACCGCCACTACCGCCTCTACCGCCCCATCGACATCCCTAAGAACAAGAAGCTCCCCCTCATCATCAACCCCCACGGCGGCGACTTCGTCCTCTTCAGCGTCTCCACTGTCGTCTTCCACAACTTCTGCAATGACGTCGCCTCCAAGCTCTCCGTCATTATCGTCGCCATCGACTACCGCCTCGCCCCCGAGCACCGCCTCCCCTCTGCCTACGACGACACCCTCAATGCAGTCTTCTGGGCCCGGGACCAGGCACTCGGAATCGGCGGCCGCCACCCCTGGCTCGAACACGCCGACTTCTCCAAGTACGTAGTATGCAATGACTCCACTCAATCTAAAAATTGTGCATACATATGATCTGGTCAACAAGTTTGGCTAAAATACTCTCATCGGCATCTTTCTTTTTTAAAAAAAAAACTTTCTCCATCCTCTTGCAGTGACTCCACTAAAAAACTTGTCCCGTTTTATTTCTCCAGGGTTTTCATACTGGGCAGTGGGGCTGGCGGCAACATCGCCTTCCACGTCGGCCTCCGGTCACTAGATCACATCCTCTGGCCGTTGCGGATCAAAGGGTTGCTCATGAACCAACCCTACTTCGGCGGGGTTGAGAGGACTTCCTCCGAGATCAGATTGAAAGACGACCCCATCGTGGCTCTCTACGTAAACGATGTCCTGTGGACCCTGGCGCTGCCACCGGGGGCGAACCGCGACCACGCATTCTGCAACCCGATCTCCGGCGGGTCGTATCTGGGCCGGGTCCAGAGGCTGCCGAGAGTGTATATAAAGGGCGACTACGGCGATCCGTTGGTGGACCGGGCGACCCTATTGGTTCAACATCTGAGGAAATATGGGGCCCAGGTCGTGTACCAGTATAGTACTGATGGTCCTTCGAGTGGCGCCCATGGGATTGAGCAGAGGAACAGTACATTGGCTCAAGAACTGTACGATGGCATGAAGAACTTCATTTACTCCATTAATGGAGGAAATGATGATAAAGCAGAAGTTAATGCTGAATATTATGCTGCTTTTTAGCTTTTTTTGTAGGAAAGTATGGTTATGGGAGAGTACCCTAAATAAGCTGCTTTTTTGCATGTAATATTACGTCTTCTATATGTAATAAATTAATCCTTTTGGGTTATGTGCTTTATTACATTATTGATTACAGAGACGGACCGATGGGAGGTTGAAGGGAGCGGTCGAAAATTTATGTGAAAAATTTACATGTGGTTTTTTTTTTTTGAAAATTTTAAATTTTATTTTTTTAAATTATAGAAATACTTTTAATATATTTATAAAAATTTGATTTTTTCAAACTCAAGAATTCTGTCTTGGTCCGTCATTACTTACATAACATGATATTTTCCAGGCAAAATAGGATTATAAATAAGGTTTTGGTATATCTTCAAGTGCTCACATTTCAGAGGACTTAGTCAATCATGTATTATAGTTTGTGCTATGTTTTTTAAGATTTCATGCAGTACGAATGCCAATTGTAATTGTATAAGTGAGAGACAACGAAGATGGAGAAGAATGAATTTGGATTTAGTCCAATATGTTCAAAAATTAGGAATTTGTAAATTTCATAATATATCTATGGAATTTGACGAATTATGTTGATGCGTCATTATTGGATGTTGCTAAACCAGATTCCGATGAATTATCGGATTCGATTCATCAGAATTCCGACGAGGTCAAACTAAATTTCAATTATTATAAAGATATCAAAAAAATATAAATTTAAACCATAGAAAAGGTTTAAGACTCGACTAATTCTGCAATTTAACGACTGAACTTAGGCTTATAATATTGCTCGTTACTTTGTTCTAAAAGCAATATCTTATAAATTATGAAAAACCACATGTCCTTACCAGGGAAATTCTTACTCGCACCAGGTTCGGCCACACCATGACTAATTAGGTGGTGAGTATTTTATACTTGTCATGTGATTGGTGTACAGTTTAGGGAGAGTGACCAATCACATGACAAGTATATTAACATTTATTATATGATTGATTGGGTGCGGCCAAGCCGGGTCTGGGCAAGAATTTTCCATCCTTACCATGCAGATTCCACATGGCATATCCACAGCCGTTGCCGATCAGATTGTCCACGATCCACATTCTATGGACCGGCGGGTCACAGTGTTTAGTTATGAGTGATTATTATTAAGGGCAATTGTGGCATTTTCATCGGTCTTTGCATAGGGCGGCTTCCATTAAAAAAAAACACCCCTTAATTAATAACAAATTTGTGATTAAGATATTTTGTCATAAATTTTAGTTATTTGAGATGGATCGTGCTATAATTAATGTAAATAGAACTAATAAAACAATCTGTGACAATACATTCACTAATCGATTTATTATAGACGAATTTTCTTATAAAAATTAAATTTATAATAAACTGATTTGTCATCACTGAAATATAGAGGATTTTTGGCAGTTGCGATCCTCTATTACAAAATATTATTACATCTCCTCCTCCACTCATCAATACATGCCATGTATATTGGTGAGCGGTTGGAGAAAAACTTATAATATGAGAAAATTTTTGAAATTTCTCTTTTCTAATCTCAACCTTCCACCACTTCACACGGCGTGTATTGATGAGTGGATGAGAAGATATAGCATCGTTTTGTAACAGATAATTTGAATTGAAATTTTCAGTACGGATCCTCTTCTACAAAATAATAATATATTTTTTTTTTCATTTATCAATATACATCGCATATATCGATGGACCGTTGAGATTAAAAAAAAAATTATGATATAAAAAAAATTTAAAGATACAAATTAAACGAGGTTATATCTTCTTCTTTACTCATAACATCACGTGGCCTGATCATTAATGAGACTGTATGTTTTCTCCTTCGTCGGTCCCATTTGTTGACTAAAAATCATTTAATATCAAACAAGCGACAGTGAATTATTGGATCACTTGGAATTTGATATATGTCTGATTTTATGATTGCATGCATGTTCCGTGGAGATTTCTACCCCTTCAACTTCAATTTCGGTGCCAATAATTGTTCAGATTGAAACCTGCATAAAAATCCCAACGCTAGCTTTCATTGCAATCTCACTTTTGTCAACATGAAAGTTAATGAACTTTGTTTTCGCTCAAGTCCCATCGTCTCGCTCGCCGACGAAACTGGGCCATTGAACGGTACCGTGAAACAGGTACTGGACAAATTACACCAACAGCAAGCGGATTCATCGAGCATTGGAAATTTAATTCAAGACATTCGAGAATAAAGCGACACATTGCTTAGCTAGGAATTCTTCTCATTTCTATGAAGGGGACGTTGATTTCTTGATTATGCCTCATTCATTGTTATTTCAGACTCGTTGATTGATTAATAACAATTTGATGATTTTCTTTCAAAAAAAAATTTAAATAAAATCTCATCATCAACAAGAAATTAAAAAAAGGAAAAAATAAAAAGGGTATTTTGACCCCATAATTTATTATACATGAAAATCACTATTAATTACCTATGATAACATTATTTGTCACTATAAAGATTTTTTTTAAAAAAATCCGTGTGAAAGCAATCTTTCCTCGTTTAATATATACAAGCGAATGAAACGTACTCGATGTGTGTGCAAATTAAAAATATAATATAATATAATTATGTATTGAAAAAATTTGAATAGCAGAAAATTTAAAAAAATATTAGATTCTTATTTGATTATATTTTCAACTACTTTTCAATATTAGATTAAATTATATGATTGAAAAAATTAAATAAAAAGGAAGTAAAAATAAAAGATAGGGTATAAGGAGGACAGAGAAAAATAAAAAGAAAACTAATGATATGGCATTTGAGAAAAGAAAGAGAAAATGGGGAACAAATAAAAGTGGGAGAGAGAAAAAGAAAAGAAAAAACAAAAGGATCGAAACAAAAACATCAAGTGGATCTATGTTTCGTAAAATAGTGTAGACTAGTGTAGGCCTGTCAATGGGTAGGATTTTACTCTATTCGTACCCAATTATTATCTACCAATACGCTACCCATACCTTAAAATTTTAAAATTTACCCATACCCTACTCTAACTCATGCTCCTACAAATGAATGAGTTAGGGTAGTGTCTTACCTGTTTCTACCCATTGGGTAATAATATCCAATGGGTACTCACACACTACACAGATTATTATCCAATAGATATTCACACACCACACATTTTTCACACACACACACTACGCACACATTTTTCACACACATTATGCATACATATTTTTCACACACACACACACTAAACACAATTTTCACACACACATGTTGCACACACACACACACACTTTGTGTGTGTGAAAACACACAGTTTCACACTTCACACACACACACACAGTACACACACATTTTTTCAAACACACACACGCAGTTTCACACACTCTGTGTGTGTGTGTGAAAAAATGTGTGTGCAGTGTGTGGGGGTGTGTGTGTGTGTGTGTGTGCAGTGTGTGTAAATGCGTGTGTATGTGTTAACTGTGTGTGTGAGCTAAAAAAAAATATAATATCAAAAAAAGGTAAATAAAAAAATATATATAATTGGGTAGGATTCATATCCTATCCTAAAAATAGGGTAGACCCAATACACATACTCAATAGGTAAATATTTAAATAGAATAGGGCAGGGTATAAGGTATATTTAAGCTAGTATTTTTAGGATTAGGGTCAGGGTAGGGTAAAACTCTATCAATTGACAGGCCTAGACTAGTGTATGAGACACATCCTATGCACATGTAAAATAAATATGGGATATAATTTAATAAAATGGTTGGGTTTTAATAATATAAAATTTGTATTAGCTATTTAATTATTTATGATATATTTATTAAATTTATGACACATCAACAAATTCAAACAAATGATATATTTATTTGCAAACAACTTTTTTACAAATGAATTGACGGAAATATCCCTACCAAGATCATATGCCATGCACGTGATATTGTTTCGGTGACTTTTTTAGTCGGAATTCGCTCCCAGGTAGTAAAGTCAAAAAATTGTATAGTTTGGATGGCAACCGGAGACAAAAAAAAAAAAAGTTTGGGTGGCAAAGTCCAAAAACCGTCATAGTTCGGATGGCAAAAAATAATTACTTCTAAAAACAAGTTTTAACACACAAATGGGCCTCAAATGTGGGGCTGTGGGCTTAATTTACTTAGTCCAGCCCATATAATTTGTGGGCTTAATTTATCAATCCAATGGGCTTTAAAAGTTAAAACCATTCCAGCCCCTAGAAACCATTTCTTAATTTACGATTTTTATATTTCATTAATATTTGTCTTATACTAGCCAGTATATTTAAGGCTCAAACTAAAAGAAATAACATGAGGCTGTGTTTTGAAATAAAAAATAATACGAGTTTAAGAGAAAAAATATAAAATTAAAATCTAAGGATTTTAAACGTACATGAATATAAAATCTAACCCCATAACTGAAAATAGCTCAAAAATAGATATTCATGAATATAACTAGAAATGGTTCAAACAATCTCAAAAATACTATTATTATGAATTTAAAAAATTCTTATTTTTTATTCATTAATAAAACGAGACTGTATGTTTTCTGTTTCGTCGGTCCCATTTGCTGGCTAAAAATCATTTAATATCAAACAAGGGGACACTGAAATATTGGACCATTTGGAATTAATTAACAAGTTACGTGGAGATTTCTACACCTTAAATTAGGCGCCAACACAGATGATGGGAAAGATACCGACTCACTATTAATACTAAGAGTAGTCCATGTCAAAACGTGCATAAAAATGCCGCACCGGCTTTCATTTCAATATCATTTAGTTTCACTCAAGTCCCATCTTCAACAAGAAATTTAAAAAGGCAAAAAAAAAAAAAAAAAGAGTATTCTGATCCCATGATTTATTATATATAAAAATCACCATTAATTACATATGATAACATTATTTGTCACTATAAAGATTTTTAAAAATTCCTTGTGAAAGCAATATTTCCTCATTGAATACACACAAGCGAATCGGGCGTACTCAATGCGTGTACAGATTAAAAATATAATATAATATAATCATGTAATAAAAAATTTTGAATTGCATAAAATTTAAAAAAAATATTAGATTCTTGTTTGAGTATATTTTTAACTACTTTTAATATATTTATTAGATTTATTGAATACAAAAAAAAACTTCAATATATATTATTGAAAAAAGTTAAATAAAAAGGAAGTGAAAATAAAAGATAGGATATAAGGAAGACAGAGAAAAATAAAAAGAAAAATAATGATATCACATTTGAGAAAAGAAAGAGAAAATGAAAAAAAAATGAAAAAAGAAAAGGATCAAAACAAATTAAAGACATCAAGTGGATCTATCTTTCGTAAATAATGTAGACTAGTGTATGAGGCACATTTTATCCGTGTGTCAAATAAACATTGGATATAATTTAATAAAATGGTTGGGTTTTAATAGTATAAAATTGATTTTTATTTTTTGTATTATCTCTGTAATTATTTATGATATATTTATTAAATTTATGATATGTCAATAAATTTCAAAAAAAAATAATTTTTTTTATTAAATACGGTTACGCTCAACATTTTAAGTCACCTTATTTTAACCAAATTGTAATTTATTTTATATTCCATTACACAGCGCACGGACATTTATGCTAAACATATATTTTTTTCTTAAAATTAAAAATATTAAGAACGTACATTTATTCGTCGAACAAAAAATCTCAATTTCTATAAATCCTCCCCAAAAGCCTCAACATTATGAATCAAGCAAAACACTCTCTTCCCCCATGGCTCCTCAAAAACTTCCATCACTATTAACCCTATGCATTTGTCTCTTCTTCTTCTTCAGTGTTAGCTTATCAATTCAATCAAACGCAGGATTAGAACAAGAACACACATGGCAAGAAGCCTTTGAAGCCCTAGGCATTGCATGGAACCCTGACGGAACCCTAAACCGGAGCATCACAATACCCATGGTACCGGCCACCCCAACCGTGGACGATCCGAACCAACCCAACCCACCCATCGCCCTCTCGATGGACCTAACCGACCGCCACTACCGCCTCTACCGCCCCATCGACATCCCTAAGAACAAGAAGCTCCCCCTCATCATCAACCCCCACGGAGGCGACTTCGTCCTCTTCAGCCTCGCCACCGTCGTCTTCCACGACTTCTGTAACAACGTCACCGCCAAGCTCTCCGCCATCATCATCGCCATCGACTACCGCCTCGCCCCCGAGCACCGCCTCCCCTCGGCCTACGACGACACCCTCGATGCCATCTTCTGGGCCAGGGACCAGGCACTAGGGATCCGCGGCCGCCACCCCTGGCTCGAGTACGCCGACTTCTCCAAGTACGCTCATCGGCATCTTTTTTTCTATAAAAAACTTTCTTCATCTGTTTATCAGTGACCCTGCTAGAAAACCTTTCCGATTTTATTTCTCTAGGGTTTTCATAATGGGCACTGGGGCCAGCGGCAACATCGCCTTCCACGTCGGCCTCCGGACGCTGGATTTCAACCTCTCGCCGTTGCAGATCAAAGGGTTGCTCATGAACCAACCCTACTTCGGCGGGGTTAAGCGAACTCCCTCCGAGATCAGATTGAAAGACGACCCCATGGTGGCTCTCTACGTAAACGATGTCCTGTGGACCCTGGCGCTGCCGCCCGGGGCGAACCGCGACCACGCGTTCTGCAACCCGATCTCCGGCGGGTCGTATTCGGGCCGGGTCCAGAGGCTGCCGAGAGTGTACATAAAGGGCGACTACGGCGATCCGTTGGTGGACCGGGCGACCCTATTGGTTCAACATCTGAGGAAATATGGGGCCCAGGTCGTATACCAGTATAGTACTGATGGTCCTTCGAGTGGTGCCCATGGGATTGAGCAGAGGAACAGTACATTGGCTCAAGAACTGTACGATGGCATGAAGAACTTCATTTACTCCATTAATGGAGGAAATGATGATAAAGCAGAAGTTAATTCTGAATATTATGCTGCTTTTTAGCTTGTTTTAAGAAAGTATGGCTATGGAGAGAGCCTAAATAAACTGCTTTTTCGCATGTAATATTCAGGATATCCTCTTCTATAATAAATTAATCCTTTTGGGTTATGTGCTTCATTATATTATTAATTACATGGACGGAGTGACTATTATATCAGAACGTGCAAAAAAATGCCAACACTATTAGTTACCTATGATAACATTATTTGTCACTATAAAGATTTTTAAAAAATCTTTGTGAAAGCAATCTTTTCTCATTTAATATATACAAGAGAATCGGACGTACTCGATGCATGTGTAAATTAAAAATAAAATACTATGTTTCATAAACTAGTGTATGGGGCACATTCTATGCGTGTGTAAAATAAACGTGGAATATAATTTAATAAAATGGTTGGGTTTTAATACTATAAAATTGATTTTTATTATTTGTATTATCTCTTTAATTATTTATGACATATTTATTAAATTTATGATATGTCAACAAATTTCAAAAAAAAAAATTGATTAAAGAAATATAAAGTAGAAGAAAAATTGAGAAGAAGAATGTGGGAGAAGAAAGAAAAAAAAAAGGAAGTTAAAGAAGAGGATAAATTTCAAAGATTATAATTAAATACACCAAAGAGAAAAGTTAAATGCGCTTACGCTTAGTATAATAGTATAGATATGAATAATTGGTATACTAGACCCAGCAATGGCTCTAAATCAATTAATCAAACATGGAACTAAAAAATAAAAACTAACACAAATGGGCCTCAACTGTGGGGCCTCTTTTACTAGCTAGCCCATATATTTTGTCGGCCAAATTCATCAAACCAATGGGTTTTAAAATCATTTCTTAATTTACTGTTTCTATATTTCATTATAATTTGTCTAATACTAACAAGTATATTTAAGGCTGAAACTAAAAGAAACAAAATGAGGCTGTGTTCAAATAACTGAAAATAGCTCAAAAATAGATATTCATGAAAGTAATAATCTCAAAAAAATTATTATTATTATGAATTTAAAAATTCTCATTTTTCATCTAATTCTCAAAAAGGCCATTTAGTAAGCCAAAACCCTCTCCAAGTATCGTAGGAGCAAGAGCCTAGTACAATTTGCATGATACATATAATTTTCAGATTCATATCATAATTTCTTTTCTCTTTCTTTCCACATGCATACGAGCTTCTCCTCTCTCTCTCTCTCTCACAGAGAGTGTGTGTGATGCTGTCATGCAAGGAAACATTAACATGCAAGAATAATTAGAATGATCTCTCTCTCTCTCTCTCAGAGAGTGTGTGTGTGATGCTGTCATGCAAGGAAACATTAACATGCAAGAATAATTAGAATGATCTCTCTCTCTCTCTCTCTCTCTCTCTCTCTCTCTCTCTCAGAGAGTGTGTGTGTGATGCTGTTATGCAAGGAAACATTAACATGCAAGAATAATTAGAATGACCTCTCTCTCTCTCTCTCTCTCTCATGCTGCCATGCAAGGAAACATTAACATGCAAGAGTACAAGTAATTTTGTAACCAAGTAAATCCAACATAACTCCACAAACTGATCATCAAGATCAAACACTTCATATTATCACCAAATCCAGATACAGATCATAATACTCAACTCCTGATCCTGTTTTTTGTTTCAGCAAATCACTCAACTAACTAAGTTTTTATCATTCTTCAAGCTACCAAATTCATCAAAAACTAACTATACTCGCAAACCAATTGGAAAACCAGCAACAAAAATGTACCATATTTCTCAAAAACCCTCACATATTCCTCAAAAAATTGTAAAAATATAGCACATTCTTATCCAACTTACTGAAGATCTCATCCTGCAGAAGCTCATCAACACCGGGCCTCTTCCCGGGCTCCATAGCCAGACACTTCACCACCATTTTCTGGAAACTCTTCGAAAACTTAGTCTTCTTCTCCAACTTCAGCTTCATAAACGGATTAGCCATACAACCCGAGGAAACAAATCGGGCAGGTTTATGAGCTTTAACCATTTCGAAATCTTTCAACTTATGCTTTTTCGGGAGCTTCTTTTTCTTGTTTATCTTCCTCACAATCCCATCCAGGGCCTCTCTGCTCATAACCCTAGGCCTGAGCCCGCCGAAGGCCAAATCCAGGGCCGTAATCCCAATCGACCAAACATCGGATTTCGCCGTGTGAACAGGGTTTTCGGATTCATAAACCTCCGGCGCGGCGGCCCAGTTGGAGATAGAGTCGGAAGACGACGACGATGACGACGCTGTCAGTTCTTGATCGACGTTCAGGTCGAAAGCAGTAGCTGAGAACCCGAGCTTGATTTCGGGCTTTCCGTTCAAGAAAATGCGGCCCGAACTGATATCTCCATGAGCAAGCCCGTTTTGGTGGATCACCTTAAGGCCCGTGAGGGCCTCTTTCAAGATTATGGCAATGCAGTCTTCGGGGAGCCCGCCGGGGAACCGTGTCGCCATGATTGACTTCATCGAGCCCAGCTCCATGAACGGGAAAACAACGCAGATATAGTTCTGGTGAGAGAAGACTTTTCCGATCCCGACGATGTTTCTGTGATCTGGAATTGCGGCGTTTCTGTTGATTCGGGCTCTCAGATTGTTGAAAGCTTCGGGCTCTGTGTCCGGGTTGATGTACTTCACGGCAACGAACACGTCCTGAATGTGAAGGGTTCTGTAGTCCTCGTGGTGCTCGGCGATGTAGGCCGCTTTGTAGACTGGAATGGCGGCGGAGGAGGAGCTGGAGGGGGCGGCACCGGATTTTCCGATGGGTTTCATTATGCGGTAGCGGTGGGGTTTGCCGGCGTCGTCGTGATGGAGGACGGTGGGGGGTTTGTAGGGTGGTGGAGGGCTGAGCGGCGGTGGTTGTTGAGGTGGTGGTGGAATGCGTAGTGCTTGGAAGAGATTCTCCATTGAAAGAGGTTCCATTTTCTTGGGGAGATTGGGTCGAAATTGGATTTTCTGCTTTGCTTATTTTGATATATATACATTGTTTTCTTTATCGAGCTACAGCTGGATGGGGTTAAAGTGACGGTTAATCAGTCTCTCTCTCTCTCTCTCTCTCTCTCTCTCTCTCTCTCGTTTTCTTGAGCTGCAGCTAGCGGCAGTTTATGTGACGGTTAGTGAGTTGCTCCCTGGGTTCAAGAATTACAACACCTCTCTCTCTCTCTCTCTCCTGATTTAGAATCAATTTGCCACACTTAACTAGTTATATGATGTGAAATTTTGTTGATTTTGTAGTTAATTAGAGGTCCTCGTTTAAGAAATAGTAGTGACAAAAAAAATGAATAATAATAAAAACATAACAAATATATATAAGTTATAAAACTTTCATAGCGTCACTAATAATATTTATTAAATATAGTGATTTTCTTCTTATTTGAAATACTTGATTGGAGATAAAAGTTAATATAAGTTGCCTTTCTTCAAAAATAGTGACAAGCCTATCATCACAAAAAACAAACAAAAAATGTTGCTATAATTTTTGCTAATATATATATATATATATATATATATATATATATATATTAGAAGTGTGCTGCAAATTGTCAATTGAAGCGACTTGAATATAACGTAAATACAAGTTTCCGTGTGTAAATCCATGCGAAATTGTCTCAAATTAATTTCAACAAAAATTCTAATTTAATATTTCAATGATAACTCTTTTTTTTATCGGGTTACTCAATAGTTTAATAGTGATAAAAATAAGTATTTTAAATTTTTAATTGTCACTGGTTTACAAAAATTGTTACTATAATTAGCCACCAGATTTTCTTTGAGAGTATAGGTATGTTATTAATGTTTAATTATGAAAACTTAATATTATTCTTTTGTCACCAAGTATATTATTATTGACAATATTTACGCTGTCCCATAGCATATTATCATCCTTTTTTATTTTATTGTGTACGACATCAATCATAGAACAAGCATAAATCCACTAATCTAAAAGTGCCCTCTAACGAGTACATGGGAAGTTCCCTTAAATCCTAGTAAGTAATTAAACAATAAGTTTACAGAACGAACCAAATTGATATACGCCCAACTGAATTACAAATCACTAAATAAAAGTACGACAATACATAAAATAAAAATGCCGGCATCATCACATATACAATCTTACTATCCACAGGAATTGTGTATTTTCTTATATACATATATACACACACATACACACACACGCGCGCACACAGACACACACTACCCACAAGTATATACCGTCATGATTCAAACTCCAAGTGATACTCCCGGCCCCTCTAAAGGAGGGATACATGTCTACCACAACATGAACTGTGTATGACAACCAGTTAAGTATCATCACATAGGCCCTGATTTAAAATACAAGATTATTCAATAGATAATCATCTGATAAAAACTTTGAATATCCTCTCTGACTTGATTTCACCATGACAGCCATATTGGCATGCTCTTGTTTAAGATCGATTTTAT
This sequence comes from Petrea volubilis, assembly GCA_026212405.1. Classification (NCBI taxonomy): domain Eukaryota; kingdom Viridiplantae; phylum Streptophyta; class Magnoliopsida; order Lamiales; family Verbenaceae; genus Petrea; species Petrea volubilis. The sequence continues at coordinate 16,769,727 of CM047875.1, forward strand.
GTGCTTGGAATAGAAACTATTGAAATTACATTCTTTGAAATGGCTAAAAGAACACCTTCCAAAATTCAGCCCGATACTTTGGATCGTTTGCTACATAACCGTGCTCATCAATAAATGCGATGTGTAGATAACGAAAGAGAATAACTTATGATATGAAATTTTTTTGAAAAACTCTCTTTCTTTATCTTAATTGTTCACTAACAAACGTGACATGTATTAATAAGTGAAGGAGAAGATGTAGTACGATTACGTAGCAGAACATCTGAACTGTCAGCTCGGAAAGCTCTAGTTCCCCTCAGTCAATGCTAATTGCAGTGCGTGCTCCGCCTCCTTGATGAAACGACGAGCCAGTTGCTTCTGCCCTTGCCGGTATACTGTGCTGGCCCATTTCTTTCTAAACACAAGGCAGGATTCATAATTTGCTTTTGCGTTTAAAAATAATGATGATAATGAGTATGGATAATCACCAAAAGCCCCCTAAAATTGCCCCAATTACAAAAGACTGCCTCTATCTATTGAAATTATAATTAACACCCTCGGCGTTTACTTCACGCCTCAAGGGGGTTTTTGGTGATTGAGGCAATAGGTAGATAAAAGATAACTCAACTGTACTCAATTATAGTACCTTTTCTCATTATCTGGAATTTCCCAGTTGTGGGCATTCTTGAGTAATTCAGCATCGTTCTCTTCTGTCCCTGAACCGTCTTCAAGTTCCATAATCCTTTTGCATGCATAAATTAAGGTAAGAGCCAAAAATGGAAGTCATAAAACAATCGCTAACACAAATTTATGCCAAGAAACAATGAATCACTGCTGCAACAATTTTACATCTTTCCAATTATACACAGCAGGAACAATTTTATCATTATAAGGACATTATTTCGAAACCATCAAATAGATAGTTATGGGGGAGAATGAGAGAATGAAATAAATTCGACTTCAAGATATCCATTATAGAGGAAGTCATAAACCATAATGGGATTAATAACTTGAGGTAAAATATTGGGAGAAATTACTTCATGTTAAGAAGATCAACGAGCAGTTGTAAAGCGCCCGAGTCCCCACATGCCTCCCATATAGCTGCTCGAACTTCAGTTTCAGATGGTTGTGTCTCTCCTCCAGATCCTACAAGCTTCAACAACAATTATAGAATTCAGTAAACTCAGCTCAAGTCGACATAGAAATAACTAAACTTTTGTCCAATAATGGTATTTTTGTAATTTTACTTGCATATGCACCACTTTAACAACCTGTTCACATTTTCTTATGGTAGCTTCGCTGTGATGACTTCTTGAACTCAATGGGTATGCTACTTCACAACTAATTGATAGGATCCAAGAAGTGACACATCCTTCTCAAATTTACACAAATCTCCCCACTTGGGATCAAAATTACACATACCTCCCCTGCAACTTATCTCCAACTTACACTTACCCCCTTCGATTGTTCATTACACATAGTTGGATGATATCATTATTCAAATTTTTATAAAACTTCCCGAATTTCTCTTACATATATATGATGATTTTATGCAAGTTTCTTGATAAATTTAATTTTGATCACACAACAGCGGTCAGAAGGGGATATTTGTAATTTTTGAAAAACTAACACAAAACATCTCCATGCAGGATGTTATCGCAGGATGTTATCCGCATATATCATGTAATTAATGAGAAGAGCAATAGCAAAGTTAGTGCCAATGTAGAATAAAATGCTCAATTAAAAAAGAAATAAATAAATAATGCATCAGAAATACAGGTAAGAAATTTCAGACGAGAAAGCGCACCTCCTCAAGTAATGAAGAAACCTGGTAAAGCTCGTCTTCCTTCATGGTTATTGTTCTCAAGGCAGTTAAGAACTCTTCAGGGAAAACAAGTTTATTTACATAAGAGGGCATCTTGCGGCACCCACTCCAACTATAATTGAACCCCTCATTGCCAGTGCCCTTGTTATTAGTCCCTCCTTGCAATGTACTTTCAGGGAAAAAACCATTGTTTAGCAAACTTCTAGGCAAGAGACATCTTAACTCGCCTTTCTGTAAAAACAACAACAAAATAACACCAATGATGAAAATGCTTATTTTATGTGTACAGCAAAGCTTGTTTTGTGCGGTACTAATCGACCACCTGTGCTTCTAGAAGCTGCATTTTGGCCTCTGGAAAGGGCGCATCCGAAATAGCTTCCATGGGGTAATGAACCTGGGCCATTTATGGATGAGAAAAAGGTTTACATTAAACTATTAAAGATACAGCATTAACTCAGACAACAAAGCAACATACCCAAGCGAGAGAGAGAGGGAGAGGGTCCAAAAAGAAGCCCAAGTAAGAATCATTCTCAGCAAAAAGTAAAGATTTAAAACGAGCAGAGAACAAAAGAAATATAGAAATTGATGTAGGATTACGTACCATAAGATAGTCATCCGGGTTGTCCTTTATGACAAACCCATAGAGGTACAGAAGTTCCTGCATCAAATTTCAATCGATTATGGAATGTTGGGAGGGTTGAAAAAAAGCTTCTAGTTTCTCCAATTGTTTATTTGATAGTCTCTAAAGGTTCACCTATGAATTGGTCAACCTCTTAACAAACAGGAATATTCTACCTCGTTGTTATTTTAATAGGCAATAAAGAGCACGATCAGAAGTTTATGAAAAATAGCATCCAAGAAAGTTCGACAAGATTCAGCATACCTCATTCCCCTTGTTACCATAGCTGATGGATATCTCTTTCTCAACTTGGAGAGGAATGTTCCCGGCTGTAAAAAAATACCTAGTTAACATCTTGCCCTAACAAGTAACAAGAGAAGTATAATTAAGTGCTTTTCAGTAGCATTTGTCACGTGGGCCCCTTACTAATAGTGTTCAAAATGATAACAATTATGAGAAACATCAATTCCGAATGCGGCTTGAAATTAACTCCAAAAGAACTTTGTGTGAAACAACTTGGAAATAACCAGTTCTAACATGCTAACAAGATTTCTAAATACAATTTCGAAGTAATTTAGTCAACATCTCTAATAAAACTATATTTAGAAAATATACTTGAAAATAGTACAACATGCTTAAAAGGGCATATTTCCAGCATGACAGAGAATTATATTTACAGAAGATGAAGGAAATTAAAAAATAAAATAAAATCTTACCGGACAGAAGGTACATAGAAGAAGGGATGCCAGTGGTCGATCCTGTTACATCGACTTCCCATGTTGCTGCTGCCTTTAAGTCTAGACAAGCAGAGTTATGAAAGAATGCCACAATGAGGAATGATTTCAAGAAATGAAGGAAAAAAAGTAAAAATAAAATGTCACAAAACGATTGATTTCCAAGTATACAACTCCGAATAAGCCAACTGGTTATAGTAAACATAAAACAATCATTTGCAGTTAACCAGATTACCATGATTGCAAAAGTCAATGCCTGGCACAAGACCCTCAACCCATATAGTCTCCCCTGCTTGCGAAGTGGATTCAACTCCGGAAACTTGGTTATCAGAGTTATTTATTTGCAGAGCTGATTAATCACAATCATCCAAATGGTTTATACACATACGTATATGGACAGTACACAGTTGGAGCTAATGGCGATCAATCTTACTCTTTCCATTTTCTTCTTTGACCAACTTTTCAGCAGAAACATGACTGCTGCTTGTGTTATTTTGCTCTTCTTGAACTCTTGGAAACACATAGGAACTTGGAAAAGGAATATTCAGTGCACGAGTCCAAAATATGGAATTTGCCCTGTAATGATGTCCATTATTCACTATCAGCAGTTTATTCAAAGCTTAAAACCTACAGGATTAGTTGTATGAGATTTTCGGTACATTGCATGGATAGAACTAGAAACTGGTCTAAATCTTACCAAAGGAAGTCTTCAAATCTCACTTCACTGCCAAATCCAACGAGATAGAACTCAGAAATTTAGTAGTGCTAAAAATCAACTAATATTACACATTCAACCATATAGGAAAGAAATTTAGGACAAATGGTATGCCATTGTGCAGAAAAAGCACAAAGCTGTGCATAAATGAAGGAGAAATAGTGTAGTTTAAGGATTGAACGCACCTTTCTGGATTGCCATCAAGAGCCAAAAGCTTCTCCGCCAATTTCTTCACTTTATCATCAAATAGAGACTTCAAATTTTTCTTCTGTTAAGACAAACCTGTCTTCAGTGACATATGCTGAATGGTAAATATCAGGAAAATGTAAAAAGTGCAAATCATCAATGACAACCAAGAGCATGTCCATAAGAAAAAATCAATATATCAAAGAATCTTCTCAAGATTGCAACTGTGTGAATTTGATAAATGTTAATGCCAGGCGAGGATCCAGCAAGTACAATTCAAAAACTTAAGACAATCGAATACTTTACCTGCAGTTCAGTGGCCCGATGTAATGTGGTTCCCTTTAGCTCTGAAAGCTCGTCATCAGTAAACCAAAGTGGGTTTCCAAATTCAGTTGGAAGCATATCAAGATACCTGAGATTTATATCCGAAGATGATTATTTTATCATTCAAACAAAAACAACACTCAATTATGAGATATACTGCCCAAGTCATACACGAAGTTTCTGCCTCTTAAAGAAGAAAAAGTAAAAGTTACAATTAGCACATACGGCTTCCATGAAGAGTTCTTTCGTAGACGTTCCACTGTTAAAAACAACATCATCAAGAATCGATCGTCCACTTCTCCTTCATCAAACATTGACCTACATTCAGGTCCGATTAGAGGATCTTGCAGAACCCTCATAGGAGTTATTGCCAGATCTAGTGGAACCACCAGCAAAACTCCTGAATAAATTTAAAACAAATGAATATACAACATACATGACTATTTGATCTGCAATCTATATAAATCACATCCGTAAAGAAGTTTCTTTATCCCTCTCTAAATGTCATTGTTTAGATCCGTATAAACTTAAAAATTGTTATACTTCCCAACCTCAGAAACACGAACTCTTTGCAGTCCCCAATGTTACTAAAAAAAAAGCCGTAGCTCTTTCAGTAGCTGGCGATTCATATTTAATATTTGTTATTACTACATCACCGAACTTTCAGAATACGGCAAAATAACTTCAGAAATTTGCAAAGCCCCAAAAAACATTGAAAAGTAAAACAAATCATGTTTTAAATGCTTCTCCTTGTGGAGCTCCACTGTATTAAAATACAAACACTCAAAACTGCCAGTTAAGTGCAAGAATGGATGAACTGAATCAAATAAAAGGCAAAACTCCATGGTTTACCATCAGGGAGGAAATTAGATGAAAAAATTCCAAACCCTTTACTCGAGTTGCAGTATTTGATCTTGCAACCCCGTAGTTCCGCTCCGTTCACCTGAATTCAAATACCATTTTCAATAATTATTAAAAAAAACCATTTTCAATTTTTTTTAAACAAGTTGTAGATATATTTTAAGTAAAAAATCAAAAATAAAAAACGGAAAATTAGTTCTTGGAGAATTTTTTACATACCTTAAGCCATTGAAGAAAGAGCTCGAGCTTGGCTTCTTCCGGACCCGTCGCCATTGTTGTGACGCTGCGGAGACTCTGGAGTAAACAGCTCTGAATAAAGGAGCGACTTCTTTGAGTTTCACTTAAGACCCTAAAGTTTGGGGAAATCGTTGAAATAGCCCCTACACTTTTGAATAACTATGGCAACTCTAGAACTCGTGACCATTGAATTGGGATTCATAAAACCAACTTTATGACTAAAAATATTCTAGCAAAGTAACAGACATTATATTATTATAACTATTTAAGTATGGAAGAATGATAACATTAATAATACTCCATAGTATAATATTCCATTGTATTACAACCTTACATTTAATTAGTTTAGTTCCATTTTAGTTTCTCAATATTTTATTTCAATATCATTTTAACTTTTTAAAGTTTCATTTATGATTTTACCTAAATTTATAAATTAGTTACACATTAGTTCCTTCGGTGAAATTTTAATGAATTTTTGACTGAAATGGTATCTCGTAACAAGTATGTACCCATTTTAAATGTCAAATTATCATTTTTTATGGTTATAATACGATTTAGATTAAAAATTTTAAATTGCCAAACAATAATAAAGGTGGAAAAAACTATCATAGTCAGTCAAAGAATATAAATGGAGTAAAAAGTTAGGGTTTTTCTTCATCTCAATTTCTATTATAAGGATGCAATCAAGAATCCATCTTTACAATTTTTTTGTATTGAATAATTATGGAATAACAATTTTGCCTTTAAAATAGGCACATACTTGTCATATAATACCATTTCAGGCAAAAAACCATCAAAAAATTCACTAGAGGGCGAACGTGGAACCACAATATAGGTATGGGGACTGTAAGGTTATAAATTATACTTTATGGTATAGTGTTACTAAAATTAAATATTGAGAATTAAATATAATATTTGCCCTATTTTTAATTTGACCTTGTTTACAAGTTAAATTATTTATAATTTGACTCATTTCAAATCCTAGTATTTACAATGACCTTGTTTACAAGTTAAATTATTTAGGCTACGTTTGCTTTCCGAGATTAGCCGAGAAAATGCCTTCACATCTCGGCTAATCTCAGCTAATTTATTGTTTGGTTGCCAAGATTATAATTGCGGGCCTTCACCTAATCTCACAAAGCCCGCAATATGATGGCCTAATCTCGAGATTATAATCTCATTGGAGGAGGGTGAGATTGAGTCTTGGCTTCCCTATACTTTACAATATGTAATTTTATTAAATAAAAATAAAAATAATAATAATTAATATTATTATTAATTAATAATATTATTATTATTAATTATCAAGGGTAAATATGTAATTGTACTCTAATCTTACTTTGAATCTTATTTAATTGTGGATACCAAACGGCCACATACGCAATATGTACGATCATCCTACTCAGTTAATCTCAGTTAATCTTGGATACCAAACAACCATTATAATTAATCTAAATCTCGGCTAATCTTGAGCCAAGAGACAAGCTCCAATTAACGAATCTCGCAAAGCAAACGCAGCCTTACAAGTTGACCCATTTCAAATCCTAGCATTTACAATGACCTTGTTTACAAGTTAAATTATTTACAATGACAATTATTTGCCTTCATTTGTGCTGCATCAGAAAATATAAAATGTCATATGAACTAAAATTTATCCAAAAATAACATAAAATTCACAAAGTTGTTTGTTTTCTTGATCAAATTTTTACGGATTTTTTGGAATTTCTCTATCATATTTGTGATTTTGTTTAGTTTTAGATTTGTGGACATTTTTGTGATGATCAACCGATTCATCACTCTTGATGGGTTTTCAAGAATCGACGATGATTGGATTGGATTCACCAGATTTAATGTAGTGTGTCATGCCCTTGCTATACTCTTATTCATTTTCTAACTTCTCTCCAAACTTGGACATGTTATAAATAAAGCCCCTCCACCTATTTATAGACTTCCACCTCCTCAATAGATGATGGAAATCGATTTGATCCAACGATTATGAGAGATTTCTCTAAAACTCTCAATTATGCTTTTACACTTTCTATAACATCCTAGCACTCTCTATAAACATTCTATACTTATCTATAATATTTTAGACTAATCTATTATTGTAGCATGATCTAGAATATTCTAGACTCTTCTAGAGTCTTCTATAATCTTCTAGAATCCTCCATATTGTTTTAGAACTGTTTGGAACCTTCTAGATCTTTTTAAATTTACGTATAACTCTCTAGAATATTATGAAACATTCTAGAATCCTTTTGATTTGAACCTTCAAACGTCGAGTGAACAAGAAGAACCACATATTCAAAGTTGTCATCGAGGCTTACAGTTGCGGTCCGTGGCAGGTGGCTCTCGAGGGTTCAGAGACATAGGGCTTTTGTTGACCTCTTTGGCACAACTAAGGTATGTTTTTATACTTTCAAGATATTTGATGCATGTTTGATTTTCGAATTCAAACAATTTCCTAAAAAATATTATTTCATTCTTTTATTTATTACATGTTTTCATTTATTTGGAAATAATAAGATTGGATTGATTAATATTTTTCCTTAATATCAATTACCACATGTTCTAAATCTTGATGGGAAATTTAGATAGAAATTGATTGATTGTTTTTCATATTATTATTAAATACATGTTTCACACCTTTATCGTTTTGGTAAATTTTACTTGAAATGATTTAAATGCATTAATCACGTCTAGAACTTGCCTTAGTTACAATCCTGTTTCTGTTTGAAACTTTAGTTTTCGTTTGGACTTTATTTATTTTGCTGAAATTAAGATCATAACGGTTCCTTCCATTTTTATTATCAATATAATCGTTTTGAACGTGATTTACTAGGCTAGAATCAAGGCTACAACGACTCATTCCTTTTTCTCGTCAATATAGGCGTTTGAATTTTTACTATTTAAAGGAGAATTCTCATTCTTGTGAAATAGTGATTGAGTGAGAGTCTTATAGTTGAAACGAGAGTATTAAGTTCAATATCAAAATTCTTACCATCATACAATTCTTATTTGCTTGTGTTTTTTTTTTTTTTGAAGGACTTTCGAGGAGAAGAGTGAGATTCTAAATACAAGAATTCCTTGAAAGTGAGTTAAGTTGTGAGGTATTGCTAGATCGTGGAGTTGCCGTTGCACTGAAGGTTCCAGCTAGGATGTTTAGTGGACGTTTAAGCATGCTACACGAAGGTCTTGACAAAAGTGTTCAACTGCGAACTAACCTCCAGAACCAACCACACTATCTCTCTTCAGGGGTTGGTTGAATAGTTTATTGTTTCTCTCTTTATCGAGAGTTTTTAACTCTCGATTGATATTTACCTGTTACACTGGAATATATATTATAACTGTACTAATACCATTTGTTATTAATAGGTTATCCTAAGTGAAAACTTGGGAACTGGTCGTAGCCCAATTGGGTGAACCAAGATAAATTTCTGTATCGTTTTATTGTTTTGCATATTTTATATCATTACTTACTTTGGTATTGTCGTTGATACTTTTAGAACCACTAATATTACACATTTAATTGGCATATTTGAAATTCAATTATGTTTAGGGTAAATTACATTTACCTCCCTTAAGGTATACCCCATTTACAAAAATATCCCGACATATTAAAAATTACAATTACCCCATTGAATTGAGGGGGTTCTATATTATATCGGTGAAAAGTCAATTTTACTCTAAGTAATTTAAGCAAAATAATAATAATTATAACTAAAATAAAAACCCTAAAATACCATTTCTTTATTTTTTTTCTTTTTTTGACATTTTTTTCTTTTATTTTCTGTTTTCTATTTCTCCTTAACTTTTTTTTTCATATAAGATCTTTTCTCTCTCTCTCTCTCTCTCTCTCTCTCCCTCCCCCCCTCTCCCCCCCCCCCTACCAAAAGCTTGGTTTGCTTAAGGCAGCAGACGGCAGCCAGGCGATAGCTGATGGGCCGTATCGGCCCCCCCTTTTAAATCTCTCTACCCCTCTCGATCTCTGCCCCTCTCCCCCCTCGATCCTTTCTCAACTATGGCGGGAGGCCAACGGTGGCAGGGCGGCAGAGGGCCGTGGTGGTGTAGCAACCTTCTCTTTCTCTCTCTCTCTCACTTTCTCTCTTCTTATCGATCCGTCCCCCTTTCCATTCTCGATTTCTCTCTCTCCACTTTTGGGTCTCTCTGCGTGGGAGCAGAGGTGGACAATTAGAGATGTGTGTGTGTGTGTGTGTGTGCGTGAGAGAGAGATAGAGGACTTGGAGAAGAAAATGAGGGAGAAAAAAGGAAAAAGGTCGGGAAAAAGAAAAAAGAATTTATTTAATTATATATAATACGTATTATAAATTTTTGTATTCATAAAAATATAATTTATAATATTATAAGATATTTTAACTTATTTTGTATTTATTAAATATAATTTACACATCATAATTATATAATTTAAAGTATATATTTATAACTATTTGCATATATTATATAAAAGATTTAATTATTTTTAAAAGTATTTAAATATGTATAATATTTTTAAAATTAAATATGTATAATATAACAAAAAAAAATTCCTCAAAGACAAAATAGTCATTTTAATATGGTCAAACATTATTCTTGATTCTAGAATGGTAATTTTGGAAGTTCACTTTTTTGGCTGGTAGTAGGTGTAATTTATAATTACCCACTCAATTTAAGGGGGTAATTATAATTTTTCATAGGTCGAAGTATTTTTTGTAAATAGGGTATTTCTCATGGGAGGTAAGTGTAAATTGTTCTTATTCTTATATGAATTTAAATAAGTATTGATGCGGGTCGAATTTCAAAGCGATCGAGTGGGTCGGTTACTTCGATAGAATTTGACGCAAGTGGAATTGATCAGGAAAATGACCCGTAACAAGGGAAAGACAACGTGAGCTAGTAGATATGAGTCTCGACTAAGATCATTCGATGCTTAAGTAAAATAATCGGATTGAGCAAGAATTTGAACAAAGTAAATAAATAAGATGCAATTAATGTCCCCTGTTTACCATAAATATGGGGGGTATTTATAATTTGATCATGTAGATCTTTCCTTATAGGGCCACTAGGCTTGAGTAGGACATAATGTAATGATGTGACAGTGACCCACAAACCTAAAGGCTTAATCTAGTAGCATTAGATAACTTTCATTAATGAAATATGGAGTTAGGTGACTTCTACATATTTTGAGCTGACAGGATATTTAATGCTAGCATGAGATGACAAGACGTTGGTTGAACTGCTTACTACCTTATCGAATCGGACAGTCAAAGAGCAACTCGTTTGACCAATTGCCCCGGAGGTGCTCTTGGTGGACAGGTCATGCAAGTGACATGTGTCCCAAAAATGTCGGGTCGAAAATATTCCACATCAAGTATATTTGTGATTATTTTTACCAAAAGAATCCAACACTTACCAATTATTAAATACAAGATAGATTAAAAAAACAATTCAAATAAAATAACAAAAATAATATATTATCTACAATATTTATCATTTACTTTAATGGTTAAAAATTTTGACTCCACATAAATTTTAAAAAACGATCATGCCTTAATTATACTAAAATTAATATTGAAATCAAACATATTCTATTATTATATAATTTTTTTAATATATTTATTTATCAATTTATGTTACAAAAAATTAATATTTTTATCAAATTATTTTTTATAATAGAAGGTTATGAAAATATATTGAATAAATATATTTATTTTAGTCACGAGGCTAAATACTCGTAATAATACTAGTTTAAACAGCTCAAAATTAAATCAAAAATTTCAACAAATCAATCCTTGCGCAACAAGGATTAAGAAGATAGCGTAATTGAAATATATGTACTACATATATACAAAACCATGTCGCTCGTATTGTTTTGCCATCACATATAAAAATAATTTCTCTGTTCCGTTCGCTTCGACCTTTCAGAAGAAAATTTTCGGCGTTTTTTTCTCATTCATTCAATCTCAGGTATCTTGTTTGTTAAGAGTTTAGATTTGTGATTCATCACAGGGTTTTCAAGAATCGGCGATTATCGCATCGGATTCACGCTGTCGAGGGTTCCGAGACCTAGGGCTTTTTTGGTTCAAGTATTTGTTTATTCGGATTAGTTAGGTTTAATTGCTTTTTTTGTTTTTTTTTGTTCCCTCGATTTGTGTAAATTATTCGCTATGCGATGGATTGTTTTTTCGGGAGGTTTATGTTTCGATTCAAGAATAGGAATCTTGGGATCCACTGTTCGTGATGCACGGGATTTCTGGATTTTTCTGATGTATTGTGGAAAGTTATTGCCCAGGCTGTGATGAAGATCGGATTTTTGTGGACTTTTTTATCCGCGTCTGATATACGGCTTTGATTTTTGTGGTTCTTCCATCTCCAAAGTGCAATAAATCTGTCCAAAGATATATTTGTCTGCACTTCGCATATTGAGCCTCAATAGATTGTGCGGACAGTATGGTTGGATTTTTATGGTTTTTGTTCGTAGATTATATGCTTGCTTTGGTGGTTGGACCCAAAGATGAGATTCAGATATTGGTGGATTTGCTGAGTTATGAGTTTCTTCAGTTTTTACATGGTGGAAACAAGAGGCTTTATGGTTTGTACTGGAAGAAGTTGGTTCCCTTTTTGATTAATCTGTTATTCTGTCTTTGTTTAGTATCCCGTAATGGAGGTCAGGGCAGCAAACAGAGTCTCGGTCTATAGTCGACTCAGTGGACAGCCTGTGAAAAACCAAATCTGTATCTTTTGGCTTCAAGGGAGATGCAACAGGAACCCATGTAGGTTCATGCACAGAGAATCACCACCTCCACAAACAGAACAGTACCAGTCTTCACCATCTAATGACATTCAGCAAAGGCAATCCAGAAAGTTGGCCTGGAGGAATCCTAACCATTCCACCCCAAATACTGTTACCATTTCAAGTAACAAAAGAAGCCCGATCGACAGTGCCAGCAATCAGATCACCCAACGAAAGGTGGTGGTGGATTCTGGAAGAAAGAATGGTCACATGAACGAAGAAAAGGCCATTGCTTGCAATGGGAGTGATATTGTTATGCAGGACCAGCCAAAGGTTTTGACTGCTGTACAAGCTGAACCTGAAACAAGAAGTGTTCAAAAAGCTCAGCGAATGCAATGCAAGTACTGGGTCACAGGCAATTGTGTCCATGGAGACAAGTGCAAGGACCTGCATTCTTGGTTTTATGGTTCTGGATTCACAATGTTGACAAAGTTAGAGGGGCATAACAAGGTGCTTATGAGACACATGAATTGTGTTTATCGTTTATATGGTGGTTTATATGCTAAGAGTATCTTTCACATGAATATGCTCAGTATTTAGCCCTTTGTGTATTATAAGTTTTACTAAAGCGAGTATTTTACACTACTCAGGCTATAACTGGAATGTCTCTCCCATCTGGCTGCGATAAGCTATATTCGGGTGGAAAGGACAGATTCCTTCGAGCTTGGGACTGCAACAGTGGTCAGGTTGGGATTTTATTCCTGTCACTGCACACTATATATTTTTCCTTAAGTAAAGTGTCTTATTCATATGATTATTCTTGTTGGGTTCAGTGTGTTGGTTCTGTAGTTACTGATGGTGAAGTAGGTTGTATCATTGCTGAAGGCCCATGGGTATTGGTTGGGTTGCCAAACTCTGTGAAGGTATAAATTGTTTCTTGATTGGTTACCATGTTGTCATGAATTAGGTCACTTTATGCAGTTTTGAGTCCCTTTATGTGACTTACTTTTGTTGGTCATACAGGGATGGAACCTTCAAAATCATGCCGAGTTTTCTGTAGATGGGCCAGCTGGTTTAGTTCATAGCATTGTTGTGCAGAATGATATGTTGTTTGCTGGAACAGAGGTAACTTCCGGGCCCTTCAGTTGGTGTTTTCTAGCCTCTGTTTCTCGAAATTATACTCTATACCAAGTTCATCCATTGGTTGATTGGAGATTCATGAATGTTTGTTAAGGGTCAAGTCTAATGTGGATTCTGTTTTTTTCTGAATGAACCTTTACATGGATGCAGGACGGTACCATACTGGTATGGAAATGGCATCCCGAAACCAATATTCCTCAACCAGCTGAAATGCTGAAGGAGCACAAAGCCGCTGTGCATTCACTTGTTGTAGGGGCTAATAATAGGCTCTATTCTGGTTCGAGGGACTGTACCATAAAGGTATGTTTGAAATTGGAGTTTTTTGAAACAACTTATCCCAAGCCTCACTTGTCTCCAAATTTATCCTGTATATTGGTGAATGAGGGTAATGTCTGACCAGCTTCATAATCTCCTGTTGACATAGTTCCACTTTAGGCGTCTGTTACACGAGATATATAGTCCAGAAATATTTATTTATATTCCATCTTTTTCTAGTCTTTTAGTCCTTTCCTCTGCTTTCTGACGTCTTCTAAATATCTAAAATTAATTCATTTCCTTACTCTCTTTCCAGGTGTGGGACCTGCAAAATTTGCAATGTGTGCAGACACTATGTGGGCATACAAGAGATGTTATGTCTATCCTTTGTTGGGACAGCTGTTTGTTATCTGCTTCTCTTGACAAGACACTAAAGGTTTGACTTTATAATTTCCTTACATCAGCATGTTAGAATCGCTTGGAAAACTCACTTTAACGCACTCCTTTACATGCTTCACTGCAATTTTTGTATTTCTTTCGCTTGTGTATACAATAGATTTGGTCTACAACTGAAAGTGGGACCATAGAGGTGATCCATGAGCTTAAAGAAGATTATGTAAGTGAAATGACTTTAACTTGACAATTACATTGTGCTTTCGTAAAGGTTCACTTTCGTAATGCTTTTAAACATTTTTATGGTGTTTCAGGGGGTGGTTGCTCTCTGTGGCATACACGATGCAGAAGCTAAGCCTATCCTGCTCTGTTCATGTGGTGATAACACTGTCCGCCTCTACGACTTGCCTTCGTGAGTATCATCAAAACTGGGATCATTTCTTTCAGATAAGCTTCATCTCCCCTTTGCTTAATTAACTTAACTAATTCTGTACATGTTATAAGATTCGCTGAAAGGGGAAGAATATTTTCGAGGCGCGAAGTTCAAGCGATTCAAATTGGAATCGAAGGGCTCTTTTTCACCGGTGATGCGACTGGGGAGATCTCTGTCTGGAAGCTGGATGGAGCTCCATGCACCACTACACCATCATCATAACCGTGCTTACGAAGAGAGAATGTTGTTTCTCTGATCTGATTTAATGCCAAATTTTGCAAATGTTGGCGTTTGTGGAGATTGTGATTTTGTTATACGACGTCTCCACTTGTTAGATACTCTTTTTTGACATGGATGTAAATGAGCAAACGCCATGAATGTTTGCAACGCATTTTTGAAATGTAAATATTACATTGATTCTTTCGAAATGTTAATATTATATTGAGGTTGAGCAATGTTAAATTGAGCCTATTCATAGGCAATATTGTTGGAATGGTCAATTTGGGGTTCTGCAATTGTTTTTTCGTACATCGTTTTGTTTAAATTTCGTTTTGAATTCGCTGTGAGGCTGCGATGACTTTTCTCCTCATCTTCGAAAGAGGTGTCTATTTGACATCTTTCCTTGAAACACATTTTAGTTAGTGGTCTAATCTAAAATTCTTGTATGTGTGTGTGTGTATATATATATATCAGAATATTTTTGAAAAGTAACATATTATTGCCCTTTTTTTTGTATAGTGATAAAAATGAGGAGGGACAATAACAAATTGCCATTTGAACTGTGGCTATATTTGCACTTTACTAACTAAATATTTTCGTTTATACTTTACTTTCAACATTCCACGATTTTTTACACCTTGCCGCGTCTTCCCTATTTTTCAATAGAAATGTTTAGTGAAAAAATCTTAAAAAATACATGTCTTCTATTCCATTACAAATAGATAAAATGAAAAAACACATAAAATTTCATTGCTAAGTTTTCTACTTTTGGGCATGCTCTTTTTCAGTATATTGTTAGAATAATCAAAGCAAAACATATATGTAAAGGATGAGTTATTAAAAAGAAAATTATGCCCGTAGGAACGGTGTGCACCAGCTGCTAGTTTTCATTAAAAATAGATATTGAGATGGTAATTTGTGAAAATTAGAGAGTTCGATAGATAAAATATAAAGAAATAAATTAAATTGATTAAATGTAAAAACAATCATAGTTTGGATAGCATAAGATCTTTAACTTCTATCCCCAAAAATAAATAAATATATAAATAAATAGAGAGAGAGAGAGAGAGAGAGAGAGAGGATTTTGCATGAATTAAAACCCACAAGAGCAAAGTCGTTTTTGACAGTTTGGTCCAAAATAGCCAGTCAAGTCACGTTAACACAATCGTGCCCCTTTGCAAAAACCGCCAAACTTTAAAACACACACACACACGAAAAACCTCTCTCATCCCCCTCGCTCCTCGCACTCCTCTAAACGCACGTTTCTCTCTCATCCTCCACCACCTCATGGCCTCCACCTCCCCGCGGCGGCGCACGGCGGAGACACTAGCAACCGCCTCCTGGCTCTGCGCGAGCCTCCTCTCGTTCGCCCTCCTGTTGAGCTCCCTGAGCACGGAGGATACCGATACGGTGACGATGATCAGAGGACGGCAGCTGATCAGCCGTGCCTGCAACGAAATCTACGTCGTCGGAGAAGGTGAAACGCTCCACACCATCAGCGAGAAGTGCGGCGATAATCTGATTGTCGAGCAGAACCCGCATATTCATGATCCCGATGATGTGTTCCCCGGACTGGTTATCAAGATCACGCCATTCTCGAATTACAGGAATAAGTAGTTTTTCTTCTTTTTTTTTTTGAATTAAATTATTTTTTGTTTTGTGCTTTTTCTGGATATTTTGCGACGATTTAGTGGATTATAAAGTTGTTGTTAATGGTTCATCTGATTGCATCTTTGCTTAATTTGACGGAGTAATCTCTCTCTGTCTCGCGCGCGCACACACACACAGTCTGTCTGTCTGTCTCTCTCTCTCTGTAGTACAGTTTTTTCTAGTGGTGGCAAAATGGGCTCAAACCCATGGGTTCAACCCAATTTAATTGGTTTTGGGTTGGGTTGGGTTTAAAAAATTTATAATGGGTTGGGTTGGGTTTGGTTCCAATTGGGTTAAGATGGTTTTGGGTTTATATTGGGTTTAAAATGGGTTCAAATGGGTTTGGAATGTGTGGATTTATAATTTGTAATTACTTTTATTATCATCACTCACACACACACTGCACACACATTTTCACACACACACACACTGCACACACACACACACAGTGTGTGAAACTGTATGTGCTTTCACACACTGTTTCACACACACACACACGCACACACAGTTTCACACAGACACACGCACTGCACACACACACACACAGTGTGTGAAACTGTGTGTGCTTTCACACACTGTTTCACACACACACACTGCACACACAGTGTGTGAAACTGTGTGCAGTGCGCGTGTGTGTGTGTGTGTGAAACTGTGTGTGTGTGCAGTGTGTGTGTGTGTGTGTGTGAAACTGTGTGTGTGTGTGTGTGTGTGAAACTGTGTGTGTGTGTGTGCATGTGTGTGAAACTGTGTGTGTGTGTGTGAAACTGTGTGTGTGTGTGTGTGTGAAACTGTGTGTGTGTGTGTGTGTGTGTGAAACTGTGTGTGTGTGTGTGCGTGTGTGTGAAACTGTGTGTGTGTGTGCAGTGTGAAACTGTGTGTGTGTGTGTGTGTGTGTGTGTGCAGTGTGTGTGTGAAACTGTGTGTGTGTGTGTGTGTGCAGTGTGTGTGTGTGTGTGTGTGAAACTGTGTGTGTGTGAAACTGTGTGTGTGTGTGTGTGAAACTGTGTGTGTGTGTGTGTGCAGTGTGTGTGTGTGAAACTTTTTGATTTTTTAACTTATCAAATAATGAAATAAAAATTTGAATTGATGATAGGAATCGATTTAAATTGGTAGCTAAAATTTTTTACATTTTTCAAAGTAGTAGCAATAATAATAATAATAATAATAATAATAATAATAATAATAAAGTAAAAAATAATGATAAATACAATCTTCCAACTATAAGAAATACACATTTTTTCATTTTGAAATTTGGATCCATTTGGGTTCAACCCAACCCAACCCAGACCCAACCCATCTTGAACCCATATACTTGAACCCATTTTGTACCCAACCCATATGAACCCAACCCAAACCCAACCCAACCCGCCCATTTGCCACCCCTAGTTTTTTCTGATTCCTTGCTTGGAGCCAGATTAGAGAGATACTTTCTTTGATTTAACAATGGTGGAATTTGGAGATTTTTAGGAGGTTTTAAAATAATATTTCAAGAATTTTTTTCCCCTTCAATTCTCTGATTAAAATTTTATTTTAATTAATGTTCGGTGTATGCAGAGACTCCAAAAATATGAGATATTGAGTTCGATTTTCCACAAAAATTTGTTGATGCCGGTTGATATTAGGCGATTTATTTGACGATGATTGATAGTCAATAATAATAATAATAATAATAATAATAATAATAATAATAAAAGAGAATATTTAATTGGAAGTGAAATATTATTTATACTTTACCGGATTAATGTTGTAGCGATTTTTTCCAAGTTTAATTGGATTCATCATCGAACATTTCTTGTTTCCAAGACAAAACTATTGAGTGAATTACAAAGGCAACTCTCAATTATTAAATTTCGTTTAATATAACAAAACAATGTTATGTGAATATGTCACTTGTTAATTGTGCCTTTCTTGCTTCTATTTTTTATTGATATGTGTAACTTGTATGATACCATATTATATAATTATAATTATAATTTTATTTTAACAAGAAATATCCAAATCCTTCTTCATAATCATACTGCAAAATTAATGTTAATGGCTCTGTTCCTGTAAATTGTAACCAACATATTATTATTATTATTATTATTTTGATAAATCTAACCAACATGTCATGATCAGTCTTGAAAGAAGATAGGATATGTAGAAACAGGGATGAAAAATTATTGGTAGGAGTAAATGGTAGGTGCCAAACAAGTACTAAATCAGGCTATTTTACACACACAGCACACACCAGGAAAGAAAAAACTTTGGTAATCCAGTACGTACATATATATATATATATATATATAACAACACTCAATTTTATTTATTTAATATTTGCCCAGAAAGTTAATTGTAATTGATTTCGGACTCATCAACAATAATCAGTTTGGGATTCTCGCATGATGGACATGCTCCGCGCTTTTAAAGGCGTGAGGAGTATAACGTCAAACCCATTCTCGCATGATGGACATGCTCCGTGCTTTTAGAGGCGTGAGAAGTATAACGTCAGATCCATTAACAATAATCAAAGACGGAAGGAGGAGATTGATAGGAATAAGCGAACAATCGTCTTCTTTTCATTTCAATTTATACAAAGTCGTATATATTACTACCGAAACCCTTGTTCATATTGTCAGATAAGACCGGAAAGGAACGTAAAATTATGTCAAGTTTTTTACAGGAAAGTGTTTGATTTTATCTTATAAGCTCTCAATACTAAATATATATATATTTTTTTCCAATATCACATTTCTACTCTCTCAAAAAATATTTAATTCAATTAAATTAATTTTACTTCAATTTTTGTGGTGATCATTGCACTTAAAAAAAAAAGCTATAAGCTCTCTCATTTTTACCAAACAGAATTACAACCTATAAGCCCTAAAAACATCTTATAAGCTATAAGGTTTTATTTTATCCAAACACTTTAAAAATTATTTTTTTAAAACAAGATATGGGAGCTTATAAGCTCTAAAAACATTTTATGAGTTTTACGAATTTATAAGCTCTTTATAATAAGTTTAGCCTATCACTCTCTTGATAAGGAAACAAAAATAAAAAGAAGGAAAAAAGAAAAGAAAGATATATAAAGGGGTGCCAAAATTTAAGCACAATAATAGCATAATTATTAATGCAGTTAATTTTGGTCTTTGTTAAACCCTCCCATAAACCCCCACTAACCATCGTGGACCCTGAAAACAAGGCCATTAAATCAAGAAAATTGTTCTCACCAAAAAAAAAAAAAGAAAGAAAAACAAGAAGATTGTTTACTTAAGTGTGGGACGATGTTTTTCCGGGGTTTGTCATCAAGATTAGCACTTATAAATCAAGAAAAATGTTTGCTTGATTCATTATAAATTTAATTTTTGTGTTAAATTTCGTGTGTAACAATTCTGTTGGTAAATATTTCGTCTACGATTGTTTCTTTTAATTTTGTTTATACTAAATTCCGTTGCTAATCCATTGTAAATATTAAATATCGATGCTTTTTCTGTGGTGTAATTAATAGGTGAAGTTACACTGTTTAGGGATTAAAAAAAAAATGTACATTAATTTTTTTTCCGAAGAATAATGATTATGTTATGACCGTTTTTGTACACGTTCTTGAAATTAAAATAGTGCTCCGAGAAATTCTAGCATACATTCAAGTCGATTGAACCAATGTTAATTAACTATAATCATGTAGCGAGTATTTCGTACATGTTATGTGATTGATGTATAATTTTGAGTCATGATTCGCCGTAACGGTCACGAGGAATGGAACGGAGTCCACCGTTTTGATTCCGTTGCAAAGTCGCGAAATCGTTGCGGCCGTTCTACATATTTTAAAGTTTAATATGTATAGAAAAACTTTAAAAAATTCTAAAAAATAATAGAATTATATATAAAATACAATGATTTAAAATTTATTAAATACAAATCAATTTTATTATTAGTTTCACGTAAAAGGACGAGGGAGTCCAAAATCATCAATATATGTCTGATCATACTACCGTTTTGATCGCTTCAATATTCCATTCCAATCGTTCCATTGACGCAACAAAACAAAAAAATAGTGAAACGAACGTTATAACACCGCGACACCTCCGCTCGCGACAAACACTGAGATAGTGAAATGGAGGCCGACATTCTGGTTCTGTTCCGGCTATTCCGACTGTTGTCGCAGTATTTTGGCGAACCATGTCCTGGATAATTAGATTGTTGTGAATAAGTTTTGTGGTGGATAATTCGATGCAACACTGTGTACCATGCGATGCTTGTGATTATTTTTCTCTTAAGTACTACATTTGAGCGTTAAAGTAGGGGGAAATTCTATCTCCTTAGTAGAAATCAGTGTTAATCATGCCCTGTAATTGGTTAATGATTTAGAGAAAATAATCAATTACTTGATAAATATATTATATTTATTATATAATTTATTGAATTTGATCAAATTATGTTCGAATACAAATTTTTCAAGAGATAGATACGTGTGTGTATATAAAATAAATAATTGATGAAATTACACTGTTCGAGAATCCAAAATAAATGTACATCAACTTTTTTTGGAGAATAATAATTATGGTATTACCATTGTGCACCAGTTTTTGAAATTGCAATAGTGTTTGGGAAAATTCGAGCACATATCACAATGTTAATTAATTTATACTTGTTATAAAATTAGGGTAGAATTTAATAAGAATGATGAATCACATAAAAAGTTATTAATATTTGTTATAAACAATGGGCCGTCTTAGCTCAGTGGTAGAGCGCGTGGCTTTTAACCACGTGGTCGTGGGTTCAATCCCCACAGACGGCGTACTCATTTTTTGTATTTTCGTTAACCATAAAAAAAAACGAGTTAACCTATATGATAATAGGGTTGTACAATGAGTCGGATTTGGAGCAAATCTGAAAATTCGAACTCAAATTTTATAGGATTTACATTCAATACTACTGAGTTTCGAATCGAATAAAAAGTCCGAAACCCAATAAAAAAATTTGATCTAACCTAATAAAAATTCGATCGAATTAACATTAAAAAAATTGAAACTTTAAAATCAAGTAACAAATAAAAAATTATTTTTCATGTAAAAAACATTTAATGAAGTAGAAATCATTTTAAAATATGTATGAAAACTAGACATTATTTTGTTAAAAATATTATCTTGGAAAATAAAAATAGTGTGTTATTAGGTATTATGGTTTATATATTGTATTATATTTTAATTTCTTTTACTAAGATTATAAACATAAGGTTATTTAGTTTAATATAAAGTTCGAAATCGATTTTTAACGAGTCAGACTGTTAGATTTTATATTCTATCAATGTATTTCGAATTATAGATATTTATAATCGAATCTAATTCATTGAATCTTTTAGTGCATCGAATATAGTAAAATTTTCGGATTGGATTCGACTCGAATTAAATTCCGCTCCATTGACAGCCCTAGACCAATCCGTACTCAAGTTCATATCATAATCTTGCTGGGCCCAGCTAATTTTGAAGCCCGAATTGGATCTGTAGGACTGTGTAGAGTGGGCTTTGGACAAGACTAGTGTACGCCCAACCCAAATCATGGGAATTTTCTTTTTTCTTTTTCTTTTTTTTTTTGGCAAAAATTAGGCTTATTTATATACGTGCTCAGGAAACTACTCCATTATATTTTCTGATTTTTACCATCTCAAAGTTTCATCAATAAATTCTACTTTTTATGTGTATTAAATAAACATCAAATAATTTCAGTATTTTCATATGCTTTTTACCAAGAATTCGAGCTCTAAGGGTTATTATTAGGACAAAATATATTTTTTTTATCACTTGAAATAAACAACTAGTGAAAACATAGTGATTATTTCACTATTTACTACTCGTATATATATATATATATGTGTGTGTGTGTGTGTGTGTAGTTCATATTATGGTTTAACTTGTTATTAATATAAATTTTTTTTTGTAGTGTCCATTAATTATATATAAGCCAAACAATTGTCAAATAGGGTTTAGGCGGGTGGTGTTGAGCTAAAATTTATGTGTTTTTTTGAAAAATTTAAATCTTGCACTCCCTCACCAGGGTTTGGAGAGGTGTTTGCCTCCACTCGACTCGAGTTTATGTAGAGTAAAATTTAAATACATTTTTTTTCCAAATTTTAAAATTTATCATCTCCCTAATTCATAGAAATACCTTTAATACTTTAGAGAAATTTGATATCGTCAGACAAATTAAGAATTTTGACTCCATCCCTAATTTAGGCCTAATTGCTTAAAAGATATATGGTGACATCAATTCTCAATATTTCCATTTTCAAAATTAATTGTAGCATCAAAATCACACTTGGGACAAAACAAATCCATAATAATATCCACTACCAATATATCTTTTTCGGCAATAGATACATAAAATCACCTTTGATTGTGACCAAAAAAACTATATTAAACCATTCTAATGCGCCAAAAAAAATAAATAAAAATGGTGAACATGGTATATCGTGAGTATATTCATTTGCTTTTAACCACTCAGGCTACAAACATAGATAAGAATGGATGGAAGCCACGAAACATATGAATGGGACATCTAATTTAACACCACTAATATTATCTAATATTTTACATGTCTTACATTGCATGTCCTATTTTGAATCACCATACAACTCTCTCTCTCTCTCTCTCTCTCTCTCTCTCTCTATATATATATATATATATATATATATATATATATATATACACACACACAAAAGTTTTCAAGACATATATTGAAAATGATATTCGAAAATAGCAAGAGAATTTATGATAAAAATTATATTTTTTTCGAAGACACTCAAGAAATACTAGCCCACTAATATTTATATGGATATAATTGTATCGATGTAGAATTGGAAGAAAGAAGAGTTGGAAGGACAGTCATCTACTCAATTTCAAATAGACCTATAATTTGTGTGTGTGTATATATATATATTTAAAATTTAACAATTTTGCTCCTTAGATAATATAAATGCCTTGCATATTTTATAAAATTTCGATATCACTTCCTCAGGATAAATATTTCTCACTTTTAACTTTATAATAAAAGAGAGCATCTCAAGTGCACGTTCACCCTATCACAATATAGTGACCAGTCACCTACCCTATAAATAGGTCTTTATTTTCACATTTTCGAAGTAAATTCACTATTCTTTAACTTTTGTTGTAAATAGGAGATATGAGGAAAATCTATGAAAATATTAGTGAATTTTGGCCCAACTCATCCCAAAAGATAGTTTATAGAGTAAGGATTGTCGAGTCACGATAAATCTCACCACATCTTGGTACCTAATACTCATTTGGATGGATTTAAAAAGAGTACATCTCGAGCCGTATTTTTTATAGTAGACTTTTTTTTTAAAGTTGAACAATTTTGTGTTTGGATACAATAATTAAAAATATTATGAAGAATGTTTTTATTTGAAATCATTTTGGATAATTTTTTTTAAAAAATATCTTTTTGACTTTTTTTTTAATTTCTTAATTTTACTTCGTTTAAAAAATCTATACAAACACAATTTTTTTTTTACTCTAAAGTATTTTTTTTTTATCAATATAGGAGATAGTTAATACCGTGTGATTGATTCTAACTCAACTCCCATATGCTAACTCGTAAGGTGGGAATTGTCCAGGAGCGTGAAATTAGTATAATAGGATTCCAAAAAAAAAAAAAAAAAAATTTCGAATAGTACTTTTTATAGTAGAATTTATTTATTTTTTTTTAAATTTAAGTGATTTTGTATTTGAATACAATAATTAAAAGTATTTTAAAATATACTTTTATTAAAGTTACTTTGAGTAGTTTCTAAAGATTTTTTTTTTTTTGCTTTTTTATGCCTTCTTTTTTTTTTTCTAAAAACTAATACAAATATAATTTTTTTGCTCTAAAGTAATTTTTTTTAAATAAGTACCTATCTTTTAAAAAAAATATATCCAAATGAATTCTTGCATGTTTTAATAATATATAAAAATATTATAAATTTGAATCTAATTTAACTTATAAGTTAGTTCATGAAGCGAGGATCGCTCCCATTAATGCAACCTTGACCATATTTGGATATCTAATCGAGGTGAAAAAAATAGTTAACAAATATAAATATCACATATTTAATTTTAACAAGTGGGATTACTAAATTGGTACCAACTATTGGCTTTTTACTTTTGTAATTGTTTTCATGTCTCCTCCTATAAGGCAGTTTTATAATGTGCAGTTTTATAATGTGATAGATTTAACGCGTGTCATTTTAAAGATAGAAAAATGGCCATAACTCCCATTATATATGGCCCTCGCCACCCCCGAAAGGCCTCCTCACACTCACTCAGTCACATGCTAAAAATACACACACTCACACACACACTAGCGGGCTACTTGTGACTTGCTTGAGCCACTCTAAGGTTGAAGGTAAGCAAAAGCGTAGGGTCTTCTTTCAATATTTTGACACTTTTCTTTGCATTTTTTACGCAATTCCTAGTTATTCTCATACTCTTTCTGAATATTAATCATCTGCTTCTCCCGTTCCGTCAATAAATGATATATTTAGGAATACCACAAAAAAAAAAGAAAAATTATTGATGTTTTTGTTATGAAATGTGTATATTCATACAATTTTTACTCGTGCTTTAGTAAAAAAGCAAAAATATGCGTGCGCGTGCGTGTATGTGTGTGTTTGTTTC
The DNA here is from genome assembly GCA_026212405.1 of Petrea volubilis. Classification (NCBI taxonomy): domain Eukaryota; kingdom Viridiplantae; phylum Streptophyta; class Magnoliopsida; order Lamiales; family Verbenaceae; genus Petrea; species Petrea volubilis. The sequence continues at coordinate 16,794,684 of CM047875.1, forward strand.
GTACGCATAAAGTATTTTCGATAAAAATAATCAGTTTGAATTTTGGGATGTAATTCGATCCGCATGAAAGTTCGCGATGATGTTGATTAACTCATAATATTAGTTAAGCATTATCGGGAAAATAGAAATAACAAACGTCCTTTAATTCATATCTTGAACAGCATAAGAGAAGAAAATAAAGTTAAAAGTTTGAGAGTGGCTTTAATTAGGACATGTTTGCTTTAAACTATCTTATGTTGTTTAATAACTTCTTTTAGTACTAAGAATTAAGATTATACAATAATCCATATCCATAAACACCCTAAAAGGCAAACTAGGTGGGGTGGATTTTTCTATATGAGGTCCACGTGTCCAAAGCCACTTTGACAATGTCAATTGGTTGGCAAAAGGCAGTACATTTCGTTATCCAATGCGGTGATGCCACGTGGAAATCCTAAATGAATATACAGTGGAACACATTTAAATGGTTTGAATATTGGATGTCATTATCAATAGTAAATTCTAATATTTTTCAAAAAGGGAGAGGAAAAAAAAAAAAAGGAGAGGTGAGGGGTGAAAGATTGCTACACTTGTGTATTATCCCCCAATGAATATTATGGCAAAATTAGAAAAATAAAATAAAAATAAATATATGAATATAAGTGGTTAACATGAATAGAACCAAAAATTAAAATTCTTCTTATTGCTATATATATATATATATTAGATTATAAGATAAAAATGCCCTTTTAGTTAATTATTCTGGTTGATGAGTTGTTGAGAGTTTTTTTTTTTCCAGAAATTTACAAATAATACTTTATTAAAGTTAAAGGGTATATTTAGAAAAAATAATAATAAATACAGTCTTAAAATGTGAGAATGACAAATATTTTGAAATAAATTTTTCGACTGAAGTGACAAATAAAAGGAAATAGGGGAGTAATAATCAATTACCTAAAGTTAGTTCATTTATGATAACATGTCCGCAAGAGAAGAAGAAAATATACATTAAAGTTTTGTTTGATTTCCATCTTGCCAAATATATATATATATATATATATATATATTCAGCTTCCAAATTAAGCACATCTTATTTTCTATATATTGTTAAATAAAATATATCATTCTAAATTGTTAAACCAATAATATGGATGTTTATAATATATATATATATATATATATATATATATATAAATTATATCACCATAACAAGAACAAGCAAAACATAAAATTTAACGTAAGACGGCCAATGACATAAAAATTCATACAAGAAGGACGTGTAATATAAAATTTCAAATCCCAACAACGGGAGTATTAATCTGTCGAATAATAATGAATAGTTTATTATATTGTATAATATATATATTTTTTTGTATATATATTTGATAATTATTATAATAGTCTGAGATTCAATCAGAAGTAGTGATATATGTGATTGATTTGTAATATATCATCGCTAGATATATTGTTGCTAAAACTTACCAAAATAAAACCAAATCAAATTTTAAAATTGATGGCACTTTACCCCCGCACCAATTACAATTTCCAAAAATAATAAACCAGATTTTGTGATTGGACCCTATTTTGGGGGGCAAACACACGTGGCTACGCCATTCGTATCTTTCGGTTTGATAAACCGCGAGAATCACTGATCAATTACAATCTACCCCTAACTCCACACACACACACACACACACACACACACTTCTACATGCAAGCATACAATTTTTGTATCTATATATTCATTTTTCCAAAAGCTAACAAAGTTAGATTTTTTCTGGGTTTTTCATCTTCCAACTGAATCTTTATTCACAGGGCGTTTCTGGGCTGTTGAGCTTTTATCAGATTTTGGAGGTAACTTTTATGTTAAAAAGTTCATTTCTTTTGTTATGGAGGCCCGAGAACTGTGACTCTGTGTGTGTGTGTGTGTGTGATTTTGGGTTTCCTTGCATGCTTTTCTGTTAAAATAGCAAATTTTAATACTTGATGAATACATGGTGCTTCCCTGGAAAATGAAATGTGAAGTTTAGTTATTTTATTTTATTTTTCATTTTGTGTTGTGAAGTACATTTCCATCCATCATATGAATGTTTCAGAACAAGTATGAATCATTTACGTCATTCATAATCAATTGTTCAGTACAAGAAACCACTGTAGAGCGATATTGTGAGTCTCGTGGTCATGGGATCTCTGCCTCGCCATGGGAAAAAGGCCCGGTCGACGAATTTTTGTTGTTGATCGATGAGGTTCTTCTTTTTCACTCATTTTAGGTGGGAAAGTCAATTAGTCTGTATAATCAAGAAATATTGAGTTTGTATAGGAAGGGAAGTTATATCAGTTCAGCTAACTATTTTGGCCTCAGCTGATGCAGATTATATTCAATTTTAGTATCCTAATAATAGATAAATAACTTGCTCAAATTGCCAAATCAAAACTTAGGAATCAAGATTGGTTATAAAACTTGATTTGGGATTTGTTAATTGTTATGTAGTATGTAAAACTCGTGCCGTTAGGTCTCCCCTGAGTTTCATATGTTCATTCTCAGGAATTAGGATTTTGTGTTAACACTTATCTGTCCCTTTTGTCTGAATTCAGTTCTAAGATTATATGTTGTCCTCGCTGGCATTTTAATTGCTCGATCGATGCAGGATGGTCGCTTTTGGAAAGAAATTGAAACAGTTACAAGTTCAAGAATGGCAGGGGTACGCTGCTCAAGGGAAATTTTTGCCATACTTTATCATCTAAGTTTTATCTAGTTTGTGTAACATCATCTAAGTTACATAAAGATCGAAAAGTGTTGTAATTCTTTACTTTAGATACTATAAGTGTGTTTAATTGTAATGCTAATAGTCTATCATCTTTTGTTGTATATAATGTTAACTCGCTTAAGGTGTATATGTTTCCTATCAGCTACTATATTAACTACAAGTTAATGAAGAAAAAAGTTAAGCAATACGTACAACAAATCGAGGTTTCTGAGCAAAATCGTGAGCACATCCTCAAGGATTTCTCCAGGGTCTTGGATAAGCAGGTACCAAATCATATGCCTTACAGTAGAATCTGAGTTTCATTTCACACACACACACACACACCTACACCTGTCTGTGTGTGTGTTTGTTAAGGTGCATCTTGTTTCGTTTTTCATGATAATCTCAAGTCCTTTCTGATATAACTGCAGATTGAAAAAACTGTCCTTTTTTTATTGGAACAAGAAGGGCAGCTGGCGAGCCGGTTATCGAATCTTGGCGAACAGCATGATGTGCTTATTCAGCACAATGATGCCAACGGGATACCTGCACTGCAGGAAGCATATAGAGATGTGGGAAGGGATCTTCTAAAACTCCTGTTTTTTGTAGAACTGAATGCTGTTGGACTGCGCAAAATATTGAAGAAATTCGATAAGAGATTTGGTTATAAGTTCACCAATTACTATGTCAAAACTCGTGCAAACCATCCCTACTCTCAGTTGAGACAAGTGTTCAAGCACGTGGTAAGTCGAAATTTCAGTTTTGTTCTTTGAATCTTTTAACAGGTTAGTTCTTTCTACTTTCGGCATTTAGTTTTAGCAATAATTACAGCGCCCCCGCTTGTAACTATACACAAGCGTACAAATATCCTCCTCCTGGTTTCAAAATCGCGCATACTTCCCTTGTAAATTATGTTAGATGATGCAATTATTCATTCTTAATGAACTTTTCAAATACTCTTGGATATATGGGTATTTTACCAAGTTTCTTGATAAACTTTCCAGTTTTGACCGACTTTTGACAGTAAAAATTGATAATTTGTAATTTTCGAGCCCTGATGGGTAATTTATGTAATTACACATAGTTATAGGGGAGGATGGTGTAACATGACCACTTTTTCTTAATGTCTTCTCAAGGTGCAACCTGAGGATTTTGAGTGGTAAGAAGTTTAAATTCATTCTTTCCTTTTTTCATCATATCTGAGAAGTTGAAAAAAAAACACATGCAGGGTATTTCAGCAGTCGTTGGCACTTTATCCCGGAACCTTGCGGATCTCGAGGACCACCAGGAGAGCTTCATCTCAATCTATGATCAACCTGCCCTGTCCCTCCCGGTTTTTGCTCACATCCATTTATAAATCAGAACTACTGAAATTACATACTTTCCTTCTGTCACGTTCCACGTAAATCCTACCTTTTAATTACCAGCGATATGTCAATTTTAGAATTTTGCACGTGAAACTTGTTTGAAATGAATCGCAAGCACACAAGAGCATTGAAAACTTCAAAGAAAGATATTTTTCATTCTCTTAGTTTTTCTTTTTCCTTGCAGGACCCCATCATTGAGTCCATAAAATCAGCAGTTGACAGGTTAACTAACTCAACAGATTTCCTCCAGTATTTAGGAAAACACGCACTTATTCTCGAAGAGGAATTGCCAGCTCCATCGGACGACGAGGCTGATGAGAGATATCATTTCATGTCTCTTCTTCTAAACCTGGTGAATACATTTTTATACATGGTGAATACTTATATAATCGTCCCGACAGCTGATAGCTACTCGTTGAGTCTTGGAGCTGCAGCAACTGTTTGCGGGGCTGTTATTGGATCGATGGCTGTTGCTCAGGTTTTCTCCTCGGTGTATTTTAGTGCGTGGTCGAACAAATCATACATGAAACCTCTGGTGTTCAGCAGCATTGTTCTTTTCATCGGGAACACCTTATATGCTCTTGCTTATGATCTCAACTCGATATACGTGCTTCTGATTGGTCGTCTATTCTGTGGGTAGGTAGTGATCTTTGTGTCCGGACCGCAAAGACACTCTCTTGAGCTGAGCAACATTTTTGTTTGCAATTTATGCTTCAAAATTCAGAATTCTTTTTTAAGTTTTTTTTTTGTTTAAATGCTATGTCAGATTGGGATCTGCGAGGGCTGTTAATCGACGTTACATCAGCGACTGTGTTCCTTCAAAGATGCGCATGAAGGCTTCTGCTGGTTTCGTTAGTGCAAGCGCACTTGGAATGGCATGTGGTCCTGCTCTTGCGTCTCTATTCCAAACTAAGTTCAAGATCTTCAAACTTACATTTAATGAAGATACTTTACCAGGATGGATTATGGCTTTGGCATGGCTCGTCTATCTAATTTGGTTATCTGTGTTGTTTAGAGAGCCTTCTCGTGGACGAGAAAGTGGACTCTACACAACAGGAGCCCAATAATGGTATGTGAACCCTTTGATTTATCGAAAACTTATTAGTATCTGGATTGAACTTAGTTATTTTCACTTTGTATTGTAGGCCTTGAAACTGGTGTTTTAGATAATGGTATCTCCCTCTCCCAACCGTTGCTTTCGAGCTCGGTAGAGAAGCAAGAAGACGAAGACGAAGACGAAGATGAAGATCAAGAATTTGAAATCAGTGAAGAATCTTCTGAGGATAGCCATAAACCTGTCACGTCAGTTGTGTCTGCATATAAGTTGCTCACACCATCCGTGAAGGTCTCTTTTCCTCTTGTGCTGATTTAACATGTACTTCCGGCAAGTACTTTTTTGATGTTGTGATGATCTGAACAGGTAATGTTGTGATGATCTGAACAGGTACAGTTGCTCATATACTTTATGCTTAAGTACGCTATGGAGGTTTTACTGGCTGAATCAAGCGTCATCACTACATACTACTTCATATGGTCATCCAGCAATGTGGCTATTTTTCTTGCGTGTCTTGGACTTACCGTCCTTCCGGTTAATGTTATTGTCGGAAGCTACCTCAGCAACATGTTTGAGGAAAGGTATATATTCATATATTTAATGTATTTACCAAATGAATAAGTGAAAGATTGGTTATTTTGGGATAGTTACACTACACCCTGAAGTTTGTGTAAATACACTTAGACCATTTTAGGTTTGTATAATTACAAAAAACACCCCTTTCGTGGACTCTTGTCTTCCAGTTAGACCCCTCTTATGGTTTTCATAATGACTAAAACTACCCTTTCTGTCAACTTTTGTTTTGCAATTACACCCCCTAAAAAAAATCATTGCAGGGGTGGTTTATTTAAGGGGGTCTAAGTGTATTTACACTACCCCTTAGGGGGTGTAGGTGTGATTATCCCTGGTTAATTTTATGTTCCAAACCAGCTTGTAAATCGATTTTTGTGTGAACTGCAGGCAAGTTTTACTGGCATCGGAACTTTTGGTATGTGTTGGCATAGTTCTTAGCTTCCACATGATAATCCCTTATTCCGTGCTCCAGTACGTGTGTTCGGCTTTAGTTACATTCGTAGCAGCTGAAGTTCTTGAAGGTAAACTCCAAATCTTCTTATCACATCCTTTCCAAATTACGCGAAACACGTTGATTAAACCTTTGATTAACTTATCTTAACGCATTTTTACCTTTTGTCAATCCTTTCCCGTGTCAGGTGTCAACCTGTCGCTCCTATCCCGAGTCATGTCATCACGACTCTCGAAAGGGACCTATAACGGCGGGTTGCTGTCAACAGAAGCCGGGACTCTGGCACGAGTCGTGGCAGATGGCACAATAACGCTAGCTGGCTACTGGGGTATGAGCAAGCTCTTGAATGTGACCCTGGTTCCTTCACTGTTGATCTGTATCTGCTCCATTGTAGCCACTTGTTGCACTTACAATTCTATGTACTAATCCCCCTCGCAATATATGTGTAATGCACGTGTACTTTTATAGCACATAGTTTGAATATTATGTACATTATTGCAAATCATCTTCCCTACGGAATGCCAGCAGAAAATTACACACACACACACACACACACATATATATAGATATATATTGTTTTTGACCTGTTTTGCTTCCATTTACGTTCAAAAGCACGCATCCATGCTCTGAGTTCTGGCATTAGCTTGTAGTTTACATGCAAAATCATTGGCTTTGTGGGAATATCTAAGTTCCCAGATCAAGGGGTGACTATATTAAAAAAGATATTGATTGTGATTTGGAGTTTGTATGAGTGTCTTATACTTCATTGAACGTGCAGGGGAACTTTATAACAAAATTGCAGTTATCTTTAACATGCCCATCCCTATGTTTTTTAAGGACAACGTTTCGTTTGAATTATACTTGTTAATTGTTATGTGCTAGATGATGATTGAGTGTCTGGCGAAATTTGGTCTTATAAGAATTGTCTTAAGCTATAATGTCCTGTGACCATTTCAATGTTCTTAACAGTTTAAGGTGAAAATTCAGAAAGGGGTTCGTGATTTACGACTAATCTAAACACAGTTACTACCAGAACACAGTTCGTAAGAATTAATAGAGGTTGTAACATAATTTTCTTATACATTTGGTAATGTAAATCATTACCATTTTGAACGACAATCGATATGAGGTGGTTGTTCTTTATGAGCACTACGTGTCAACTAGTCAATTTTGAATTAGTTATGTTATTTGGAATTAAAAAATGGTTCTAGCAATAAATATGAGCCGAGATATACATAAATTAATATTTCACATTCATGGTGTTCACTCTATTGTTGAAGCAAATGGGTATAAGAAACTAAGTAAGCTTTGCTATTGTTCAATCCATGAGAAATATCTACTCAATTGAAATTGTATATTTTCATATTCACGTTATACATATTAATCGAAACACTATATATATACTCACTCAAAGGAAAAAGAGATGGGATGATGTTATTGATGTCGATTCAAATCCTTACAATTGGGCTACAACTCCAATAACATATCTTCTTTGAATTTGGAAATCTATATATAAAAAGAGAGCGAGAGAGAATATTTGAATATGTCAACTAACTTGTTATACCATTGGTTCATCAAATTACATCACATTTACAATATAGTCCCACCAGTTAAATCTCAATTTTCGTCATTTTGTATTAAAAGAACATAAAATTGTTTGAAAGTAGGTGAACAAGAGAAGACTTATAACCCTACAAAAGATGGTGGAAAATAAAATAAAATCCTCACATTTATATGAAAAATATTTCAATTTTACAAGCTCCAAAATACGGACAAAATTAAAACAAACAAAGAGAAAAAAACAAAAAAAAAAAAAGGTTGAAATGCTCTAGAAAATAGTACAATATTCTCATAATTAGTTTTTCACTATAATAGGGAGTTGTTTGTAATAACCTAAAATTATAGGGAGATAATTGCAATTACAATCAGGTGGTAGAAGTTCGATATTATATCAAACCAGCACCAATACTTTTAACTAATTGTAAAGAAACCCCAAAACTAGCATCACAAAGCCCAAAGGAGTCTTCTATTACTGGCAAAGAATCAGAGTATCAGACCTCTCCCGTCAAGATCTCTCTTCCGAATTCCAATACTAAGACAACTGAGCAAAACCTCCGCCGCACTCCAAGTGTTTGTATAAATTCCCCAGAGAACGAGGGAACCCAGAAACCAAGCACAGCAACACCAAAGGAACAATACCCAGTTGCATTCACAAGGCGGCTTTGATGGGTTCCACCGAAGAATTGCCGGAGGGGACGCTGCAGAACATACTGGACCAGGATTCATTGAAGTGGATTTTCGTCGGCGGGAAAGGCGGCGTGGGCAAGACCACTTGCAGCTCGATTCTGTCTATCCTGCTTGCGCGGTTGCGGTCCTCTGTGCTCATTATCTCCACCGACCCAGCACATAATCTCAGCGATGCGTTCCAGCAGAAGTTCACCAAGAGTCCCACCCTCGTTAATGGCTTCTCCAACTTGTTCGCCATGGTATGGTTACTTTTGATCCCCCCACCCCCAATTTGGATTCTTGGAATTATGGGTCTTGCTTAGTTAATTGTTTGCTGGTTTTTTTTCAAGTGGGGTCGGATTGTAGAGAAGTACAGATAGGGAGTGATTTTGATTTGGAAGTTTGACTTCTTTGATGAATTATTTGGGAGATATACGAGACTTAGTTTTGCAGATGTATTGTGTTGCTTAGTTTTACAGATGTATTGTGTTGCTTGTCTTTACCTTCTGCATTGTTAGCTTGTAATCAATTTTTTGGTTTCTCTGTTGATAATTTCGTTTATGCATTTATTTGAAGTATGCAGAGATTTCTTGGGTTTCTAATTCTTCAACTCTTGAATAGGTTCTAATTTTGATTAATTCTCGAGCAATAAATCAAAGAAAGTTTTCCCCTTTTTCGTGGGGGTTGTTTTTCCTTGAAATAATCATCTCCGGAAATGTTGATTGACAGCATGCTGGTTTTGGTTTACATTGAAATTTGTTTGTAAATTTGGTGTAGCATGTAGGGTTGTGTATGTCAACAGGTGTATATATTGTTATACATGAAATTCTTTGATCTTAGACGTGCGATCGATGGACATTCTATCTTGTAGGAAGTTGATCCTACTGTGGAACATGAAGACCCTCTTGGTTCAGATGCTACTGATGGATTTGTATCAGAATTAGCAAATTCTATCCCAGGAATTGACGAGGCTATGAGTTTTGCCGAAATGCTCAAGTAAGTTTGACATCTTTCTGGCGCTTGTATTTTTCTAACTAATTGAAACAAATGCTTGGTGATCTATCATATTATTCATGTAACATTATGTGGTCTTTGTTCTAATGTTCAAACTTGTCCCTAATATCTTCTTCAGGCTAGTGCAGACAATGGATTATTCTGTCATTGTATTTGATACAGCTCCAACTGGTCATACTCTTCGGCTTCTACAGTTTCCTTCAACATTAGAAAAAGGACTTGCCAAGATGATGAGTTTGAAGAATAGATTCGGTGGCTTGTTGAGCCAGGTGTGGTTTCTCACTTACTTTTTTGTTTTACTTTTGTTAGATTTTAAAATGTCTCCGTCATAGGCTCGAGATTGAGTTGCTAATTTATTTTCCTCTAATTTAAGTTTTGATTTGTTAACAACTGCCTGGTTGGGTTGCATTCACAACCTTCTCCTTTTTCCTTATCAAATTATTCAGTTTGATAATAAAAAGTGTTAATTACAAAAACTCCTGTGGTCTGGACTGTTTTGGCAAAACCCTTTGTGGTATGAAAATTTATAAATACCTCCCTAATGTTTGGATTTTTTATTAGCAACCCCACTTGTATTCTGGGTGGTATTTGTAACACGGAACCAAAACATTACGGGTTTATTTAGAATTTTTCATACCGTGAGGGATTTTGTGATGGTGGGCCTAGCTTGGGGTTTTTTTGTAATTAATCCTACTCAAAAACTGAGTTTGGACATAGTGAGTTACCTAATGACTAGCATTGGTTTTACTCCCCCCTTTCACGTATGGATTTGAAAGGGGTCCCTCAACAATGCTTATAGTGAACGACTGGAGTATGTCTGGCTCCTAGAACTGCTTTCATGTTTTTGGAGTTTAGAATATGCTCCATACAAATTATTGAACATTACAGCCGTTCTTCTTTATTCTTCCATTTGGTGGCCTTGAAATTGCTAATTGAAACTAAAGTAGTACCTATTTACTTGCTTCAAGGGTAGCTTTTGTAGTTCTTAATCTTGTAACTATTGTAGTTGTTGCTCCGAAGAAGGGCCTCTTCTTCATATTTCAAAAGAACAAAAAAAAAAAAAAATCATCTTCTCATGGAATTTTCATGTTTGTGAGTATTCACGTATTCAATATTCCATTTGGGTTCAGATAGCTTATGTTTCAATGAACTTTTTGAAAACATTTATGTTATTTTATAATTGTGTTTTGGCCAGGCTGTTAAGTTTCAGAGGATGTTATTTTGGGACCCTAATGCATTTTGCTATGGACTAATGCTGTTTGTGGATTCTGGATTTTGATAAGGAAAATGGGAAGGGCCAAAAAATTGACGCATAGAGTACAATTGTTTGAAATCCTGAAAAAACAAAATCCTTTTGGCTGCTAAAATCCAAGGACCATACATAACTTAAAGATTGCTTTCTTGCTTTTCTCATGTATGTCCATCATGCTCTGTTTGATTTGAAGATAAGTAAGTTTTTGACCATTCCACGGCAGATGACTCGTCTCTTTGGTGCTGATGATCAATTTGGTGAAGATGCCATCATGGGAAAGCTTGAGGGCATGAGAGATGTGATACAACAAGTGAACAAGCAGTTTAAGGATCCGGTAAGATCTTATTGCTTACTATCAAAATTTACATTTCTAGTTTATTTCTATTGTCTGCAAAGATAACTTTTGTGGTTCGAGGGCCATAAATATCATCATTGATACAAATTAAAATAAAAACGTAAAACAGAAAATGTCTATTAAGAAAATTATATCATTAAGTTTTTTAATCTAAGAAGTAAAGGGTTCCTTATCCATCACCGTTTCTTTTTTGGCAGGATTTGACTACTTTCGTCTGTGTCTGCATTCCAGAATTCCTTTCACTTTATGAAACTGAACGACTTATCCAGGAACTTACTAAATTCGAGATCGATTCACATAATATCATTATCAACCAAGTAATTTATGACGAAGAAGGTATAGCTTTTTTTCATCTCTTTGTCCTTCCATGCTTTTTACTACACCTAATTAATTTCGTGGTGTCCTTTTGTTATTTTTTACAGTTGTGGAATCAAAGTTACTCAAAGCTAGAATGCGCATGCAGCAAAAATACCTGGATCAGTTTTACATGTTATACGATGATTTCAACATTACTAAGTTGCCGTTGCTGCCCCAAGAGGTACATATATAAAATGCTTTAGTTTCTCGTGAATGGATTTTGAGCTCGCCTTTACAGTAAGCGCATATAGTTTGACGGTTTACGTTATGGATTAGTTACCAAAATCCCATTGAGGTCTAATCTATTTACAAAATGACCCTCTGACACGTTCCGGCTGGGCAACTAACAGCAAGCGCGCAACCTGTAAGATTTAAGCAAACGTTAGGCGGGTCTTGGTAATTATAGGATCTTCTTTAATATCTTTGGCTTCTCGTTTTACATGTGATGAGGAAAACTCGATTCTTGTTCGTTTATTAGCGCTACGATTGACCTGTGGTATTCACCAGGTTTGTGGGGTCGAAGCATTGACATCATTTTCACGCAATTTTTTATCTCCATACGAGCCGTCCATTAAACGAGGAACCGTAGAAGAGCTGGAGCAGAGAATATCAACACTAAGGGAGCAGCTCAACGATGCTGAAGCTGAACTAGAAAGACTCAGAAAAGGGAAACAAAAGGTTTGATTGTTTGCAGTAAAAAAGATAGTATGGAGGCTGGCAATATATTACAAAATTGTGTTCCAAATTTGAGCTTGTTATCAATTATAAGTAAATTAAAATGTTGTATGGGATTTTAAGTATTCCTTTTCTTTTTTCTGTTTTCTATTTTCTATTTTCTATTTTCTATTTTGGTTTTCAGAAAGAAATAAGTTAAGGGTCTGATTGTAATATGATGTTATTGATGTATCATTTGCAAACTGATAAAGTTGGAGCAGCTGCATTTTTTTTTTTTTGTAATGCTAAATATTTATGTTTTATTTTATGAAATATCAGTGGCAAAAAGTTGATTCATCATTCATGTCATATCCCATATAGATATAATTATTATTCTTAACATGATCAAAATTTTTAACTCTTCTACTTTAAGACACTTCTCATTTCCAGACTGGTTGAATTCTTGATATTGAGCTTGTTTGGATGGGTATTTTATTTATTTATTTTTTAAAGCATTTATTTTTTGAAAAAAAAAATACTTCAGTTAAAAAAAAAGAGTTTGGATGAGTGTTTTTTTCAAAAAAAAAAAACAGAAGTTAAAGTTAAAAAGTGATTTTTTTAGAAACTAACTAAATTAGTTTAAAATAAAAGCACTTTTAATTATTTCATCCAATGAAAAATTATACTCCAGAAACTAAGGGGAATAAATTTGCGAGTATTTTTTATTTTTCCGGGAAGATAATTGCCCATTATATTATAGAGAGGCGACAGTTCATTTTTCAATTATAAAACACTAGTAGTTGTACAAATTAAGATCTAGATCTAGATCTAAACTACAAAACAATAAATAATTCCTTAAAAGAATAATTATAAATTAGTTCTTATAATTTTAAAAATTATAAATATCTCCTTAAGATATGCGTCAACAATAAATTTATACTTTATCAAGGGGACGTAATTACAAATTATATTTTTGGTGTTGTCGGTGGAGAAAAAAAAATAGTAATGGTATCAAATTATAGATAATAATGCTCGATGATTAGTGTAATGGTATAAAATGAAATTACTTTACAATAAAAATTTAATTGAGTAATTTTGTTAAGGTTTGGCCAATCACTGCTATTAATAATCGAGATGATGACCACCTGTTAGTGATCGAGATAATTACTATGACTGCAGAAAGATTATCTTTTAATTATCTTCATTAATATTTATAAGAAAATTCTAAACTTTAAGAGTTATTTGTAATATTTAAAATAATAAAAATTAATTTATAATTATATTATATTTCAATGTTGTAGTCTTGTAGATGTAATTGTTGAATTAAAAATTAAAAGAAAACGAAAATTTTTATTTTATTTTATTTTATTTCTCTTCTATCTCTCTCTCTGTTTTTGTTTTTGTTTTTGTTTTTGGATTTCCTAATGCAACAAATCAGCGTGTTTAGGAATTCAGATTCCGTTCCACTAAATATCTTTTCGTTCGCCCAGAAGATGCATCTCTCTTTCTACTGCAACAATCCGTAAGCACTAAGCACATGCCACACACACATCCCAAGAAACAAAATCCCCAAAAGGGGTCCTCTCTTTACCCTGTTTCCTCACCTGGGCTTCGTTCAAAATCGTGAAAGATTCGAAGTAAGCGGAGGAATTTTGAGTTAGGAGTTTAGGGTTCCCGAAGTTTTTTCACCGGGGAGAGATTAAGCCATAAGAGTAGTTAATTTTTGTTAAAGATTCAATCTTTGAATCCCATGGAAGCTTACAAGAGATGGGTTCGCAGGAATAGAGACTATGTGCATTCTCTGGAGTCGTTATCTAATGTAAGCGTGCTGAGAGCTAGACACAAACTTCTCCTTTGTTTTGTTCTTTGTTTGGTGTCCTTTTTGCTGTTTTTGGATGGATTTATTTATTATTTCTATGAAGGTTTTTCCTTGAAAATATTTAGAATATAAAGTATATAATCTGGATGTTCTTTATGAGTATCTATGCTTCTGGAATGAATGGAGTATTGAAATGCTGGCACAAGTTGTGTAATTTTGTGAGTTATGAATTTAGGCATTATAGTAGTAGAAGAATAGCTGCAATGAATACCGGGAAATCATTTATCTTGTGGAATGTTAATTACATCTAAGTTTTGTGATTTTTAAATGTTTGAGATATTGATATTTGTTGTCTGGTATCTTCTCTACACCTTTTCATATCATACATGTTCAGTGGATATATTTGAACACATGAAGTTGATTTTTCATGGAGAACTTCAAGGCTGGGCCCTTATCAGGTTGCTTCAAATGTATGTTCAGGGTTTAACATGGCTTCTCCCTGAGCGGTTTTCGGATTCAGAAATTGGACCAGAAGCAGGTTTTGTAGAATTTTGGTAACAATGGCTTCTTCTTATTTCTAATGAGATGTACCTGAGTAATCTTTTTTCTCTTTTCCATTCTATAATGTCTCACTTCACTTCACTTCACTTCACCTTTTAGCTCCGTGATAGTAAGTTTCTCTATTCAAATTCATGAATCCTAACTTTCGTCAAAAGCAAGTGAATGTAAAGTAAAAGCATTGAGAAAGGCTAAATTCTATTATATTTCCACTTGGACAATAACGTTATGAATGAAGTGATATAGATCATTTATTTAACCACTGTCTCTGGTACTAAGCATTTCTTCTCTGAAAAATGTTTTATGCGTGTTTCTTTTACCGAATTCCAATCTCCAACTTAAATCGACCAAGTATCACCGACACTTCTTCTTTTGTTTTGAGATATTAGAAAGCCCCAGTGTAATTTGAACTAAAATTCATGTGTTGAACGATATTATGTTACTCTAATAAGAACCTGATGGATGTCGCTATTTCAAAATTTGGCAACTTGATACACTATAATTCATTGATTCTTATTCTTATTTTTACGCATTTAATCAGTTTTCACCATGTTGTATGTGGTGCAGGAGTTATATTTAAATTTCTACTCACTTTTGTATTCATGATTTTATCTTTTCTTTGTTAATAAATTGATTTTTTCCCATCACATATGTCATAAATTTGCTGCAGTAACATCATTTTTGGGTATTCTCACTACTGTCAACGAACATATTCTCGAAACAACTCCAGTCCCTACACGAGCAGGGCATGTAGAGACTTCTTCCTTCCCAGTCTCACTTTGCATAACTTTGCTTAAAGACTTGGAAACTCTTGTAGAAGTCATCGCCCAGCAATTCTATGGTGAAGAAAAGAAATGGAACTTCATTGCAATAACAGAATCTATCAAGTAAATTTCCTTAATTAGCTACACTTGTTATTATATATTCCCCTGCTGCATAAGTAACCATAGTTTTTAACCACCAAAAACCTTTCTGAATAAATCAATTACAGGGTATTACTTAGGTTGGCAATTTTGCGCAACAGTGGGTATAAAATGCTTTTGCATGGTGGCGAGAGTATAAATGACAGTAGCGAGAGTGATGATGTCAATTCCCATAGGAATGGGCTATTACCAAGGTCTGACTCACAAGGGTTTTCTGGTGTTTTGAACAATCAACACGGACAGACTCCATGGAATCTTGAAGGGAGGGCATTATCTGCCTTAAATAGATTTGGTGAAAACGCCCGTACAGTTTCTGAGCCCACATGGCTACGCAGGGTTCAGCACCAGCAGGCAATCATGGACCCTCCAAGTATTGTTCTCCTTTGTTCAACTTCTGCAGTAATTACAGCACCCTCCCCTATAACTATGTACAATTACCACAAGTATCTCCTCTTGATTTCAAAATTAAGCATACATTGCTTTTAACTTATTTCCACGTTGCAGTTACCTCCTTTTGTTGAGTGTTACTCAGCTGAATGATATTCAAATTTTAGTTAACTTTTCAAATTGTTCCTACTGATGTTATACAAATGTATGAATAATTTTTTGAAAGATTAAATTCCGATGATCTACTAGGGGGTTCTTGAATTTTGAAACTAGGGGGGGGGGGGGGGGGGGGAGTTTGTATAATTGCACATAGTTACCGGGAGATAAGTGTAACTGCCTTGGCAAGTCATTGTTCACTGTCTATGCAACTTGGCTACTAAAGTATGTTTTCCTGTCATTACAGAACGGGTAGCTGACATGCCTAGTCTCTCCACTTTCTTGTCTGAGAAGGGTATCCTGGGGGGCTTATTTTTGACGGGAGAGGTTACGTTTATCTTTAGACCGCTCATATATGTGTTGCTAATAAGAAAATATGGGGTGCGTTCATGGTTCCCGTGGGTTACTTCTTTAGCTGTGGATCTCATTGGAAATGGAATTATTTCATCTATCGCCATTCTGCAGCGCAATAGCAAGGACTTCCGTCTTACCGACACCGAGAAGAATGAGGTTAGGATTTCATACTTTTTTGCCTGCTAGAGACACTTTTACTTTCGTTTTTGTTTTAGTGTTTCTCTTGATTTTCCGATCATGGGGAGGGCATCTGTGGAATACTCAATGCTGTCATGACTTTTGTGGATTTCATGTGTTCTTCTGATATCAATTTAATGCTAAAATATCTTTCCATATTTGGACATACTTCAGTTAAAAAGGCGGAAGCTTTTGTGGGCGCTTTACCTCATGAGAGATCCATTTTTCACCAAGTATACTCGGTAATATGTCTTTTCTTATGGCTAATTTTGTCTTGTCCGGCCTCCCCCCCCTCCCCCCTTCCCCCCTTCTTCCTCCTTCCATTTGCAGAAAGGAAAGGAACTGTATGTTAATCCTTGTTCTATGCTTCAGGCAAAAACTCGACAATACTCAAAAGCTACTAGAACCAGTTCCCATCATAGGGCTTCTTACTGGTAGGTTTCTTGACTTATGGTAGAATTTTATCGAATCATGTTTTCGTTCATTCAGACAAGAATGCGTACATTATGTGTGTGTGTTTTGGATCTTCTCTTAAAATCCTCCCGTTTATGTGTAGAGAAACTTGTGGAACTTCTTGTTGGAGCCCAGACACGGTACACCTACATGTCTGGTTCATGACGGTCGTGATGAGTTTCTGCTGATTTCAATGGTGAAATATCAAATATCGTTATTTAGCTTTGAGTTATCTAGTCAATACTTGAGATCATGTTGTAATACACAAATTCATAACAAGTTAGAAAGGCATAGTTTTATGTGTAGGTGAAACAAAAAAAAAATAGTGGTTTACTTTCACTTTGTGTCTGCTTTTTCTTTGATGAACTCTTACATTAAGCTTGCGCGCCAATAATGTGTGCCGAATACTGAATTGAAAGTTTTTCAGTACGGTTCCATTTTGTGTTGAATTACTGAAACTTATAAAGGAATAAAACATGGATTGTTAATTAATGCGAGATCACTCAAAAATACACAAACAATAACAACATTCAACTTGCAATTTAATTTTTTTGGGATTTTTTGTCTTATTTTTTGTACTTTTTTTTTTAGGTAGTGATTAATTAAAAAAATAAATGGAAAACGTGCTGGAAGACACGACATTCCCATTGAGTGTCATGTTATGGCATATCTGTGCGAAATGTGCGTGTGTGTGTGTGTGTGTGTGTGTGTGTGTATATAATTAGCTATTCGATCTGGTACGATACGCTCAATCTTGAATATTGAATTTTTTTTTAAAACAATCAATTGAATATTGAACCAGTGTTTACGTTGGAAAATTACAAGCATTCTTACGCCTATTTGGAAAGGCTTAAAAGAAAGCGTTTGTCGAGTTTTATTTTTCATAACAGATTTTCTTTTTCTTTTTCTTTTTTTTTTCTTTTAAGTCAAATTATTTTGTATTTGGATGCAATAATTTAAAAGTATTTTTTTAAAAGGTTTTTGTTCTTTGGAAGCTTTTTCAATGAAAAATCACTTATGTACATTTTCCCCCTTAAAATTAAATTTTTAAAAGAACCAACAAAATAATTTTTTTTTCCTTTTTCAGTCAAATGAGATTAAGGCTTTGTTTGGTTCTAAGAAAAATGTTAAGGGAAAGAAAAGAAACTATAAGAATTTTAAAATTCTCTATTTTGTTTGTTTTTTTTTTTTTTGTTTTCCAGGGTATCCCTCCGGCCGACAGCCAGAGGATTAACCCCCGTCCCTACTGTCAGCGCACTAAGCGGTAGGGGACTGGCCAAATGGTTTGCTCCATTCACATGGGTAGGGATCGAACCCCTGACCTCATGCTTAAGGGACGAGGTGCTGAACCACCACACCAACCATGTTGGTTAAAATTCTCTATTTTGTTTGGTTGTTAAAGAAAATAATAAGAAAAATGCTTTTTCTAGAAAATTGTCTTTCATTTTGTTTGGTTATTATTGTAAATTAAAGAAAAATATAAAAACTCACTAAAAAAAATCCAAACAATCAATTAATTGCATAAAAAAAAAGATTTGCATGAAATATATCCAAACAACCAATTAGTTTGAGCAACAAAAATGAGATGAAAGCTTGACAAGTGAGATAGTGCTAGAGAGATTAACATAATTTTTTCTTCATTTTCCTCACCTAATTGGAAGGAAAATATTTTTTTCTCAATTTATTTTATATGTTATTTCTATTTTCCTTCCCTTACTATTTCCCTTTTTTTTTTTCCAAGTAACTAAACATTAAAAAATACTTTTTTTTCCCCTAAAATCCTAGAACCAAACATAATATAGAGGCAAAAAAGTGGTGGCGGGTGGGGGAAGGGGGGGGGGTGGTGGTGGTGGTCGGGGGAGGGTTTGTGCCACATTTATATCTAGAATTTAGTGAAGAACATGAAGGGGGAAAAGTATGAAAAGTTAAATTCCAAATTGCCTTTTTAAAGGTAGTTAATTAGCATGTAATTGATGAATGAAATTAACAATTATTCATGACTTCAAAAATGTTTTATATTTTTATACCTACAAAAATTGAATTTCTATTTTGTACTTTTCTTCACAAACTAAATATATGCCTATAATTGTGGTTGGAGTTAGTAGCCTAATGGTAGAGTTTCGACCTTGACCTCTTGTCGTCGCTCCTTCCTTTGTGGGTGAATGTGTGAGTGTGTGTGTGTGATATTTTAATAAATATTTATATGGTGTTTCGAATTGACGATATAATATATATATATATATATATATTATACACACGCGTATAACTAATTTTCTCAATTAAATGTCAAGGTCCCAACATGTAAGTTGTAACTTTAATAAATGACTTATTGTTGGTCAAGATTTTAAACATTTGTTGACAAGAAGACCTGTAAAGGTGATTTAGCCACCCTCCAATTAGATGCTGTAGCTATTTTTTGTTGTTAGGTAAAGAAACTAATTTTAAATGAGGGCTCTAGGCCCAACCCTACACCAATAACACCAGTGCAATATCCATGACCTAAATAATTTTATCACCACTTTATATTGCTTTATGGCCCCCTCCAACTAAAGGGATAACCACAACTACAAATACATATCTACTAAATGCTGCAATTAAATAAGATTATTATCCCAAATATATTATTTTTATAATACACACAAACACTATCCATACACGTACATTGTCAAAATCTAAATCATTGAATATTCCATATATATCTAAAGACAAAATACATGTTCATCACGCCAAATATTTGAACATCCCAAATATATTTGGCTTCACATACATTGATTTATGGAATTTATTTAATTTAATAATAATTTAAGAACGAATCAACTCATCACACATTTACTATTTTTTTTTCCAGCTAACATAACTATACGATGTGTTTCATTTGTCACAAATCCATTAATGAATAACTTTTCAGTAATTATTACTTCAATTATAGTAGAATTATGTTACAAATTCATTATATATATGTGATGGAATTTACCAATTGCAAATTTATATTAGTAAAAAGGGTGCTTCCTTATATTGAATTGATGGAAGATATTATTTGTTAATCGAATTATGAGAGGCTAATCACTTGGGTAATGCTCAGGTGATGTTTTCAGCCATTGAATTGAACACGAAAATACCATAATTTTATTTTTTTAATATTTTTTGACATCATTATACTCAGATCCAACAGACTAAAAATATCACTTGGTAATTCCAACTGAACAATATGAGATTTTCCTTGTGAATCATCTTTTATATTTAATTATATAATTTAAATTAATTATCAAATATAAAATTTGCCACTTATGTGGGTCATCATCCACACCACTGATACTCAAACTCAATTCTTAGTCCAAAATCCACATATTGAATATATGTACATGTTGTTGAATCAAACAAAAATATATATATATATATATATGTACATATGTGTGTGTGTGTGTGTGTGTGAGAGAGAGAGAGAGAGAGAGAGAGAGAGAGAGAGAAAGACCCACCATAATAATAAAGAGGGGAGGGCAGGGCCATAGCCCCAAAATTTGGGGCAAGTGGCCCCCCCAATAACGAAGGGTCCCTATCCAGACGAAACCCATTGTGGGGACCAATCTCGGGAAAGTGGGCTAAGTGGCACTCACAAGCCATGTTGGGCCCATTTTATGTGGGCCCTACTTATACGAAAAAAACCTACTTTTACTGCTATAGGGGTCTAGAACATTGATGGAGTTAGATAGTATTAGTAATATTGTGAAAAATCTAGGGCCACCATCCCCCACCACCACGTCTACCATGGTCCACCACCTAGAGCTGGCGTCCACCACCATGATCGGCCCCTTCCCAACCCACATCCTCTCGGGGGGCCCCACCCCCTAGAGAGCCGGGGTGGGGTGGGGGTAGGGCGTGGGGGTTTGAATTGAATATTGTACCCTTTTTAATTAGGATTAGATTAGTCCCCATATGGGGCATGGTGCGTGACTAGTGAGATGACGAGTTGGGAAGTCACACCTGCCAAAGTAATGATTTTATATCATGTGTCTTGTTTTTTAATTATATATGTGTATATATATTGATCCTAGTTACTTCGATTTTAATTTACTGATCAATTAATTCCAATCGAGTATTGCAGAGGTTTATTATGAGACCAATCTTTCAAATTCAATTTGCTTCATTCACAATTTAAGAATTCGAACCTTAAAAGTTATTTAAGAGATATAACATTTTATACCACTAAATCAATTGATAGTTAATATATATGTATATAGACACACACATATATGTGTGTATATGTATACATATATATGTATATATAGAGTTGATCGCACCCAATAAATTAGATGCAAGAGTTGAGCTAGGGAAGGTTGGAGGGTGTGGCCGCCTCCTTTCCTTCCCTTCAAATTTAGAGCAAGTTAAATGTTACATATATTTATTTCAAAAAATATTAATCCCCCCACCTTGATGTTTTTAAAAACGGAATGATTATACTGAATACTTTGAGGTGAGGTTCATTTACTCAAAATCTCTTATTTTTTTCGAAAATTTGCCTGCATTCCTTGAGATTTATAGCCATTTACCAATTTTCACTTACTAATAAACGGAATATAATGACATCACTAAAAATATTTATAATTTTACTTGCCATATAATTAGTACCCGTATGATCTAATTCTAGCTGGACTAAAAATTTAACACTAGATGAGGAACTACTACTATAAGGGATTTTCGGTTATTCTATGTAAAGAATAATTTATCGTGCCAATTAAACTAGGTCTTGATTTTCTCCTCATCTTTATGTTGAAGTGTTGGTTTCATAAGAGTAATATTAGTGCAACATTTTTAGCTTTTTGTAACGAATGTGAGCCCTACACATAACTATGTGATAAGGATGGACATACTGCTAGAAATAGAGTTGGCAACTTTATAGTTTGAGGATGAAATCAAACTTTTATGTAACATAAAGAATAACCGTGTTTTTATTTTGAGAAGACAAAATTACAAGTCCCATTAGAATACACTATTTTATATAATTTCATATAAATTTAAATGAATGCGATTGAACACTTTTATCATAAAATATATGCTATTTATATTATGAATATAATATTTCCATCACGTTATTTTTTTTTTTTTAGCCTTAGTCATTCGATTCGATCTATTAGTCAACTAATTTGAATCGGGTACTGTAAATATCTATTATGGGAGCAATTTTTCCATTATAATTGTTGCATTCACAATTTTAAAATTCACACGTGAACGTTGTTTCAGGAATCTAGCGTCTCATCCTGTTAAACTAATTGATAATTGATATTCATCGTATTATGTGATTAGCATTGATACGACCAAATAGATTATTCAATCCAATATCATATTAAGGACAAATTTGACTTGCCATTGTAGTAATATTTGAAGAAAAAAAAATCGAATCAACAATTTTCTTGCCAAAAATTAAGAAAAAAAACAAGAATGAAATAAAACATGAAATGGGCCCCAGACATTGTCTTCATGTTGGACCATGATGTGTATAGTTGGCTAACAACCGTTAGATTTCCTCATCAACACTTAGTTTCATTTTCTCTCTCTCTTACATGAAAAATATTTATTTAGAGACTTGCGTGCTATTTATATGCTCCCATAGTCTTATTCCTTTTGTCAGCTTTGCTTGCTTGTACCTTCCAAAATTTTCCAATTACCGAGTTTTTTCTTCTTCAACTTTTCATGGCTTCACCAGAAAACAAAGACTGTCCACGGCAGCCGATGACGGCGGCGAAGCCCCTCCGCATGGCGCCGCCGCCGACGATCATATCACTGAAAGAAGAAGAGACTGAAACGGAGGAGAAGAAACCGACTCCGCCGCCGCCGGGGATAGTCCCTCCTCCGCCGCAGATTAAAAGATCCTCGACCAAAGACCGCCACACGAAGGTGGAGGGCCGCGGCCGGAGAATCCGAATGCCAGCCACCTGCGCCGCCAGAGTCTTCCAGCTGACACGAGAGCTCGGCCACAAGTCTGACGGCGAAACCATACGGTGGCTGCTGGAGCAGGCCGAGCCCGCCATCATCGCCGCCACCGGCACCGGCACCGTCCCCGCCATTGCCATGTCGGTCAACGGCACTCTAAAGATCCCCACCTACCACCAATAAGTCCACCTCCGCCACCTCCGTCGATGATTCCACGTCTCGCAAACGCAAGCGCCCCGCCAGCAGCGAGTTCATCGACGTGAACACCGTCGGCCACCCACCATCCACTGCCGCCGCCGCCGCCGCGACTAATAATTTTTCGATTACCAGTGCTAATAACTCCGCCATTATCTCGAGCACCGGCGCTTCAATTTCAGCGCCATTAATGTCCGTTATTCCGATCCCCGCCATGTGGGCTATTCCGACAGTGACATCAAATTCAAATTCATCGGCCCCGACATTTCTGATAATCCCACCAAATCAAACAGCACAGGTCCTCGCGTTCCAGCCGAGCGGCGCCGCCGGCCTCAACGTGACGCCTGTTGTCAACCTCTCCGCCGCGGCGAGGCCCATTTCCGCTTTTGTCTCCGCCCTGCAACCGCAGGCCGCCGCCGGCGTTACCGTAGCGCAACCGGCTCAAATCAATCTCCAGAATTTCCCGAGCTCGAGCAACAATTCTCCGGCGGCCAAAACCCAGAAGCTCAGAGATATTTCTTGGGAGATTCACGAAAAAAAAGAGTTCCCATTTGTGGCCACCCGTTCGGCTAAGGATTAATGATAATTTTCTTGAAGATCCCAAATCTCCCACGGCTGCCGCCTCCGGCTGCGGTGGCGCGGTGGTAGAGGAGAGCTGCGCACGTGTGGTGGCGGAGTTAACTCAGTCCGCCAGGGTTGGGTTGGCAGAATTTGGTTGGCGGCGGGGCCTACATGAAGTGGTGGCAGATAGTGGGGGCCCACGGCCGCGGGGCGGTGGGGGCACGGCGACCGAGGTGGTGGTGGACCCGCCATGGGGGAGGGGGCGGCCGCCGAGTGGTCCCTGGTAGTGGGCCTAGGTTTGACCCAGTGAGTGACGGGCCAGGGAAAAAAGCAGGTTTAGTGGGCTCCAAAAGAGATGTCGCCGTTAATGGGCTTCTGAGTCTTGTGGGCCTCTCATGATGATTGTGACGCCTTATGTTTGGGTGGTCCAGTTTTTTTTTCACTTGTGTTTGTTGGTTCTTTGAATTAGACAATGTTTAGAGATGATAATATAATCTCGTGTTGTGGCCACTTGTACTATGACTGATATATGTTCAATAGTGATATAATAATTTAATTGGGTAAATTAGGAGAAATTATTCTATAGACATATATTACCCGTTCAATTATTCAATGCATTGTACCGATTACGATATTCACAAAATTAGGTTAAAAAATTTAACTTTTTCTTATTTTTTTCCCTCTATTATGAATCTATTATTTCTATAGTCTATAGAACTGAGTAAGCATAATCGTCGCAAATTTTATAGATATTAAAATTTGATGTTCCTTAAAATAAACTTTAAAATAGTGCGACGGTTCAATATGGTATCAGAGAGTCAAACCAAAAGATATTTTGTGGTTCAAATCTTATTATGACCATTCATAAAACCAATTTTCAAATGTTATATTTGCAAGGAAAAAAGTACTTGTGGAAAACAAAGTGTCTCCAAAATTTGTCATTTGTAGTTTGAAATCATTTTTGGGTTAATTCAAAGCCTAGGGAAAAAAATGAAAAAGGGGTATAGATGTGAAAGAAAGTGCAAAATAGTGTGTAAAAGTGTGAATTGTAAATCAAACCTAACAAAAGTCCCACTAAAGAAATTATATATATATATTTTCTTAAGTAACAACACCCCCCAGCCCCCCCCCACACACACACAACACACGCACACCTTTTCCTCTCTAGATTCAATGGGGACTTGTAGAGTTTGGGAAATTTAAAAACTTAAGGTGGGTCTCACATGTGTGTGAATTTACCTTGAAACACAATGGCCCATGGTTAATGGACCATGACTCCATAATTTGGTGGGAAGTGAGGACCACACGTTGGTAGGTGGTCCACATTTGGTTCACATTAAAGGTGGCCTGGGACTATGTGTGTTTCCAAACCACCAATTCGCATTTCTACACGCTTATACACACCCACATTCGCCACTAGGGTTACAGTCCTATAGAAGAGGTTTTAACTTACCATCATTGAGATCCCAACTCCGAATCATTTTGTCTTCTCCTTTTATCATTTGGATGAGTGTGTGTGTGTGTTTTTCAGTTGACATTTGTATTATGTATCGAATTGATTATATCAAATATATATATACAAGCACATTGTCTGTGTTTGAACTCATGGCAATATCTTCTCACAAATCTAAATGTTGAATATGTATTCGTTAGACCGAAGGCCAACGGACCACCAATTCACATTTGAATCATACGAGGACACACATTTTGATTACTTATTTGACCTACTAAACATGTCATCTAGGTTGGGCAAACCAAGGGCTTCACTATAAGAACAGTAAAAGTTACTGAAATGCATGGTACAATTAGGTTTTTTTTGTTTAAAAAATCAAGCTATCCCACTATACATCTTGTGGATACTGCACCCAATACGTGAAGAAGCCATTGGCCCAGTAGCAAAGGGGAATTTAGCTATCATGAGGTGATGAGCTCAAGTCAGAGCAATATGTATTGATATGGTGAATGACGGTGTATCCGTGTATGGTGGCTTTTTTTTTTTTTTTTATATTCGATAATTATTGATAATTGACGAAACTAATTTGATTGTAAGTATCGATGTAATTGGTTGATACATAATAAATTGTATTCTGTCGAAAAAAAAATGGAAAGTGCACCCAATGCAGTGTATTAAACAATTGAATTGTTAGTATATCTAACATCTTTTTTTTTTTTTTCATTCATCCAACTAAAGTCAATTTTATCAAAAACTATTTTGGAGATCATCTTTATTGTATTATTTATACGCTCGACACGAAATAAATGACTAATGAACTAATATTTCGCTTTTCCTTTAATTGTATTATAAATTAAAGTCTGATATCAACAAATTACCAACTATTTTTGTCACACATTTATTTTTCCAGTATTATTGCTTGATACAAATATATAATTTAATTGCAGGACGTACATGCGTGTGAAGTAGGTATACAATGCAAATTATACAATTGTAAATGAAAATCGCAATGTCGACTTCAATCGAAGTTCATTTTCATAAAAAAAAAACAAATAAATAAAAAGAAAACATGTACTATTATTAATTTGGTATTTTTCTTTTTTAGATAAAAACCAATATGTTTTCTTTATTACCTTGTATATATACCTTTCAATACAATTCATTCAAACGTGATTTAGGGCCCCTCGAACAGGCTTATATGAAAAAAAAATTTGTCGAGTTGTGCTTTTTATGGTAAAGTTTATATATAAGTTAACAAGTTTTGCATTTAGATACAATAATTTAAAAGCGTTTCAAAATGAGGTTTTTTCTTTAGATGCTTATCTAGATGCTGAATAGGTTTTTTTTTTAAAAAGCCATTTATCTCTTTTTTTCATTGGATTATTTTTTTTAAAAAAAAATAATAAATACCTTTCTTTTGAAAAATTGCATCCAAAGGTGGTCTTATGTATCTTATTACAAATTGCTTAGAGAAAAAAAAAATAATATTAATAAAGTGGAGTTTTAATATATTTGTTACTAAATTGTTAGGGAGCCAATATCAAGTTCCAATTGAACTTCAATTAGATCGAGGATGGGCCCACTTGCTAGTCCATTAACTAAGTTTGTTAGGCCCGTGAAAAACGTGGTCCACTTCAAGTGGGTCCCCTATTGGGCACTTATAAAGGACATTTTTTCTGTTGTATACAAAAAAAAAGGTTGAAATTTTACTATTCATAAATACATTCATCTTACCATCAAGTGGCGTAACTTAACAGTTTAGCATTGCGATAACTTAATTAGATATCTCATGTTTAAACTTTAGGAATGCAGTTGCCTTTGGTAGATAAAACTTTACACCTAAATGGTTCGATCTAGCTGGAACTCATATTTAGAATCCGTTTGGATGAACTTTTTTTAAAAGAGAAGCACTTATTTTTATATTTTTTTAAAAACAACACTTCAAAGCAAAAAATTATATTTTGATGGGCTTTTTAAAAAATATAAGTCGGTACTTTCAAAAAAAAAAAAACTAAAAAATACTGAAGTCGGAAAAAAAAGCCAAAAAATAGGCTTTTTTTAGAAGCTATTTATAGTAACTTCAAATAAAAGTACATTTCAAAACACTTTTAATTACTACATTGAAATGCAAAATTGATTAACTTTATAAAAAAAATCTACTATGAAAAGCACGACTCTTTTTAAAACCCATCCAAACGGGCCCATATTCTATGCCTATTGGTGCCGAACACGGGATGATTTCTTAATGACCAACGACTAAAACAACAAATCCATCTTTGGACTTCCATAAGAACATATGGATTAAGTATTAGAACAATGAATATTTTTTAAGTTTTGGTTAAAAGAGCTTGTATACATTTATTGAATATTTCTTTTGTATAAGTTGTTCATAAACTAATTTTAAGTAACTTAACAAAGTTGAACCTACCATATCCGGCGACAGACTTGGACATTAGCCAATCAAGTCGAAAAGACACTGCACGAGCATGCACGCACGTGTCATGAATCTGAAGAATAGGACACGAACTGGAATAAATTTAAAAAAAAAAACAAAAACAAAACCAAGAGGTGTGACGTTCAAGAATTGAAAAAGGGCCCAAAGAACCTGTGAAGTTCAACATTGAGCTAACATTCATATATCAAACAGCAATTCAAACAGATTGATGAGAATACAAGGGTATAAAATAGAACCACTCAGCTAAAAACTCTATAGGTGTATGAATATGATAATTTTATACATCAACCCACATATTTATTCCCAGCCTGTTCCCGAGAAAAAACAAAAAGACAATTGTAATACAAATATTTGTTTCTATGAGTCTACAATGTACAAGAAAAAAATGTTTTACAACAATTAGTACTATGATCATCAACTCACTTTCTTCACTCCCAAAAGTATACAAAAAAAATAACAAAAATGGGAACCTGGTTTTTATACCAGTTCGAATTCGGTTCGCATTCGTTTTAGATGGTGAGGTTTTCTTGTATTGCAAGGAACGATCCAACTATGTTGCCGCCAACATCCGGGAATGTCTCGTATCCAGGCAGGGGCTTCACTTTGCCCTTCCGGTCAACCTCAACTGGGTATTTCAGAAGGTGTGCCCTCATTTCTGTTACCTCGGGGGATGCCCATATCTCCCAATTAGCCTCCCCCATTGATCTCAGACGTCGCACGCACTCCAAGGACTCGGGTCGGGTGTAGCAGTCCTCCAAAACCCCGAGATGCTCAGCCCACAGAGACATTCTATATCCGTATATCTATACAACAATGCAAATGTCAAGATATTGTTGAGGGTCAGATGGAGTAGTTCATACTGAAAATCTGATTGTTCGTCACATTTAAAAAGAAAAGAAAACGCAAATCATTTTCCGTTCTCATAATGGGACCCATAATAAATGAAATAATAACATTCATCTCAACATCTTTTAACTTCTTAGATCAATTTAAGTGCCTCATCGTTTAGCAGCATGCTTTTGTAAATTCGCTGAAACGATTACCTGTCCTTTAGGGCTAGCTTGTTGTCTTGCCCACGTGTGTAGAGGTTGATAAGCTCCCATTGCGATCTCCGTGTCTCTAGTACCCTCCATAGACCGTTGATTAATGTTTGCCGACCCCAGAATTACATACTCGTCATCCACTATCATACCTTTAGAATGAACATAAATCATGAATCTTCGGTTTTTCCTGCTAAGTACCTGAAATTAAATAAAAACCAAGGCTTGTTAAACAAGCAATCTCTAAAGATAAAACTATAGAACAAAATTTCTCTAGAACGGTGCATATAATAGAAAAGGGATACTTTGATTAGTACCTGAGGAGTGTTCGCTGCAGGTTGACCCTCACACTGCTCGCTCGGATCAATAGCCTCACGGTTGCCAAGGCAGTAAAAATTCAAATAATCTTGAGGTGAGTAAGCGTCCTCAAGCCCAACCTCCACCAGAGCTTTGTAAATAGTTTCATACATCATTTGCATTGTTTTATGCTGCAAAGAAGTGAATAAAAAGGGAGCTAACGATTAATGCATGCAGTGAGGTAAAGAATCAATCACCATAGAGTTAAAGCACGTTTTCTAGATCACTAGATATAGGGGTGTTTACAAGAAACTTAAAATGAGGGCTTTTCCAGCGGTTGAAAAGCGAATGTGATCCCTGCTTTTGCTTGTTATTAAGCAGGAAAAAGCAAAAAGCAACAAACACCTCCCACCCAACTTTTGGGACCTTCTAGGATCTTTTTTGAACTTTTAGCAACTTTTATTTTCAAAACACTCTCAACTTTTACTAATAGCCACTTTATCAAAATCTCTAAATTTAAGCACTTGCAAAAAGTAGAAGTTCTTGCAAACACTCCCGTAATCTATATGATAGGAATGATTTACATCAAAGCCACAAAATCAGTACACACCTGCCAAAATAAAATCCTCTGTGTAGCAGCCCCGGTTGGATTACCTTCTGGCCACATCGGGATGACAATATAAACTGCAAATCTCTCATGGGCTCTAATTTTTTGGGCAACTTTTTGCGCGATTTCCATTGGAATCAAATTATTAGCACCTGCATGGAATCACAGTAACATTCAATAATCACAGCCGATTTATGCAGTCGTATACTTAATCATAGAGCTGATTCTCACCAACATCCTTGTATTGATTCCAGTTGTATGAGGACCCAATGAAGTATTGATTTTCAATGTATATGAAATGTTGGGCAGCACGGATGGCCTTTACATATGCTGCATGTATGCTCATATCTATAAGCACGTTCTTCCCACACACTAAGTTCTGTTTCAATATAAATAAATTATCAAAAAAATCGTTTGTTGAAAAAGTACTTGTAATCGAGAAATTTGGATTCCAAAGAATTTAATTTTAACTTACAGATTTTGTAGCATCTTTAGGATCCTTTGGGAAGCCTTTCACAGAATTTGAATCAATGGAACGAAACACCTACATAATGCATCAAAGCTGAATAATAGTCAAGCCCACAATGCCGTGAATCTAAGGTGATTTTGCAATCTTTAATGTTATGTTTGCACAAGGGGTGTAATTTAAATGAGTCAAGCTCAAGTTGAGCTTGTAAATTTTTTGAGCTCGACTTCAAGTAAAAAGTATCGAGCTCAACAAGCTTGAAAAAATAACCACAAAGCTCAGACTCATTTACAGAAAAACAAAATTATTCAATTAATTTATTTTCTTTTTTAAGTATTTTATATACAACTTTTAACTATTTTCATTATACATCATTGCTGATATGATTCACAAGAAAATATAATCATCAGTCTATTTTAATACATATTTTTGATATAATATTGATATATGTAAATTATTTTCAATAATTTAATTACACTCAATTCAATAACCGAAAAGAATATCTTTTTCCTTCTTGTGTTTCTTATTCAAATCTGAGGACCAAATACAGCCTAAAGTTCAAATGAAACCAGTTTTACCTGTACGTGCCAACCTTCGGGATCATCTTCGCCAACACAAGGAGCATCAGACATCCCCAGTATATCAGGCATCCGTTCTATTCTGAGCAAAGCATCATCATATGACGTCTTCAGTTTTTTGATTCCGTGGGGCTTTGCAGCCTTCCACCACCGATCCTCAAAATTACATAGAACGTCATATGCTGCGGGGCCGTCAATTTTACAGTGCAAGTCGTGCCATGGTTCTCTCGGACAACCAGTAACACTCCCCTGTTGAGATATACCCGCTTGAATCAACAAATAATCAAATGCAATGCTGTTTAAAGAGAGAACTATCCTCTATTACTTGGACGCATTTTGGTCAAATTTGCAGGGAAAAACAACCATTTTTATCCCTCCGACCCACAACAAGGGAGATCCCAGAACAACCATATGTATCACACATACAAATAGAGAGAGAGAGAGAGAGAGAGAGGGAGAGAGAGAGCTTGAGAAAGTGAAACAGAAAGAAAATAAAGCAATAATTACATCGTTCAACCCCATAACTACGTACAATTACACAAACTTCCGCTATTGGTTTCAAAATTATACATACTCCCCTAGTAACTTAATTTTTCTTTACAGTTACCCCCTTGTTGATTATGACACAGTGTTATGTGATGATTCAAAGTTTACTATTTACAAACTTTTCAAACCATTCCTGCGTGTATGGATGATGTTATCCAAGTAGCTTAATGAATTTTTCCAGCTGTAATTATATTTTGATAATCAAAAGGGGGTATTTTTAATTTTAAAATTGAAAGGGGAAATTTGTGTGATTATACATAGTTACAGGGATTGACCAAAAAATAAGATATAGTAACAGATTGCAAGGGAAGCTAAAAGTCTATTGACACCTGAATTTGGAAAGAGAAAAACGTATAACCTTTAATACCAATTGACCATTTACAGAAAAATAAATAAATAAATAAATAACATGCACCAGATAGAGAAGGAAAATGAAAAAATACCGCGTAAGTTGGGTTATGATAGTCATCTGCATGCACAGTTTGCAGTGTTCTAAATATAGGGTGCTGAGGAGTGTCGTATCGCCCATCACACAAGTCCAGTCCTCCTAGAAAAGCAATAATTCTTCTTTTATTATTTCCAGCATCAGCATCAACTAGCACAGTTTTCTGATGATGTGTATAAATCACTCCAACTTCCTATTCATTAAGAACATTAAACAACAATCTTTATCATCGATTCAGAAATTTTAAAGTAGATGACTCCAAGATTAAAATATTAACAAGGATCACATGTCCTACATTGTATGAAGCAAAAAATATATAGGGTTAATTACATTTTGCACCCTTGATCGCATATACCCCCTTGAACAACAAAATGAACAAACCAGCCCCTCGTTTGGGTAGAAAACGTAAGAAATCAGCTCAAACCAAAGGGCTGATTTGTTAACATTTTTTAGCTCAAGGGATATATGCAATCAATGGCATAACATAAGTTGTCATAAAACTTGAAGCAACAATTCTAATGCTCTAGGCATTAACACTATAATATAAAAAACTTGACACTAAAGAGAAAGAGATGGGAAAGAGAATGATCTCTATGAAACCAATACCCTCTGCTTTATCCAGCTGTGACGCTTTCCAGCCACTCGAGGAGCAAGCAGCACTTGGACAGACGAGTGTTTGAAAAAACGACGAGTCTCTTCATCATGAGTTTGCATGACTCCATCCTGAGCATGCATAAGTTTTATAATAAGGGGTTGTTTGGGAAAGTGAATAGATTAACTTAGCTCAACTAGAGACACTGCTGCTGTGCTTGGTACAAGAATTTTCGTAAGGGGAAAAAAAAAGAAAAAGAAGAAATAATTTGAATTGTTTGGTTGCTAGGGAAAATACTAAGGAAACGAAAAACTTAAGGAGAAAAATAATATAATTGCGCAAAAAACTCAATTTCCTCACAAATAGGTGACAAAACTTAGAGAAAAGCTTATTTGTGTCTCTTTTCTCGTCTAACATATCCATCATTTCCTTTCTCCACATTCATCTCCTCATTATTCTTTCCTAGGCAACCAAACAAACTTGACAACGTTTATATTTCTTTGACCTTTTTTGTTATTTTCCTCTAGCATTCTTCTTTCCTTATCAAAATCCTTAGACCAAACAAAGGGTTCTTATCACAACTGCAAAGAAAATTGCTCTAGGATCCATTAGATGCAATTAAGGGAAATTAGGCTCTAAAGCTCCTACCGAAAACAGCAATCATGTCTTAACATTTCTTGCAATAAAACCACAAAATCTGGTATTGGTGCTGACATATATTGAACCACAGAAGCAGAACTCAATCACAATTTTTGAGATGATATATAGTTTGTAAGCTACTTACGGTTTTGTAGCCCAATATGCTTCTCGATGTAGGATCATCCCATACAAGCAGCAACACTCTCACTCCCTCCTGTGATTTTGACTTCAAAAGCTCACCCAAAGTGTACTCAGACAGAGTATTATCATCCCTGACAAGCCTAACCTTGTGCCACACGGACCATCCCGTAATATAGATCAATCGTCGTGCGTGGCGTATTGCATCAAAGATGTCCCGCCAACATTTCCCATGCATAAACTGCATCCCATTGCCAAGCTTCAGATTCGGGAGGCACCCATCAGGCACATGAGCATCTTGATAGAGTGTAACCGTCCCACCTTTCCTAAGAGGAAAATATGTCCCAGGAACTCCTGGATAATTGGGCCCCGCCCCAATCCCATTACGGTAAAAACTCAATTGCTCTATCGGATTATACTGTATAGCTAAACTCAAAACCGCTCCAGCCTTGCAGGGCCTGCCGCTAGCATTAAGAATCGGGAAAAAGCCCTGAATTATCCCCCCTCCATATATATGCTCGAGAGGGATAGATACAGTTCCTATATGCTGAGACCCCACGATATCATTATCCTTCACAACAAAGTTCACTTCTGCAGCGTAATGAGCTACCGGAACAACAAAATTTTGCATCCAAATAGGGTCTTCATTGTTGCTTATAACGAAAGTCCTTGCAATAGTGGCTCCCGTTATTGTTATAGAGACATAGGGATCACTCGTAATCTTACGGTTTATTTGCCCTTCAATCTTGCTGCTCATGTTACCAGGGCAACATGTTAAACATATCGCCTATTGTTTTGTGGAACATATCCATGTTGGGGAGATTCTTGGCTTCGTACACCCAAATATCCAATTCCCCATGTAAAAGCAAGATCTTCAAAGATGTCCTAGGAGATGAAGCTTGCACAAGCTGCATACCGGGACCATACTTTAAACCAGCATGTTCTGGTGCTACTAAAGGGTGAATCCCCTCTACCCTGGATGCGCCCCAACTTGAAAAGGAGGCAGTACGGTTACCATATGTTGTCACTGCTGACCCATTGGATTCATCGGTCTTTGGCAAAGAGTGGGATTTTAGAGGTTGCCCCACCATTGGTCCAGCTGCAGGGGCCGGAGGCGAAGCCGGTGCAGATGCATTGTATTGACTATCAGATAAATGCATATTTGCCATTTGATCATCGATAGGTGGGTAAAGGGACTGGGACCCCAGGGATGGTAAACTATGATGGTGATGGTGGTGAGTGGTGTACTCGGTGCTAACTCTAGGAGGAGTCTCAGATTGAACATCCTGCGATGACTGTAATCTTCCCGACGGTTGGTGTTGGAGATGATGGAACGAACCGCCATATTGAAAACTACCAAATGGCTGCAAGGAAGGCTGGGGAGGTGGCGAGGCGCCAGGAGGAGGAGGATATACAGGATATTGGTAGGGATGAGAATAATACTCTGGCGGGGCAGAAGGTGGCGCGGGCGAGGCCGAGGGAGGTGGATAGGGATAATTCAGATGACCGGAAGGTGAAGTGGTATAAGGGGGTTGATAATGTGGATGCTGTGGATAGGCATATGGGACGGGGGCACCCGGCGGGGGATGAGATGGTTGTGCACGGGGATTGGGAGGCGGGTATGGATTTGGGTTGTGAGTGTAGCCATGGTTAGGGTTGTAAGGGTATGGAGATGCAGGGTAATTATTGTTGTCCATTTTCAGACAAAATTTTGTTTTTTTTTTCTTTTCTCGATTTCAGATTCTTGTTCTCTCTACATGCGTAAAGATCACAACTTTATCATAGAAAAATCCGCTAGACTGCACATTTTTTTCCAAAATGGGCTCTGTTTATGAATCCAAGAATGGTCTTTCTTCACCTCAATCAAGAACCACAACAAACAAGTGATCCAGATGAACAGAATAAGAAAAGGGTTCCAAATATATAAATCTTTAGAGAGAAATATCAAATGGGGTCTTTCCGATCTCCTCCAATAATTCAAGAACACAAAAATCTTTAATCTTTTTCGAATTTGGATACGGAAAGAATAAAAAATTGATCAAGCAAGCAAGAGAGAAACGAAGGGAGAAGAAGATGATTACCTCAATTTTCAATAAAATTCTCCAATATTCTGGTGCCCAAATGGGGAGAAACAAGGTTATAATTAAAAAAACCAGCCGATTTGTATAACGCGCTAACTTGCAGAACAACACCAAATTTGTTCTCTTGATAGAGATTTTCATGAAAAAGGTTGACTCTTTTACCGGTTGTGTCAGGTTAAAGGTTGAACATTGAAGATTTTGATGCACATATGTTAAGACTAATTCAGGCAGTCTCCCACTGACACCCTTGGTTAATTTTGTACGTGGAACTATCTCATTGGCCTGCCCAAAAAATAGTCATTTGGGCTGTATTTTTTCTTCTTTTTTTTTTTCTTTTTTAATAATACATTTACACAACTCTTGCATTACACTATTCACGCTGTAAGGCGGGTATATATATGCTAGATCAATGTCTCTGAACTTAGAAATAAGATCAATATATTTCGGTAGGAAATGAAATCTAGAATTTAGTAATCTTGGCCTCAACTTTACCAATTGAATTAGGTCTACTCGACGTTTTTTTTCCCTTGTTTTTTATTTATTTTCTTTGTTCTTTTTCAAGTTTGAATGGATTTCTATATAACAAGACTTTAGGAAAAAGACTGCCAAAAAAATTAAGTCATGTTCCTTTCTTGAAAAAGTCATTAGCAGTGGAGGCACTGGAAGGTATATATCATTCTCGAATCTTGATGGGCCAAGGTTAGAAAATTGTTCAGCTAAACTGGCTGTTTTCAACTATATTACCAAGTCCAACTATCTTTCTAGAGGGACTTTAACTAATAGTTGAAAAAAAAAAAAGAAAAAGAAAAAGTCGGGACACTTTTGGAGATGCCAGAAGAGAAGATTCTAATAATTTTCAAGTTGTAAAGCGTCTTGTTATTCCTCTTCTTTAAAATATTTCAATTCTTGGGCCCAAAAAAAGTCAGTCAATTTGCCTATGAATTGCTCAGGATGTTCTTTTCACATATTGTACTAATAGGTTAGTAAAACTATGTAGTAGATTACAATTACCTCCCCTTTAAATTATCATAATTACAAAATTTGCATGGCAAGTGTAAAGTGATCTGATTGCTTTCGACTAATAACAATATAAAAATAATTATTAAAAAAAATCGAAAATTTGGAAAGATGGTTCTGCACTAGGTGTTTAGGGATCTTTAAGTAATATTTTTGGTTAAAAACTCTAGTGGAATGGAAGTTTGTTACACTGCAGAACTTGAAGGGGAGGTAATTATACAATATTTAGGGGGGGGGGGGGGGTTGGTAATTTGAGATTTTAAAGGGGGTGACAGTGTAATTAACCCGTTAATCAAATTATCAATAGGGAACAAGGGAAAAAAGAACAAAAAAGCTTCTCCAATTAATTTTCACATAGACTTGACATTTCCTTGGATTAATTTGCATAATTTTAAACCTGTGATTATTTCAAAGCTAGCATGATGCTTTGAGCACAATCTTCTTGTTTTTGACATAGATCAAATAATACAGAGGATATGAAGTTTGGACTTATATCAGGAAACTCCATTTTTTCACCTGTGTAGACACAGAGAGTTCTGAAAATAAATATTTGTTCCCCTACTTTTATTACTTATAGCCAGGTGACAGCAATAGGACTCCTAACATAGTATTGTTCACAAGTCCACACTAGGTCCCCAAATGAGAAGTTAGAGGACACTGTCCCTTCACCTGTTGCCATAAAGCTCACTTTGTAGCTCAGTTTTTCACCCAACTTCCTAAAATTCAGAACTTTCGGCTCGACAACGACTGTCACGCCTTCCGGCTCGGTCACCTGGACGGCGTAAGTACTCACGTCCATGCCGACATTCGCTGATCGTTCTCGTGTACGTTGCTGTCACATATGTAGCCCTGCTGCCAAAGCCGACAGCGAAAGACGGGTAGTTTAAGTCGCCAGGTTGAGAATCAGAACCACGCGGGCAAGTAAAATTGCCTCCGGAGAAAAGGGCTATTTGTGTGGAGTTGTAGTTGAGGCTACACAAGTAGATGAGGTAGTCTTCTGTGGAGATGTCGTATATCAGCCCCGGATCAGAGGCCTTCTCGGGATCAGCATGGCCAGAGCCAAATGCGAAAGGCGTGGCGAATCTTGATGATTTGGCGGAAGCTGCATCGGTTATTGCAGAGCTTTGGGAGTCTTTAGTGTAAGCTGTTGTCATTAAGGCGGACTTGATTGCTGCGGGCGACCAATCATCGTGCAGGGATTTGAGCAGCGCGGCCAGGCCGCTGACTTGGGGGCACGACATTGAAGTGCCGGAAATGATGTTGAAACGCACGCTTCTCTTGTCGCTCTTGAGCATCGTGGGGCTGACATTCGGGGGCCACGCGGCTAGAATATTGACCCCCGGGGCAGGTTATGTCCGGCTTGATAATGCCGGGGCCGAATGCACTAGGCCCCCGGGAGGAGAATGCTGCCATGATGGGGGCCGGATTGTTATATACCGTGCCTTCAAATGTGATCGTGGCGGTTGCGTTGCTTGTGAGGTTTGAGTACATTTTGGCAGCCTTGGATGCTGAAGCTCCCAATGATGTAGCTGGCAAGATGTGTGGATCAGCAAAGAGCTCCTCGCCTTGATTCTCGTCGTTTGCCAGGATCATGCCGGTGCCACCGGCTCGCCTCACCTCCTCGCCTTTGCCAACCCTGCTGTTGCTTCCTCTGTCACAGATGACAATCTTACCTTCAACTGTTTGCCGCTCGAGGGACCCTCCAGTGCAGAACCTAGCCGGTCCCGGTCCTGCGTACACGAGTGGGAGCTCCTTGGTGGCCTTGCCGGTGTACAACGATGCTCCTGTGAAGGCCTGTCCGTCTCCAAGCTTGACTTCAGTGGGAAAACTGCGGTCCGTATAGCTGGCAGCGACGGTCATCATCCATGGAGCGATGTTGCTGACGGATGAATCAGATGGTCCGGAGTTGCCAGCCGAGAATGTGACGAAGACGCCCTTTTGGACTGCACCAAACGCCGCGATGGCCAAGTTGTCAGTGTAGTACCGCTTCGCAGCACCTCCTAACGAGAGCGAAAGCACGTGGACACCATCCCGGATGGCTTGTTCCACGGCGGCTAATATGTCCGAACTCGTGCATCCTAACTGGTAGCAAGCCTTGTAAGCTGCAATCCTTGCTGTGTACCTCATGCCGGCAGCTGATCCTGCAGCCAAGCCTAAAAGGCTCGCACTGTGGACAAGATTGCCCCCCGCGGTCGAGGCCGTGTGGGTGCCATGCCCATCAGAGTCGCGCGGGGACCTATAATCCAACGTCTCATTTATCCTCCCGGCGATGGCCTCGTACCCTTTGAAGAAGGCCCTTGCACCTATAAGTTTCCTGTTGCATTTTGAAGGTGAAAATTTTGTGCCTTTCTCACATTTTCCCTTCCA
The DNA here is from genome assembly GCA_026212405.1 of Petrea volubilis. Taxonomy (NCBI): domain Eukaryota; kingdom Viridiplantae; phylum Streptophyta; class Magnoliopsida; order Lamiales; family Verbenaceae; genus Petrea; species Petrea volubilis. The sequence continues at coordinate 16,832,945 of CM047875.1, forward strand.
GTGAGGAGGCACTGGTGGTAAGCCCGAAGGACTAAAACTCGGATGTTCGGGCCATATTCCCGTGTCAACAACCCCAATAATCACGTCCGAGGCGAGGTTTTGATGAGCCCACAAGCCTATTCCTTCCCTTAAGCCAAGAAAACGAGGCGAATGAGTCGTGTGGAGGACGAGTAGCTCGTCGGTGGAGGCGGACAGGAACCCGTCGACTTTCTTGAGGGATTCTAGATGGTTCTCCGAGAGCTTGGCTGAAAAGCCTGAGACGGCATTTTCGTAAACGTAGAGGAGTTCAGGAAGTGGTGATGTTGGTTGTTCTTGGTCTTGATCATCTGATGCTGATACGGAGATGGACTCCGTTATGGCTTCATACCATCTTTTGGATGTTCCAAGAGAGGCATCTAAAGCTTTGGTCTTGGTTTGGTCCATGTGAACCACATATGTTTTTGAGTCTGTAGCAGCATATGTGATCAAAATCTTGAAAATCAAAACTAGAGATAGTAGTATCCTGAAGATCATAGTTGCTTCTGCAAAGAAGAATTAACAAGAACAAAATCAAGAAAAATTTCAGAAACGTTACTGATGATTTTTGCTGCAACTCGTGCTTGACTATTTTACCAGATAAAATAAAATATCGAGTATCGGCATTTTTTTTCAGAGATTTTATTTCTGTTTCCCAGAGTTAACTCAATGAAAGAATGCTTGTCAGCAAACTAAGTTGTTGAATGAAGCATGCTGGCTGATTCATTTCCAAGCATACTTAATAGGATCATTTCTCTCAATAACATCCTAATGATGGTGTTTGCAGAAGTTTAGTATTCTTTAGCTTTTTACTTTTTTCGGGGGTGGGGTTAATTACACCGACACCCCTCCACCGTATCTGCATTATTACAATGACCTCCCCTCTGAAGTTTCACCATTACAAAACCGATAAAATGACCAAATTTTCGAAAGATGATTTTGCGCTCTGGTTGTATAAGTAACCCCTTGTCGTCTCAAATCCTAACAAAAATGGAGAGTTTGTTTAGCGATGAAATTTGGAAGGGAGGTCACTGTAATTATAAAATATCAATGGGAATTTGGTAATTTAAGTATTTCAGATGGGTGTCAATGTAACTAAAATTTCATTTTTTTTCTAGTAGTTTGAGAGTGTTTGTTTGTTTTCTATTCTTTTTCCCTCCTTTCCGAATGCGAAAAAGAAACATAAAGCCATAAAATTATAAGCAAGTAATTCAATTTTTAGTAGCTCCCATAACTTTTTGTAATTTTATTTTCCGACGCTCTCAACTTTTACTATTATCGCCGTATTCCAAAATCTCTGAAATCAATAACTTTAGAAAAGCATAAGCCCTTGCAAATACTCCTATTGACAGAGTTATAAGCTATAATTGCATTTTACCCTTTCCTGTGGCATAATTATTGTTACAAATGTGAAACAAACAATCTACACGAAGCCTTCGTTAAAGGCATCAATGTGGATCACAGAGATAAAAACTAAACAAACATTAGAAATCTACTTATTATTAGTCAATAAAATGATCCGCATGAAGCCTGTTTCGACCGCTACAAGAACGCATCCCCTTTAGCAAAAAGTCAATACAATATAAATTTCGTTTACAACAATTTCTTTAGTAAATGTCTCATCACTGGTTGTTTATTTAGTTCAGTTTACATTGAATTTTGTCATTAAACCATCACACATAACTTAAACGTGTGATAGAATCTCCCAAATTACAAATTTTCCATTAATGAAATGGATACTTTCTTGTAATGGACTGATCGAATATATTTTCCTACTTATCTACTAATGAGTAACACGGCACGCCCCTCATGGTAAACAACCTGCATGTAACACTGAACAGCAAAAAATAATCTATGATTCGGAGTAAAATGTAGAGCAATTTTGATCGAAAAAAGTTGTACCTGTTATCATGCTGATAAATGGACTCAAATTATCAAACTTTGCACGAGCCAAAATTAATGTTTAAAGCTATATTGACACATGCCCCTTTTTTCAGCTCATTCTATAGTGAAATTCTAGATGAGAAACTTGGGAATTTTGAATACATGGAAATGAGACTTTTATAGACAAATGGCATGAGAGTGAGAACTGAGAAGTTGACAATATTATCTATATAGTGCACGCCTGATATTGGATGAGAATTAGAGAACAAAAAAGCTGCCAAAGTTTGATTGTGATGGAGTTAAAAGGTGTAAGATAATCTTCGTAAGAAGCAATTCTTGTCCTAAAGTTTTTTATTTTTTTTTTCTTTTTCTCTTCCGAATTCATTAGATCCTTTTGTGTTTGAGAATACCCTCCCTTGAGTTTTTTTTTTTTTTGGTCTTTTATTCGTTAAATTTTAATTTGGGTCCGACATGTTTAAGAGAAGTTGCAACTTTGGTTCTAATATGTTGGTATTCGATCGATTTTGCTGATGCGATGCTCAAATTTGTTGAAATTCAAGTATCGGTGCTATTTTATCATTAATTTTGAGTGGCATATGAAAAATAATCCATTGGATAAAGATTAAACACGTCATACTCAAATTAAAATATGACAAGAAACTAAACAAAAAAAAAAAAGAAAGAAAGAACAAATTGAAGTTAATTTACAGGACAAACTTAACATCCCCCTCCCGATGTGAATAACGAGGCCTAAGTTTTAGATGATTAAGGTTGTTTATTCGAGATTCATGACTAAGACTAAGAGTCACACATATCATTCAAGAATGTATGATTCTAAAAGTAAATTTTAGTTTATATGTAAGAAATTAAGAATGTGATTAAGGTTCACTTATGTCATTCATAGCTTGAATGATTGCACAATGCCATTGTAATGAATTCAAGCCAGAAAAAAAAAATAAATAGACAATTTACAATGACCAATACTTGAGTGGAAGTGCAATTGCAAAAGATCTATGGCATGCTAACACACTGGTGGTAGCTTCTTGATTGGTGGGAGCACATGCACCAGTCATCATATTCTATTCCCCTTTGCTTCCATTTAAAGGCATTTTGTGTCAGTTTTCATATGATAAAAAAGAGTCAATTGAGCAATGGTTTGACGGCGGATATGATTTTCTATTTCAAAATGATATTACATCTTTTACTTCATTATTTACATTAATGTCATGTGTATAAAATTATTTTCTTAATTATACAGTTAGTTTGAGATCTTTACATTTAGTATATATCTATACATTGGAATAGATGATTTCGTTTGGGTTTGAGGGGGTTAAAAAGTAACCCGCTCAATTGTTTTCCCACTTTTTTTCCTTCAATTGTAGTGACAGTAGACCATATGTGATTTTAGAAAGATAAGAGGAATACCTTAGGACAACATGGACTTTAAAAGGATCAATATTGATCAAGATTGACTATGTATGGTATTTTTGGATAATTCGAAACTTAAAATCAAGAAACATGGTTAGGGTTACTAGGGTTAGCCCCAATAAGTATGTTTCGATGCTCAAATCAGTAAAAAGTTCGGCTTAAAGCGGTTATAGATAAAAGTAACTATAGTAAAATGAGTCATACCTATAGATCAATAAATGAAACACATATTAGCATTATGCCACTTAGCAGGCAATACTGAGAAGGCATTGAGATTCGGAGCGCTTGTGTCATTCAAATCAAATATTAGAATCAACCGCTTTAACAAGTGATTGAACGAGTGTTTTGTTATTTATATATTGATAAGGATTTGGATATTCAAATTTTGCCATAAAAGGTATATAGAATTTTTATGTGAATCCATATCAATATGATGAAAAATTCATGCCCAAACCTAATTTGGTGAACCCACTTAATCATGTAGTAAGTTTTAATATATTTACCACGTAATTGACCACTCTTTCTAAATTGTACACCAATTACATGACAAATATAAAACACTCGCCGCATAATTAATTTCGATGTGATCGAGCTTGATGTAGGCAAAAATATCCCCAATATTATACAATAGCGTCAACTTCATGACAACTTGAAAAAAAAAAAAAAAAGGAGCCCTAAATCTCACTCCTCATGGCCAATCTATTGACCCACAAGAACATGACATGGTATTACTTGCTCAAGGGCTATTGAAAAGGGTAGACAGGCCTGCTAAGGGATCAAACGATATTAATGATGGTCTGGCCTCATTGTTCTTTCATACTTAATTTCGAATATTTCTTATATGAGTCAGGTGTTTAGTCTCGTGTATGAATTGAATAATTCAAATTATATTGTACTTTGTATTTTGATATTTTTTTTGTAAATAAGAAATTTGACATGTTTTGATTCATTTAATTATTATATACAAAATTCAAATCGAATGTATGAAAGAATTTTTTTACTAAATCTTTTCAATTGAGCTCACATTAGAGTTCGAAAAATCCTAACTCATTATTCTCGTCAATTCAACATCTTCCCACTTTTAATTGCTCGAAAAATCATAATTCATTATTCTCGTCAATCCAGCATCTTCCCACTTTTAATTACTATTTCGTGGTTTGGTTTTCATTTACACACTATCAAACTTTTCGAGTTAAGTTAGTGTTCAATTAATTATAGTAAAAAACAAATCCGATTATTCAATAACTCAAATATAAATTGATGAAAAACATATAAATCAACGTATTCCGCATTCAACAAGCAGATTTTTTTTTTTTCAATTGAAAAAATGGGGAGAACTTTTGAGGAATTTAGTTTTCTTATTTTAACAAATTAACTTGATTGTGAGTCAATATTAAAAAAAAAAATTAATTATCTTATGTTCCGTTTACTAAAAGTTATAAAATAACAATATTTAAGAGAGAAAAAAATAGGGAAAATTACTTAAAAACCCCTTAAAATTATTTTTTCTATGTAAAAAATTCAGGAATAATTTTTTCAATCCTATAACCCATTTTGTTAGTATTTCTTTCTAAAAAATCCAAATCATTAACTTTTAACCTTTTTGGCCCAAATATTACATTATTTTTTTTGTCAGTATTTACTTATAAAATAGTCTCACTTACATTTACTAATTCACATGTAGAAAAATCTACGTAGTAAAATTATTTTTGAATATTATAGTGTTGTTGTTTATATATATATTTTTTAAATATAACTTTTTAAACACCTTTTTTTCTGAATTATAATTTAGATATCTTTAAATTTGAGAAGAAATTAAAGAAGGTTTTCATAACTTACATATATAATAATTAAAAGCTTTTTTCAAAATTACATTATTAAAATCATCATTTGTGCAAATTATTTTAAAGAATTTTAAAGAAAATGATTCATTAAGTTGTTTTAGTATAAATTATAAAAGGTTAAGGGTATCTCAGTCAATAAATTGATTATGGGGGCTTTTTGGAATGAAAAATTGGTAGATTTGGTTAATAAAATTGAAAATTGATTTCATGGAGGTTTTTAGATATAAAAATTTATTGTGAGGAGTTTTTTTTTTGTATTTTTCCAAAAAAAATAGAAAAAAGGAAAATGCTAAACCCACACCACAAATCTCTAAAACCCTCCACGGCCGGGGGGCTCCAATAGTATGAGAAAAAATGATCACCTTTCTCAGCCGTCTCCACCGCCGTAAACCACCGCCGGTATATTCGATTCTCTCCACGCACCACCCTCTGTCCACGACCGCCCCCTTCACTTCGAAACTCCGGTCTAAATACTCCTTCGTACCTCCTCCCTCTCTACACCCACAGCTCCCCAATAAAAGCACAAATTTCCAACCCGAATCACAAACCCGAAAGCCCTCGAAACCCCCTTATCGCCCGCCCTCATCCCTGGACAGGTCCGAGCCGCCTCTCAGGTCCGAGCTTCCGTTCGACTTCCGGTTCAGCTACACCGAGAGCAGCCCGAAAGTTAGACCCATCGGGCTGAGGGGGCCAAAGTATTCTCCTTTCGGGCCGGGCCGTCTGGACCGGGTATGGACAGGGGTTTGTGCCCCGGCAGTCGACCCGAAGGTGGGGTCGGTCGGAATTGATGAGGATTTGGAGGAGAAGAGGAGATTGATGAAAGAGAGAGTTCTGGGAGAGCCCTTGACTAATGCCGAAAGGAAAGCTCTTGTTGAGAGGTGTCAGAGGCATAAGACCAAGAGCCAGATAAATTTGGGTATGTTTTCTAATTTCTACTACTTGAAATTCTTGTTAAGGTGTTTGATATTTTTCGTATATTTGTTGAAATGGGGCAATTCCTTTTTGTAAGTTTATATTGGGTTTTCATCATCTTTTTGTTTGATGATGGAATATGTGATGTTATTAGTAGTGTTTAGTATCTATATGGTGCATGTGAATAAAGAGGGTGTGGACGAATTGAAGTTATGGTGCAGATTATGAGCCTTGGTTGGAGGTTGGAAAAAGTTACAATCTTTATTCAAATGATCATTGACTTTGATGAACTTGTGTGGGAGAAGGGATGTGAGCTTTTTCTTATGCAAATGAGGAAGATGGTTTGCAGATATTATGTAGTGAGAATATGTTCATATGAATACTAAACTGTCTAAACATTTGACGTTTTCACTTGTTCTTTACTAGTGTAGCCAAGAAGAAATTGTTGATTCAACCTTGTGCGGAAATTGTTGATGTAAATGGACCTCTATTGACATCTATTCTATGTACAATGTTCTTCTTTGGTTCTCTTTTTTTTTTTTTTTTTTTTTGGCGGGGCGGAGTTGCGGGAGGGATCTTCTATGAGTAAGGTTAGCTGATATTGTTGGTCAAGTTTTTCCTCTTTAGAGGCGTAATGCCTTAAACTAGGGGTGGCAATTCGGGTGGGTCGGGTAGGTTCGAGTTGGGTTGAGGTAACAGTATAACATAAAATCTTGTCAAACTCATGAGACATCAACCCTAACCCAATTTGACTGGGTTCGTGTCAATCCGGGTTGATCTGTTTTAAATAAAAATTCCAACTTTTCTAATGAAAAAATTAAAACAATTATAATTTACTAGTTAAAAGTGGCTTTGTTTCCTAATTTTTCATTTGGCTAACTATACTATATATATATATATATATATGTTTATTTATTTATTTTATATGCACTATAAAAAATCACTCCTTCACTAAGTTTACCGAAAATTTTGTGACAAAGAGATTTTTATATTTTGTCAAAGTTTTACAGTATCATCACATCATGTGATGATTAATGACATAATTTAATGTAAATAAAACTAAATAAATAATTAGTAACAAAATATTTATTAACAAATTTGGTATAAATGAAATCTAGCATAAAAAATTAAATTTGTAATTGGTTTATCAATAAAATGTATTCATTTTTATAGTGATGGTAGGCTACGTACAAAATATATGTTTGGAATTTACATTAGAAATTAATGAGTCCATTTCCTACTCTAGTTTATTTAAATTTTATTTCTAATATATTGTAAAAATATTTGATAAATTTTTTTCATTCAATATGAAAATAAATCAAGATAAAGCTTCAATGAATGTAACTAAACAATTAAATGAAGAAGATATACTTTTTTGGAGGGAAGAAGAAGATGATAACTAACATAATTATAGTTTTTCATTCAAATTGACTTTTCACTTATTTAAAAGATTTAACAATCTCTTATCTTTAAATATCTGAAAGTTTTTGTGTGTTTAATAATTAAAAAACTCCCTATTCTCTTTTTCATAATTTTTCCTATATTATATTATTAATGATTAATTATAACCCATCAAAATGTTATGATTTATAATTTATACATAATATATTTTTTCTCTAAACGAGAGAGAAAGGACAAAAAAAGATTTTAACAAGATGATTTGGATCAGGTTGGGTCATGCTAGGTCGGTTTGTCGGTTAACCCATAAAAGGATTCGGGTTGTCTGGATAGTCCACGAGTCAACTCAACCCAACCCATATTTTTCAAGTCGCTTTCGGGTTCGATCCATTTTCAACCCAACTTATGAACTCTCAATCCTAACCCGCTATTTTTGAGTTGGGTTCGTATTGGATCAGAAATTGCCACCCCTACCTTAAACAGATAGATTTATATGGTTATGAGACACTAATACAGTATATAGGGGCTTATGCTACATTGGGCATGCGTAATTTAACCTTTAGAAAGTGCATTTCTCATTTTCTTGGGATACAATTTGGTTGTGATTTTTGAGTACTGGGGAATTGGGATATCTTTTCCTTTTTTTATTTGTTGGTTTAGAAGGAGTTTTGCTTTAAGCATTCTAACAAATCAAGTAGGATTGTTTATGGGATATAGGACAGGGCACTGTTTAGGTGAACCGGGTTCCTCGCATGGTTAGTCTTCTCCCTTCTTGTTTTTTTGATTGACACATTTCACCTCTTCTTCTATAGGAAGGGATGGTTTAACACACAATATGTTGAATGATATTCATAATCACTGGAAACACGCTGAAGCTGTCAGGATCAAGTGTATGGGAGTGCCTACTGTTGATATGAAAAATGTATGCGCTCAGTTAGAGGTATTTTCTTTTTCCATACAACTTCCTCGCGATTTAATCCATAAGTCTGCTATGATGTTAAATTTTATTTCTAGTTTTATAGAGATTTCATTCACATTGTTTTACAGTTTCACCTACCAAGCCAATCATTCTTCCATCCTCATATGGTTTAATTTTTTTGAAATGTTTTCTACAGCTTGTAGCTTTAGCATCGTTTATCTTTTGTTTGTTAAAGTATTCACGTGTACATTGCAGGATAAAACCTTTGGGAATATCATCAACCGGCACGGCGGCCAACTCATACTTTACAGAGGTAGGCATTATCACCCCAAGCAAAGGCCCGTGATTCCCCTGATGTTGTGGAAGCCCCAAGAACCCGTATATCCAAGGCTTATAAAAACCACTATTGATGGCTTGAGCATCGAAGAAACAAAGGAGATGAGAAAACGAGGATTATCTGTCCCTGCCTTAACTAAACTTGGTAAAAATATTTTGTTTTCATTGTTTCTTTTATCATGAATTTTGCTTTGATTTTTGTTGTAACGTATGAGTGCCTGCCACAGCTAAAAATGGCTATTACGGTAGTCTCGTACCCATGGTTCGGGATGCTTTCCTCTGCAATGAGCTGGTTCGGATAGATTGTAAAGGCCTTCCGAAAAGTGATTATAAGAAAATAGGGTGCAAATTGAGGGTAATGCTTTCTTGCTGATTGAAGTTGGAAGTGCTTCAACTTTTCTAGCTCTTCTTCGGGTCCATTACACTAATGTTCCCTTTAACTATGTGTTATTTACATTAACTTCCTCTCTTAGTGTCAAAATTACAACCCCCCCTCCCCCCTTCTGACATCAAAAATCTAAATCAAAAGTGGGAAGGTTTTATTTAAGAAACTAGAATAGTATCATCCATGTCGAGTCGTATTGAATTGTTTATAGTTATAGGGACTGGCGCCGTAGCTACTGCATTCTTCTTTTCATTTTCATTTTTATGAGGATCAAGGTTTCAGTCGGTCATTATGCTGCAAAGTTCGAACCGCTTATCTAACTGATCGCTATCTGTTAAGTTTATTCGTTTTATCAAATGCAACCTAGCCCTCTAAGGTGGTCTTTATTTATTTTGTCGACACAGGACTTAGTTCCTTGTATCCTCGTCACATTTGACAAGGAGCAGATTGTGATATGGAGGGGCAAGAACTATAAACCCGCAGAAGGGGGTTACTTTCTCACCGAGAGGGAATTTTATGATGGTCCCGATAATGATTTATCAAGCGGTGCACCTGAAAATGAAAGCACAGATGACGACCATTGTAGTGCCGATTTTGATTCTGGTGATTCTGATGATGAGTAATCCAGCGCTCGGGGAGGAGTGGAACTTAGCTATGACGATTCATCAGCTATGACTCATGGTAATGAAATACGTATGCCTTTAAAATTTAGGGTTGATTACCTCATGAGGGTTAGGCCCGTTTGTTACCTCAGGTCCGTTTTGTAAACCACCTGTATTATTAAAAATTACAAACCCCCTCCTAATATTTGGTCCTACATTATAGATACCCCCTCACCCAAGGTGGGACCGTGGGATTTGTAATACATAACTGAACGTTAGGGGGATATTTGTAATTTTCATAACGCAAGGGGTTTAACGGAAACGGCCGAACTTGTTGGGTCCCCCACCCCCCCTCTCTCTCTCTCTCTCTCTCTCTCTCTCTCTCTCTCTCTCACACACACACACACACACACACACAGATATGGAAAAATGGATCCAAGAAAAGATTGAATTATTCATGTTGGGTGTCTATATCTTTTATTTTTTAAGTTGTGTCACATGCTTGATGGAATTGAATGTGATGGTGCACATGATCTACAATGTTTGGTGAGATTTGAAGGGGCACTATGTTCAATGTGATCTTGTAGCTTGTATAGTACTATTTAAGCTCTTGTTGTATAATAATTTGAACCACCATTATTTTGTATTAAATATTTAACAATTTTTCCGATTTTTATTTTGAATTTACTCTCAGTTATATCTCCAGCATTAGTTCTTGATATAAATTTTTTCCTTTGAATTTGATTTTATTTTATTTTTTAGGTGATTTTATTTAAGATTATTTTGAGCCCCACAAATGAAAATGGGTTGGATGTGACAGTATTTAGAGGGTGTTTGGTTAAATTTATTTTCAAGATGCTTTTGAAGTTTATAAGCTAAATAAGTGCTTAAAGTATTTGAATAAAATAAGACCTTGTAGTTTATTAGATGTTTTTGGAGCTTATAAGTTGTGATTTTGTTGGGTAAAAATTAGAGCTTGTATGTTTGTTTTCAAGTGTAATGATGATTGGAAAAAACAAAGTAAAATTAATTTCATGTAAATAAATATTTTTTGAGATAGTCAAAATGTAATATTAAAAAAAATAAATATATTTATTTTATTTTATCTTTTAACATTAGGCAATCTATAAGTTGTTTGGAAAAAAAAAAAAATTGGGGGAGTTTAATTTTTTTTTAGAGCGTATAAGCTTTTGACAGTTTATTTTGGAAGCTTACAAGCTTCTTTACTAAAAAAATTACCAAATATTTTTAAGGAGTTTATAAGTTCAACCAAAAATTCTCTTAATGCTATTTAAGGAGTTCTTGAAATTTGATAGTTGCCCCATTTTCTTGAAAAATAAATTTCATTGGATTTGAATATGTATTGAAATTGTATTCTTGGTTATCTTTTCCTTGAAAAAGAAAGAAATTTATTGAATTCAAATACTTGTTGAAAAAGATATCCATGGTCACACTTATTTTCTTCTATTAAGTCGCAATCCACTAGGGATTTAGTGGTTAAATTATCAATACTCAATGATATTTCGTATTCCGAAATCTTTATAAACTATAAAAATGTTATAACATAATTCATAAGTTATAGTCATTGCGTATAATTTTCATAAACTATAAAATGTTACAAAAATAATTCATAAATCATAATTAGGGATTGATTTGTTATATCCTTTTCATATCATAATAACACGATTATTAAATTAAATATATAAACACACATCATCCACAACATGTGGGGGCTCTGCGTTGTCCCATTTTTCTATTACCCATTTTCTCTCAATTGTGTGGACAATATTGAATAAAGTATATCAAGTATCGTAATATTAAAAAACGTATGATGTGATCATGTGAAAACGACTTTCAAATACTTTTGTTAAATAAATGAGGTGTGGGCCATAAGATTTTTGTCGCCCCAAACAACACTTAGCAACTGTGTGATGAACGTTGTTTTGGACCCTTTCATTCGTCACTTTTGGCAAAATTGTTTTGGTACATTTGTTGCACTAATAATCAAATATCAAATTTATCACCCTTGTGTTAGCAATTAACAATGGGCACGTATGGTTTGAGGGCGCTTCACACGTTTTTGAGGGGCACGGCCAGCTCAAGTACGAAGCAACTTAAATAAGGACTTTAGACTCTCATATTTTGAATGATATATATATATATATATATATATATATATATATGTTAGTGTGAAATTAATGAACTTGTTTGGAAGTATAAATATCAGTCAATTTGATAAAATAGTCCTATGATTGTTGAGAATTTCAAATTAAATATTTCACTGGATATTTATTTACCAAAAAAGAAAAATGGATATTTTATGGAGCAATTTTAAGAAAATATTGTCCATGTAAGGATAGCATACAAGTCTAACGGATACTTTTGGAATGAATTTTATTTCACTTTACTTTTAAATTTTATTTTACTGGTCATATTTTCTTGATAATCTTACATTAGAATATATTTAGACAACCGCTATCGTAGATAACGAAACTTAAATACTTATATCTCAAAGCCTTAACACCTTTCTTGCATAATGATATATATATAAGATGGGGTAAATTACATCTACTTCCCTTGAAGTTTAGTGTAATTATAAATTAATATTTTTTATTTTTAAAGTTACAAATACTCTATGAGATATATATCAATTTAATCAAAATTCATTATTCAATCAATCTTCACTGAGGCGAGATGCAATTATGAATTGTGTTTCTTGTATTTTCAGTAAGATTTGAAATGGGGTTCACATAGTGTTGACTTGTTCCAATATGTAAAAACTACAAATAAGTCAATTGTTTTTATAAAAATATTGCAGTGGTATCGAGTTATAAATAATGATATCAAACAGTGGTTGAGATGATATAAAGTTAAAATACCTCGTTAAGATTAGTGAAATAATAATATTAATTTAGTAATTTTGTCAATCTCAATGAGATGTACTTTATTGATGATCGAATTGATTATTATAATTATAAAAAAATTAATTTTCAATACTTTTTTTAATATTTACAATAAATTTTTAACTTTGAGAGAGTATATGTAATTTTGAAAACAAAAGAAATTAATCCTTAACAATAATGTAACTCAAGGGGTGCACACGTGATTCGCCATCCAAAAAAAAAAAAAATTGATGAGAAAAGCACCCCAAAATTCTTCAGGGGTAAATTTGTAATTTCATCCGACACAAATAAAAGTGGCGGGGGGCTATTGGTATGCCGTAATCATCGTTGGGCCACGTTGAAAATATAATAAAAACTAATATACCTAAAAGCTTTCTCTCTCTCTGTTTTTTTCCCTCCATTCCTTTTTTTATTTTTATTTCCATTCAATCACATTTATCATAATCCCCAAGTTGGCCGCCCCATTGTCTCAAATTCTCTCTCTCCTCTCTCTCTCTCTCTCTCTACCTTCCATCCCCAGCAATGGCGGCAGAGGACCACTCTCTCTCTACTCCCCTCCTCGCCTCGGACTCCGACCAACCCCACGTCATCCTCACCGTCCACGACCAACCCGACCCACCACAACCGCCGTCCGTGCGACAATCCGACGCTGCGAATCCTCGAGCGCTGTTTCAATCGGGCGATCAAGAGCGGCACAACCCGTTCGCGTTTATCGGGGCGCACGATGGGTTCGAGGTTCCCGGATCCAGCACCATCGACCCGTTCCGTAACCACACGCCGGCAATCGAGGGCTTATACGAGTGGGTGAAGATTGTGATCTGCCTGCCTATTGCGGCCGTCCGTCTTCTGATATTCGGGCTGTCGCTGTCGGTGGGGTACGTGGCGACTCTTCTGGCGTTGCAGGGGTGGAAGGATAGGCAGAATCCGATGCCCAAATGGAGGTGCCGGATCATGTGGATTACGCGTTTTTGTGCCCGAGCTATCCTTTTCTCCTTTGGGTATGCATGATTGAGTGTTTAAGATTTTTTGTTGTGGTTTTTGCGGAAGATTGGGATTTGTGGCCGTTGTTTGGAGTTCAGATTTGAATTTTGTTATCTGGAGTTCGTCTTTTTGTCTTTTAATCTTATGTTGTAATTTGGAAATATAATCATTTGAAGATAGTTGTGGTGGTGGTGGAGTAAATACAAAATTCAAATATTTGTTTTTTTCTATTAAATAGTCACAAAGTGTATGGTTTACTCTTTGCGACACGTTGAGTGTGTGATGATTTTTTCTGAAAAATTATTGACGTACTCCTTTGCCCTTTCTATCAAGTTACACTACCTTAATTTGGTTGACTTTTTAGTTTTTACTTCGAAACAACTGTTTTTAATGATTGCTGGCATGCTTAAGGGAAAAATGATGGCTTTACCAGTTGTTATTGATCCATTTTATGTTTATAGAGTAAGAGTGTAATTAGGCATTGGTTTCTCTGTGATTTTATCACCATCTGGCTTTTAGATAGTGTAGAATGGTCGGGACCCATAATGGACCTTAGCAAGTGGCTTCAAGATGCGTTTCAATTATAGGTCTTCATTTTGTAAATATTTATCGGACATTAAAGAACAACAAACCTGATAGCTGCACATTGGGATGTCCCTACAAGATATTAATGACATTCAGTTCTGGTTGAAATGAGTAGAGAAGTTATAGTATTGCTTTCTATTGTTGATGCTATGCTTATTTTTGTGTGGGAGAGGCTTGTTGATTTTGAAACTAACTTTTGTTTATTTTGTGTTTTCTGTTCGTTAGCTACCATTGGATAAAAAGAAGAGGAAAACCTGCTCCAAGGGAGATTGCTCCTATAGTTGTGTCCAATCATGTATCATATATCGAACCTATTTTCTTTTTCTATGAATTATTTCCCACCATAGTGGCTTCTGAGTCGCATGATTCCATGCCTTTCGTTGGAACCATCATCAGAGCAATGCAGGTATTCTCAAAATCCAAAAATTCCGTACATGTCTTTTTTTGTCTGAAACAAGTGATCCTCTTCTTTTGGAGATTGGGTTCGGACCATATGTGGATAGATGTGCATAATCTTTCGTTTACTAAGGTTTATATCTTTATTGTAATTATAATTGTGGATCATGCCTATGAAAGTAATGATTTTGTCATGATGTCTGTTTCCATTCTGTAGGTTATATATGTTGATAGATTCTCAAGGTCATCCAGGAAGCATGCTGTAAATGAGATAAAGGTAGAAAGAATCTGTATGCGCCTTTTCTGTTTTGAACTGAAACAAAATAAATGCAAAGCTCGCCTTTTTTAATGTTCAATCTACAGGGTTAAATAGAAGTATTAAGATTTAAAAGTTTTATCTATATATAAGCTATTTGATACAGAAATGTGCTTTCAAGGATCTGAAAACAGAGAAAAGCTTCTTCCAATCGATTTCCTCGACTGCTTTTATTTCCCGAGGGAACAACAAGCAATGGAAGAGCTCTTATTTCCTTCCAACTTGGTGCATTCATCCCTGGTTATCCTGTTCAACCAGTTTTTGTCCGTTATCCCTATGTACACTTTGACCAATCCTGGTATTATTCATCTTTGATTCTTCCCACTGTTTTTGTGAGGATGTAACTTTAGTTTTTTTTAGGAGACTCGCTTCATAAAATCTACCACTTTGTTCAGGGGTAATATTGGACTTGGAAAGTTAATGTTCAGAATGTTTACGCAGTTCCACAATTTCATGGAGGTACAATTCAATTTCTGTATAGTCTGTTATTTATTCTACTTAATGGTTAATAGTTATCATTCTCAAACAATTTTTTCCCCTTTTCTGGACTGTCCTGATGCTGAAGGGCCAAAAGAAGTTCCTGAAAACATAACTTCCTTTAGTCTAATTGTATGCTGCTATATATGTGGCAATTTATGTTCTTGTGTGGGTATCTGATAATTATATGCTGACTTGTACTATTGAGTTTGCTCTGAACTCTTATCTTGGAGCTCTTGCAACGTTACTTGAGCTGTAGTAACATTTTTCACGAATGGCTTACCACTAAAAATTTCACATGAAAACAGAAAGGAAATTGACTAAATGTTTAAATGGTATCGTGTGTTTGCTGGGAGCAGCACTATAACAGATAGAACTTTTGTATTTGCTCGTGTTATTCATACAATATGTTTCTGGGCATCCTGTTACCCCAACCCACCTTCTGTTTCTGTATCTGTTGATCTGATGCAGTCAAATCAATCTTTCTTACTATTCACAGGTTGAGTATCTTCCTCTCATGTCGCCGCATGAAAATCGGAAGGAAAATGCTGCTCATTTTGCTCAGAGGGTAAGCTCTGTCTAATTTCAATTTGGATCTGCTGCTTTCATCTCTGTTATGAAACGACCAGTTAGGGGGTTTATTTCTATATAATTTCAATGAAGCATGCTTCAAAAGTAGAGATCTTAATCTATCGTTTCAAAGGCTTGTTTCTCCCATTTTATGCCTGAGGAGCCTGCTACTTCTTAAAATGGTGGACTTTGTGTTTGTAATTGATAAGTTAGGAAACATGCTTGATCCTTCATCTGGTTTTGAGCAAGATGAGGACAGATTGTGATATGTGAAAGTATAGTTGGATTTTCCTGCACTAGGTTGGCAGGCTCACAATGTGCCACATAGCTGATTATGAAATCTTGTGCAGTTTTTAACGCATGACCACCCTTTTCGAAAAAGTTTAAGCTGTTAGAAATGAGAGACATTAAATATTAATATCTGTGGCATGGCTTGCCACGTGCAGGCGGTGTTCCTTTTTTCTTTTGTTGTTGTTGAGTCTGCATGTTAAACTCTCTTCATAAACGGGTGGTGGTTAGATTTCGAACCTAGGACCTCTAGTTTGGCTTGGCTCTTATATTGGCCATATTGAATGACCAGGATATCTAGTGTTTTAAGCTATTAGAGATGAGAGACATTAAATATTTAGTATTTCTAGCAGTTTTCTTCTTTCATTTTTTTTTGGTTTGGGGTTGGGGGAAGGGGCATGAGGGTTTGTGCATCAAGTAAATGGAATAAGTTAGAAAAGAGAAACACTTATCATTTTTTTTTCCCTAAATAAATTTCTTAGCCATGCCATTTTGCTATCATACTTTCCTTTCATGTCTGTCCCCACATTTTTAATCTATCAAATTAATTCTTTCGGAACTCAACTAGTGCATTCACCAGCTTAGCGAGGCTTTGGTGGCTTAACTGAGTGCTGATGTTGGCCGAAAAGTGATGGATACTGAGCTTGGACTATTAAGTGGCTTATTGTAGGGTAGAGTCACCTAGATAAGGGGACTGCTCCTTCTATCAATATCTCTAGTCTCTGCCTCTCTATTTTGTGTAAAGAATAGAGAAAGAAATTGACGGCCAACTTGGGAGATAAGGTTACAGTTCTATATCAAGTTGACAACTAAACATTATATTATAGGTAAAGGATCACAGGGCAGAGGATCTTTCTCTTGAGTTGTGACATTCTAAATGCTTTTTTATTCATGCAGGCTTTCCAACTCCATCTCTTTTATCTATATAAATGATATTGTGCATACCATTTGTATTCCTGCATTGTTATTCCACTTCATCGTTTTAAATATATCTGTTTTAAGTCTTTTGTCTGCCTTGAGCAGACCAGTAATGTCATTGCAAGTGCTCTCAACGTGGTTCAGACATCACATGCTTATGGAGACTTTATGCTTCTTGCTAAGGCAGCTGAGTCAAAGCAGGTTTGAGATTATTTCTTGAGTTTATGTAAAATCTGTTGAATTGCTAGCGATGGGTAAAGCTGTATATCACTGCCATTTGTTCTATCTTTCTTATTGTCATCTCGTTTATTAGATGAGACTGAAGAAGGGAAAGTAGCATTGTTAACTGTGTCACTACTAGTAGCTGCCTACCGATTTTGTATTCTTGACCGTGCATGGATATTCCAATGTTTGCCCTCTTTTCCCTCCCATGGGCCAAAATAGTTGTTTCAGCACTTTGGAATTCTAAAGCGCTTTGATAGAAAGTTTCATGTTGGCATGAAATATATATCCAAATTCTTTGTCTTTAATAAAATTTGTGTTATGTGTATATGTTTCCTGTTGCAATGTTTATCCAAGCCATTTTAGATGTTATTTTTGTTACCTAATTAAGAGGGAGTAAAGTTATACTATGTGGTGCTGAATGAGTCCTACCTTAAATTGTCCATGTTGTGAACTTGAAAATGCAAAAATTGGGTATTTTTTTTGGTTTAGCATTTACTGTAGTAAATGTGGAGGCCTGCAGTTTTGTTTGATTTGGTTTAGGAGTCTTGTTTCCTTTCACATCTTATATATATACACACACATATATATGTATCCATTTTCTTTATTTTGTTCCTTTTTTGCTCCCTTAATTTTATCAGATCCTGTTTGTGTAAAATTTGTGTTAGTTGGTGTTGTCATTTACCGTAGCAATGTATGCGGGCCTGCTGTTTTGCGAGATTTGATCCAGAAATCCTTGTTTGTATTGTATATTCTCTTTAATGCACTTCTATAATTACTATTTCTAATTACTATTTCCTGTGTTATTCGATCTTTGTATCTTGGTTTTGTAAATCTTATTTGCGCATATCAAAAGTGATTGCTGCATTGGAAGTATTATTCAAGGAACTGACATCATAACTAAAGTGATTCTACTTGCATATGGGGATTAAATTGTTCACTGACATCATAACTAAATCTTCTTTTATCAGGAAAACCCGTCATTATATATGGTAGAAATGGCCTGGGTACAACAGGTAAGTTAGACATGCTTCTCTAAAGCTTTACAGAAATTAGAAACCGGTTTTCGTCCTTTGCTCTTTTATCAAAAGCATTTTGTGATATGTGTTTGGATATTCATACCTGTTGCCATGTTCTATTGAAATCGTATTTTACAAATGTAATATCCATGCCTGCTGACATTTCTCATCCCATAAAATAAAATGCTTCAGGTAATTAGCAATATTTTTGAATTGGAAAGTTCTCCTCATTAGTTCTCTTACTGCTGTAATTCTCATTTGGGATAAAATTAATTTCTTGTAATTTTAATTGCGTAATAATTGAAACTTATTGTTCCAATTATTACCATTTTATAAATTAGTACTTCCAAAAAAATTGGTTGCATTGTTTTCACTAAAACAGATACCTTTCTATGGATTCATTAGAATAAATACTTTGGAAAACCATGTTTGAGTACTTAATTTATTAAGTATGGTCGACAGAAGTATCATAACTCAGTTCACTTATGTTTTGCTCACAAGTTGCTGTAGATTATTTCAAATGTCCCATTTATCACCGGAATTCTGAAAATATGACCAAGAAATTCACTGCTTTAAGTCAAAGTGGTGGCCTGCACAATAAACTTTTACAAGTGGGTATACTGGTGGTGTGACCTGCATGCAATACTCAATCTGTTAGTTCTGAAATATGTTGCTAATAATCATCGAAAACTAAAGATGATTGGTGAATGCTGCAAATACTTGTGGTAGAAAAGTGTATTGAACGGTATTCAAGGTTCTGCCTCATGCAAAATCCTTATGAACATTCCTTAGTTTAATGTTTAATATAGCACTTAACCGCCCAGGGGCTTCATGCAATGCCTTTTGAATTTCAGTCACTGCATCTGAGGGTTTTGGAAGCTGCAGAATTGTTGGAGATATTTCTTTCAATGAATCCTGATCCCAGGTATCTTTGAATGCTTTTATTTTTCTTTGCTTGTATCCTATATAGATGCCTGATGTACATGTTGGATTTCGTTTAATCTGCTTATTTATACTGGGAGAGAATACTTGCTTGTTCTGCATCTCAGTTGTATGTATTTTGCATTGATTGGCTCTTATAAACCTAGTGAAATTCTTATCCAGACTCAACTACATAAATCATCTTCATCCTCTTAGTCTGTCATCCCTAAAATTCAATCAGATAGGCCCAAATTTAATTTCCTCATTCATTTGATACAGGTCTGCATCATTCTCCAGGTATATTATACTAGCATGATACTAGTTCTAACTCAGTAAGATCTGGACGGAATTATTGATGAGACATAAGTAACAATTCTATATTGAATGTGTAATTGTTGGTTCTAGAGAGATGATGGTTATGGGTTGAGCATTGATGAGAATGTTGACAAGAATTTGCCTATGAACAAGAAGGGATAAAGAAGAAAAATTCGATCATCTTAGGTAGTTAATTGAACGCTGTGTATCCTCTTTATTTCCCTATCCATTTTGTGAATTTTGTGGAAGGGGCTGCTTGTTTGGTGCTTTGTAATTCAGGTGTCAATATGTCATATGGTTCAGTAATAGATTTTTAAATTCTTTTATTAACTCAATTTTCACTGTATTTCAAACTTGAGATACAGAAATGGTCTCTCTCTGAAGAAATCCAAGTTCATTGCAATTCATTATTTTATAACTGTTATGCTTGACCACTTACCTGCCCTGAAGAAGAGGTGGTATTTTCTTATGAAGTTCTTTTTAAGATCATTTCTGATACACTAATATGGTTTTTTTTAGCAGCGGATGTGTTGAATTCCATGACTTTCTCAGAGCTCTAAGATTAAAACCTTGTGGTCTTTCTGAGAAGGTTAGATCTGAGTATTGGTATTTTTCAATGGCTTTTTATGGAATCGTGTACCTCGTTGACTAGTGAAATGGCTTTTGGCTGTGCATCCTAATTCTTGAGAATAACGAGCAATGCGGTAATAATTTTTTGGCCAAGTCTAATAAATAGAAATTTGGCTTGTTGGTAATGGAAGAGTTCTTCTCACACTCCTCTAGCTTCCTGGTTGTTCTCTAGTTTTCTGAATATTTTGTCCGAATTTGTGTAATTTTCTTATTGAAGTTTGAACTTAGTCTTACTGCTGCTGTTATTCTACTTTGTCCTTTAGAAATATACTTACTGATGGTAAACATTAATGAGTTGAATGCTGGTGTCGGTAAATCTATACTTTTTATATTTCAGGTAAGCATATTGTCATGGGGTTTTCCTCCTCAATGGCTGGTTGTTAACATGCTTGCTGAAGCAGCATATTTGTGGTTTTGAAGATTTACTGGGTCTTGACTTAATAAATTTATTACTGAAACATTTCCTCATTTTACCTATGCTGCAGATCTTTGGATTCATTGATGTACGGAAGATCGGTAAAATAACATTCAAACAGGCAAGTTTGTAACATTATAATCATGTTTTGTGTATTATAGTCATGCACGAAAATGTGCTATGTATTGTTGGTGGTATCATGAGACCAACCAAGATTCAGTCTTAGGAGGCACAGGTGCTAGATATGCTAAGTACCTTAAAATGATGAAACGAGAAGATAGTACAAAAAGAAAAAGCATCACCAACTGGGGACTGATATTGCACAATACAGCCTGTGTAATTAACCAATGGTCAAATGAGTTTATTTTCTCTTAGTTTCTCAATTGTAACTTCTCTTCCAGTTCCCTGATTCTCATTTCACTTTTTCTTATTGAAGCCACCTTTACTGCCTGCTTCATATTTTCTTCTGGCGGAGCTCAATTTTCATAAGATAAATATACTTGACTTAAGATGTGATTTTTCTGTTTTGGTCATATTGCATCGATAAGTTGAAGATTATGCTATTAAGCATACGGATGAAATGAGAGTTCTTTCTGCACTATTCCGGCACAGCTGCTAGCTTTTTGGGATGTGTCACCCTTTTCAAGATTTTTTGGGTAAATAATAAGTTAAAATGGATCATTAGGATTAAGGTGTATCCACCTTCCAAGACGAAGTTTGTACTGAATTGGTAATTAGTCCTTGGGCTCTGTGTTTGGCTGGGTGGGTGAATTATCTGTTACCAGTGCAAGTGGGGCACTTTCTGACAATTGGAAGTCTATGTTATTTCAGTTCTTGATTGCCTCAGCCCATATTGTGAAGCAGCCTGTGTTTCGGCATGCCTGTGAACTGGCATTTAGTGAGTGTGACTCGAATGGGAACAATTACATTTTGAAGCAAGAGGTTTGTAATTGTTGACCAGCTCTACATGTTCTTGGCTCTTGCTTGCCATAGTTACTTTATTCTCAGATTCTCTTATTCTTTTGTGACAGTTACAAGATGCGGTTTCACTATCAATTCCAATCTTGAATGGTGATGAGGTGAGCTGGGTAAATATCTACTCATAATTCCTGCTTTGTCCCAAAATTTATGGTTCAGTGCTGTGACTTCCGTCAATTTTCTGTGGGATTATTTAGACTTCTACAAACATAATAATACAATTCTCATATTTCAAGCATATCATAGGTTATACCAATGGGATTTTATGCTTAATTTCACTGCTTAATAGGCTATCTGTTTCGCTTATTTTCTTAGGTACTAGCTCCATCAGTATCAGATTTATTTGACATGGATAATTATCTTTTTTAATTGCTTTAAGGCACATCATGGTGATGATGTCTGGTTCATACTTTTAGCTAGATTGAAATTTTAATGATCTGCACTGGGTTTTGTCATTTCATGCCAATGTCCAACTGAAGTTTACCGATGTGAACAGAAATGAAATGAGATTTCAAGAAATTAAAATCTAACATATGTAACTTGTGTAGGGTGACCCTACTCATCGCTCTGTGTTTCCCTTTATTCGTTATTTCTCGCTTAAATGTGGTTGTTAGCATAGAAAACAAACATCGGTCCATGCCAAAAACTCAGTATCAAACTTGAAGTTTTAAACTGAAAAAGGGATTTTTAGGCTAATCCTTGTATGAGTTGTACTAAGAAATTGTTGATTGTGAGGTTTGCAGATCAACGGGCTTTTCAGTCTGTTTGATGTGGACGGTGATGGAAGAATCAGCAAGGATGATTTTATATCCTGTTTGAGAAGATACCCGTTGCTTATAGCACTCTTTTCACCCAAATTGGTGCACAGAGGTTCGTCTATATCTGATCAAAGTGTAGTTGAGGAGGGTCTCGTGAGGACGGGGTGGCAAGTTGGAGGGGATGGTTTTAGTTTGTTATGCTAATCCGTAGAGGTGGCTTGTTTTTTGCCGAAGGTTTTGTATCCTACATTGTGAAACACAAATCACACTTTGTTAGTGAATCTCTTTCTACTGGCCTCTCTCTCTCTCTCTCTCTCTTGCACGAAATGTTGAAGGATGGCTACAAGTCAATGCTCAGATGGTTGTAGGATGATGATCTAGTTGTCCTTTTAGGGGTCATATTAGAACCTAACATGGTTTATCCCTTTATGGGTATATGATTCATTTTTCAGCTTCCTTGATAATTTTTCCTATTGAGTGAGTTGTATACGAATCAAGTTGAGTTGGATGAATGATTATTTATTTTCTTAAAATTCTTTTATTGGTTTTGAAATTGTATTTGAGTGGAGTTTGATTGTCAAACGATTTGTTCAGTATGACTGCTCTCTGAGCGAAAAACATTTCAATGAAAACCAGCACAAGTATTAAAGCTGAAAGCTGGCTTTTTTACTTTTTTTGGTATTGCTTCAAGGAAAAATATTTTTAGTTACTGCATTGGCTTAAAAAAAAAGAAGCATTTTTCTAGAATCTATTCAAGCAGGCCCTTCTACCTTAATTAGGTCAGTTGGGGAAAGCTATCAATTTAGGACCACATGGGCCTCTACTCTTAGGTTTATGGTTATTAATTTCCTTTTGATACTATGTACTTGGTCGGGTTCATGACATTTAATGCCACAAACAGGCACGGTTTTTTTAGTATTAATCAAGACTTATAAAAATATACCTTTTTTCATTGGTTAAGAATTTAGATTCACAATTATACACAAGCACATTTTATGGGTATGGTGGATCCTACCCACTTTGTCATGTACCCAACTTCACATACAGGATGACGTCTGTGTCTCTCTGTGTGTATTTTTGGGATATTTTTCTTCTCTTGTTCAAATATACTGTTTTTTTTTTTACCAAACCAAAAAAAAAAAAAAATTTTTTTTAAAAAAAATTAATAAATAATAAAATTTTGCGTATTCTAAAACATACAAATAAACACTGTTAGAAAAAAATCAATATCTATTAATATATTCACTAACTTCTTTTTCTTTCTTAATTTTGTAGTATTGCAATAATAGTTGGATTCAATGATATTTGTAGTGACTCGTGAAATTTTGACTATTTTCTTGATGAATATTTTGCATCTCAACTTTAGGTATGTTAATTTATTGTAAAAAAATTATTTGGAGATGTACATTAATTTTTTAATATTTATTGCTTAATGGAAACATTAAATGATACTTTTTTTTATACGTATTTATATGTTTATCTTACATGGAATTATTTTCCATTTACAAACTTAATTATTAAAATTTCAATTAATGATATTGGCTATCATTTTTAAAGTTGATATGAAAAGAAAAATCACTACAAAACAAAATTGCTTTTAGCATGTTAAATATTTGAAGAAAGCAATAGTTTTATACACGTGGCATTATGTGGGCGGGCTTTGGTATATGGCAAAGTGTATAGGAATTATGACCAAGCCCATTTCATGTTGTGTACAAATGGGGATTGGATTTTCTTGAAGATTCTTTTGAAAGTTGTAATAATTATTGTTTCCTTGCTTTTGTCTTTTTGTTGCGAGTTGTTTTGGTCTTTGTTTGTGCCATTAATTTCTTGTACTAACCGAAAACGCATGAAGCACATGGAGAACAAGTGTGATATCTTGTGGCCAGTCTCTCTCTCTCTCTCTCTCTCTCTCATCGGCCTGTTTGGCCGTGGAACACAGCCATTAACGAGGGCCCATGCTTTTGGTACTACTGTAGAAGCATGGATCACATGCTTCTGAGAAAAGTCTCAGCACTAATTGCAACACCTTAAATGAGGTTTCTAAAAAATATATTTATATATGAACTAAATTTTTTTATTAGAATATTTACTATGATACTTCAAAATATCCACAAAAAAAAAAAAAAAAAAAACCACTGTTGTTCGCACTTTCAATTTAAATAGTTACGATATTCATCATGTTTGCGGGTTGATAAATCACATCTATTCGTGGTTGTAGTGGTATAAAATAAAATTATTTTGCGAATGCTGGTGGAAATACAAAATTAATTGAGGGATTTCATTATATTTGCGGCTTGATAAATCACACCTCTTCGTGGAATGGGTGGCTACTATTATGTGAGAAAGTTAGTAATAATTTTGAAAATTATTGTTAGATTGTGGTTTTTTGTTAAACGGCAACAAATGCTAGAGGTGTATTGGTAATTTCGAAACAAGAGAAGATTATTTATAATTTATTAGAAAGCAAAAATTAAATATCTAAAATACATATCATATAGGGTGAAAAATGTTGTTTTTCCCTTTTTTCGTTCTTTGTGCTTATTTACTTAAGAGTAGATGTTATTCAAGCAAATCCACACACCCCAAAACTGTCCCTTCAATTTTTTGTTATTAACAAATTTGGCCATGGGCAAACCAAAATATTACGGATGCAAACGATTCGAGATTGACAGAATTTACAAGATTGAGCTCAAACTTGAATTCAAAAATATAATTCAACAAATTTATATGTCATGGCTAAAGCTCGACAAAACGAAGTAGAGCTCGAGCTTACAAGCTCAATTTTGATAAAGCTTGGGCAGCCCGAGTTCTAGTTAAATATTATAAAAAATAATAAAAAAAATAAATGTAAAAGAGAAAAATATAAATAATAAAAGAAATATGAATATAAACATCAATATTTTTTTAACACAATAGAAAATAAGTATAAATTATAATATATTTTATAAAATATAAATATATTTATAAATAGAATAGACTTGAAATCGAGTTTGAGTTGAATATGAAAAATAAAATTCAAACTCGACGTAGCTTCTGACTTGAGCTAGAGTACTTGAGCCGGCTTGTTAGATTCGTGAACCAACTCAACTCAAATTGCACTCCTAAGTGTATGTGTGTGTGTGTGTGTGTGAGAGAGAGAGAGAGAGAGAGAGAGAGAGAGAGAGAGAGAGAAGCAAAAGAGTGATCAGGAGCCACTTGGTGGGAATAAAAACTTTACAAAATGCCTACATAAATTTGCAATAAGTGCAGCACTATATAATATATTTTGGTGTTACTAAAGAAGGAAAGCTACTAAGCTAAGCACACCAGGTTTTGGCCTACCATCAACAAACCCACACAAAGGATTAAACAAACTCCCCTGTATAGCCTATCATCATCATGCATCTTTTTTATTTTACTATTGTGTTTTTATTTTCATTTTTTAAAAAAAAAGATAACTTAACCACTCAACAACCACTCATAAGTACAATTTGATGAATTCTAACTCAATTCCACCGATTATGTAGATAGTCGATAAGTTAAAATCTCATCGAGTATCACACTTTTATTGCGTGTTAATTATTTATTAGTTGAAATCCCACTCAAAATTGCACGCGTCACCTATCAAATAGAGAAGTTTAATACTCATATGAGACAATCGGTCCATTAAAATTCCACGCGTGTTATCTAACTAGTTGATAAACTTGAATCTCATAGAATGTCACACTTTTATGACCTATCAATTATACAGATATATATATTTGAAATCTCACTCAAAATTGCACGCGTCAGCTATCATATAGAGATGTTTAATATGTACACGCAACAAATCGGTCCATTAAAATCGCACGCGTGTTACCTGACAATCAAATTAATCGAGATCACATCGAAAGTTGCAGACTTGTTCACATGATTGTATACACATCACAATACATACATAATAAATTTTCACATCGCCACAAGACTTTTATTTAGATCCGGCACGTCTAATTATCACTGATATCATTCTAAGAACATATACATTTGGAAAACTTACAGTGCAAAAGCAAAAAGTTTTCATGCCAAAGTGGTCCCCTGCCACGTACAATTGCATATATTTTCTTAAGATTTGGACCCCCAAAAAATTATCTTAAAAATGCCAAAAGAGTTCGAAAAAAACTAAGCCATTGGGCATGAAAAGGCCAAAAACCCATACCCACCGCACTTGCCGACAGGTGTCGGCATTACAACTTTTGAGTTTCAGGGCATCAAATTTTGATTTTAATAAGGATGTTGTGCAAATATAATTGGGTGTTAAATATTATAATACTATTTTTTCTAGGGGTTCTAAAGCAAAATGTCACTTGTATTTGACATGCTATAGGTGGACCCAGTTTAAATATCTTCTTGAGAATCAACTATTTTATTTATTTACATTTTTTGCCCACTAATTATTTGTTTTTGTGTCAGTTGTTTTCTTCTCTCACCGGGACCATTTCAAATGGTACTTAGAAAACTCAAGCAAACAAACCCACCCTAAATCCAAAAAGTTAAATTATGGGGGTGGGGATGGGGGTGGATTTAGTTCCAATTTCTACTGTTCAAATGTAGTATTATTAAGTTTTCAGTGGTTTATAGGTGCCAATAAATATGCGGATTTCACGGTCTAAGAATGATGTGATTCCGTTATTATCGTGATGGGCACGAACCACAGTACACCAATGCATAAAAATGTGGATACCACCATGTGTTTTTATTATTAGCCATCTTTAATAGTTGCTGATATTGCACGCTGACGGTATTTTAAATATATATTTTTTTTATTTGTTGAGAATAAGAATATGAAAAGTGAAAATTTATATGAAAGTGAAGTGCTCTAGTGTGTGTGTGTGCGTGTGTGTGTGTGTGAGAGAGAGAGAGAGAGAGAGTGAGAGAGAGAGAGAGAGAGGGTCGGGGGTGGGGGGTGGGGGAAGCTAGCTTTATTTGCCTTAAGTGGAAATAATGTTGTCCTAGTTTTAGAAGTGGAGATATGTAAAAGTAAGGTGAATTAGGTTCATTTTCTTTTGGCATTATCTTATCTATATGCCAAATAAAAGAGAGTATAAGCTATTAGAGACTAGGCAGGGAACTTTATTTACCTCAAGTAGAAATTAGGGATGTCCAAGATTAGAAAGTGGGATCATAAGATTAAGAAATTCCATACATTCTTTTAGTTTTTTTTACTCTTTTTTAAAATTCTATTTTCTTTGTTGTGGGTTTTTTGTCTTTTTCTTTTTTTGAGAGAAGGTGGTGGTGGGGAGGGTGGTTTCTAATTCTTGCAAAGCCAATTAACAAAGTGTAGATGTTCCGGTTCTTATTAGTGCTTCGTTTAAATGGAAAATTTTCTGTTATTTTATAATTTAAAATAAAATATTTTCCAGCAAATACTATGTTCTTAACTTGAATTTAAAGAAGCATTTTTGTTTAAATTCAAAATAAATTCGAGCATAGTATTAACGATTTGTTATATATACTATATAAATTTGCCATATTGTTATTTCAGTTCAATTCTAGTAAGTTTTTGCACTTTACGAGCCCATTTGGATGGACTTTTCTTAGATAATAAACACTTATTTTTTTTTAAAAAGATTAATTTCAAAATTAAAAAAAAAATTTGTTTGGATAAGATTTTCAAAAAAAACATAAGCCAGAAAACGTCAAAATATGACTTTTTTAGAAACTATCGAAGTAGCTTCCAACAAAAATACCTTTTAAAGCGCTTTTGATTATTTTATTTAAATGTAAAACTGTTTTAACTTATATAAAAACTCTACTATAAAAAGCACGACTCGAGAATATTTTTTTTTTAACCAATCCAAATGGCCCTAAATCATATTGTTGAGAATTGAAATTGCCCAATTGGCTTATCGATCTGGTTGGTCATATTAAGTTGATTATGATCGTCAAAAGAGTATAATAGTCATCTTCTAAAACTTGACTTCATACCAGTCGACTACACCAGAAAGATTGGTAAATGAACAATACTATTTTTCGATCTAATAACACGCATTAAAATATGTCTAAAATTCTCATATTTATGAGTCTTTCGAATCCCATTAATGTGTGTGTGTGTATATATATATATCAGGTTAAACTTATTTTTTATAATAATTGTCATATTTCACTTTTATTTTTTTTTCTTTATGAATATTTTTAATTATCGTATCTGAAATTACAAAACTGCAAATATTAAAAATATATTATTAGTCTGATATAATTTTTAATTAATCTCAATATGCAATGCATTGTGGAGATTCTATCAATGCTAAAATACGAGTTTATGAACGTAGAGACAGCATACGATTTCAGAATAGGTTCTTCTGTTACATGTAGTCACACCGGTCAAAATTGAATCGTGGATTTATAAATTTCACTTCGGTGTCTAGCGACTTATATATATATATTTGGTATTTTTGGTCGTTCATTTGGATTTATGGCACATAACGTGGCAATGACAAGGCACCAAATCAGATGAATGTACAATTCAAATGTATTTTTATCCTATTGAGATGCGATGTCCTTCAAATTATCCTAATTTGCAAATAAATAAAAATGCATTGTCCTTCAAATTTTAATGATTTTAATACACGTTGTGGATTATAATTTTGAGCCCGTTTAGATGTGCTTTTTCTAAAAGATAAATACTTATTTTTTAAAAAAGTACTTTAGTGAAAAAATTGCGTTTGGCAATGGCTTTTAAAAAACATATGACACAGAAAAAAAAAAAAAAGCCAATTTTTTAAAAAGTTATTCATATTAAATTCAAAGAAAAAAACATTTTTAAACATTTTAAATTACTGTATTCAAAGGTAAAATCTGTTTGGATTGAAAAAAAAAAATACTCCACTATAAAAAATACGATTCGACAAACAATTTTGCTTTTAAACATATCCAAACCAACTATTAATCATCATTTAATATTTTATCAAAAATATCTAGTTTGTATAATGAATGTTGATATGTTGCGTGATGGACCATATATATGCATTTAATAAATCATAAAGGACATCATCTATTATATATATATATATATGTATATTAATTTTGTCTACGATAAATGAAAATATATCTCCGTCATCCATTGCAAGTCAACTAAAGTACTTACTAAAACACATAAAATTTGAAGGCTACAACTGAAATATAATTCTGGGAACTAATGGAGCCAAATATTAGTTGTCGTTTTAGGAATTTTTTTTTGTCCCATAATATATGTCGTTCTCATATATCAAGAAGAAATTTATTAATTTTTTCCTAATATACCTTTAGACTTTGATTAATATCTTATGCAAATTCTAAAAAAAAAATTCAGCAATTTATTAATTATGGGTTACTCAATTCCTAAAAAATCTCTTAACAACACTAATTGTCTTTCAATCTACCATATTAATAGTTATTTTCATTATGAAAATCATTAGAAAGAGATAAATGGTTGATGAAAGAGAAATTAGTGGCGTAATTTACTAAAAGGGTATTTTGGCCAAAATAATTTATAATTAATGTTCTTAAGACATTTTCTTAATTCTTGTGCATAACTCTAAAATGACAAATAATATGGGACGAAGGGAGTATAAATTATTTAGCATTTAATATGTAGTATTTAAAAAAGTAAATGTATGAATTGTTTTGATTTTATTTTTATATGTATCGTGTTTGCACTTACGTTTAAATTATATTAAAAAAAAACAAACCACTCAACACGTGCTAGTACGTTACTTAATTTATAATCATGACATAACTAATAAATAACTATTTAATAACAATATACATATAACTCATTAGCGGTTTAAAAAAAAATTGCTCATAATGTAAAATTCATGAGTGTTTATAATAATTTTGATATATTAATATTTAAGCTTTACAAAAATATTATAAAATTTTTAAAGATGACCTATTATCCATCGAATGTAATGCCAGAGATATTATCCAAATGAACAAATAATTTGATCCAATATTCCAAAGCTCCAGTGCCTTAATTGATTATGTGGTTTACACAAAAAGACTAATTAAATGGTACACATTAGACGTGCGTGGGCACGCAAAAGCCGCAGAAAAATTGTCCTATATATAAAGTTTTGTCCCCACAAAAAACAAAGAAATAACATATATACATACATATAATCATATATTATTAATCTAACGACAAGACAAGAGATGGCCTTTTTAATTAATAAAACAATTTTATCGGAGAGAATATGTTATAAATTTAAAGTATTTATGATAGATTATATAATGACAGAATTTAATATAAATATAATTGAAGAAATAATCGATAACAAGATATTTAAATAGTACGCATTTGTTATAGGTTAAATTCATTACAAAAATTAACTATTCTGTCAAATAGCTCAATTGATGCCCCACCCCATGTTGTGCACCCCTGCGTTGTTCGCAATGGTGCTATCGGGATTCACGCTTCAAGAGATCGATAATGCAATCCTTTCAAGATCTTTGTTAGGGAAGAATTTGAAATGATTACAGTTAAGTATGGAGAAGGTATTCGGGAAACCAAACCGAAAGAACATATGCTGCTTTGGCGATGCTTTTTCACCTTCTCTTCGCTCTGGACACGAGTCTTGGTGGATATGGGGGAGGAAGCAGGCAATGAATGCTTTTGCGGCTCACAATTCCCATAGTAAGTCAGTCCCTTTGTAACCGTAATACCCCCGCTTCTAATGAATTGATTTATCATCGAAGGAAACAGATTCTCGTAGACTTCAAATCTTTGGTTCGATCATTTTTTATTTGATCTCATATTCACTATATAGATCATAACTCTTATTTATTTATATCTATAAAATAAACAATCATCTATAAAACACATACTATGAATTTACATAATGAAATATCAATTGAAATAAAACTCAAAATAGAATTATTCATTTTCCTCAAAATACATTTATTGTTTGAAATACTATTTAAAAACAATAATTAGTAGATCATTATGTCAATAAAAAAATACATTAATGTGTAAAATGCAATTATTATTTTAATATAAATATATATATTTTTTGATCATTGGATTAGTGAATAATAACACATAATATAAAACTTGGCGTGACACTCTTAACTGAAAAAAATGAAAACTTGCATAGAAAGCACATGCAATGCACATTTCTCACCTAAAACATACAAATTTATTTTTATAACCTACTATAAAAACATATTTATTGAAAGCACATAAGCCGACGAGGCCTTACCTTAATGGTAAGATAGAGAAAGTTATGAGTTCGATTCTTCGTGAATGTGACTATTTTTCTATTTTGATATTAGTTTATTTTTTTGTTATTTGATTATAAATAATTATAATAATTTTTTTCTTCATTTGAAATATCGATATAATGGATTCATTGTAATAGATCATGAATATAATAGACCAATTTATATATATTTTTTAAAAAACTCCTTCCTAAAGTATTCAAAATAACATCGGGTACTCACAAATGCTAATATTTTTTGGGATTTTTGATCCCTTTTCTTGATGAGATTGCTCAATTCGGTAGATTTGATACTAGGCGAGCACCTACCGAAAAGAGAGTCTTATTATTTGACAAGTGTTCATTTTTTCATTTGAAATTCATATTGTTTACTTATAATAAATTTAATAAATGTGTTAAAATAATCAAAAAATATATTATGTAGAAATTTAATAAATTTGTTTTTTGTATGAGCGTGCCATTATTATTTTTATATGTATATATGATGGATATGTATTAATAAATCAGAAAATATATTTTTATTTATGAGTTTTTATAATTTTTTTTTATGAATATGTTATTGATTCATGTAAAAATATGTTTTTTTTCCCTAAATTATTTTATATGAATATGCATTAATTTTCCGTGCACTTGTCTAGCATCAACTAAGAGGGTGTTTGGCTAAATCTATTCTAAAGAGCTTGTAAGTTTCTAGAGTTTATTATATATTTTTGAAATTGATAAACTTCCACATCTTATTTTTAAAAATAAGTTATTATAGTATTTGGGTAAAATAAGATCATGTAGCTTATAAAATATTTTTTGAGCTTATAAATTATAATTCTGTTTGGTAAAAAATGAGAGCCTATAAGGTCTTTTAAATCCGTGCACTTGTCTAGCATCAACTAAGAGGGTGTTTGGCTAAATCTATTCTAAAGAGCTTGTAAGTTTCTAGAGTTTATTATATATTTTTGAAATTGATAAACTTCCATATCTTATTTTTAAAAATAAGTTATTATAGTATTTGGGTAAAATAAGATCATGTAGCTTATAAAATATTTTTTGAGCTTATAAATTATAATTTTATTTGGTAAAAAATGAGAGCCTATAAGGTCTTTTAAATCCGTGCACTTGTCTAGCATCAACTAAGAGGGTGTTTGGCTAAATCTATTCTAAAGAGCTTGTAAGTTTCTAGAGTTTATTATATATTTTTGAAACTGATAAACTTCCACATCTTATTTTTAAAAATAAGTTATTATAGTATTTGATTAAAATAAGATCATGTAGCTTATAAAATATTTTTTGAGCTTATAAATTGTAATCCTATTTGGTAAAAAATGAGAGCCTATAAGGTCTTTTAAATCCGTGCACTTGTCTAGCATCAACTAAGAGGGTGTTTGGCTAAATCTATTCTAAAGAGCTTGTAAGTTTCTAGAGTTTATTATATATTTTTGAAACTTATAAACTTCCACATCTTATTTTTAAAAATAAGTTATTATAGTATTTGGTTAAAATAAGATCATGTAGCTTATAAAATATTTTTTGAGCTTATAAATTGTAATCCTATTTGGTAAAAAATGAGAGCCTATAAGGTCTTTTAAATGTAATGATGACAAAAAAAAAAATTACAATTTAATTTTTATTTTTTGAGATAGTAGAAATATAATATTGAAAAAAATAAAGATATTTATATCATTTTATCTTTTAATATTACACACAGCTTATAAGGTGTTCAAAGATAAATTGGAGAAAACTTATTATTATTATTATTATTATTATTTTGATCTTATAATATCTTTTACTTAAAAATTATCAAACACTTGTGAAAATTTTATAAATTTTCAAACAACTATAAAAATATTTTGAGAAGCTTATCAGCCGAGCAAAACACTCTCTAAACCAATTTCTCTTTTGTGATCCCAAGTCCAAATAACAACAAATTAATGCAAAGAAGATTAAAAATGGCAACAATACTACCGTAAATGAGGTAGCTATAATCTACAAATATAGCATATATTTCTTGTGAAGATACAAATAAATGAATGTTATAATCTTAGGTTAAAAAAGGCTATATAGTGTACAAATTAAGAAAGAGGAAGAAATGAATACGACGTGAGAGACTCAATTGGAAAAAGAACTATAAAAGAAAGACTAGGGGGTGGGGGGGGGGTTAGGGTAGGCCCCATGTGTGTTTTTATTAGAAAATCATAACAGCCCTGATGTGTTTTCGATCTCTCATTGGCTATTTTGTGTACGCACAGGAACAGCAGATGTTGACATATTGCTAACCTTGTACGACGCCTCCATTGATATATAGACATACATATATACATACAAAGCCATGCATGCTTTCCCTCTCTCTCTCTCTTCATAATTGATTTCTTGGACGACTTTGGACTTGTTCAATCTTGGGGGTCTTTATTTTTTTTCCTTTTACGTAGTTTTTTTCACTTTAGGCTATGGGAGTTTTTGCTTTGTGGGGTTTACCAAAACTAGCCAAGAATGAGGTTTTTTATTCATTCCAACCCCCCCCTCTTTTAATACATTAGTGCAATTGTGCGCCATAGTTTATTCCCCCTATCGTTATCTTGTTGGGGTTTGAAGAGGAAAAGGGGAAGGAAGCAAAGTAAATAAGGAAACAACTAATGTGTGTATAGTGTGTGAAAAAAAAAAAAGTAGAGTCTTCATTGGTTTTTGCCCTTTTTCTTGATAGATTTTCCCAAATAAACTAATAAAGGGACTGTGAATCAATCAATTACATACAGCCATCCTCTGTTAAACCTTTCTAACTTCATAGGAGGATATATATATATATATATATATATATAATTTTCTTGGTGTTTTCTCCCCTATTCTTCCTGTTTCTCTCTCTCTCACACACACACACACATCAGATTTGTTTCTTCCCCTTTTTAGGCTTATTTCAACTCCCAACTCCAACCAAAAGGTTCTATGAGTTTTGCCAAATTTGTAAGCATCCCCTTTTTATTTTAATTTTAATTTTTTCACCTACACTCCCTTAATTCTTTCATTTTTATACCCCTTATTTGGCAAATTCTTGCAGAGCTAATTGCTCACAGGTATACAATTCAAGAAACTGGCTTTCATCCCTTTAATCCTGTTTGTTTCAAAAAAATCAGACCCTTTTGTTTGCTTCATCTCATTGACATAAAGCTGTGATTTTTTTGAAAAGGGGTGTTGAAAAATGGTGAGAGGCAAGACTCAAATGAGGCGTATAGAGAACGCCACAAGCAGGCAAGTGACCTTCTCCAAGAGAAGAAATGGGCTGCTCAAAAAAGCTTTTGAGCTCTCAGTTCTCTGTGATGCTGAAGTTGCTCTCATAATCTTTTCCCCTAGAGGCAAGCTCTATGAATTTGCAAGCTCAAGGTAAGCATAAACACACGCACACACACATGTGTACGTGTGTTGCGTGCGTGCGTGCGTGCGTTCGTGTGTGTGTGTTTCATAACTTTTCTTGAGTGGAAATCTATATGGGTTCTTCATTTCTTGTTGGTGATGGGTCTTAATTTGCTGTTAGTTAACTTTCCCATTTTCTTGAACAAAAAGATGTTTTTTTTTTTTTGAACTGCCCTAGTTAGTTTTTTCATTCTCTTCCCCTAATTTTATACCTCAATGTTGCATTGTGAAGTGGGTTTTTAAGATCATGATGAGAAATTAGGTATCTGATTTGGGACTTTTTTGGCCACAACCCAGTTTAAGTCTGAACCAGATCCTTCATTTTGTGATGCAACTGCTAACTTTATTATCTGTTCTTGAAAATGATTTTTTTAGATATGTTTTGCTTGAATCTTTTTTTTTTCCTTTTTTGATCCCAAATTTGCTTACCTTCTAAGATGATTATATTGGGATATATAGATTTCTTAATTACTTACGCATCAATCTAGTGAAAATCCTTGTTTTAATCTTCTTATGGACTTTTGGTTGAATTTGAGGGCTACCACTTACCTAAGAAAAACCTTTTTATCACCAAAGAAAATATAAGGTATTTAGCTTCCCACGGACATAAGAATATATATATATATATATATATATATATATCATTTTCAGGAATTGATTTTTCAGGGTTAAATCAGTTAAATCTGATTTCATGCCGTACATAATTCCCATCCAACTTCACTTTCTGAAAATTGGGCATGTAGACCTTTGAAATTGGTAAAAAGAGAAGTACTATGTACTACAAAAGTAAAAATTTATCATTTTCAAGAATTGAACTTTTTTCAGGTACATAAACTATAGGAGTTAATTTAATTTCATGCAATATATATCTCTCATTTTGCCTTAGCAAGAAACCAACTTTCCTATCTGAATTTTGATAACAAGAGAAAGTATTGTATACTACCAAAAAAAAAAAGAAAAGAAAAGAAAAGTATTGTATACTACAAAAAAAAAAAAAAGAAACTTTTGTCTACTTTTAGTTTCTTGAAATTAATATGGTGAAGGTTCTTAAACCAATCAAACAAATTATTTCATGTTATTCTGGGCTCCCTTGTTTTCTTGATTCTAACGAGAGGTCACCTATAGGCTTTAAGCATAGGATTATTATCAAATGTAAATCTCCAAAATTTTTTATGATATAATACTGTACATAATTAATCAAATTGTCAGTAAAGCTTAGAGATTGATTCCCACTAACTTATTACAATATTATGAAAAAAAAAAATTAAAGATAAGATAAAAGTTAATAATTGTGGTGTTTAGTGGAACAAAACCAAATTAAAAAGAAAGTTAGAATTTTGAAGTTAATAGGAACAGGCCAGTTGCCAAGGCAGTACTTGGTTTGAATAGATTAATCTGTCTATTTTGAAGAGGCCATTCTCTTGATATGTTCCCTTTATATCACACTTCGGGAATCTTTTTGTGCATCAAATGCTTGTACGGACTTTGATTACAATGTTGCAGATGCCAATATCACTATGTGCCCCTTTAATATATTTTACTGATCATCACACACATTTGTATTCATCAGATAATTAAAAAGCTAAACAAGAAATACATTATAACATGTACTAGATTCCTTGTGTGTGTGTGTCCTTTTGTTAACCTTTTTGGTAAAAAAGCACATCTAACCCCCTTGAGTGCTCTATTTGAATTTGTGTTTTGTATTATTACTATTTATATAGATGCACGCCGAGTGTAATTGTGTATATATTTAAGAAAAAATATTTACTATATAGACGTGTATGTATTAGCGGAATAGAAGATGAAACATGAATTAGAATAGAAACTCGGATTAGTTTGCACTAGCTCCACAAGTCCTTTCATTGTCGGGTAAAATCTTCTATTCAAAATTAGTATTTCATCTCCTATTATATTATAAATTCATGTCACGTGTATAAAATTATTTCTTCAACTATACATTTGCCTGAGATCATTACACTTGGTATATATTCATGCATTGGAATAGTAGATAAAACACGATTTGGGATAGAGAATGTCAAGTGCTCCATAGGGTCATTTATGGACTACACATTTTTTGTTTTCTCTGTGAGATTAATGTTAAAGGAGTATTAGATACATTTTATGCATTGATTACCAGTGAGAGTGCATTATTGGTTTATGAAAAAAGTAAGGAGTGATATTCAAACTAATTCTTCAATTTTTGATATAAAAAAATACAGATACAGATTCGGGCCGTCATTAATCATTTGATATAGTAACCTAAGTGACAAATGTTGCAAAGACAAGTTGATTCACATTTGCACATTGGACAAAAGCATGAAAGAAGAGTTACTTAATGTAGTTCTATTTATAAGGATAATAGTTTGGCAAGGAAAAAAGTACTTCTTTAGAAAAACAAAATTATCAGTACTAATGATGCAAGAGCAACTATATAAAGAATATTATATGAAAAGAAGTGCGAGAAGATTGGTTCCCTGCTCACCTAGGTTACTGTGTTCAGGTTATATATGACCATTAGATTATCTTTTTCTTAAACTATTCAAGTTAGTTATAAATAAAACATTTTAGTACTATGCAATGCAAGAATTTTGTTACGAATTAGAAGTAGTTTACCCATATTGTGAATATTTGTGAAGCCTAGACAAGGTTATTATTTGTTTTTATTTTCTTGGTATAGGTTATATGTCAGAACAAGTTTAAAAATTGAAAACACCTCCAAACAAGTTTGACTATATGTTGTCATATCTTGTAAGATACTAGATCTTCTTTTTCTATAATAAGCTTTTTAGAGTTTGTTTATAGGCTGAACTGTAAAATATTAGTAATACAATCATGAAATAAACGTGTTCGATTTCTTATTTTTCATAAATGATGTCGTAAGAATTCAATGGTGAAGTCACATATAGTTCAGACGATGCATGTACACCCCCCGACTTTAAATTTATCCCATATAAATGTAGTTGAATTTGAGTGATGGCCCTAATTGTCCTTTAGAATATTTCCTCCGATGCACTCCCTTCTGTGGGCTCCGCTGTACCGTGTATGATTATAACACTTTCTTTACAACCATCTCCTACAAACTTTACAGAACACTTTGAAGTTGGTAATTTGAGTTCTTTAATTGTAATGTAACATTATTAGAGATTAATGTAGTGAGACTCAGATGCATTTGGCCCTAATAAGATTATTGCATATGCTATCATATGCATGTTAGGGTTTCTGATCCCAGATATCTTGAGGCTTTTTCCAATTGCATTTATACCTCATTACATTAATATGCAAGTTTTCATCATTATTGCCCAGATTAGATTTTAAATATACTAAGTCACATCTTAATTTTAAGGATTCCAAGGTATGACCTTAATCATATGTACTAAAAATTCAAATCTCCTCTCCCACAAAATAATGATTCTTTTTGCTGCAGTATGAACTCGAAACTTTAATGTGCAAAGTGGATAGTCATATTGGTTTTTGTTGAAAAACTTAATGTTGCTACTATCTTAAACCTAATGTTTGCTACATAATAAAATTTATACAATTATATTAATAAAAATATTACATTATTTAAATTTCAACTTGTAAGAAAATAGTTAAGTTGATCCGTAAAAAGTACCAATAAACTTATATAGTTTTAGGATAAAGAGGGTACTACAATAAGAACTAAAATAATCAATAGCACACCTTCATCCAATGCTAATTCAATATAAACGAATTTTTATCAAACTCGTACTCTATTATATTCCATCTTAGTTAGTTATTATTTAGCTTGAAACAGTATAGATGCCATATTTTGGTATTAACATGTAGTTTCTGAAGACGTCCCTAACCTTGATTATTTTTGATTTGGCTGTGATTTTATCAGCATTATCATGTAAAACTTCTTGTCATATGCTACTTTAATACAATGCAACTTACTTTAAGTGGCTTCATTCCATAACAATTAGTTTGCGAAGTCTCTATACAAAAGATAGCATAAAACCAATCATAAACTAACATACAATATAGATCATTCAAGACGATATCGTATTTTTTAGTTCTTAACACATTCTTATCAATGTAATTAATAGATGCATTAAGAATTTGAGTTATTTTTGTCGGCTAATTTTTGCAATGCGTGTTTTTAATTTGTGTTTAATTATGAGAAGAATAAGAAAAATGATGGCTTCTGTGATGAAAATTATGGAATGATGTTTTCTTGTCCAAGAGAAGGGTTGTATATATATATATATATGTAGTATCAACTCGGGATGATGTTTTCTTAGGACTACAGCGTAAAAGTCGCAATTTTTTCTTGTGGCTTTGAAAATGTGTGATTATCCCTATCATAATTCGAAATGTCGTGCATTTTATGTACTTATAGTAATATACGAGGGTATAGTATGATTTTTCACCAATATTTGAGCATTATATATGCTTACAATTTCTATATTTCAATAGGAAGAACAAATGCTTAGTAAAGTCCAGAAAAATAATTAACCTACATCATATGACATTTCTATTAGCATTGACTGATATTAACTTAAGTTTTGTTATGAGGTAAAGTATGATATGAAAATTGTTTTATTTCCATTTATCAAGTTATGCAAATAGATTGTTTGAATTGCTTAATTAGGATGCCACACAGATAGAGATATATTCTTTTAATACTTCCATTTGGTTACCCTTTTTCATTGAGATTGATGGTGAAATTTGAGTTACATTACAAATTTGATGATGGTAAATTGGCAATTTTCTCTTAAAATTAGAATCTTTGCAATCCCAAACCGTATTCTAAGTAGTTTATCCCCCCCCCCCCCCCCCAAATGATAGCATTGAGTATATATGATTTTTGATGTTTTTGGATTGAATACTTATAAATAATTTTTGTAATTTTATAGTTTTTTCGTGTAAGAGAACTGAATGGAAATTGTTTTTTATTCAAAATATGAAATTCTCAGCATGCATGAGACAATCGAACGCCACCAAAAGCATACGAAAGAGATTCAAGCTAACAATCCTCCTCCGGAACAAAATATGCAGGTTTTGTGTGTGTGTGTGTGTGTGTGTGTGTATTCTGATTAATTCTTGTTTCTTGACGGATTTCAATGGTTGTAAAATATTTTTGCATTATACGCCTTACTATTGTGTTTGCTAATTATACTTAAATTGCAGCACTTAAAGCATGAAGCAGCAAGCATGATGAAAAAGATAGAGCAACTTGAATCATCAAAAAGGTTTGAATTCAATATGAATATTTATTGCAGAAAGTGCGGTTTGCGTATCGCACTTACATTATTGCTGGTAACTGCCACCTCTGTTTCATAATATTTGCCGTTTTAGCATTGTATTTTTTTTCAAAAGAATCAAAACATCTGCCACTTTACTAAAACAATGCAATATATAATTTACTTTTTCCAAATTACACTCACATAAATAATTGTGCAATACTCTACGTTACCCCCCTAATTATTCTACACTTAAATTTTCAATCAGCCATTTTTAAGGGTAGATTTGTCGAAATAGGTTACACCATTAATTTTTTTTTTTCTGCATCTGCATGACAAAAAACCTTAAACGACAGATATTGTACTAAATTAGAGGTAGTACTAAAGTAATTGTGCTTTCTAAGTATTAGTATCTATAATATCCAGAAAGCTACTTGGGGAAGGTTTGGCATCATGCACCATTGAAGAACTGCAACAGCTAGAGCAGCAGCTCGAGCGCAGTGTCAACAGCATACGTGCAAGAAAGGTATAACGGGGTGTTTGCAAGGGTGGTTCTAATTTTTCGAAAAATGATACTGTGAAGATTTTGAAGAAATGATTTATAGTAAAACTGGAGAATGCTTGAAAACAAAATTTATGAAAATCCTCAAAAGTTGCAGGCAAAAAGGACAAAAAAAAAAAGAAAAAGAAAAAAGGAGAACACCCAAATGTGATTAAAAGTTGAAGGGAGCAATATTACTGGTAGATTTTAAGCTTCTCTAAAGGAAAAAAAAATGGGAAAAAACAATGTTAAAAATCACTTAAATTTAGCTTTTGCGAACACCCTCATAATTTGGTAAGTCTACACGGCTGAATTTCCCATGAGTCGTATGGCCAAATATAGGGACGGAGCCAGGAGGTTGAAGGGGGCGGTTGCCTCCTCTAGTTTATACCGAGTTAAAATTTATACTTATTTGTTTGTAAATTTTAAATCCCCCAACTCGTAGAAATACCTCTACTATTTTATCAAAATTCAATCTTGTCCCTCCAATTGAAAATTCGTGGTTCCATCCATGGCCAGATATTTGATATATAATATGTTCTAACTTTTCTTTTATTGTTTATTTATGTAATCAGATGCAAGTATACAAGCAACAGATTGAACATTTGAAAGAAAAGGTAAATCATTGAGGAAAATATTCCTTAATTACTATTTGTATCGCCATAAATATGAGCATAATATATTATTTGTAGTTATTTAATCATATTATATATTCCCTTTTGTCTTCTCACATCCAGGGAAAAGCCCTAGCTGCTGAAAATGCCATGCTTTGTGGGAAGGTAAGTAATTTGATATGCTTTCTTGTCCTCCATTAATACATCTGCATTCACGTAACATATAATTTATCTGAAAATCCTCGTATATTTGAGAAATTGTGATACTTGTAGATGTTCAAGAAAAAGTTTTCTAGTAAGAATTTGGACATTGTCATTATAACCCATATTGCAAATTATGAGATAGTTTCAATATTTTGTCTAAGCAAATTATTCTTATTTATTTAGTAAGAATTTTGATTGCTGCCGCCATCATGATTGTTGCAAAATATGAGATGGATTCAAGAACTTGTTTAGGAAAAATGATGCTTTTTATTGGCTGAAAACTTAGTTTCTTATCATTGTATATAAATCCATATTGCAACTTATTATTTGAAAATTCTTGTATGTAGCGTGTTAATGGTGTTACTTTATGTATCAAATACGTTCCCTTTAAACTAGTTCCAAATAAACAAGATCGCACCATATTCTTTAATGAATTTGTTTCTCGTTTTCCATTCTCGATAGTTTGATTTGTACTTTTAATGTTATAGTTTGGACTCCAACGACAACAAGGAGGATCAAATGAAGAGAGGGGGTGCGCCCCTTCGACGGAGATTAGTGAAGTTTCGGATGTTGAGACTGAGTTGTACATCGGACTGCCAGAAACGAGGAATAAGCGTCCTCTCCAAAAATAAAATGTGAATATAATTAACCCATCGGCTTTTGTAAGCTATATATATATATATATATATATATCCTCGTCATTTCCTTGTCAATTAGTTCCGCCTCTGAATTAACACTTGGAAATAATGGCCCCGTTGCAAGGTGCAAAATCACAATGTTTTTTATGCTTGGAATCTTGAGTTACCATGTTGGTAATTTAGCATCATAAGCTATTGAAAAGTGAGATATATATATTTGACATTTGTGATTTTTGGGGATGAAACATTTGTGCTTGTGATCATGAGTCTAGTGATCTTTGGAATACTCGACTACTCGAGCTCGATTAGTTAAAAAGATAGGAGTTCTTAAAAATTGTCAGTATCGTTTTTCAGATAAAGTGATGTAAGACATAATGTTGAGTTAAATAGATTGTACAATATGAAATATTAATTAATTTGTAAGATTTTGAGTGGCACCATTGAAGCAAGTCCGATGGATAACGCCTAAAAGAAGCCACTTCCTAAGATATTTGAATTATTTTTAAAATTTATGTGATAAGCATGATAATTGAAGTTTAACTCAAAATCTTGTTCATATGCAGCATATGACGATGTCGAAAATAAACAAAATAATTCTTGTCTTCCAAAACATGTATCGGAATAATATTATATATCACCAATTAATTTCCAATATCATACCCCTTGCATGAAATTGTTGAATATTGATATATTGATTTTCTTTGAAAAGTTGGATATAATTAATATGAATTGCAATAACATTGGACTGCCACAAAAGTTCACCTTGTATCAATCAGGCCTGCAGCCAAGCTTTATTGCTATTATTTGTAATTTTAGAAAAGTATGAAGGACGATAAACATGGCAATATTACTGGGCGTCACCAGATAAGGCATGTCTTGTGGTAAAATGTTCGATCTGAATCATAACTACTCTACTTATGGGAAATTTTAGCCCAAACTCAACTCGATCGGATTAGTATTAATCATATAGCGAGTTTTTTCACACTGGCCTTATGAATGGTCTATAATTAGGAAGATTGACCAATTAATTGACAAGTGTAATACACTTGCTATATGATTTGTTGGGTTCGGCGAAACTAAGTTCGAGTTAGAATTATCCCTCTACCTATAAGGACAAGCGTATCGTTGTTGTACGTCCAAAGGACAATTTTGTCACTATTGCTCAAAGAACAAGCTCATCACTGCAATCCCACAAAGACACAGTCCCAACTAAATTGAAAAGTCTCAATTATAAAATTAATTGATTTATTGTTAGTTTCACATGGACCCCGAAATGCTAACGCAGCGGAAATATAAAAATTTAATACATAAGTATTATGTAAAAGCGCATCCCGTTGCTATTGCAACGTAGATCTTATGCAAACAACAAATACGTTTATTAAAGTTCAAACGAAATTATAATTATGAACTTTCTGTTTAATGTAGGGAATTGTCGTATTCAAATACGAATAATCATTGAGTTATCGTCTTGATCTCAATCATTTGAACAACATCCACAAACTTGATCCTCATCAACCCGAACATATCCACGCGAATAGGAGCCCAAATGTTCTCCCTCTAAAGATAGTCCACAAGAATAACTCTCATCAGATTCTCGATTCTTTGTTGGAATCGAATTGAAAACTATATAGGTATATGTGAAACTACGTCTATTCTGACTTTTAAAATAATTCCTAAACTTTTTAAAAATAATTCCTAAACTTCTTTAGCAATAAATTGAGAATGATGGATTTATTTTCTAATTGTATCTTAATATTATGATCATCAATTGATCAAGAATTAAGAACTTATAAATGAATCAAAAAGGGAAGACAAACGTATCATGATTGTCACACAATTTTTCTCGCGTGCTATGCTCTAAATTGAGAAAACTAACTTTTCTCGTGATAATCATTGCCTCACACATGCTTCTATATACACGCATGTATATATTATATGCAATGCTTTAAAAATCAGATTGGATATAATATCGGGAGCCTTACTAGTTATCAGTTCAACCATTGGTTTAATCGGTATGACGTCATAAATAAATAATAATTAAATTAATTATATACATAATATTATAAATACATTAAAAATTTAAAAAACCCAACAATAATGAAAAAAAAAAAAAAGGAATCCATACACGTTTCTCTGCAAACTGTAGTCATTCTTCTCAAAATCTTCTTTATAATCATTATTCTATCACAGAAAAACCAAGAGGGATAAATACACTAAAAGCCACCTATTGAATATTTAATATGAACACATACTAAAACAAGACAGAGGTAAGAGCAAAACAAACTAAGAGTGAAACAGAAAAACAAAAATCAGGCTAATTTTCGTAGACCAAAAATGTGTAGATTCCACCTCAATACTCAAACATTCACCATATTCCCATTCATCGTTAATTACTCAACATATAATTTTCCGTACACGGGTTCAAACGGCCAAATCTAAATATCTGAGGTACAAACGGGTTTGCCCAAACCTCATTATA
Source organism: Petrea volubilis (assembly GCA_026212405.1). NCBI lineage: Eukaryota > Viridiplantae > Streptophyta > Magnoliopsida > Lamiales > Verbenaceae > Petrea > Petrea volubilis. The sequence continues at coordinate 16,877,654 of CM047875.1, forward strand.
TTCCAGCAAAGGAATTTGATTTTTTTTTCAAGCCTTTGGCGGTGGTGCAGACACGGAAGAGAAATGAGGAGGTGGGTGTGTGTCATCTGTTTCTTTTTTCTTCACAGACTGCCGATTCATCTTTTTCTTTGGTCCAGGGTTTAAGATTTGAAACTAAAATTCAAATCAGCACAAAAAAAAAAAAAGAAAAGAAAAAGCCAAACGAGAGAACTGCCGAAACAGTTCAAGAACCGGCACCGGTTAAATCGGTTTTTTGATCGGTTTAGACCGATTTTTAGAGTAGGCAGTTTTCATGTCTAATTTGGACCGGATCATGCACCGATCATCGGTTAAATCGGTCAGACCGGCCGGTCTGGTCCGGTCTGATTTTCAAAATATTGATTATATGATATGATATATATTATTAATGGAAAAGAAACAAGAATTATAAAAACTCCATTTTCTAATGTCTATCATCACTTTTCATCTTTTTTTTTATATCCGTCCATGTATATGTATATCCCTATATATACGTATATCTATATCCCTATATATATATATATGATATCTTCTATATTTTCATAGATATGATATATATATCCATATATATATAATTCTTCTAATTTATTTCAAATTCTTTGACAATAAACCCCCACTTGATTTCAAATTTAATAATGATAAAAATCTCTATTCTTATGTTAATCATAAATCAATTAAATCTCTATTTAATTGATTTAATCAATTAATTCTAAATTTATTAGTTTTTCCATCAATTTTAATAAATTGATTTTATCCACCAAATCAATTAATAGGCTTGGGCCTTAATGCCCAATTAAATTAACACTTTGATTTTATTCAATTAAATTAATTATTTAATTTAATTGAGTCCATAATTAACTTAATATATACTACTGATTAAATGATATCTAATTAATCAATGGATTGGACCCTCACGCCCAATTAAATTAATTCTTTAATTTAATTTAATTAAATCAATATATTGATTCACTTAAATCCATCAATCAATTAATTAATTTAATCAATCAAATATATTTTCCATCTCAATAAATTAAATCAACACTTTGATTTAATCTCTATTAATCATTTAATATATGTTTAGGAGTTTATTCATTCATTTGTGTGTGACCCCTTAGGTTCACTAATTGATTAGAAATGAGCTCGCAACTTAATGCAATATTTTAGATGACAAATTTATCAATTGATTAATTAAACTCATTTAATTAATCACTTTTGAATTAGAACTCTTTCTAATCCAATAGTACCCATCTACTGTGGTCGATGTCCAACAACAAGTCCACGATGCCTGGTCAATAGGTGAAGTATAATGTGTGAACCTGTTTGCGTATGATTATTGTGCAAATACATTCCCTCTATTATCTAATATCCCTGAGGTTTGGCCAATTTACGAAAAATCCCCTATTTTTTCAAAAATTACCAAAAACCCCCTAAGGTTCTATCCATATTACAAACTTATTTCAATTTTTGAAAATACCCCTTTCATTTTTTTGGATGATTTACACTGACCACCCTGAGATTAGGTTAATTTATGAGAAACCTCCTGTAGTTTCAAAAATTACCAAAACCCCCCTGAGGTTATACCAATATTACAACTAGCACCTACTTAGGTTGACTTATCAACAATATTAATTTTTTTTTCCTCTGTAATATTGCTATCATAAAATTTTCATGTAATAGATTTGGAAAAAAAATGTGATTACGTATTCAAATAAATACTTTGAATTCAATGTTATGAATTTATACTAAATATACGTAATATGTGCTAAATTTATATTTGAGAAAAATATAATTATATGCATCGTATATATCCATAATATGAAATGAGAAATATAAACATTGATTGAAATAAAAAAATTGAAATTAAATAATGCACTTGAAAACTTTATTTAGCTTGAGGACTCTAATTCATTTATCTTAAAATTTACTCCGTATTAACGATAATATGACATACTTGACGTGTTGGTAGATACTTTTAATGTATTAGATTCAGAATATTTATTTGAATAAATAATCATATTTTTTTTCAAATCTATTACATGAAAATTTTATGATAACAATATTACAGAGGGAAAAAAAAGAATTAATATTGTTGATAAGTCAACCTAAGTAGGTGCTAGTTTTAATATTGGTATAACCTCAGGGGATTTTTGGTAATTTTTGAAACCGTAGGGGGTTTCTCGTAAATTAACCTAATCTCGGAGTGGTCCGTGTAAATCACCCAAAAAGAGAGAGGGGGTATTTTTGAAAATTAAAATAAGTTTGTAATATTCATATAACCTTAGGGGGTTTTTGATAATTTTTCAAAAAGTAGGGGATTTTTCGTAAATTAGCCAAACCTCAGGGATGATCAGTGTAATTCGCCCCAAAAATTATTTTAACCTCATTCTATAAATGATTCTTATTTATAATTAGTCTTTTTGACAATTGATCTAAAAAATTTATTTTTAATTATTTTTTCTACCGTGGCCACTCATTTTCGTACACTAGTTAAAATAGAACACATAGGAGATTTACCCACTTTACAAGGTAAGTAAATGAATTCTTTATTGACTCTCACAAACCTTCATACATCAGAGATCTATACCCAACATAGGCGCTTTAAGACCCTCCATGGAGTCGGTACCTATATTAAAATATAAATATACATGTACAAGACTACTGTGGAGCCTCAAATCTAATGACTAATTAATGCATACCATAAGCTGAGAAACAATCCTAATTCGATGTGCAACTAGTGTTCCCATTTAGGTGTTTTTTGGTGGGATTTTTATTAAACTCATTCTCTAATAAGCATCTATTTATGCATATGAATGTCTCTACATTCGATGTCAATAAAACAAGATATCCTCTCATTTGAGATACGTCATAAGTATAAATCTTAATCTAAGTCAAGTTAACGCCATTGGTTTTTGTTAGACTCTTCGACTTGGAATGATTTAGATTAGGCCTTAGAAACTTGTTTGAAGACCTCCATCTCTATGTGAGGCCAAGTTCCATAACCTTATGTGATCTAGGAGCTTCAACCATATGCGTATAGATTACACTTGAATATAATTTACATATTATGATGAAGGTGGCCAAAAAGTATAAACTTTCATTTTTATTATTAATAGAAAAAACCGTTTGTTACGAATAGTATTTGAAAACATCGCCAATCTTCTTGACTTGCTGAGCACTACTCTAATATTTATGAACTAATTACTGAAAAATAACTTAAATCCCCTATCTTTTATGAGTCCTACCAAATATAATATAAAAAGAATAAAGAAATAAAGGATAAAAATGTAACCTTAGTGTAGTATCTGCAGCTCTCTGAACCTTCAGTTACAACCAATAGTTTGAGATTTGGGCGTAAAAGTATTTGTATAACAACATTATCGTCGTCATATGCATCATCGCCTCCCGTCAAGAATGTGATCTCTTCCTCGCTTATCTGTTAATCAATCGAAAATGACACCAAATATGTTCGAACTTTTTTGCGATTTTGTGTCTGAGGAAATCTATATGGAGCAACCTTAATAACAAGAGCTCGGTCCCATATGCTCATTATGCCTTTGCGAGCCGCCTGCTCCGAAAGCCACAGGGGCAGCCTGAGGTTTGGATCAAATGATAGAAATGCAGCATGATCTTCAGGCTACATTTGTGGTGGCTAGATGTGTCGATATGCAAGGTTCCTCGATCGAGCCATGGTGAAAATGCGCTCCCACAAATAAAAAGTATTAATGAAACGAAATGTATGATGAAAACATAAAGAAAGGGGTAACTATAACTACATCCCTTGAAGTTTGCATAATTGATTATATAAACCACCCCCACAATCGATTTTTGAGGGGTTCTGTTGTAAGACAAAAGTGATGGTTTTTCTAATGCTTAATTTGAATTGCTACTGCAAAGTTCAAATATAAAGAATTTAGAGAGAGATTTGTTTAGAGAAGACTAACTTGTATTTATTGATTTATTACAAAATGAGAATGCTCTTATTTATACTATTCCATGGAGTGGTCTAGAATAACATAGAAATGTACAAAGATAGAAATGATACATTGAGCAATACTTTGGACTGGATTCATTGGAAAATACTTTGGACTAAATTCATTAGAACTAAGCTAGACTCTTAGAACTTTGTATTTAGGCTAACATTTAATATTTTCAAGATAGTGCATGAATTCCAACAAAAAATGGAAGACAGGGTTGGTTTATAGTAGTTGTGTGGATCTCGTGATTGTTAGAACTAAAAGATAGAAGTTGATGATAGGAATTTATCATAACGAATACCAATTATTACAATTGGATCGATATGTACGATTACACATAAATGAAAGGGATAATTACATTTGCCTCCTTGAAATTCACATAATTACGTAAACCAGCCCCTTTGGAAAAAGTGGGATAAACTCCATTAGGGGCTGGTTGGAGGGGCCTCGAAGTGAACGGAGTGAACTCAGAGAGAAAGGGGCCCGTTAAATTGTGCAACTGAGACTTACTTTGTATCCCGTAGGGAGAGAAGGAAGGCGAGAGCCTCGCAGAGCACCGACCATAGAGAGGGACTCGAAGAGGATGATCCAAGCTTGCCTTGCGAAGCTGCCCAGGCGCTGGATTGCGAGCTCCCTGGCCCTTGGTTTCTAGCTATTGGAGACGATTTTCTAGGGGCTCCACTATAAGAAAAAAACTGAAATTACCTGGTGGTGGCGGTTCCTCCCCCCCCCCCCCCCCCACCCAATTTTTTTAAAAATTCATTTTCTAGTATCTATATTTAATAGAATTTTAAAATTTCTCCCCCCTAAAATAAAATTTGACTTTAATGCGAGTTATATAATAAAAAAATTTAATTTTTTTCACTCTATTTTTTTTTTGGTGATTTATTTTTACCTAATCTCATTTGCCATAACAATTAAATTAATCTCTCTCTTTCTCTTTCCTAGTTTCCTCCCTCTTTCCTTATTATCTTCAAATTAAAATATTAAAAATTAATTCTATTAGATTTTACTTCTTTCTTCTATCTCAATTAAAACACCAAAAATCCTATTAGAAATTTTTTTCTCTCACAAACCCTATAGTACTCAACTTATTTTTTGAAAGCAACATATAAGAAGGTATTGTGTGCTAATTTTGGAATTTATATATTTATTTATGTCTTTTTTCTTGTAAGTGATTTTTATGTAGAGATTTAAATCTTCCGACTGTTAATATGAATCTTGATAGTTGTTCAATATTAAACTTAATGTGCCTTGATATTTATTTGTTAGGCTATTGAACTTGAATGAATCTTACTAATTTGACACTTCATATATATATATATATATATTTTATAATTATCGACACTTCATATTTAATTGGGAGTGATTTGGGGAATGTGATGATGGAGAAAAAAGAAAAGATATTTTTTAAGTTTTGAATATATTTTTTGATTATGAGAACAAAGGGAGAGAAAAAATTTATTTTAATAATTTTTGAGTTTTGATTATATATCATTACGTGGGTTTATGTCAATTTTATTGAGTATTGTTAAAAAATTCTTTGTTAAGTATTTTTTTAAAAGCAATTTCTTTTCAACTATATTTGCTTGTTTAAAAATAGAGAATTACTTGTTATTTTTCTTAGTATCCTTTTTTATATATTGTTTTTGATTGTAGCACTTCTAATTGGTCGTATACGCATAAATATGATAATTTTTGTTATTTTATATATAACACTTATATTTATATATTTTAATAACTAATGATTTCGAAAAAAATTTATCCATCCCCAATCAAATTTCTGGCTCCGTCCCTGGCTATACTGCATATTTTCACTTAGATGCGATGGGCTTCACTCTTGAAGCAATCACTAAGCCAAGTGGCCCAATTTTGGAGCCCAAATCAAAATCAATTTCTTGAACAATAAACTTTCGTGTAATAGCGCTTTGCAAATATATTGCGCCCAAAACTCACTAGCGAGGCCCGAAATTACAATAGGGGTCATTTGCAAAAAAAAAAAAAAAATTAGAATAAATGTTCTGGGTTTTTTTTCTTAATATTTATTTGTCAATAGTTAATGCGTTTAAAATGTATGTGTATTATCATAAAATTTCTAAAACAGTCTCATATTATGGTTTTAGTTTCTAACAGTTTTTATTTTCAAACTTTTCCAACTTATAGTATATTATAAATCACTTTTCCAAATACTTCAAATAAGCAGTTCAAAAAGCTAAAAACTTTATAAATAATCCATGGACGTATGTTTATTGTAATAAAATCCATGCTAGTTTAAAAAACACAAATCCATTTAAAATCAGTCAAAATGAAATTTAACAAATATTTATAGAAATGGGTGATAATAGAAACTGCAGCAGGGCTAAAGACCCCAGCCTTGGAAGAAATTATTGTCAAGAGCCATGCTTCTAGGAGCTGATGATCCTTCTCCAAGATTATAGTGATGATACCTGTACAAAATACACCAAACAGATACACACTCACTATGTGTACTTCAAATTTCATTTATTATAAACTAAGTTAATAAATCCAGCCATGCTTCAAATTATTTGACACGTCAGCACCGATGAATAAAATATGATCGATTTATATGGCACGTCAGTTTCAGTGGCTAGAATAATTCAAAATTGAACTAAAATTGAAAATTTTAAAAGATAAAGGATTAAAATTGAAATAGTATAGATAATGTAAGTACCCGATTTGGAGCATGGGTTCCGGCTCGATTTCCATAGGAGTGGAGGATGGTAATTGGAGGGGAAAATTGCTAGTACCAGCTGATGATGCAACTAAATTATTCCATGGGCAATGGAGGCCTCTCATGCCTTGTCCTTCTGCCTCAAGCTGTAATTTTTTAAAAGTTATATTGTTAGTTTCTAAATTATATTTAAATCACTATATTACTATAATGTGAAATATTTTGAATTTAACATGAATTTGACGATCATAAATTCATAATTCGTACGAGTACCGATGACAATTCTAGTGAAACTTTGATCCTCAGTTGCTTGTTCATATCTCCGAGTTGGCGCTCCTGCAAAAGCACGAACAAGTTTATCCATCAATACACAACTAAAATTAGTTAGAAAATAAGCCAATTGTTAGATAAATTAGCATGGAATTAAAATTTTAAATTTTGAAGTTAGAAATTGGAGTTTTATAAAATAAATATATATAAAACAATTTGGTCTTAATATTTAAGAGGACAAAGTTTTAAACTATAATAATAATTTTTGTGTAATATAGCATGCATATATATATATGTGTGTGTGTGTGTGTGTGTGTGTGTGTGTGTGAGTTTGTGCAAAACCTTCTGCTTTTTCAAAATGTTCGATTTTAAATTTTGAAAAGAGGTGGTTAGTAATAAATATTAAAAGTAGTGTTGAATATCGAAGTTATACGTAAAACCCGAGTGAATAATGCTTCTAGCTTTAAGCTTTTGCAGGCTTAAGGAAAGGGAAAAACAACAATTGTAAATATTCTGAAGCAAACAAGTTATATACATACATATATATATATATAAAATAAAATTCAAGAAAACTTGATTAAATTTGTTATATACTTGAGGGAGGCGAAGCTCTTTAAGAAAAAAAAACCAAAAATTTGCATATGATCATGGCATCAAATTTTCAGAGTTAAAATTCTTTGTCAATTATGTTCAGTTCTTTCTCTCTCTCTCTCTCTCTCTATATATATATATATAACTTGTTGTGTCTAAGCTCAAAAGAGATGTAGCTACTAGCTACCTTTCTGCGGAGCTGTTCCATTTCTTCGATCATTATTTGTGTCTGCAATTACAAAGCCAAAATAATTGACCTTAGATGATTCAAGAAATACGTGTGTGTATGTATAAATACAATATGTATCCATACACATAATCCAACTCTACATACATTTAGTATATCTGTGGAGTTCCTCCCTTATTGCTAACCATCACTAGTAAATAATAAAATTATCAAATTATAGTCGAGCATTTTTAAGATAACTTTGGTTTCTATTAGGTAGCTAGAAAGTTATAAATTTCACAATTGATATCATCAATCATGTGTTTTTAAATAGAACAAATATTATATTTTGTCCTTTATCTTGGAAAATCCAAGATTAAAATATATCATTCGAATACACATGATAATATATCATATAAAAGACCAATATGCATGCATGCATATATTTCTATATATATATACATATATACATATGCGCGCGCATACATAATGAATATATTAAAAAATAATTCAAAATATTAAATAATTGTTTATAAGCTACCTTCCTTTGCCTGGCTTGAGCAAGAGCTCCTTCAAGTTGTTTTTCAAGATTCTGAAGCTCTTTAATACTCAACGGTCCAAGGTCTTCACCCAGTAAGTGCCTTTTAATCAATGATATATTATGTAAATGTCAATATATAAATATATATATATATATATATATATATATAGCCAAACATATAAACAGTAAATGTGTAAAATCTACTAATAATTAGCTTAAAGTAGTGTTTTTGCATATGAAAAGAGTTTGGTGAATATTGAGATAGACCTTTGAGTCCTTTGAAGAGATTCATATTTGGCCTTTAATTTTGAGACCTCTTGGTACCAGCTCTGTGCATTTTGGCACCATAAGAACAAAGTTAAAATAGTGAAAAAGAGTTCAAAATTGGCTAGATTTATCTTTCTCTCACGTGCGAGCGCGCGCGCGCACACAAAAAAATAATTAGTAATACTCGACACAAAGCAATATCTCAACACTAAAGCTAGATATCCATAATTATATATCGATCATAGAGGTCAGAAACTTTAACTTCCAGTGTGATATATATACATATATATATATATATATAATGTTTACGAAATATTAAAGACACTCGATATTTTGAAGAGGATAAACTTTATAATAAACATATAATAGAGATTGGAAATCAGAACTAAACCTGTGTTTCTCTTTCAACACTGCTGTCTTGAGGATTGAAAGAACTGCGTTGGTAGCGCTCGAGCGTTTGGCTCGTGCTGCGAATTAAACCAATAAATTCTTGTAAATCACAAATTCGAGTATTAGCACACGAGCGCGCAGTTTATATATTATTTTTATTGATTATGTTTTTGAATAACCATTTTTAGGAGGAAATAACCAAGCCACCTTAATTCCCAAGTGACATTATACAAAACTTTTTATTATGTTAATTATTTTCCAAAATGTTAAAGGAAAAGAAAATTATGTGGCCCAAATGTTTCAGTACAACAAAATGTTTAGTTGTTTTAACAGCATAAATACCAACAAAATCGAACGAAATTAACTCTTAAGCTGTGTTTGGAACGAGGATTTTGGTGAGAAAAAGTGGGAGGAAAATGGAAAGTATCAAAAATGAAAGCACATAGTACAATCATTTGAAGCAAATAAATTTTTTTTCATCCTATTTTTTTTAATAAAATCCTAAAACCAACGGAGGGTTAATCAAACCTTGAGTGATGAAAATTAATTATTAATTATATGATTAAAATCATATACCTCAATGGATCCCAAGAAAAGGGGAAAAAAAACAGAGGACAGGAAAAGATATTGAAAAAATTTTCTTAGAAAAAAAAATCTCAGAAAACTAACTAAAATATATAATAAATGATGATCAATTATGGTAAATAAATAAATAATGATGATCTTGGCTGACTGTAGTGTTGAAGACTCAGTTAACTAAAGGTGTCGCTACGTTTCCCAAAAATATGTTTCACCAAAATAATGTATATTCAAACCAAAATTCTTGATATTCCTCAAAACCCTGAAAAAATAGGATAAAAACTAAGTTATAAAAAAAAAAAAAAACACTAACTTTTGACAAGTTTCACCAAAATATGCCTGAAACGGACAATCCTCACATATTCCATTCTTTCCTTAAACTATGTTTAGCTTATTACCATTTTTGAGGACTGTTTTTTTTCACATGCAACCTCTTCTAAAACCCATTTTTCTTCAATAATCATTATACATATATATATCTATATATATATGTGTGTGTGTGTGTGGGTGGGTGTGTGGGTACTGCACATAGTTAGGTGAAGAAACCACAAGATCTGAGGATGAAAAGAGAAGAAGACAAAAACTTAAAGATCGAAGCTTTTTCCTTTTTGATTTTTCTTGAAGAGGGTCTGAAAATTTTTGGGTGCCCCACTCTAAATTTGTGATGTGAAGCAAAGGAAAAGTGTAGAGAGAGAAAGGAAGAAAGAGGAGACAGAAAACCCTAGATCTTGCCCAGCGGTTCAAGGGGTGGTTTGGAGAAGTTTCTGCAGTGGGAATTAACAACTAACCTTGCAAAGCTCAGAAAACCTAGTCAGTCATTCTTTCTTTTCTGATCTTTTTCCCATGGAAGTATCAGAAAAAGAAACATGATACGTGTCGATCTCTCATTGGAAAACATTATCAAAAACACCAAAAAAAAAAAAAATGAAGAAAGCATCAATCTTGAAGCAATAAAAAACCAATCAAAAGAAAAATAGAACAATTATTTGAAACTCTAGCTGAGAAAGAAAGAAAATAAGTAACTCTAGACCAAAAATATTTCTCAACATACCTATAATTTTCAAGAATTTGGATCATTTCAAGAAGGCCCATTTGTATTAACAACAGAAACATTACCAAGAAAACCCAGTTCGAGCATTATAAACACGCGTTAATGTTTATGTCGATTTGTGTGTGTGTGTGTGTGTGTGTGTAATTGTCTGTATATATACCTAGTGCTACCAAACTCGTAGAGTTTTCCCCTGCTAGAGAAGATGATAAGGGCAACCTCAGCATCACAAAGCACAGAGAGTTCATAAGCTTTCTTGAGAAGCCCATTTCTTCTCTTGGAAAATGTCACCTGCCTGTTGATCTTGTTCTCTATCCTCTTCAACTCCACTCTCCCTCTCCCCATTCTTCGTGTGTGTGTGTGTGTGTGTGTGTGTATGTAATGTTCTATATGTTCATATATATCTATATATGTGTGTGTGTGTGTGTGTGTGTGTGTAGTGAAGGATTTATGGTAAGATGGACAAGGGGCTGAAGGTATAATAAAGTAGTGGTACTATTGAAATCCCTTCCCTTTATAAATTCAAGGAATTTTCCCCTTTGCAAGAAATAATATCACTTATAATTCGTGTTTTGTATTAGTTTGTTTTCCATTTTTTGCACATTTTAGTAATTTTGTTGAATACTTGATTTTCCTTTTCATTTAAATTTCTACTGAAATTAAAAAAAAAAAAAGGTCGCAAATGAAGGGATCACTGGTTCTTCTGTGACAGTGTTTTTCTGGATAAAGACTGGTCTCACGCGCTTTCTTCAATGATTTATGTGTATATTTATTAAAATTTGTAATTTCGAAATTCAACCCTACATTAATAGTAAAATATATTTAATATTTTACAAAATGTCAAACTTAATTTGCCCTCAAGTAGAATTTTTTAGCACCACTTGCACACTTTTAAGTAACAATGAAAAGACGATGTGGTTAAAATTTTTTTACTTAGATAGAAGTAAATTAAATTTTCATAAACTATACAAAACATTTTCATTAATAGAAGATAATATTTTGAACTTGCTAAATCTCCTTTGGTTCAGTCCCTAAATGGAGACTAATAGTTGTTGAGAAATATGATTACGAGAAAGAGAAAGAGAAAGAAAGAGGCTATGTAGTTTAAGAATTTAAAAGTGGGGCTAGTGTTGCCCATGTGAAAATGGGGCTTAATCTGTGGTGCTTGCATTGATTTGGACAAGAACCAAGAATGTTTGATGATACTTTAAACATGACAAATACTTTGCTGTTTTAGTATATATGTTTCTACTAATTGTAGTTTTAGTGTATTTCTGTTGACTAAAAGATGAAGTTATCGCAAAATAAACTAATATTTTACTACTATTTTGCGGCAATCAAATGCCGAAGCATGATGATAATCGATCTCTCATGTGTGTCAAAAAGTAGTATTTACAACTCGGTCCAATGCTAATATCATCACGAGGGGGTCCATCATAGACTTGCACTCTCGAGCTCACTGTGCGACACTTAACTCCTCATTCGTCCATTGTAGAACCGACTAAATCAACTAACTTAGCTTGTGCTCGTGTGTGAAGAACTTCTATAGTAAACAAATAGAAAACAAAAAATATTTGATTGATTAGAGAGCTCTAATTCACTTGATCTAATTAGTTGTGTGCATATATAATCCTACACATATTTATAATTCCCCTTCTAAAGTGGAAAGTGGATAAAATGTTAGCAACATATCCATCTACCTATTTACAACACAAATCTACAATACAAGTTCTTAAAAATACCACATGGCACTAAGAGTATAGGCCCTCGATACTGCACCAGGTGTCTGAAAAAATGCCATGTGTCACTTTTTTTTTTTTAAAAAAATATATTTATCTAATAAATACATTTAAAAAAATAAAAAGTGACACATGTCACTGTTTCAGACACCTGGTGTAGTGCCACAGGGTGTAGCATCAAACAAGCTCCTAAAAGTACAAGAAAATTTTGGAATTGTGGAGGATATTTCATAACCTCTATGTCCTTTCTGTTTACTTGATGTGTCGTCAAACATCAAACTTGGCAGATGTGTGATAAGTCACTCTCGCCCCCATCCTCAAAACAATATGAGGTCGTATTTTATATTTATTTTAAATAAATCTTCGAAGTTTTTTCCTCTTAAAAACAATAATACTTGCTTGTTATTTTTGACAACCATACAATGATTTCGTTAATAAACAAGGATGATTGTTATTGAAAGGGAGATCCCATGTATATTTCAATTATACACTCGATACATAATTTACATTAATATTAGTGTCAAATTTTCACCCACTGTGATGTCTCAATCATCCAGAAGGCATCGCCATTTACAATCATCGACCACCCTGGTGTTTGACCCTACAACACGGGCTAGCTAAATCTAGATTCGAGTCGGGTCGGATCACTAATTAGCTGTAAAACTTTCCCTACCTAGAGCAGTTGCTTTATCATGATTGGAACACGAGACATCTAATTAAACTAATATTTTCACATTAGTGCTAGCTAAGTACTACTCCTACTGCTTTTTGTTACCAACTAAGCTGGCCATCGAAAAATCTTTCATGTTTATGTATTATACATCAAGAGAAAAATACATGCTGCAGTCTCATGAAATTGGTGCAAAAACTGGACCTGATGTAAAGGTGTGACAAGTTTCACCTTGTGTCATCAATCCACAGGCCACATCAATTTTAAATTTTATGTCCCAAAAAATGAATCCTTTTAATTAGTTTTCTTTTCTTTTTTCCTCTCCCCCTTTTTTTTACCACTGAAATGACCATACCTTTTTGTATACTAAAATGATACATCATATTTCTTGGTCCAAGTATTTTACTCGGGCATTTTGGGAAATTTATGTGACTCAGTATGTCATTACATGGGAAATTCTTGAAAAAGAATGCTTTTCCTTTGCTTGCCATATTCTTTGCTATTACAATAGGAGTAAGAAGAAGGGTTGGTAGAGGAGGTTTGTTACTTGTCAATTTTACATGAAGTTATATCACATATATATACATATTCTCTTTATAAGTTTATTTTTTTTGAAATATTTCAGTACAAGAATTCATATTCTAATTCAATGACTAATTAATTCAATAAAAAATTAATTTTTGTGATGGATTCCGTCTGTAACAAATCTATTAGTAAATGTTTTATTGCTAATTGTTTCTTTAGTTTTATTTATAATGAATTCTATCATAGTAATGGGGTTGCTTCCTTGTAGTGTGAGTATTATAGAATTATCTATTGGATTTTGAAGATTTTTCATAAGACTTAGACCGAGAAACTCCTATATATATATATATATATTGGTTATGTATAGATGAAACTCCTATATATATATATAACCAATTATGATTAATACAGGAAAATTCTTGTCTTGACAGGTTTGGCCGCGCTCAACTAATCACGTAGCAAGTATTAATACACTTGCCATGTGATTCATCACTCCAATAAATTGTACACCAATCAGATGGAAAGTGATGAGGGCGTTTGCCACCGATTGGGGAAAACACAATTTTTAGCGCTTATGGTAACTACTTTTGTTCTGCTTATTTTTTTGGTTTGTCAATTTCTTCTTTTTTTTTTAAAGTTTTTTTGACTTTCTCTCTCATCTCGCCTCTTACATGTTTTTATTTTATCTTCCTTTTTTCTCTCTCCCTCACTCTCTCCCCTCTCTATCCTTTTTTATCTCCCTATACCCTTTAATATTATTTTTTAAAAATTTCTCTGTAATTGTTCTCTTAGTTTTTTTATATTCAATTATTTTATTTTTACTTATTACTAATTTAAAAACCTATTGAAAATAATTAAAAATATTTTGATAGTATAGTTACTACCTAAAAATATAGTATGTCATTAAATTCAATTATTTTTTTATTATGCAGACACATCGAATGTATCAATATTAATAGTTTAAATAAAATGACAGGGGCTTTTCGAATGAAAAACTTTGGTTTCAATTCTCCAATTTTAAACAGGAAAAAAAAAAGAGAAGATTTTTGGAGTAGCTCACCGATTTCAACAGTTTTTTTCCTACTTTTGAGTAAAAACAATCTCCACTTTTATTTTTTCAATTTTTTCCGAATGTCTATATATATATATATATAATTATTATTATTAGAAAAATACTCATGTTATTGTTAATACCCTTTACATCAACATTTTAGATCTTCCCAACCTTTTAGGTTACCACCTTAATTCTTTGTCACATCTAAAATATGTACACATCAAATATACTGTTTAAATAATTATTTTGGACCATACAATATATTGTAATTGGAAGCGGAACACCCCACGCACAATATCGTATGTATCGCCAATTGAAAAAATAAAATAAAATAAAATGCTAAAAAAGTATGCCAATTTCTCAAAACTTTATGTATAACACGACTAATATAGGTCGAAAGTTTTTTAATATAATGTAACGGAAGTAATAATGACTACAAGAATGTATTTTCCTTATGTGACGAACTAATACAGTATAAATTTAGTTTCTGTGATAGATTTCACTAATAACCATTTTATTAATAAATGTCTTATCACAAATTGTTATTTTAGTTTTCTTTATATTGAATTATGTTATTATTTTATCACAAATATATTAAATTTGTGACAAAATCTTTCGATTGCAATTTTTTCTTTTTTTTTTGTGTGAAAAGGATGCGTTCTTGTTGTGAAAATGGCCGCAACAGATAAAATTCAATTCAGTCCTTTCAAGTTATGGGTTAAATTGTACATGTTTTTCTCGAGTATCACTAACTTACTAAATTTAAAACATCCATCCGTATAGCATCATATTCCAATTGCATAGTAAACTCAAACTCTGAAATGTTCAATTTATATCCTCCAACATGATGAATTGTTTCAATTGATGCAACTTTATTATGCTTTATACTTCTTAATGTTTCATAAAGTCAAAGTCACCTCGTGTATGAAATTTTTTGAGTAGAATTTAAAGCACATTAATTTTTTTTTTTTGTTTAAATGTCGTCTACGAAGACACCACCAAGTACCACAATAAGTGGATATTATGATACTTTTTAATTTTGACATACCACTGTCATCAATTGTATGACTCAAAATACATAGCATGCTATGACGAGTTATCGTGTTACAGAAATACAATTTTGTCAAAATTTGAATGCCGTTTTACTTGAAGGCTATCTGTAAAGTATCGCAATTACTTAATAATTGAAATATTTTCTAGCTGAAACGTTCGCAATATATATATTAAATTAAGTTATTCTTTTGGTAGTGAAAATTAATCTCATTAGATTATAGAATTACTACACTAAAGTTTGGACTGTTGTAACTAGCGAAAAAAAAAAATACTATTGAAAAAAGTATCAAGAAAACACCTCCCACACACTCGTACGAGTAATTTTTTTTTTCCAGAAAATAAATGGAAATAAATTATAGTATATATCAATAAAACTTATATATTCATAAAAGAAATTAATTATTTTTGTCCCTGCCAGCTCTTTTAGGCCTACAGATATTTATAGATAATTGTACTAGCTAGAAAAAATTTAAATTGGATCAAAGTTTGCAGTACAATCACATGCTCCTTGCAAAAAGGAGTGATCAAAATTTAACATAATTGGCACCAACTGTGTATACCCTTTTTTTTTTTCATTTCATGGAAACCCTATAAACAAGCCCTATCTACTAACTAAAATTTACCACAAAGAGGTGTAAATAGGAATTCAAGTTGAAACAGTAAACAGTCAACAAAAAGAAAGGTTGTGGCATTTATTAAGACCATACATTTTTACAGTGTACATACATTGTTTGGTTTATACACACACATGACCGCTCGAAGAAGGGCGCTGGTAGGTTCAGCTGTCGCTTAACTTTATATAGATTCATATTACGTATAAATTTTTATAAAATTTTTTTTTATTTACGATCTCCTAAAAATTATAAAATTATCTTATATTAAGTTTAATAGTATTGTCTTATATCATATAAACTTTAATATTCACCTCCGGAAATTGAAATTTCTAACTTTATTAATGCATCCATACATATGTGCGTATGTGCGCGTGTGTAATTGCAGGGTTCCACTTCATCACAAGCTGCGATAGTCATATATACTTTTTAATAACAACCATCTCCCTCTAGTCTATACAAATCCATATTACTTATATATCTCACAAAGTACAAAACCTTTTCAAGGTAAAAATTAAAACAAGAAATGAAAAAAGTTTTGTATTAATTAATTATGTTGTAAAATACAACTTTGACCCTTATAATCAGATTTTCAGACTCCGTCCTTATACACATGTTGAAAATGAAATAATATTCCTTTGAAAATAATAACATTTTCTTTTATTATTTTTAAAAATATAATATCATTCCTCCTATTTAATATATACATACATATATGTATGTATGTATATATAGGGTTCCACTTGATTTGAAGGATGTGATAATGAATATATAGTTTCTGTGTTCTGAGGCCATCTCTAGTGGGCTAGTGCTAGGCTGTGGTGGTGGTGGTTAGGGGTTTCCAAAAATGGTAAGATTTTAATGGCTCAAGTGGGGCATTTTAATAGCCTTTTTTTCTAATTGTATCCAACCCTTGTTTATAATCTCACGTTTTCAACAAAGTAGCTATATGTCATAACAGATAAGTAGTTGTACTCTCGTGAATTTTTTAGTTTAATTGGGGGACCAATTAGATGGATTGTAGTCAAGTTGGAGTTAATTGATGGGCTGTGTTGTTACACTCACTCGCTATCTTCATTGTCGGTAAAAATTACATGTGCGTGGTGATTTATCGAAAATTGTAATAGTTGTGAATATTTATTGATATTTGATGACGGTTGATATTTATATAATTAATATGTAGAAGACATACTTATAAAAAAGGGTTTTGTATAAGAGTGTAGGATAATTAAGAACCGGCTTGAAATCAAAGAACTTGATTAATGAATCAATGTATAGGGTGTTTGTATATTTTTCGTGTTTAAAATGTAGTCAACATACTTAAAAAATAGGGTTTTGTATAAGAGAGTAGGATAATTAAGAACCGGCTTGAAATCAGAGAAATGGATTAATGAATCAACGTATAGGGTGTTTGTATATTTTGTGTGTTATTGTTTTTTATATCTTTTTTCTAAAGTTGCAAATTTTGGAAAATATTTATCACTAATAAAAATGAAAATATTCAAAAAAAAAAAAAAGAAGCTGCTAAAAGTTGACAAAAAATGGGGGTGGGGTTAACAATATATGAAAACCTAATAACTTTAACATATTGAGATCGTTCAAAATGGGGGAAAAAAAAAGCATTTTAATTCATATCAACACAATCACTCTCAGTACTTTAAATTTGAATTTCAATTAATTATTTACACCACCAATTATGATGGCCAACTTCAGCAGAAAAGGTTGACACATTTGGCCTCTTGATTGATACTTGAGAACACACACACACACGCACAGTAATATATATATATATATATATATATATATTACATATACTTTATGATTGCTCACTGAAATATGCTTAAGCATAATTAGCACACCATAACAAACTTAACTATTTAAGTTCCTAAAACTTATTTTAGTCAAACTATATGTGCCAATATCATTCTATATTCCTTATAATTTGTGCAATCATAAAGTATTTCTATCTTCTAATGTCGTAATAATTAGGCACAAGTAAGGATAAAAATTAATCGAATCCATCGTCTCCCATGTCAAATTTATATAAAATTTTGTAACGCGTCTCAATTTCTAAATTTGTAATCATGAGGAACATCCACTACAAGAAAATGCACCTTTTAACAAAAAATTTGTGACGGAAGGATATTATCATATATTTAAGGTATTTGTAATAAATTAGTGATAGATTTTATTGTAAACAGAATTAAAGAAACAGTTAGTGACGATACATTTGCTAATAGATTTGTTAGAAATGACATACATCACTTATACTAAATTTATACAGAATTGATTTGTTAGTAAATATGATGCATTCTTGTAGTGATGGCAAGAAACGAAGAATTCATATATGCAATCACAATTTTAGGCCGTAAATCTGCAATGATTAAGATTGTACTCCATTGTATTTTATTTTTGATTTTCTTGACAAATGACAAGTATGTACCCCATATTTCTTTAACTTGAAAGATCATATGCACATATATAAATGTATATGCATACATATATGTGTATGGCACGATTCTAGTGATGTGTATTTGGAACTCAAAACCTAATGCATGGAAGAATATTACGCAAGAAAGAGAGCTGATAGCTACAATTGCCAACCTCAAATTTAAAGTGAGTCGTTGCCCAAATCAAGTCGGTATAAAATTATATGACATATAAAAATTTATTAAAATCACATTTGATCCTCCTAAAAGAAATTAATATATATATATATATATATATATGGTTCACTCCCTAATAAAAACCATTAATTTTGAAATTAATGAAGTTTATTTTATGTGTCATAGATTCACTTTCAAGTCGCTTGAGTAGCTACGTGCAATGATGTAGACCATGTGGTGATGCCATGCTACAGAACGTATTTTTATTTATTTATTTATTTTGTGTAAGTTAAAGTTCGAATATTGTACACTATTTAAAGAACTTCGAAATTAATAAATTAGGAATAAGTGAACAAAGCAAAGGGAATAATTAGATATTGCGAGAATATTGCCTTCAACGAACAAGTTTTAATGCTTGGGGTGCTTGTTTGGTTTCATTTTCTAGAAATAAATTTTGGTTCTTTTTTTATTAATTAAACCTACAAATAAATATATATATTTGTTTAATCAATCAGGGTAAAAATATTTTCAGATATCATACATCTACATTGTGAACTAAAGATATATCTTATGTATATATTATGTAAAGCAAGAAAATGAAACGCCAGTTGAAATATATAAACGATCAGCACTTACAGGTAGGCCGGACAAAATAGTTTCTACACCATGGATCCAACCCAACCCAATTGATTTTGGGGTGGGTTGGGTTTGAGAAATACTTAAATGGGTTAAAATGAGTTGGGTCAAAATCGGTTAAATTGATTATGGTTTCTAAATAGTTTTCATCTAATTTTTTATTGGTTTACTAATGAGTCCTTAATGGATTTTTAATGGTCCAACCCAAATCATAAAAAGAAATAAGAAATTATACTATTACCACAATTTTACCTATCAACAAACTCTTCTAAAGTTTCTCTCTTTTCTCTCTCTCTCTCAAAGCTTTTCTTGTTTTATTTATATCATCAATTTAGCTTTTTTTTTTTGCTTGAACATCAATGGGCATTAATATTATGGATCAAAAAGAAAAAAAAAAAAGCAGAGATTGTGTGTCTAGAAATTAATAAAAATTAAGATTTATTACCAGTAAATTTTATTAACTAGGTTATTAATTTATGGCAAAAATGAAATTTGCAGAGAATTTATGAGCCTAGAATAACAAAAGCGTGAAAGGAAAAATAAAACTTCTTGGGTCAAATTGTCATTTACTTCACATGGCATTTGAAAAAAAAAAAAAAACAAACAAATTTAGATAGTGTTTCTACGAGCTTGATTTTTTGCTTTGTTTTTGAACTGAAAAAATGATTCAAACGCCTATTTGGATCAAATTAATATGAAATCAGATTAATAATCATATATCCAGTGAAATTTAAACTTAAGAAATTTATATTTATAAAATGGTTATCTTAAAATCTTGAATTTCTCTTCTTTTTTTTTTTGTGGAATCAACTTTTCTCTTTGGTTGTGTAATTATTTTTTATTTTTATTCGACTTTATTTTTCTAGACTTATAATTCATTGCCATAGGATGGAAGTTTATGCAAAATGTAATATTGAACATTGATTTTGTCAAAACTTATTTTATTTTTTCAAGTTTTAATTTGTATAAGTAAAAAAAATATTTTTTCTAATAAATCCGTTTTTGACTCGCTCCGACCCGTTTACAATCCGCTCAAACCCAATTACCACCCGACCCATTTTCAACCCGTTATCAAAGGCCCATTATGAATCCAACCCATGTACAACCCGACCCAACCAAATCAGATCCAAACCCGATCCGACTCGCCCATTTGCCACCCCTTCTTAGAGGACACATAATAATAACATTTATTCTATTTATGTACGTCAATATACGCATTCAAATTTATAACATTGCACAGACGCTAGCTATCCAAATCAAAAACATAAAAATACACGATCATAAAATGATTAAATGCACCCGATATACAAAATATTAAAAAAAACGAAGATGTAATTACATTAATATGGCGTTGATTCCACTGCTGACATGAATCGATCTACACCCTTTAATGTTCAACGCGGAACGCAAGTAAACATCACCCAAATTACTCGAAATTATGAAGATTATGACCGACTAACTAGCTTTTAATTTTCTTCTTGTGAATAAAAGTAAAACACAGAGCTGAAAAGCATTTATTAACTTGAACTTAAAAGGCCTTTTTTGCGTTCTTGAAAAGGTACTTGCAAGGCAAAAAAAGGGCACACGTTATTGACAACTTGATATGTTTGAATTTCTTTACTACTTTGTCTTGTTTAATCTATGCATAATTGATATCGGGATGAAGTCAAAAAATTTTGTAAAGTACCTCAGAGAAGCTTTTATTAATTTTGTAAATTTTTTTAGAAGTTACTACAGAGCAGCTTCAAATAAAATACCTTTTAAAGTACTTTTAACTACTATATCTTAACGTAAAACTGCTTAACTTAAAAAAAAAAAGTTCTATCATAAAAAACATTATTTGAGAAGCACTTTTTTTTAAACTCATTCAAACGGCTCTTAAACTATGTAGAGAGAAGCTAAGCCCGGAACAATAACATGGGCCTAGAGGAAGTCCAGCCCCTTTAGGAATAATCCCCTTAAAAAATGGATATATATCAAATTATATTTGTTTTTGGGCCGACTGCAATTTGTGTAAATAATAATAATAATAATAATAATAATAATAATAATAATAATAAAATAGAAAAAAATTATATTGTTATATATTACGCAATTATAATTTGATAGATAAAAAGATACAATGTCCAAAAAAAAAAAAATTCGCTACCCTTGGATTTTGGTAAAGAAATTAAAATAATTTTTTTTTTTTGCTTCAAGTGATAATAATATTAATTTGCTTTAATTTTTATTATTCTTTTCGTTTTCTTTCTATTTTTTGTAATACAGAATTGTTGTTCCAAACATAACATATATAGTGTTTCAAAGAAAAAACTATATCACAAGTTTATAATTTACTGTACCAACTACTAATTAGTTTAGCTGAATGAGGCGCTATATCCCTTAAATAATGTCTAAAGTTGGAATTTTGATGCTGCGAGTGGAGCAACTAGATTGGAAGAATCGCGCTTTATATTAAAACTCTGTAGTATCCGATCCAGATTAATAATGATTGAAATCGGGTGCTAAGACCCAAAAAAAGAAAAAAAAAAAAAACAAATCGATAATTTTCTCCGGAAATTCGATTATTATCAACTTAAATGCTCTTAAGTTTCGACCCAACTCACATTATTATTTTATACTTTTTTAATATTGTTCAAATGAAAAATCATTGGACCACGCAAAAAGACATCAATAATTGAGTTAGTAATTGGTTGCTTTCGTTTAGTACCTATCGGGTGACAAAGCAAAAGTGCCAAATTCTTGGCCCATCAACTCAGTGACTTAATTTGGAAAAATTCTAATTCATATTCGATTTGATTACCAAATCAATTATGTAGTAAGTATTAATACATTTGATATGTGATTGATCATTTTTTTTAAATTGTACACCAATCACATGATAAGTATAAAATATTCGTTATGTGATTAGTCTCAGTATGATCGAATCCGATGCGGATAAGAATTTCCCCTTAATTTGTACTTAACAGAAGTTGAATGCTAATATTATTAAGTGTAATTATTTAAATAATATGTAATGATATTAATATTTTCTCATTTCTTTTTTTTTTTTTTGAGAAAATTCATATTTCATTTAAAACTTAGAATTGTCTTTGTTTTAACACTTTACAAATAAAAACAATAAAAATTCAAAATATACAAGAACGTAAAACCAAACTTACCTTTTTTTTTTTTTCCAATTAAGATCTTCTAATTTTATTAATGTTTCATCATTTATTCAATCACATATGCAGAAAACGTATATAAAATAATCCCCTTAAATGAGCATTGATCTAACAAATATAAAATATAAAATACTATTTAAATATACACTTAATTATTAAATTACTTACATTATGCGGTATTTATATAGTAAGCAAAATTACATTTTTCGTCCAATAATTTAGGTCTTGTTACATGCTTGATTCTGTAACTTACGTAATTACACATTTAGTCTTGGAATTTGCAACTTATTGCATTTATGGTCCTGAAATTGGTAAATTTTTTTCTTTTGGTGGGGGGTAAAATTGGTAATGTTAGCCATGTAGTAACACATTTAATCCATTAATTTATCACTGTTGGTCTTTAAATGATTTTCCAACCGACTTGCTCACCGGCGTAGAGGCATGCCGGTTACATGTCTTTTTTTTATATTTTTTTTATCGTTTCTTTTGGTAATAGAGTACACAATTTACACCACCAAGATTAAATTTTGGCCTTCCTCTATTTCAAACCCTATCCCTATTTTGATTTTCTTCAATTTAGACTTCAAATTGAAGTGACCAGAGCTCCAACATCGGTGAATTGATACAACCGAAGAAAAAAAGAGAGCTATAAATTCAATTTCATCAAATTGAATAGAAAAAAGGAGGGAGATTATTCAAAAAGTTATGGTTACCTAAAGATGATGCATATATGGGGATATGGTGAATTTTTGGAAATCTAGTTTTTTTTTTTCCTGATAATTTGGTGATGTAATTTGCTTAATTACTGGAAAAAACAGTGGCCGATATTGTCAAATGAATAAATTATAGAGCCAAATGTGTTACTACAGGACTAACATTGCTATTTTTAGGACCATAAATGCAATAAGGTCCTAAATTAAGGACTAAATGCGTGATTATGCAAGTTATAACAATATTGAGTGTAATGAGGCCTAATTTACCGGAGGAGAATTTTAATTTTGCCTATATAGTATAATAAACTACAAAACAAATTAAAATAAAAGGCCCAAGGCTCGATCAGACCAATATTAGTCACATGGTTGTATTATAGTGAGTGTATTATTTTTTGTCACATGATTGATGTATATATATTTAAGAGAAAAAATTCTTTTATTAGCCTAGTGTACTTTGGTCCTCCACTCACACATTGAATTGTCAGGAATTGGGATCAAACCACATATGCATGTGTATTTAATAAAAAATCTTTAGATATCATAGGTTGGTAGAGAACAGCTTACAATGTCTGATTCGATGAGGAATATGTCTTAATTTACTTAAACCACTAGTGTATTGGTAGAATTGCGTTGATCAAGTTTAGTTTGGTTTATGTGAGCTTTGGCGAATGAAATATAGTGGCGATTAAGTTTCTTTGATTGAAAAAGCCACATCTAGTATTTTATCTTAATTTTTCAATTATTATGAAAAAATAAAAAATCTTTAGATGAATATATATATATATATATATATATATATATAGATAGATAGATAGATATAGATATATTAATCCTAACCATCGAATGCGTGTATGGAATTCGATCCACATATTTGCACACAAAAATTTCCCATCTTAGAGAAAGTCACATGACATAAGAATTTCCCCAATCTCATGTACCCCAACTCCAAACCTTGTGGGAGCCCATAGCACATTAGAGCAAAGTTACGATATTGTATGCGCAACACTTGGCCTAAATCATTATATACATACCAATTAATGGACAACGACAACCACCACCACCACAACCTCCGCCGTGACGAGCCGCCGCCACGCGGCGGAGAAGAGCTCCCACAGCTTCTAGTCATACGTCCCTCATCAGTCTTCAAAGTATACGAGCAAGAGTTCTCGACCCGATTCAACGTTCTCAAAGCCTATGAATCCCCACTCCCTACAGAGACATTCTTGCAGAGATACGCCCAGTCGGCAAAGGCCATTCTCTGCTTCTCCAAGAGCCCCGTCACCGCGGAGCTCCTCCGCCAGCTCCGGTCGCTGCAGCTGGTGGTCACCGGCGGGACTGGTGTCAACCATATAGACTTGCCGGCCTGCCGCCGCCGCGGGATCGCCGTGGCCAACACCGGCGATGTGTTCTCCGAGGACACGGCGGATTATGCGGTGGGGCTGTTGATTGATGTCGTGAGGAAAATTAGCAGCGGCGATGGGTTTGTGCGCCGACGGATTTGGCCGGAGGCCGGCGAGTATCCTCTTGGTTTCAAGGTATGTTCTTGTTTTCGAGTAATTAAGGACAGACATACTCTTAATTTTGTATCAATTTTCTAAGGGGAAATTTATTTATTTATTTATTTTTGGTGAAATAAAGGGAAATTTATTGATTTTGGATTAGATGGCACCCAATTTGCAGTTTGACTAATTAGTTTAGGCCTTTCATTTCACAAATTTCATTAATGTCTGAGGCTTTAGTTGGACTTTCTCTATTTCTAGTCCGAATACCAATCAGAATTTTTTATTTCGGGAATCAGATCATATTTTTATAAAATACTTCCTCCATCCCATAATAATTATCGTTTTAAGAAATTTTTTTGTCTCATAATATATGTCGTTCTCACATATCAAGAAAGAATTTATTAATTTTTTTCTAATATATCCTTAGGAGAGAGATTAATAGCTAATGAGAGAAAATTAATAGCTTAATTTATTAAAAGGATATTTTAGTTAAAATATTTTATGTTTAATGCTTTTAATCTATTTTTTTAATTCTTGTGCATAAGCTTAAAGTGATAATTATTATGGGACGGAGGGAGTATTAAAGATGCAAGTCCCCTATAATGATATGCTTTCACCACCTTATATTGATGGTTGATGTCCGAATTCAGACTTGCTACCATAATCGGGGTTATGGGTGATCATCTAAGTAGATATACACTCAATTATATATATATATATATATATTTATAGCATTAGATCACATATAATGATGTCAATATTTCACTTTATAACATCGTTATATTCTTATTCTATAAAATACAATTCAATCGAATATATATATACTTGGGCAACATCATATTCTCCTTATATTCGTCTAAACATATAATTCCCTTTGTCCGAAAACTCTAGCTAGGAGGTAAACGAGTCGGGATAATCGGACTCGGCAACATCGGGACAAACGTTGCCAAAAGACTACAGTCCTTCGGCTGCACAATCTCGTACAACTCAAGAACCAAGAAACCATCACTCCCCTACACCTTTCATCCCACTGCCTCCGAACTCGCATCCCATTCGGACATCCTAGTAATCTGTTGTCCCTTGACGGATCAAACCAGTCACATGATCGATGACGATGTAATGGCCGCCCTTGGAAAGAATGGGATCATCGTCAACATAGGGAGGGGCCGGATTATTGACGAGAAAGCTCTTGTGAAACGCTTGTTGGAGGGCGAAATTGGTGGCGCCGGACTGGATGTATTTGAGAACGAGCCTCATGTTCCGGCAGAGCTTTTCGAGTTGGATAATGTTGTCTTGTCGCCCCATCGAGGCGCCTTTACCAAAGAAGCGTTTTATGAAGCCTTTAAGATTATCACGGGAAATCTGGAAGCTTTCTTCTCGAATAAGCCCTTGCTTACTCCGGTGGTGACAGATGAAAAATGAGGACGAAGTGGTTGGGATTTTCTGTTATATAACCGTATATTTTATACTGCACTCATCAATATACAACGCTTGTAGTGATGGATAGGCAGTTGAGATAAAGAAAGTAAATATTTTTAAAAGAAAAGTCACATTGTCTCAATCGCCTACCAACACAAGTGTGTATTAATAAATATAATAAAAGATGTTGAATAATTGACAATTGTGTAGTAAAAAATCCCAATCGATGAAGGGGTCGCTATATAATCAATTACTATGTAGTAATAACCGAAAATTAGATGATAAATGTGACAATTTTTCACAGAGGGAATGTAGTAATTGATACTAATTTCTATTCTGTCTATTTTGTTACTTGTGATAGGGTAATTGCGTATGTGAAGATCTTCTATTAAGATCTATTCTACCCACTATATTCATCGCTGCATTAGCTACTCTAACCGCACAGAGAGTTACTTTAGCATTTTCATACTTATTATTATTATTATTATTAGTATAATATGATTCAATGGTAACAAAA
Source organism: Petrea volubilis (assembly GCA_026212405.1). Classification (NCBI taxonomy): domain Eukaryota; kingdom Viridiplantae; phylum Streptophyta; class Magnoliopsida; order Lamiales; family Verbenaceae; genus Petrea; species Petrea volubilis. Next base: position 16,904,399 of record CM047875.1, read on the forward strand.
TTAAGTAGTGTGCTAAGTTGTTATTATTGATATAGACGATTTAATTAAGTAGTGTTCTAATTTGGTGTTACGAATGGAGCAACTGAATTGGAAGGGTCGCTCCCCATAATGGACCTCCGTAGTATTTAATCCAGATTATTAGGCCAATTGGAATGAAACACGATGCTAAGATTAAAAAAAAAATTATACTTTTTAATATTGTTCAAATGAAATATCATTGGACCACGGAAAATGACATCAATAATTGAGTTAGTGGTTGGTTGCTTGCTTTCATTTAGTACCTATCGAGTGACAAAGCAAAAGTGCCAAATTATTTGCCCATATACTCGGTGACTTAATTTGTACTTAACAGCAGTTAAATGCTAATATTATTATGTGTAATTATATAAATAATATGTAACGATTTAATATATATTTTTATTATAATATGTTCTCATTTCATTTTTTAAGAAAATTCACATTTCATTTAAAACTTAGAATTGTCTTTGTTTTAACACTTTACAAATAAAAACATTAAAAATTCAAAATATATCAAGAACGTAAGACTAAACTTACATTTTTTTTCGTTTCCAATTAAGATCTTCTAATTTTATTAATGTTTCATCATTTATTCAATCACATATGCAGAAAACGTATATAAAATAATCCCCTTAAATGAGCATTGATCTAACAAATATGAAATATAAAATACTATTTAAATATACACTTAATTATTAAATTACTTACATTTTGTGGTATTTATATAGTAGGCAAAATTACATTTTTCGTCCAATAATTTGGGTCTCATTACATGCTTGATTCTGCAACTTACATAACTACACATTTAGTCTTGGAATTTGCGACTTTATTGCATTTATGGTCCTAAAATTGTTAATTATTTTTTCTTGCTAGGGGTAAAATTGGTAATGTTGGCCATGTAGTAACATATTTAATCCATTATTTTGTTACGGTTGGTCTTTAAATGATTTTCCAACTGACTTGCTCACCGGCGTGGAGGCATGCCGGTTACATGTCCTTTTCTATATTATCATTTCTTTTGGTGATAGATTACACAATTTACACTACAAAGATTAAATTTTGGCCTTCCTCTATTTAAAATCCTATCCCTATTTGTGATTTTCTGCAATTGACACTTAAAATAGAAGTGACCAGATCTCCAATATTGGGTGAATTGATACAATCGAATCGAATAGAAAAAAAGGAGGGGGATTAGTCAAAAAGTTATGGTTACCTAAAGATGATGCATGGGGATATCGTGGATTTTTGGAAATCTAATTATTATTTTTTTTTCTGATAATTTGGGGATGCAATTTGCTTAA
>CM047875.1:16906217-16953717 GCA_026212405.1 Petrea volubilis
TCAAAATTAAACTTTTTTATTTTCTGTAAAATATTTGACATCCAAAAGAATATATATATATATATATATATATTATTTTCAATTATCGAGCTAGAATTTGAGTTTCTATCGTCAAATTCGTAACACAATTTATTCAATAAACAACAATGTAATATTTTCTATCATATTCATTAATATACGATATATATTATATATAAAATTAATTTAAAATCCCAAAATTTAGCGTTTTGTGATTAATTAGAAGAAATATCTTCCACATAAATTATCTTTTTTTTTGTGGGTTTATTTTCGTTGAAATATGTCTAATATGTATTGATAGACTAGGCTAATCAATATTCCATTATATCAATGTATGTTTTCAAAAATAAACAAATAAATATAAATGAAAGAAAAGACAAAAAAAAGAAAAAGATTAAAAAGTGAAATTGTTTTGTGTGTATGTGTTGCATTTTGATGTATATATTGTGTGAAAGGAATTTATGATGATAAAACTATTATTCCCCATCCCCTTATTATTATAAATATATATATATATATAGGTTCATCTGATCATAAAATAAATTTACCCTACTTTAATGATACGAGGAGTATAATTTTAAGATTCAAATCTTAATAAATGTGCACGCGCAAGTGATAATGTATTGATGATACACTAAAATATAAACAGATATTCCTATTTTTTTTATATCCATTTGCTACTGATCACTCGATATTCAATATTAATAATAATAGATTAAATCTAAGTTCAAGCCTAATCGAACTATTTAAATTGTAAAATTTTCTTCACTCAAAATAGTTATATTTTCAAAATTCAAATACGAGATTTTTATTAAATTAGTATAACTTCGAATTGCTAAATTACGCTAATTAATGCTAAAGGGATATTTATATTTGGGGTGGGTGTTGGGGGGGGGGGGGGGGGGTTATATCATCAAGCTGAGGTAGACTGCAACGGGAGTCTATGTCAAGTTGACTAAGAACAAAGTGCAAACATCAATCAATTCTTATTCTCAAACCAATTCAATTATTATAAAAATGTTACAAGAATCTGGACATTGTAGCTTTGTTTTTTTCTTTATAATTTATTTCAAAAGTTTTTGAGTTGCTCAAGAATATATGCCACATCCCATATTCCTAAATTCATTATTTTAATTTATTCAACTATTTTAAATGTTAAAGTTCATTTTCGAGAATATATATATATATATATATATATAGTTAGTATCCTTATCAAAATAATCGTGCTTTGATGCCATTAACTTTAGATCAATACTTCAAAATATAATAATAAAATAACTATATAAAGTTAGCACCTTTTCTAAACTCTGTTTAAAAAAGTTAGCAAATAGTAACTTTGGTTAGTATTTAGACACTTTAATTAGCCACTTAAATAAACCACAAAGGCTCATGCCATGCCATATTGTGTTATGTTATTAATTATAACCTGTTTGGTATATTTTTAATTTAGTCATAGGTCGTCGAATAATATACGATGACATTAATATTTACTCATATTGACCTTTAAGAAATTTTAGTTCAGACTCGATTTGGTTAAATTAATACTAATTACATTATGAATTTGTTATAATTATCTTGTAATTGGTATAATTTAAAAGGAATAATTAATCATTACTTAATAAATATAATATATTTATTATATGATACGATGCGTTTCACCATTTTAAATTTAGGTAAAAAAAAATTGATTGACCATCATACTATCTTTTAAAAAATAAATAACCCACCAATGAAAATGACAACACTGACCAGTGGCATAAATTTATTGGATAAATTCCTTTAAAAAATAAACAAAAGAGTTTTGGTACAAGCTAAATTCTTTTCAACCCTCTGGTACAAGGATGAAATTATGATTTTCCTTTTTTTTTTTTTTTTTGCATAAAACTATGGAATTGTGGGCTGATGGCATCAGAGTACTGAAAAAGCTAATAATCCATCAGAAAAATGTTATTGACTTTTTCATCCACAGGATTGAATTGAATTTTGGAAATGTTTATTTATTTTTTATTTTTTGATTTCCCAAGGTATCCCTCCGGCCGACAGCCAGAGGACTAATCCCCCGTCCCTACTGTCAGCGCACTAAGCAGTAGGGGACTGGCCAAATGATTTGCTTCATTCACATGGGTAGGGATCGAACCCCCGACCTCATGCTTAAGGGACGAGGTGCTGAACCACCACGCCAACCATGTTGATTTTTTGGAAATGTTTATGAGCACAAAGTAAATCAAACAAAACGAACTACCACTTTCTAATATATATATATATATATATTGGATATTGCCATTAATTTTGGTTTTCCAATTATGTTGAAATGTGAAAGAAAAAAAAAACAAATAGATTTATAATCTGTGGTAAAAAACTTTAGCCCTAACATAAAAGAACAAGGAAAATGCTTATTTATACTCTAGTGTAGAAATTTATCCACACCTAGGATTTAATGATTTTAATCTAGTTTCAAATCTTGTGAATTCAATGCCAATAAAGCATTTTATCCACACCTAGGGTTGAAGAATACTTGTTAGATTCTTTCAATTAATGTACTTAGTAATTGATAGAAACTTCTTTTCTAAATATAAAATATATGATATTCAGATTGCAATGAAATATATCGATAAATTTATACAATTGTACATATAAACTATGGATAGAATGCCTATGCACGAACTTTAGGTTGAATAGGTCTTATAGATATTGAATTTCGTGCAATATATTATGTGTTCATTTAATTTAATTTTATTACTTTTCAAGTTTAATTTACAAAAAAATAATTACGTCACTTTTACACATACATTATTCAAATAATCACTCGATACAACATAGAAGGTGAAACATAAAATACACCGATTCAATAAAAACATTTTCTTTTGTGTTAGAGAGAATTTGACACACACACATACACAAATAAAACTGTTAAAAGTACACCTAGTAAAAATAAAAAGGTTTAACGCATTTCATGAAAGTGGCTGGAGTGAAATGTAATGAAAAGGTCAAAAAGGGGGTCCATAACGTAAAAACGAAAAAGTAATGAGACAAATAAGGGAAAAGGATAAACATGAGTAGTGGTTGTCATCGTACTCGCCACTGGACGAGCGTGAAAAAAGGTCAAATGCGATGGACTTTCTAGATCAAATCCAATTTAATCGATCACTATTAATTGTGTGACAATAGGCCTATCAATCGGTACGATTTTACTTTATATATATTTATTCATTCTCTATTCATATTTTATTTATATTTTAAAATTTTAAAATATATATATATATTCTACCCTAATTCATATTATTATAAATAAATAAGTTATGATAGAATCTTATCCATTTCTACCAATTAGGTAATAATACCAATGGATATTCACACACCACACACATCATTATCCAATGAATATTAACATACCACACACATCACTACTCAATGAGTATTCACATACCACACACACACACACATATATTATACATATATTTTTCACACACACACATACGCACACACTGCATACACATTTTTCACATACATTTTTCACACACACACACACATACTGCGCACACATTTTTCACACGCACACACACTTAAAAATTGTGTGTGCAGCATATGTGTACTGTGTGTGTGAAGTGTATGTGTGTGCGTGAAAATTGTGTTTGCAGTGTATGTGTGTGTGTAGTGTGTGTGTGTGTGTGTGTTTACATAGTGTGCGTGTGCGTGCAGTGTGTATATGTGTGAAAAAATGTGTGTGTGGAAAAAAATTGTATGTGCAGTGTGTGAAAAAAAAAAGTGTGTGTGTGTGCAGTGTGTATAAATGCATATGTGCTAACTGTGTGTGCAGTGTGTGTAAATGTGTGTGTATGTATTAACTGTGTGTGTGAGCTAAAAAAGAAGACATAATATCAAAAAAAACAAATAAAAAAATATATATAATTGGGTAGGATTCATACCCTATCCTAAAAATAAGGTAGAATCAATACACATACCCAATGGGTAAATATTTAAATAAGGTAGGGTAGGATATAGTATATCTTTAATCCAATATTTTGGGGGATTTAAGGTCAGGATAGGGTAAAACTTTACTCATTGACAGGCCTACGTGGTAAGTGTTTTTTTTTTTTATGACTATGTGGTAAGTAGTTTTACATTTATCATATGAATGGTTGATAATTTAAGGAGATTGATTAATCACTTGACAAGTAGTAATACATTTATTATATGATTTGTTGAGTACGATTAAAGTAGATTCGAATAAGAATTTTCATGCACCCTCTCATTTTAATTGTATTCAATTATGATTTTTTCACATTGTATTCATAAAGTACAATTTTTCACATTATATTCCACAGGCAATGCCCATAGAATCTTTAACACGAGGCGTTTTCTGTTAAAGATTTAATAAAAATTGACCCGTGGGATATAATGTGAAAAAATTTATATTTTATGAAACGCAATGTGAAAAAGAAAAAGTAATTATTAAAATAAAATTGAAAAAAAAATACATATATTATGGAACAAAGTTAGCAAAATTCCGGCAAACGTTATTCAACATGTGAAAAACCAAAAAACAATTATACCTATTTGATGTCTTATGCTGAAAAACAAAATGAATATTAAGTGTTTTTTTTAAATGAATTTGTCTTTTAGTGTCTTGTTATCTAATGTGACAAATTACAAAAGGATGCCAAAATTTTATCACACGAGATTCTTATTGCAAATCATATTTCAATACATGGATATCAACAAGGTGTAAAGATTTCAGACAAAATGTAAAATTACGGAAGTAATTTGGTACACATAATATAAATATAAATTATGGAATAAAAGATAAAACTTTATTTTAAAATAAAAGATCATATCCGAAATTTTGTCGGTACAAATGACAAAGAGTACTTAAGTTTGATTGCGCAATAAACAAGAAGTTAAACTAAGTTTTTGACGGGTGGGAGCGATAACATCCCTATAATGGACTATCAGAAATATGACAATTGAAATTTTTAGAAGTTTATAGTTAAGAAGGCATAAGATTCTTACATAAATGATTATTTTTGGAAAATAAAATAATTCATCTGACTTTTATAGTAGTCGACTTTGTTTCGTGTACTCAAACTAAGTCTTGCCCATTAAAAAAAAAAACAAAAAGTCAATTAAAAAGTACCATAAAATATCATTACAAATAACTATTATGATATTCTTAAATTTAACATATTTGCTAAAAGTGTCACATGATTAGGTGCTTTGGTAATCTATTTTAACGTTTTATAGTATCATAAAAATCCATTATTATCAAAAGCTTTGTGCAGTTTATCAGAAAACTTTCTATAAAATATTACAATTAATATATTATTAAGATATCTTTTAAAAATACTATATTATATGTATAATAGTAAAAAGTAAATTAAAATTTAAGTGCGAAAGTGAAAAGGGCAAATATATCATGTCCCTATTGTTTCACTAAATTAGTATATTTAGTACACTTGTTTTTCTCTCGAGACAAAGTATCTAGATTAGGATAGTTCTCTACATCTTTTTCAATTAAATAGCATAATTAATGAGCCAAAAGCTAGATTAGTAGTTACTATAATATAGAACCCAAAAAGCTCTTTCAAGCATCGCTTTTTCGGTTTTAGAAATGACTATATCGAGTCTCTAATTGCAAGGTTTTCTAAGTTTGAAACTTTCATTGATGGGTAAGTTTCATTTATAATTCCCTTCTTGTCTTATCTACATTTTTGCGTTATTATCAAGTATTTTTAGAATCATTTTTCAATGAATTTTTGCCTAATTTGTGTACTTATTTTCTCAACTTCAGTATAAAGAGAAATAACATCTTCGCTAAAATTTTGTAGGTAAGGCCTATCTCAACTGGTGAAATTGAAGCCCCAAGATTTTAAAGATTTTAGGTTTGATTTCTCCACTAATTTATGTGTAATAGTTTGATTTGTTGTCTATGAAATATTAATGTAATTGAATGATATGTACTAAAAAAAACTTAGCTAGAATTTCTTTTGAGGGGATTTTTGTTGTTTCTCCAACTACCTCCATTTGGAGTTCAATCTCACAGCAGATCAATAATTTAATTGAGGCCATTCAACAAGACAACTTTCTATTCTAGCATAAATTCATGAAAACTGAGATGAGACGTTAAATTCTTTAAGCAATATTAGTATTCAAATTCTAGTATTATGAATGGAGCAATTGGTTGGAAAAATCGGCCACAAATTGGTCCTTTATAGTACCTAAATTCAAATTAATTGATCAATAAATCAAACACAGAATGGTTAAGATAAAAAAAATTAATAATAAATCCATGAAAAGACATATTTACATAACACGGTTTTTCTAAAGATAATAAAAAAAATATTTTTTTTCGATACAATGAAGACATCTTATAAATATCAATCTAAAACACTACAAACACTCACATTCACTCACTCACACTCAAAGGGAAAGAGAAAAAGACAAAAAGGGTTCAAATTCGAAATTTTTTTATAATAAAAAATATTCAATCCATGTCAATAATTCCATTGAAATTATAAAAAGCCAAATAAGCAAAGAAAACGAGTGATGAAAGTGTAAAATTCATGCTCTCTCTCTCTCTCTCCTGCCACAAAGTGACGGCATTTTTGGAAAGCTAGAGTTGCCACGTTTTTCCGTCACGGGTATGATTAGTTATAGACCATGAGGAGATCACGAGAATGCAGCATGGGGGCTACGAAAGGTACACTATTTACTCAGCTGTAAAGTATAAAAAACGTAGCATTAAGGACTATTCTTTACCAAAGTCGGAACAAGCAGACTCAAAAAGCACATGCACATATAACAGTAAATGCAGGATGATTTAACTATCCACAAAATAAAGAAACTAGAAAAAGGAAGATAGAAATGAATGGCAGGATAATTTAAATATAAATTCAAACATTGCATATTGATGCCAGCCCTGATAACACACAGAGGGATCCAAAATGCAAGATTCCAACTTTAATAACCAGAAATCGTCGAATCCAAGAAATGTATACAATATTGCGAAAACTAAAACCACAAAATAAAAACTAATTCACACAAAACAATCTAAGTTTCTACAGCTACTGTGGCTTTGCGCCTCCGTTTTCTTGAGAGTTAACCGGCGTGGAGGTCCCGCTCCTCTTAGACAAGCTGGATTGCCCGGTTATGGTCCTGCCCATGAACTTTCCAGCTTTGCTCAGCCCACTTCCAACAGCTCCAAGACCACTCCCGACAATGCCAGCCCCAGCACCGATACCGGTGCCCACCATACCCACCCCAGAACCAACAAATGAGGCTGCACCATCAAGGGCATCCATAGTGCTCCCGATTACTCCAGCCTCTTTCAGTTTCTTTCTTTCTTCTAAAATCCTCTTCTCTTCTTCAAGGGCAGCCAACTGCTCTTCCTTGTTAAATTCATGATAAAACACCTGAACCATGACACATGTTTTGCTAAGCAACAGAGTGTATACAATTGGGATGGATAGCATGGACTAAAAACATTAGTTATTGAATCACCACCAGAAACACAGAGAGAGAGAGAGAGAGAGAGAGAGAAAGAGAGAGACAGAGAGAGAGAGAAAGAGAGAGAGTTTCCTAAACAGCATGCTGTTTTAGCATAACTATGACACTAAGGCAAGCCCTTAAACCCTTTTGTGCCTTTTTACAACTCCTGAGGGTACAAGATTTTATTCAAAAATCATAATAACTAAATATATTGTACCTGAATGGTTAAAGTTCCTCTATCCTTCTTATCTTTGATTTTAAGCATATCAAGAGATGGGAGCAGCCTTAGTTCGATATCTTTTGATTTTTCAGCTTCCACCTCGATCAGAGGTAACTTAGCAATGCCAAGACGCTTGTCCTGCCCTATGTCCTGATCATATACCTGTTTCAAGTATACAGGATTTCTGAGCATTAGTGTTTAGCCAATGGTACTTACAAAAGACAAACACCAGGAAACATACACCAAATGAAAAATCTAATATGAAACAAGTTGCATTACAGTGACCTGGATATAATAGAAATTGACATAGGAAACATTTTCATTCTTAGGGAAACTGACAAAAATCTATGCAAGTAAACTGGAGAAAGGACAAAGTAGAGATTAGAAACCTCAAGGATGAGCAACTGTGTCTCCTTGTCTTCTGCAATTAACTCAAATGTTTGATTCCAAACAGGATTCAAGTTGTTATCTACAACCTTCGTTTTGACTTTAAACAGAGGACGAATGTGTACAACAACATAGGGATCAGACTTTCCGATCAATTCCATGTTTTTCAGGTCATTTGCCCTTACGACAGTTACTGTGAGCTTCCCCACTGGCTTGAGCTCCAATTCACTGCAAGCATTCAGAATAAATAATTAAAATTCAGCCACTCAGATTGTGCCAATACAAGTACTTACACGGTTGGCACCAAATACATAGAAGTGGCAGAGAAGGATAATTTAATTTCACACACAATTCTTAATTAGCCTTGAGCAAACAATTACCATAGGTATACACATCAGAGTTTTCATAGAGCAAGACAGAAGGATATGGGTATCTGATTCTACAAAAAACTCAGCAGCTCCACTTACATTGCCTAAAGACCAATTTATCATATTAATGTATGCTCTCGTCTTACTATTTTGGTCTTAAACATTTCTTCATTGTAATTGATAGGATGTATTACAAGGATTGATGATATTGCAAGGAAATAGACAAGAACAACTGTCTAATTTTGCTTGTCATTTTATTATTATTATTATTATTATTATTATTATTATTATTATTATTAAATTTTCCATAAGGGTCTATTAGAATGAAGTAAGTTGTAAAAGACAACATTTCAAAAGTTACTGAACCATTAGATGAAAGTTACACAAGGTATCAAACAGAAGAACCTGGATAAGAGAGCAGTTTCGATTTTCGAAGAGTAAAGAAAAAGAATAGGCAGATAATCAATTCACCTTGTATCTACAGGTATGCCACCAATAGGAACAACAATCCTGTGGGGCCATTGTAGCATATCCGTCACGATAGTATTAACAGTGTCCTTAAAGAAATAAAATAACACAGTCAGGTAAAATAATAAAAGAAAAAAATCAACTAAGAAGGAAAAAATATCAAACGTACATCGATCATATCAGATATCCCAGGAATAGCTGTTAAACTTCCACCAATAGCCTTCAGAGTATAATCAATTCGTGGCTTAGGCTGAATGACAAAGAAAAGCACAAATGACATTCATAAATAATAGAGAAAACAACAAGACGAAGAATTTTAACAATCAACCAACAGTAATAAGATAATACAAAAAGTAAGCGGCCATCAGACTCTTAACAATGGATAAAACTCCAAAACCTATGCAATCAGGAAAGCTAATAAAGTCTAAGTAAATATAAACTAATCCATCCATCCAGAAAGAGAGAGAGAGAGAGAGAGAGAACGCCAGAGGATGAAACACCGAATAAGGGATGTCGTCAGTTTTCGAGATTTTTTCATGGACTAAAATTTTGTACAGCCTCCATCCAATCAAAAAATTCTGTGTGTGTCAGAATCAAGTATACTGCAAGGAAATAAACAAGTTACACTAACAAACATACCTCAGCAAGAAGAGCAACAACTACAGCAGAAATGCAAGGGATTTCATCTGCAAGTTGGAAAATAGCACGAACAACCGTAAAAACCTGGAGATCCTTCAACTGTAACAAACACAGAATGGCAAATTCTTATTTCAGTGCATACACTACAATATGATTAAAGAAGAACCGATAAAGATAAAACCAAACATTCGTAAACAAATTATTGCAGAATTTGGTATGACCCAGAAAAAAAAAAAGGAAAAAGAAAATTGAGCTAGGGAGTTGAACTGATTCCGCAACCTGAATGGGTATAGAAGCAACAAGTGCGGCCTCAACAGCTAGAATAATGCTTGGGTCACCACCCCACCGGAGGTCGATATCCATTGTGATTTGGCCCTCTTTAAGACTCTGAACTCGAATCCCTGCATGCACAATATGAAATCCACAGAAATGATGAAGCAATTATGTATCAGGCATGCTAGGGCTAGTCTTAACTTGCTTCCAAGGTGCTCTCATAGAAGATAAAACAAAAATCAGCTTATGGGACTGTCAAATGTGTGTATTTCCCAGTAAACAACATATGGCATATTAACAATGTCGAACTGAAATAGTTTGTATTATGTTAAAGACTTCAAACATTTTTTCTTTCTTAATTTGCATAATTTGAGGGAGTATTTGTTTTGTGGTGGCCAAGCACGTAGAATGATCATAAGTTTCTCTGTCAAGATTTACCCTTGAACACATGTAAGAATAATGCAGTAGAGAACTCGAACACATTGCCTTTCAGACATAGATCTAAATTGCATAACTCAAAAGTACCAGTTGTGAGTTTTAGCATGATGTAAGTTAACTGGAATTATCAACTGCAAGATGTATTCCCCCATTTCCGTCATACATATACCGAAATCTGTAAGAATCCATAACTGAATGCATCCAGAAGGTTTTCATGGGTCTCCACCTTTAGTAGGCTCTTCAACATACAAGAGAAATCTTTTCTATCAATATGATACTGATGGCAATCCCACCAGCAAGGAATAAAATAAAGCCAAATGACAAAAAACAGATCGATTATAGGATTAATGAGATCTAAGCCCAGTTTGATTCCAGCACTAATGAGAAGATGAAGAAAAATTTGATAGTGGAAAATGCATGTATACGTATGAAGTTATTATTAATGATCAGTCAACAGTGCAGTGACCTTCAATTTTAGGAGCCACAGTTCCAAGAGACAATTTGCTGAATTTCAAAGAAGTAATCCCCGGAGGACGATATTCTTCCAACAATGGTTCAACCGATTCTTTTATGACAGCCTCTGCTGCCTGAGAAGAAACCATTCAAGAAATTTAGCAATGTGAAGTAACTTGAGTACTTGACTGGAGGCCTAATATATAAGGAAAATGTAGAAAGCATAACTAGTTGACAACAAGATGAGCACATTATCAACTATCAATTCAAAAATTGCAATGCAGCATAGAAGAATGAGGTAAAAAAATAAATGAAAATGGATCCCCGATACAAAAATTGGAGATCGTATAATTGAAATCTACAAGTACATCAACATTGATAGCCCCAGCACGTGATTAACAATCCCACCAATATGCATGATAATTCAATATGTCTACCACCACGCCATTAAGAGTTCCAATCAAATTCATGCTTCAGCTACCTTCAAAATTTTTTCCTGTCTTTAACATCATAATACAAAATCTCTTTAGGTTGTTTTGATCTTGATAATAATCAAACCATGTTTTCAAGAATTAGAATTAATTGATTGCCACAATTGCATATGCCTGTAAAAGAATTGGTATCAGGAGGAGTTCCTGAACGAGGGCATAATGGGTTAGAATTTATCATCTGGAGGCACAATGTGCAAGGTGCCAGAATCAGGAGTTATGTATCAGAAGGAAAGCAGTATCAATTCCACTGAAGGAATTTAGTACACAGTCATGCAAGGAAGAAGGATAAGGCGTATTAATCCTATATATATTTTAATTTCTGAGCATGCAGTCAAAGTTTCGAATTCTCCCAATCCTAAGTGCTATAATACGGACTCGGAGGTTTTATACAGCAATACTATTAAAAATTCATGAAATGGACAAAGCCACGTGTCCTTGGGCTGTACATCTATCTTAAATAACCTATAAGTATCTGGTCCATCAATAACATCACATAACCATTTCTTCCTTAGCAGCCAAACCAAGGAAATAGAAAACCCCTTTTACAAATTATAGGGCTTTACTTTAGGTATTGTATGAGAACAATTAAGTGCCAGAAAACTTCTCAGCTTCTCAACTTCAAAGCAAAGTATAGCAGGTGCCTCCAAAGTTAGTACCAAGTGTGGTAAAGAAAGAAGAGAAGCTTACATCTGCGACATATGGCCACAATTTGCTCAGTTGTTTATTAAGCCATTTTACCTGAAAGAGTAAGCAGAGCAACATAAAATGAATGTCAATCACCAATTCCATCATGTTCTGGACATAAACTAGCCTTACAAACATAAAACGTAACAATGGGAAGAAAAGGGAAGTTAGTGCTTGGTTTTGTTTTGGGGGAATGATTTTCAACTCCAAAAACAAATACCAAACATTCACCCAAAATTAATATCCATTTTTCCAAAAAAATTATTAAAAATTATAATCATTTCAAATCATCATATCAATCAATGTGTGTATATATATATATATGTATATATATATTATACCACGATAATTATAACATATACGAATATAAAATTTTGATGTCCCAACCCGCTATCAAAATATATTTCCCCAAAATACTTCTCACAGAACAACACCAAACATAGCCAAAAATTGTCAAGACATACTCTGACAACTGTTATTTAAAGTCAAGGAAAACATCTACACCATGGCGCACCTTCCGAATGTTCATAGTTGTTCTCTTACTCTCCAACTTTGCATATAGATCAAATGCTAAATTTAATATCAGAAGAAGAAAACTTGCAGTTTTCTTTGCGACACATTTCCATATGCATAGAATCTTGTCAAATATTTGATTATTACCGAGGTGCAGGATGGAAAAAGGCATATCCATAGGAGAGTTGTTGTTGAGGTAAATGGTTCTAAAGTCTAGACTTTCTTAACCCCCCACCCCACCCCACCCCCTGGGGGAAAAAAAGATCACGATCATGAGTGAAGCAGCAATACAGGAACAAACCCACTCTAGATTCTTGTGTCCCATTCATAATCTCTCCTAGAAACTCTTGAAGGTTCTTTATAAGCTCGTTGATTGCTTGCACATCCCGACCTCCATGGAGACAGAAAAGAACTCCTTGGCACCAACTAAACTATAGCAGTTTTTCAGGCCACCCAACTTTTTGAAAGACAACATATCATTCGCCCGGGTGCTGGTATGAAATAGGGCCAATTAATTGCCAATGCACCTGTAGGTAGCCTTGGTACAATTTATTTATCCCAATTGATGATTCACATGGATAACTTAACTAGGGAAAGAGTAAACATAAAAGAAGCAGCAATGCAGAATCTTCTAAAACTGCTGGCTGAGCTATTACTCAATATATTAAAGAACAGTTTTGATTTCTCAATCAGCTAGAAGTTGTTTGACGAATCCAAATTCTGCATCAAGTTATGTCCTCTCTTTTAAACCCAACTAACTCAAAATAAAATAAAAAAGAAGAAAGCAAATCCTCAACCCATGCTAATCGAAGCTTCATCACGGCATCCTCCTTTTCCACAAACCCCAAGTAAAGGCAGCTCGCTAGATGCACATAAAAGCTGAAGATCAAAATTCATATGGAACTAACAAGGTTCTTAAACGTGCTGGCTAAAGCAATACTCCTCCATTCAGGTTTGGGAGTTAGGAACAGCCATTTTAGAAACATAATCGCATAGATTGGCATTGACAAAATTATCTAAAATCATACGAAAAAGAAAGAAATGAATTCAATGGAAATCATGTCAAACTGTAATGTCAAAAGGACAGAAAAATAGACCAAGCAAAAATTATAGTCACCATCAATATCTATACCAATGTGTACTTCCAAGGCTTCAAACCAATCATCAAAACTATAAAGACATATCTAACCTGCTCAAAAACAGGAAATGATATCCACTCAGGAAGGTTCTCCCCAGCATATTTTCTTCATATCCTCCCTGTTCAGTGAGCTTAGTTGTTTGATATCAGCCGCCTGTCCAGACAAACAAGACGCGAAATGTTTAAGAAATTCTAACAACAACAACAACAACAACAAAAAACGATCACCGGCCACCAAAACAACAATCTACAAACATATCTAAGGGATGGATGACAACCCAAAACAGATATTACAAAATCATCATTACTTCACAGAACAAAGATTAACACTGCAACTAATCATCAATTAAAACTCATCTAGTCGCATAGTAACTCGATTCCAACTCATAATTTGGGAAGAAAACGATGAGGCAAAAGATTAACAAAGATATGATTCCAAAAACTTTGATGAACACGAGGAAATCAAATCACTGCGAGAAAATCAAGAAACTGAAAACAAATACCTTAGCAACACGTTTGCTGCTCCGGTAGCCCATCATATACTTCCAGCCCGCCATCAACGCGATCCCAAACACCATCCCCATCACCATTCCCGATATCAACCCCATCTTGCTTCAACTTCCCTTTTTTCCCCCAAAATCTGGAACCCTGATTCTCAACTTCGCCCAGAAAAAAAAAAAGAATGAAAATGGAAATTTACGTTACGCAAAACCCATCTGCTTCTTCAACTGAAACTACTGTTACTGTTGCTAATTAGCCTAATTAGATACTATAAAAAAAAAGAACAATAAACTATGAATTATTTCATTGTTGCCATTATCAGAAAAGTTGATTTGCGTAAAGACTTTTCATCTACGAGACAAGAATTTCTGGTTAGAAAAAGGGTTGAAACGAGATAGAAGTTTTTGTACTGTGTTTGTGTGTGTGAGTGTGAGAAAAAAAAATGGGATTTAAAAAAGATGTAAATATCAGAGAGCGCGGTGGTTGTATGTATCGGTGTATGTAATAAAGAGGGCCGTTGAAACACTTGTAAGTTAATCCTCTCTCTCTCTCTCCCCCCGAGGAAATCTCTCTCCGAGTCTCGCTCTCTCTCTCTTGAAGATTTGAGCCCCTCCCCAAGTGCCGGTTTTACGTGTTAGATAATTCAGAAATAATTATCAATTTTTCCAAATAATTTATTACAATCTATTAATAAACTATTATAATATCAAAAAATACAAATTATTGTACGGTGGAATATCAAATTAGAATATTACACATATTTGCACAAAATCGAACTCATAAATTTAAAATGAATTTATTTTATTTTTCATCCCTGATATTTGATCTTAATTCAATTTTGATCTATCACATTATAATCTATTATTCAATATCGTCCTTCCATTAAATTTACTATTAAGCTTTGCCCCTTTACAAAATAGAAAAATATTAACTATTTTTAACGGAAAAACTTAGCAGAATGATGATATTGAATAACTAGATTATAATAGTGATAGATCAAAATTAATAGCGTCTATACATGAAGGATTAAACTCGAATTGAGGATCAAATATTAGGGAAGAAAAATAAAATAAACTCATTTAAGATTATGTGATCTATATGATGCCATTGGAGTAAAGCCTCATTGACAATTATGAAATTTTTTTAGTATGTCTCTTTCACAAGTTATTGTCCTATTGAAGCTATAAATATATTGTTGTACATGTATATAAATATTTTATATAGTATATTAAATAGCTGTTTATTTTGAACTATAAACTTTTTCCCACAATTCAAAACAATTATCATATATTTATGACAGTTGAAATTACTCAAAGAAGTAGAAGTTATTATAATGAACGTCAGATAATAATTTTGAATAAAAATACAGAGTATTTGTTATAACAAATTTGAATATCTTTTAAATATTACCACAACATTGGGAATGAATTATTGGATTTGAAAAGAGATAGAATTAATTATTGAGGGGGATAGTTGCCCATTGTCTCTAGTGACTTGGGAAATCATATCATTTAGGGCAAAATCAATGTCCCCACCTATTGATAAGGTGGACATGTCTCCGATTTTTTTTGGATAGTATCAAAGTAATTATTTATAGGCTAAATTTCAAAAATACTCCCTTAGTCCAGCGAAATCACATCAAATTTCTTATGATTTAAAAATAGGCAAAATACCCTCCTTGGTTTTAAAAATATTGCACAATTTTCCATGATAATGGAGAGTGAGGTGCATGCACTTGGACATGTAATTTAGCTTTATTTTAACTTTTAAAAGTTATTAAAATGACCTCAATACCCTTAAATACAAACATATTCACTATTATGCTTTTTGTCTTATAAATTTAAATTAACTTATCCACTATTACAAATAAGTCCTTTTACTTGTTAAGTTTTAATTTTTTCATCATCCTCAACCTTTCTCTACCACCACCACCATTGTCGAAGCCGCCACCGGAGTAATGGCTAAAAACACTAGTATATACATCTTCTCAAATTAAACAAAACTCCTCCATCAATTTCACCAAATCTCAAACCATTTGCATTTAATTTGAAAAAAAAAATCATACAAAAATCCTAGACTTGCCACAATAGTTATTGCGTTTTCCTCCCCTAATTATTATTCAATCACCCATTCAAACTCAATAATGTCACCATCAATAGGTTCCTCTCATCGAGTTGGTCAAAACAATGTATAATTTTCCACAATTTGATGAAAAAATGAAAAAAAAATGTATATGTATATATGCGTGTATATGTGTGTGTAGACTTGGCGTGCTGTAGCGGCGACGACGCAGAGAATCCAAGGGAGAAGGAAATCCACCGCCGCAGAGCTTGGTGCATCAGGGAAGAAGGTGTGACTGTGTGTGTGCAGAGTGCATGTGTGTGTTTGTGTGACTTAGTGTGTGTGCAGAATATGTGTGCGCAAAGTGTGTGTGTTTGTGCTTGTGTGTGTGCACTGTGTGCGTGTAGAGTGTGTGTTAATCTATATGTGTTTGTGTGTATTTTTTTATTATAATTTAGTTAAATTTATATATAATTATATATATTTATATTATATATATTATAATTTTTATTTAATTTTATAATTAACAATCAATCTTAATCGTTAATTTTTCTACTTCAAGATCTAGTGGCTCAAAATAAGGGGTATAACCGTCTTTTTAACATAAATTTAACAGTCGTTAAGCTTCAGTTAACGCTGTATTTTCTCTTCGAGGGCATATGTGCATTTTTTTGTAACCACAGGGGATTTTCGAATATTTTTAAACCATAGGGAATTTGATGTAACTTCGCTAAACCACCACAAGAGGCATTTTTGGAATTTGGCCTTATTTATAACATATATATATACACACACACTATTCAATTTTGTACTAAATATGAAATTTACCTATCTTTTTATTTATTCATGCCTTTCATTTTATTTGAACACTTGCTCCTAACAATCTATGACGAACTTATTTCTATAATAACATCATGCAAGGGTGTCTACAAATAATTGTATCTTTTGGAGTAGTTATATTTGTTTTAAAAAAAACATACAAAAGATCAAAAGAGTAAAAGTGAGGAATTAAGTTTTGAAAAAAGAACTTCTTTATTTTTCTACTAAAAAAGAGACACACAAACTAGCGTTCCGTACACTAAACAAGTGTTGCTAAATAATCAGAATCAGGAAAGTACGTTTTTTTTTTTTTGTTTTTTGAGTTTCAAACACTCCCATACAATTTTGGCCTTTTCATTTGCTTTTTAAGCGATGTGTAATTATATAAATTAACATAAATCAGATAAATTTTTCACATTTCTTTGATGACAAATATATTGTAATGGCGAACTTTTCTACAAAATATATATAAATTATATAGAATTACATCCTTAAATATTTGTCGCAATTGTTACACAATCGATTCGCTACGTATCGTAACAAATTGATCCAGTATAGTAGGATTTCACCAATGTTTGAAATTAATTATCTTAGTACTGATTTTTTTTAACACATTATAAAAATATTTTCTTTTTATTTTTACAAATTAAGTGAATCAAGGTAGTTGTACTTGTGTAGTTGAGAAAAAAATTGATCACATGATTGGAGATTCTTGATGTTTCTCTTTAAATTTTGTGGTTTTTGTGCAATTCCGTTATTTTGGTGGGCACCCACTCCACTTTTGGAAATTTCCAAGTCATCCTGTTTGATTAAGATGTAAAAAACAAAAATAGCCTGTCCATGTACCCACCAGTTGCCGACATAACGCCTATTATTATGCATATACACATCTGTGCTTGGGGCCTATTTACGTGAAATTGTAAATGTCAAGTAGTTATCTGAAATGCCCCAGACTTCGAGGCCCTTAAAAGTAAAATACAATTAACATGCTACTATAAATCTTATTTACTTATTTATTTATTCTTTAAGTAGTGACTTCGTTTCTCCGAATTTGAATTTTAAAAATCTCGTTATTTGTTTATTGTACAGTAATTTATTGGGGTAATTAATGATATATTAATTGTAAAGGTGTATTAATTTGTGATTATTTGTAATTTGTAGATCTAAAAGATTGATATGGTGATGAAATGTATTCCCTACTAAAAAGGGAAAGGAAAAAAAAAACTTAAAATTTTCTTTATAATAGTGTAATATTAATCGGTAGGATATGCTTATTTTATTAAAAGCAATACATATTTGATATTTTTAACTTTGTACAAAAACTAGAAAAATGCTCACCTACATTTGTTAATAATTATTTCTTTTTTTTAGTGATTTTATTTTATGTTTATTATGGTGGCTATTTCTTTGCTATGCAAGTCCTAGTTTTTGGCGAAACGCTAGTCTCTATCCAACTTGTCACTGTATATTTTTTTTATACAATTAACTTGAGACACTTTATAAATATCAATCAGAACGACATACACGCACACACATACACCCCCAAAGGGAACGGGAAAGGGGACACGAGGGTTCGAAACCTCGAACTTCAGGATCTCAATGGTGTTGGTTCGAACCCCCACCATTGAACTAAAACCCCAGTAGCCGTCGCCGTGTATTTGATTGAAGCAAAATTTGTATTGTCATGAAGTATATTACCATTTTATATTCATGAAGTATAAATAGTTATATTACTCGTAAGCATTATATAATTATATTTCAATATGGTAATTAATAAACTAATAATAAGTAAATAAATTAATACCTACTTAATTTGTAGGGCTTGAACCCATATTTAATTTATAATATCTCTTAGTCATGATCTAAAATTATTTATTTATATACACTTTTGTTTAGAGGGTGTGTTAACTATATTTGTTTAGAAAAAGTTATAAACTTTCACAATTTATAAGATACATTTTAAGTTTATAAAATATTAAAGTTTACTTTAAAACTATGCTTTTGAAATGTTTGGTTAAAATAAAATTACAAAATTTATAAAGCATTATCAATAATAATAATAATAATAATAATAATAATATGTGATCAGTATAATGAAATCAAATTAAAGAATTTGTTAAGATTTGAAAATTTAATTTAAAAAGAAGTACGAATTTCAAACCAAGTCAAATTAGATTAGTTTATAATAGTATGATTTAGTTCGTAATCGCATCAGGTTATTTAAAAACTATCAATTTGACCTAGAAGATTTCGAGACAGCTTTGATCTCACTATTTATTAAAATAGATGGCGAATCTGGTGTGTACCATGCACTTAGCTAGAAGATGAGTTTTTAAATATTAAAATTAGAACCATACAGTATATATCAGAATTGTGTTCATACAAATGTGTCAAGTACAAACATATTTTTGGCACAATTCGATGTGTATTTGTTCACACAATAAAAGTTGTTATTGGACAATAAAAAAATAATATGACGTGACACGATTTTATTATGCGACTGATATTAATCAATACACTAAAAGAAAATGCGCAACTTTCGATGGAATTTTTCGATAGAAAATTAAAATAAATTTTTAAAAATAATTTTTAAAACTTTATTAAAAAAATAATTTTTAAAATTTTCGGTGGATTTTTTCCTCCGAAAATTTAAAATAATTCACAAATAATAATTTTTGAATTTTTCGGCAGATTTTCGGCGGAAAATTCCTCTTAAAAATTTAAAAAATAAAAAAAATATATTTTTTCAATAAAAAATAATTAAAAATAATAATTTTAGATTTTTGGGCGGATTTTAGGCAAAAAAATTCGGCCAAAAAATTTTAAAAATAAAAAATAATTAAAAAATAATATTTTTTTCAATAAAAAATAATTATAAAAATAATAATTTTGAATTTTTCGGCGAATTTTCGTCTGAAAATTCGGCCGAAAAATCTAAAAAATAAAAAACAATATTTTTCATTTAAAAAATAAAATAAAATAATAATAATTTTGAATTTTTCGGGGAATTTTCAGCTGAAAATTCCTCCGAAAAATTAAAAAATAAAAATAATTAAAAACAATATTTTTTTCAATAAAAAATAATTAAAAAATAATAATTTTTGAATTTTTTGGCTGATTTTCTGAGGAAAATTCCACTGAAAAATTAGAAAATAAAAAATAATTAAAAAATAATATTTTTAAAATAAATAATAATTTTATATAATTTAAAAATATATTAAAATTTAAAAATTTGGATTTTTTTGAATTATTATTATAAAATTATTAATACTATTATTATTATTTTAATTAGAATTAATTGAATTTTTGTATGCAATATATAATATTATATATTATATATATAATTTTTAAAAAATTAAAAAATATTAAAATTTTCAATAAATAAAAAACTTATTATTATTATTATTATTTGAATTGTTGTATGCTATAAATATATAATGTAATGAATTATGACAACAAGAAGAAGATAGTTGAATGATAAGAGAATTGTTTGCCAACTAAGAGGTCGAAAGTTTGACTCCCAACGACTCTAAAATTTGAGGCAATTTCAAGCTTGTGAGGGCACGCCCGCGTGAGCTCGGGTGAGGTCCTGGGTTCGACTCCATGTTTGGGCAATTGGAATTTTATTTTAAAAAATATAAAAAATAAATTTAGGCGGATTATTCCGCCAAAATTTATTTAATTTAAAAAAAAATCCACCAAAAATTGAAAGCGACGAAGGTTTATCCAGCGGGATTCGTTCTGCCGAAATTCGATCGAAAATCCGTCGAAAATACCGTTTTTTTCTTGTAGTGATATGAGCAGGACACATCGATTTATTTTTAAAAAATAAAAATTTCTAATGTTGCAAAAATTAGGAAAAATTATATCTCCCGCCTTGATCATTATTTTTTTAAAAGAAAATTACGCACCTTTTTTTTTCTCTCTCAATGTCATATTATACATATTATATTAAAAAAACACCCAATATTTTTATTATCAATGTCATTCTCAGTTTATTCATTCATATACTTCTAGAATTTTTTGTTAGTTATATGCATAATGCATGAATGCTTACAATGCTATGTATAAAATTTATATTAGACAAACTTTGTTTTTATTATTATTATTATTATTATTATTATTATTATCAGTTACGTAATACGACGAATTTCAATTAGCTTTACGTATTCATCAATGGCATATGCTAAAAGAAAAGGAATACAAGTCTATGGAAGCTGGCGAGACAGATCCTTAATGATGGGAATAACAAGGTAACAAGATAACAATAAATCAATTCCCAATATTTGTGCCTTGCCAAAAATACAAACTTATTTATTTGATGCTAGCTCAGAGAAAAGAGGGCATATTATTTTATGAGTGTGCAAAAAATTATTAAATATTCATTTAAAAAGATCTACATATTCATAATAGACGGCTCTACGTGAAGACGAGTTGGGTCACTAAAACTCACCCAAAATAGATGTATCGTGTATGTGTGTGACTGTGTGTGTATATATATATATATCATGTATCCATCTTTCATCATTTAATATATTAAAATTATGTACTTTGACCTCGTAATCGAAAATCTAATTTTTTTTCATTTATTGATATTTACATTTTCGACCCAATAATTTATATCACTAGAGTCGCCATTGATAATCATTAAAAAAAACACATATTTATGCCAAAAAAGTCAAAATTTACAAAATATCTATTCAAACTATAAGAAAATGAGTAAATTAGTGATAATATAATATGAAAATATGACAACACAGTGCAAAACTAATAATTAGTAACACACCTATGATGATAATTTAGTGACAATGAAATCTTATCACAAAATCCTAATGACAATATTTTTTTGTCACAAAATTATCACTATAGATATGTCATTATTTGTTAATGTTTATTACTAAAATATTAATTTTTATTATCATTAAATACATATTATGAAAAAATAAAATTATTATCATTAAAAAAAACTAAATTATTAATAAAATAAAAAATATTATTATTTAATATGATTATTGATAACAAACTTTTATATCTTATGAATGACATTACATTTTTTTTTGTAATGTAGTAATCAAACCACAACAAATGAAATATAATCCGACACTCATATTCGATTGGTGATATTTGTTCTTGGAAGCGGTGCCCATGATTAGACATATTGTTCCCATTTTCCCACTTACCAAAAACGTACATGTGGTTAGTCTTAATTGCAAAATAAGTATTAGATGCTCTCTAAATAATGATATATGCATCATAAAGTGTTGCAAGATACATCAAATCAACTACTTTATAAGGATGCTTACTCTCTCGAAAATTTTGCAAGCATGTTTGAGAAAATTACAATTGGAGAAATATGAATATTTCATGGTCATCCCGTGAGTAATTGAACCATAAGATGATCTAACATGTCATTAGTAAGGGACAAAATTAAAAATTTTAATAATTAAGCACGACATAAACTTTTACATATTGAATATAGCAAGGGATGTCAGTATATAGAAGAAACTTAAATTTTAACAAAAATATAAATAATACAATTTAAATTAAATTTGAGCGAGGGCGATTGCACGTATATACCAACTGCTTCTTTTGCTAGCTCCATCCATGATATTTGCACACGCAAATTTCTATAATTTATGACATAAGGGGATGATGATAAAGAGAGAATATAACGATTCTATTTTTGCTTGTCATTCGCAAAAGTGATTTAAGTAAAAAGGGTCATTTTGAAAGGCATTGGTAAATATAATTGCTTGAGATTCTAAGATATTAGATTGTACCAAGCTCCACTATAAATAATTAATGGTGCTAAGAACATTGGCTCATCGAGACTTGAGACTTGAATACGATCTAAATATATAGATACACACATATATATAGAAGCAAATATATAAACTTTGTTATATATATATATACATAGATGAATTGTGTTGAGAGATGGAAGCCAGTTGCAGTAATGGTGGCTGTTCAACTTTGTTTTGCTTTCATGCACATACTCTTCAAGAAAGCACTTAATGGAGGGATAGACCGTGTCATCATCCTTGTCTATAGGCAATCCATTTCAACCATCTTCTTGATCCCATTTGTCTATTTTTGGGAAAGGTATATAGTAATATTTTTTTGCAAAATTAGGGTAGTTTATGTGCGATTTTTTTTTAATTTTATAAATATTTGATGATTAGAATTGATGAAAATTTTATTTAAGATGAAGTTCTACGATATTGTAGGGCTAGCTGGGCTAAGCTGACGGCTCGGGTGATTGGTCAAATATTTCTATGTGCCCTGCTCGGGTGAGTCTAGCTATGTTGTGCTCATTTGTAGTTCTATTTTAGAAAATTCTGAAAATGTGGGATTGAATTTTTATACAATATAAAAAGTATTTTTGTTATGTTTCTGAGGTGGCCGGGGCCGGGCCGAGTTAGTAAAAATTTATATGTGAAAAATGACCTTGTGTTGAGTTTTCTAGGTTGACACTTGCACAATATCTATTCTTGGTTGGACTTGACTACACATCAACAACATTCACTTGTGCTTTCATAAATTTGGTGCCGGTGATCACATTTGTCTTGGCATTGCCTCTAGGGTAAGCCCCAATTCATGAAATTACTAATATCTCCATGGAGTAACTTTTTATTTATTTATTTTTTGCTTTTTGTTAACCCAAAAAAATTAAAAACTATAAGCACCTTCTGTCCAATTTTATCCAATTTTAACCACACTTTTATATTAACCATCTCGAAAAAATCTTCGAAAATTCATTATCAATGAGTAAAACCTAGAAGCCCTCATAGACACCTTGCACGCTAAGCATTTCCACAAATATATTTTATATAACATCGAAGTACTTTTTAAGAGCCCATTTGGATGATTTTTCCCAAAAGAGAAGCATTTATTAGTTAAAAAAAACCCTTCAATAAAAAATATAAAAAAAATTATATTTGGCAGAATTTTTTTCAAAAAAGCATAAGAATGAAAAGAAGTCCAAAAGTGAATTTTTTTTTATAAGCTATTTAAAACAACTTCAAATAAAAGCATATTAAAGTATTTTTAGTTATTGATTTAAACATAAAATTATTTAACTTAAATAAAAGGCTTTGTTATATAAAGTACATCTCAAAAATCACTTTTTTTTAAAACCTATTTAAATGAGCCCTAAAGCTTTTTATAAGCTTTATTTTCAAATACTACTTGGTTTTTTTTTACTACCAACCAATTTTTCCGACCCAATTCTAAATACTAAATCCCGATTCAGAAAAAGCAGAAGCCCTTGCAAACACACTTGTCGGCTCGGCACTCACCGAGGGTATTATTGTCATTTTATCTAACACCGCAGGATGGAGAAAGTAAACATGAAGAGCAACAGAGGAAAGGCGAAGCTACTCGGGACATTGATTTGCGTTGTCGGAGCCTTAACACTCACGCTTTACAAAGGACTGGTTGTAATAAACCCGAACCATATACCTGTGCCAAATTCCCATAAAAAGGCAAAGGGGTATGGCCTTGGCTCGGCATTTCTGACCGCGGGCAGCCTGGCTTGGTGTTCGTGGTTTCTATTACAATCTTGGATCGGACAAAACTACCCCTACAGATATTCTAGTACCATGATCATGTCCCTGTTTAGTGCAATTCAATCAGCAATTTTGTGTTTCATCACGGATAGAGACATCTCCAGATGGATTCTCAAAGGGGAACTCCAGATTTTGAGTGTCTTATATGCTGTGAGTATATATATATATACACACATATACATATATATATATACACACATACACATATATACATATACATATATATATATATATATATATTTAAGAATCATTTATTGTTATTTTTCATATATTAAGTGCCCGTCTGGATAAATTTTTTGAAAAAATAAGTGCTTGTTGAGTCGGGCCAAATGGGACCAACCCGATTCTTCTAAAATGCTAGAGTGTGTATCATAGGGTACTGCTATGTTGGGGGTCATTACATTGTTATTAATTGCTGGGCATACTTGATGCGTGTTAAAAAAAAATATATATATATATATATATAATTTCAATCATACGTATAAATTTTGATAGAAAAAATTATAAATATTTATTAAATGTTTGCTAAAAATGTATATTTTTGTATTTATTGAATTTGTGATAAGTGTAAAGTAATTTAAATAAAAATAAAATTATATAATTAAAAAAATAATTAAATAAGAGGGCTGCAAAATATTAAATTGTAAACATAAAGGAGAAGAGAATGCGAGACTCGACTAATTGAGAAAGTAGGTGAAAAAATAGACATTAACTAGTGAAAGATGAGAAACAAAACAACGGGAGAGGAGAATAATAGTCCGAAACTGCTTAAAAGACTAAGGTAGTTATTATAATTATCTCTCTTTATATAACAATATATATACATATTGATACTTTAATGGTATAATGAGTATTTAATTACTTTAATATCAATATTTCTGTTGCGACTTTATTATTATTATTATTATTATTATTATTATTATTATTATTATTGTTATTATTAAATTCTTTTTTGACATGCAGGGCATGGTTGGATCAGGGCTAGGGTATGTGATCATGTCATGGTGTGTTAAACAGAAGGGACCTGTCTTTGCCTCTGCATTTAGCCCTTTGGTACAAATGTTTGCTGCTATTTTCGATGTTTCACTATTGCACGAACAAATTTACATAGGAAGGTAAGACCCCATTCCATAATAATAACCTGTATATACTATATTATACATATATATATATGTATATATATATACTAAAATTATCACTATTAATGCGTATTAAGTACTCATAATAAATTTTATTTTGTCATTATAACAATTTTCATAAATTTAACAATGTAGGACAGTAGTTATATATGCTTGAATCGTAAACATTCTTGATTAATAATAACTTGCATAATGACAATGATATCACAAATCTAATCTCATTGATTATAGTAACACTCTCCGGGCTATGTAGCGCTGCTTGAATTGTTATACTATATGTAATGATATCAGCATTTCATTCAATCATTACATCATCTTTTCCCCATCCGGTAATTTATGTTTTAAAATGGTTATATATCCTTCCCCGCCAGGCCGGTTGAAAATGTCCAGATTAATTTTTGTAGCCTCTAATGTATCATTATACATATGTTACTAATTATCAACAATGAGTTTTTTTCTTTTTCTTTTTCTTTTCTGAGTTATCTATTTTTTTTCTTGTAAAAAATATCAGTTGTGATAATGATAATATTTATTTTGATCCATTTTTGTTTTGCACAGCATTGTAGGTTCCCTAGTGGTGGTTGTGGGCATGTATATTCTTCTATGGGGCAAAAGCAAAGATGAAGAGGCCAGTGGTGGGCTTCCTAAAAGGATAGATGGATATAATGGCCAAGATTCAGCTCATGAACTTAGCACTTAGTAAAAAAATGAGGCATTTTTCAAATTAAGTAAAAACAATTTTTTATTTGGTCTTAACTTCTACATTAATAATGTATGCATCTTGGCAAAAATTAATGTAGCAATTCGACTTTCTGTTACAATTTGCAGCTATTGTAATGATTTATTTAAATAGATTTAGAGTTTATTTGAATGGGCTTTTTTTAAGGAGAGAAGTACTTATTTTTAAAAAAAAATGGCATTTCAATAAAAAAAATTTCGTTTGGATAGACATTTTAGAAAAATAGAAGCCAGAAAAAAAAAAAAACACACCAAAGTGTGACTTTCTTTTAGAGCTTATTTAAAGTAATTTCAAATAAAAGCACATTTTAAAGCATTTTTAATTACTATATCCAAACACAAAATTACCTGACTTAAGCTTTACTAATAAAAGTATGGGCCAATAAATACTTTTTTTTAGCCCATCCAAACGAGTCTTTATTCGAATAAATTCATTGGAGATATAGGGCATTTTTATTTTGAATTCCAATCAATAAACATGAGTTTATGATATTTTCATGTACCATAAGTTTCGGAGTTGTGGAAGTTATTTGCATGTTTAATTGAAAATCTCCAGTAGGAATAGCTTTGAAGTTTGTGTTTTGGGGTTGATTTTTTATTCTCTAAATTGATGACTTCATATGAAATGACTGATGAGTGGTGAGTCATTGGAAAATTTAATTAGCTATGTTTAACATGGGGAGTAATTTATAATTGAAAAAATTATAAATTTAGGATTGTATGTTGTACTCTCTAATAATTTTAAGATATTAATTTTTTATTTGTAATTTCAGGACATAAATTTAAGATTGTGTGGCACATTTAGGATTTTTCACCTCAATATTTGCAAATATGTCGGAAAATTTTCAAAATTGGTCGGAATTTTATCCTAAATGTGCCACAAAATCTTAAATTAATGTCCTGAAATTGCAAATGAAAAAGTTGTTGTCCTAAAATTGTTAGACAATAGAACATACAGTCCTAAAATTATAATTTTTCCTTGATAATTCCATTTCAGGTGGAGCACGAGTATTCAATAATTCCATTTCAGGTGGAGCACGAGTATTCAATAGAGTGCCTCAATATTCATCCTCTTTGGCATTTGTAAACTCCTAATTTATGAAAATTGTGCCTGGTTCACATTTATTAATGCAA
Organism: Petrea volubilis; assembly: GCA_026212405.1. NCBI lineage: Eukaryota > Viridiplantae > Streptophyta > Magnoliopsida > Lamiales > Verbenaceae > Petrea > Petrea volubilis. Next base: position 16,933,753 of record CM047875.1, read on the forward strand.
GTATTCCCATCTGTTAAAATTTACAAATCAATCAAAAGACTTGCGGAGCTAAGACAGTCCAACTCCCACAAAATTGTGAACAAAAAATGCCCACTAAAAAAAGCTTACTTTGATTAGAGTACCACACGTTCGATATGGACACACTAACCAAAACACCACATATCTTAATGTAATAATAACTACTTTCGACATTTCAATATATCACAAAACATGCATTCTGATCAAACTTTCGTATTAAACACTTTTTTCGAACTAATATTTAAAAATATAACGTTATATGTGTCAAATAAATTCAATTTTCAGAAGTGTCAAGAAGCTAGCTGTCAACCATCGTTGCTACGATAGAACAAATAATCTAGTAAACATTGCCTATACCAGAAGGAGGTTAGAAGTACAAAGTAGCTAGCTTTTTTCGTTGAATAAGCTCACAGCACAGGTGGCCATTCCGGCCAGTAAAACGGCAGCACCACCGCCCAGTCGCCGAGCTTAAACGGAAGCCGCTGAATCGACCTCGACTTTTCCGATTCCATTTCGTACCAGTAAATAGTTTCGCCATCTCTGACCATCAGAACCCTCGAGTTCTCGGTGTGGAATGCCACAACCGCAGGCTGCGGACATAATCCGTAAGAGCTCGCCACCTTATTCAGCCGCCGAATATGAACAGATTCGGGCGAGGGCACCACGCTACGGTAACTATACTCGCGCAATTTCTTTCTCAGCCTGTAAATCGAAATGTTATGGCAAAAATTCACGGCGTATTGGAGGTTCCCCTCGGAGGATTCAGTCAAGGCCACCGCCATCAGTCCGCAAGCGGACTCCAGAAAGTTCCCCTTGATCACCCACGCCTTGTCGTCCCGAGCCTTACAGTCATACGCAACGAGAACCCAGTGTTCCTGGCCTCCATTGAGTGCTTTCGCTATCCAATAGAAGATGCTCCCGACCGCCCCGCAGGCTTCCAGTGAATCCATGAAAATGTAATCAGCTGTCTCGAGTCTGGCCTCTTTCCAAACCCCCGTATCAGATGAATAAGTCTCGATTCGCATTTGATTAGTATGATAACAGCCCCTCTCGGATCGTATCACCGTGAAAGAAGGGTGCATATAGCCATCATCCTTGACGGACTCCTCATATGACAATGCCACCGCCACGTACGCGTGGTCTGCATTCCTGATTGGTGGTGGGAGTTTGAACCAGCGGTCTTTAATGGGGTTGCAAACGTAATACGTATTTCTCCCAGAACCACACAAGATCACACCATTGGAGATGGCCGTGCAGTGACCGACCTCATTGACAAATTTTCTTGTTCTGATAGACATGCTCGCGGAGCATGTAGGTACGAAACAAATACTGGACATATTGTTACGTCCTAGAAAAGAACTGTAGCCGACGAAAAAACCAAGCAAAGCGCGCAAATCGTTCGCGTGGTTGCCTCTTTGCCGTGAGGCGTAGAGGCTGCGGAAGCGCGCAGTACAGGTTATGAGGTTCCACTTCTTCGACACGCACTTGATTCGATATATTTCTTCAATCGGGAGGCGAACGAAAATTTCTTCCAGAATATCATCACAAACTTTCTGGCTTGCCATACTGTATATCTCTTTGGTCTATCAAGCAACACACACACACACACACGCAATCTTCAAAGTTAATTTGACATGTCTTTCTGTGTAATAAGTTGTAGTTTCATACATAAGTTACAACAAATGCATTGTTAGTGTCAAATGGAAGAGCAAACTATTTGCTAATTGAAACTGAATAATCAAATCCTTCAAGAAAATAAATTATTTGAACAAAAAATGTCGTAAACATTGAAATCCGAAGAGTTCTTGCATTTGATATATTATTTGCACATAACATTAGCCGCTATATCATCCAAATTTTTCAATGAGATTATTCAATATTGAAATAAATCTAAAACAGCGTAACAGCGGCCAATGACAAGTTCTTAGAATCAGGAGCAGGGATATTCGCAAACACTATAAAAAAAGTGCTTTCTCGGCTTCTCCTCAAAAAATTGTGCAATGTTTTGTTTTCTGCTGATAAGTTTAAAGCTGGACATGGATATTTTTTCTAACTTCAAGTTATTTTCTTAAAAATTCAACCACTATATTTTTCTTTTTTTTTTTCCAAATACTACCTATTTATTTTTTAAACTTTTTCTGCTACTTCGACTACTTTTCCAAAAATAAAAGTGTTTGCAGGAAACAAAATCAGAACAAGAAGACAATTCTAACACCAAAAATACCCAACAGATCAAAAAAAAAAAAAAAGTTCCAACGTGGTTGATAATTTTCGAAACACAAATCAATCAACTGCCCATTAAGACTATGAAGATTAAAACAAAACAAAACTTAACTCCAAATATTATTATAACAACCAAAAAAACAAAATCCCAAATTACACAACACATAGAAATTAATTAAGGAAAAAATAAGAATATTACAAAGGAACCACATTTGAATAGTAGGGAACAAGTGATGATGTTTTTTACCAATTAGCCGATGACTTTGCTCACACGAAGTTGGGGCAATTTGAGTTGATTAGAGACCTAATCGCCTAATCGTAACAATAATTAGTTATTGCAAATAAGAAATTTTGAGGGAATTTTGAGGACTTTCGAGTAGGAATTTGATTAGAATATGGACTTTTGCTAGCCTTAAATAGTTTGAGTTGACTGATTATTTAGGGTTAATTCGGATTAGGGTTTTCCATATATATATATATATACGTTTTTTTTTTTTTAATAAAAGAGTCCTAATCTCTTTAGTGAATGTATTGATTTCAATAATGAATTATCATTGGACGCTGCCCAAAATCAGAACGGACCTTGTTAAGAGTCCTAATTCTGCAATATTTTTATTTTTTTGAATGTTTAATGTTACTATTATTCGAAAAAAGAACGATTATTAGTATAAATAGAAGGTTCTTTAAATAAAATATGTCTCAATTTTATTGTATTTTACTTTTATTTATCATAATAGAAACGATACCATGCTATTTCAACTGAAGTAATGTCAATGCCGGCCCAAATTGGATCAATACGGCCCATATAAAATGCTTGTCAATTATTTGGAATGGGCCACTGGGTCAACGCAACCCAACCCATCTAAATGCGGGTCAGGGGGTCTATTAATTAGGTTGGGTCAAATTGGATATACCCAATCAATTTAAAACACGCCCTTTCGGATTCAAATTGGATCAACCCGAAGCAACTAAGTTATTTAGGCCCGTCTTTAGCACTGTATTTTCCGATGTTAAGGTAAGAACATATTCCATGGTAGGGGTCTAAATGAGCCGAGCTGAGCAGATTTTTTGAGTTCGAGCTTGAATTAAATGGTGAAGTTCGAATTCAGCTCATTCGTTCGTTCAAAAGTCGAGCTTGAATACTAAATATTGTTATTTTTTGAATATATAACTTAAAACATTTAAATAATAAAAAATATTATTTTTTATACAAATCTATTATTAATATTATATTATTATTTGCTATTTATATATTTAAAAATATAAAATAAAATAAAAAATAAAAAAAGCTCACAAGCTGCCTCGCGAGCTTTCGAATAGACACAACCAGGCTTGGGTTCAACTCATCAAAGAGCTCTAGCTAGACGAGCTTGAGCTCAAAAAATTTAAGCTTGACCTAAGCTCTACTTGAACCGGCTCACTATGTTATGAGTCGACTTGACTCACCTTACACCCCTTTTCCATAATGACGATTTGTATACTATAATTTAAGAATCATTAGTTAAGAAATCTTCATAGGAACTACACCATTCCATTGTAAGTGAGTTATTGTTGTAGGCATGACATTAATTATTAATATTATCACCTTAGACATCAAGTTATCACTATTAATATTGTGTAAAATATTATCGTCACAAAATAATTTTTTTTATCACTAAATACACATAATTTGTAACAATTTTTTCAATTTCACTTGTTATATTAGTATCAATTTACTCATTTTCTTATGGTGAAATATAACTGCAGTTGACTTAAGAAAAATAATTTATAATTTAGTCATGCTAATTCTTATAAAGTAGGAACGACACGATACTTATTGCTAATATTATTAAGCTTATGTGTTTGATTGGATCAATATGCATTTGTGATAATTTTCAATATCCATTGTGCTACGTATGCTCTATTATTTTATCACACTCAAAAGATAAGTTTATGCGCACAAGAACAACTTGCAGCAACGATTAATTAAAAAAAAAAGGATAAATTTCAGAGGACCCTCCTGTGTTATAGCAAAATAGCACAAAATTTCTTGTGATCGAAAAATAGCCTAAATACGCATGTGTTATTAAAAACCCATTACACTTGCCCTTTCCATTAATATAGATTTAACACCGTTAATTTTTTTGAAGTACCCATTATGCCTTTTTATTAATGACCGTTGGATCATATTTTAGAAAATGAGCAGTTATGAATATTCAATATAAAAAAATATAAAATATAAATTATGAATGAAAATATGTGATATATATACATATATATAGATATATATTCACACACCTCTCTCTCTCTCACTTTCTCTCTCTCTGTCTCTCTCTCTCTCTCAAAATACAGGAGGCGCGAAGGTGGGCCATGGGATTTGTAGGTGGGTTGAGATTTGGGAATCCAGGGTGGGTTGAGATTTGGGGTTCCCTCTCTCTCTCTATACGTCTCTCTCTCTCTCTCTTCCTCTCTCGTTGAGAACTACTCCCTCGGGAAATCTCTGAAAAATCCCCAGATCGTCTACCTAGCCGCGAAGGGGGGCCATGGGATTTGTAGGTGGGTTGAGATTTGGGGCTCCATGGTTGGTGTCAATGGTGGTAGGTGAAGAATGGAGAAGAAATTAAAGGAGAAAAAGGCGGGAAAAAAATGGAAAAATTGATTTTGTTTTATTAATTTTAAAAAATAAAATATGAAAAGGAAGTGTTTTTTTTCTCTTTTTCTATGGTTTAGTTAATATTATAACATGAAATGAAATTTAAATTAAAAGATAATAATTATATGGATATTTTATATTTACCAATCAAAATGGTAGTTAAATATAATTTTTTTCCAATTTTTATAAATTATTTAGAGAATTAGTGAATAAATACAAAATGAAAATATAATGAATATTTATATTACTTCAACTAACAAAATCCTGAATTTTATTTTTTAATAATTTTATTTTTTAAAATTTTAATTTTTATAATTTTAATGCTTATATTTAAAAAGGAATAGAATTTTAGTGCTTATATCCTAAAATAATGGCATTTCAGTCAACTACCATGTGAAAAGGGGAAAAAGTGCATTAAAACAACCACAAACTGTGCCTTTGGCGTGTGCAATGTCAACACCGTCAGTAATTGACGGAAATGGAATTTTCCGTCATATATAAAATAACACATATGCGTATTTAGGCTATTTTCCGATCACAGGGGTTTTTTTTGCTATTTCACGATAACACAAGGGATTCTCTGGAATTTATCCAAAAAAAATCCACAACCTTTTCTCAAAAGCCTACATCTAATCTTCAAAAACCTAATTTAATTAGATGAAAATGCAATTAACTAATTAAATAAGATGAAAATGAGATGAAATTTCAGTTAACTAATTAAATAATTTAAACATTTTTGTTCTTGTTCATCTTTCAGTGGTGATTTGCTTAGGCTTCTAAGAAAGACATTATCAATTAAATCAATATGAAAAATAATCTAAACAGAGCTAGATTTTATGTATTACTAAAATATTATATTTAATGCGGTCCATTGAGTATCGGCACACAAGGGACGTACATAAACCAACAACAATTGCACTCAAAACAATTTTATTTAATTTCAATATTAGTAAAAGTAAAACTTTCCTGTGGAAGAGGCCTTGCCTTGCTGGTGAGATGGAGGTCCCATACTTTTAGGTTGTGGGTTTAAATTTCTGTAAATACAAATATTATTTTAATTGTATACTAGTTTGTTTCTGTTGTATAGTAATTTGATAAAGTTGATATTTGATTGTCACAAATTGTGATAGTTTGTTTCTTTGTTCTTTATTTGATAATTTGCTCTTAGTTCTTTATTTGAAAGTATTGATATATTGATGCATTTTATTGATTTTAACACAATTTTCATGATACTACATGAAAATGATATATAATAATATTTATTTATTCTCAAAGATTATAAATGTCATCGTTGCTTGTGGAGGTACTTAATCAAGAAAATCCTCATAAATACGTCACGAAGAGAAATAAAGGCTTTATATTCAAACTACCCCATATACACGTTTTTGGTTAAGTGTAGCAGTTTAACTATATATGTAAGTTATCGTTGATTATTATTTATTTTTATAGTAGACAAATAAACAATATTTATCTAAACTCGTGTATTTAATCGTTTAATTAATCAATCGTAATCACATTACGATTATAAACCTAATTACAAACGCAAACGGTATCTTACAACTTACAAGAATTTGAGAGCTCTAAATTTGTTTTTAAAAGTTAAATCAAGCTTTTAAAGGACAATTCTAATTAAAGGACCCTCTTCATTCCTTTTAATTATAATTACTTTTGTAAACATACTTCCAAAACCCAAGAACATAATTTTAGTTTCATGTCTCCCCATTGCCTAATGGTCGGAGCTCGAATTGCATAATTTTATCCTTTTTTTCAATTAAATATTAACCACAAAAAACTCAATGGCTAGTTTTAAATTTATCATAAAAAAACATAATTCGGCCATAGAAAAATCCGTGGCCATCATTCACTTTTAGTGACTAATCCATAAACAGGAATCTGTAGTTATTATTTGTGGCAAAGTTTAGTCACGGGTTTTTTTTGATCAAAATCTGTGGTTATTTTGTTGTTTTTTAGTGTTGAATTCATAACGAACTGAATGCCTAGAGCTTGTTTTAATGCGACTTGAATTGTTGTTAGTTTGAGTATTAAGTTTATTAAATCGGGCACTTATACTTTACATTTCGTAATTTAATATTTTATAGTTCACAGTCTTATTTTCACCAAGCTACGAATTACTGTTTAATAAGTTGTGCTTTTTATACCCTAGGGTCTATAATTTGTGGTTTTCCCACAACGTTCTAATGATAAAAAAAAGATTATCAAATTTAACGGGTAAGAATGTATTGTGACAACTTAGAATTTCTTAACAAACACGTTGAGTTTCGCTAATTATTGCATTAAGTTTCGTTAAGTTGCGCATTTAAATTTCATAATCAGCTATTTAATATTTTATACTTCACAATCAATTTTCTTTTTTAAAATATTGCAATTAGTTTTTAATGGATCACACTTCTTTATATTAAAACATTAAGATTCTTCTCCCTCTAAAAATAGTCCACACAAACGAATTTTCTCAGGTTCTTAATTTAATATTGGAGTCGAATCGAAAACCATATAGTTGTATGTGAAATTATATATATTTTAATTTTTCGAATGATTCCTAAATACCTTTAAGAATAAATTGAGAATGATAAATTTATTCTTCTAATTGTATTTTGATCCTATAATCACAATTGATCAAAAATTAAGAACTTATTAATGAATTAAAAAAAGGAGATAACTAACGTATAATGATTATCACACAATCATTCTCGTGTTAATTATGCCATGAATCGAGAAACTTAAACTTTCCTCTAATTCATTATCATCGTGCGTGGCACACGTAATGATTTGAGAGAGAGAATTTTTTTTTTTATCTTATCATCATCACCGATCTATAATATATATATATATATATATATATATGTATATCAAGAATTTTTCTAATTTATTTTAAACTCTTTAAAAATAGATTCCACTTGATTTCTAGCTTGACAATAGTAATAATCTGTATTCTTATATTAATTATAAATTAACTAAATCTGTATTTAATTGATTTAATCAATTAATTCTAAATTAATTTATTTCTCCATCAATTTTATTAAATTGAATTAATCCACCAAATTATTTAATGGGCTTGGACCTTGAGGCCCAATTAAGTTAACGCTTTAACTTTATTCAATTAAATTAATTATTTAATTTAATTGAGCCCATTAATTAATTTAATATATTATATTGATCAATTAATACTTAATTAATTAATGAAATGGGCCATCAAGCCCGATTAAATTAACTCTTTAATTTAATTTAATTAAATCAACTTATTAATTCAATTAAATCCATCAATTAATTAATTAACTTAAATAATCGAATATATTCTATCCCAATCGATTAAATCAATACTTTGATTTAATCCAATTAAACATTTCATATAGATTTAAGAGTTTATCCATTCATTTGTGTGTGATCCCTTAAGTTCACCAATCGATTAGAAACGGCTTGCAATTCATTGCGATATTTTAGATGACAAATTCATCAATCGAATAATTAAACTCATTTAATTAATCATTTATGAATTAGAACTCTTTCTGATCCAATAGTATTCATCTATCGTGGTCGATGTCCAACAATAAACCTACAACGCCTAGTCAGTAGGTGAAGTGTAGTGCGTGAACCTATCTGCTTATGATTACGATGCAACTACATTTATTCCATTATCTAATCTCCCGATTGAGGTTTAGAATATGATATTTATCAAAAATTCTTTTAATCTCAATTCTATGGTTCTTATTTATAATTAGTATTTTCGATAATCGATCTAGAAAACTCATTCTAATCGTTGTCTCTACCATGGTCACGGATTTTCGTAAACTAGTTGAAATAGAATACATATGAGATTCACTCAATCTACGAGGTGAGTAAATTGATTCTTTATTGACTCTCACAAACCTTCATATATGGGAGATTTATACTCAACATAGGCGCCTTAAGACCGCTATGAGGTTGATACCTATATAAAAGTATAAATGCATATATACAAGATTATTATGAAGTCTCAAGTCTAATGACTAATTAATGCACACCATAAGTTGAGAAACAATTCCTAATTTGATGTGCAACTAGTGCTACCATTTAGGTATTTTTCAGTGGGATCCTCAGTGAACTTATTCTCTAACGAACACCTACTTATGCATATGAAAGTCTCTACATTTGATGTCCATGAAATAAGACATCCTCCCATTTGAGATATGCCATAAGTATAAGTCTTAATCCGAGTTACGTTAATGCCCTGATATTATTTAGACTCTTCGACCTGGTGTAATTTAGATCGCGTCTTAGAGACTTATTTCAAGACCTTTATTTTTATGCGAGGTTAATTTCCATAGCCTTATGCAATCTAGGAGCTTCAACTATATATGTATAGATTATACTTGAGTATAACGTACACATTATAATAAAAGTAGTCAAAAAGCATAAACTTTTAATTCTATTATTAATTAAAAAGTATTTAAAAGCATCACCAATCTCATTGGCTTGTTGAGCACCACTGTTGAAGAATATGTGTGACTACATGAATGAATTTTGTAGTTCCCGTCGGGCCGTGGATATTGGCAGAGCTGCTTTTACGCCATCGCTGATGTCGGCCACTCTGTTTTCGATGGAGTTTGCTGCTTTTGGCTCTGATTCATCGCAAGAAATCAGGGATATAGCCTGGGGAATAATGGAGATCATCGGAAAGTCTAATCTGGCCGATTATTTCGCTGTTCTTAGGCTGGTTGATCCACAGGGAATCTATCGGGAGCCCAAGTTTTATTTCGAGAAATGTTTTGCGATATTCGACGAAATTACACAACAAAGACTGCGAAGTCGTGAGGAGTCGACGATGAAGAATGATATGCTGGAGGGCCTCTTGGATGTGACACAGAAGAATGAGTCGGAATTGAGCTTTGATGACATATAGCATTTACGTCTGGTGAGCATACTGCATAACCCATATCTCTATCCTTGGATATTGTCATCTATCTCTCCTTCTCTCTCTCACTCTCTCTCTCTTTTAATTATAGAGATAGAGTTAGAAACTTTTATTTTGGAGAGAGAGACTGGATTTTCATGAAACATAAATGATAAATATTTTGTTTTTTTGAATGTTAAATACATATATATATATATATATACGCTGTGTGTGTGTGTGTGTGTATGGTCTTAGCGTCATCCTGGATTTTATCCTATAGCTTTATATATTATTTAAACATTACAAATTTAAATAATATGTTTATTAAGTATATAAATATCTGTGTTCGTATTTATATAATTCTACATCGTAATATGTATATATACATATTCTCTATAATATAATTCTTTAATTTTTATTATTGTGTTTTTTCGAATCTAGTTGAATAATGCGTGGTGGAATGCCACATTACATTTGCTTATTAATTTTTCAGTCAAAATATTTTTTTTTTTTTATTTTTTCAAGTCATGTATCTAGCATATTTCATAGGGTTAAGTTACATGCGGAATGAATTTGCATCAATTTTTTGGACTCTATATGCAGAAGGCTATTCCTCTCAAGGCCATTCCAGTTAAATTATAACTAATTGTGTTATTGTACACCATATGTATTATGAATTACTTGTTTGTTCCTTGTGTGTGTGGATAAAGTGGGTGTATTATGTAGCTACAGAAGGGTGAATAAAGTTGGTGATTAATTCTATATATATATGTATTGAAATATATATTTGGGATAAAAATGCTTAACCCCCAAACTACAACTGTTTTTACGCTTTTCCACACGAACTTTTACGAATTGCATTTTATCATATGAATTTTATATTTTCACACTTAACTCCCTACTGTCATTTTTCAATAATAAGTGACCTCCCATATAAATACACGTGTCCTATTTTTGTTTATTTTTATTGCCAAAAAATGACTGTAGGTGGTTAAGTAGGAAAAATATAAAGTTCATATGATAAAATACAACTCGTAAAAGTTCGTATAGTAAAATGTATAAACGGCCGTAGTTTGGGGTTAATTGTTTTTATTCCAACACATTTGCATACATATTCTACACCGGTCGATCCATTTGATCATGTTCCTTGCGAATGATGGATATGCTCAAATTGAATAAGTAATCAAAATATCTTTTTTTTATTGTTCACTATTATTCTGTATCTCTGTTTCGGGAAAACGCAAAATTCGTCCTGAAACTAATTCCATTTGGATTCTCTTTTTATTTTTGTCGAATTCCAATTTTAGTCTGACATGTGACAAATAAAAAAGTAATTTTAGTCTGAATTAATTCGTCAAAATTCGGCAAATTTTGTTGATACGGCAGTCGACGATGCTGACACATCCATATTTCGATGCTCAACACAGTCGATGGTGCTAACACATCCATATTTCGATGCTCAGCACAGTCGATGGTGATGACACTTCCATATTTCGATGCCCGCACCAACACAGTTAGTTTGAATTCTGACGAATTCAAACTAAAATCCAAATAAAATCAGCTCACTGTAAGAAATTTCTAGTTTTTCTTTGATTTTACATCTTTTTTTTTTTTATGATATTTCTAAAACAATTTATAATAAGTTTAATTTCCACTATCTAATAACTGAAAACACACAATAGAAATGAACAAAATGTTAAATACGTGAAATCAAGTGGAGCAGCCACATAATGATTTTATATGCCAAGTATTATTTATAGCTAACCCTTTTTTTGTTGGCTTGTCGATAATATACGAGAACTATGAAAAGAAATAGGGTTTTAATCAGAAATTGATTTGATCAATAAAAAGCTGCAAAATATCAAACTTTTAGCAAGCAATTGGATATATTACAATGTCCATAAAAACTCATAATGCCATCTCGTGGCAAACTCAAGGTACAGGTAATTTATTTATACACATTGCCCGCACAATAGTGATACACATATAGTTACAGTTTAATTGGAACTGCCTTCAGAGAATTAGCCTTATGCAGAGCCAGCCCAAACTTTTCATCCATGTCCAGTTCTTCATTTCTGAGCCCTGATTCAAGTTTCCAATCAAAGTTGCTAATCAAAGTGGCAACCATGAGATGGACCATCCGGTGAGCTAACGGCAAACCCGGGCATATTCTCCGGCCCGCGCCAAAGGGAATGAGCTCAAAATGTTGGCCGCGGAAATCAGTTTCGAGTTCTAGAAACCTCTCGGGCACGAATGAATCAGGATCGGACCATACGCTTGAATCTCTGCCGATTGCCCACAAGTTCACAAGAACTTGTGCGTTTGTAGGGACTAGATAGCCATTGATTTCTACATCCTCGTTGGCCTTGTGAGGTAACAAGAAAGGAATGGAGGGGTGAATTCTAATAGCCTCTTTCACTGCGGATCGTAAATAAGGAAGTCTCGAGATGTCTGATTCTTGAACTTGTTCGCTCAGTCCGATCACATTTTTGATCTCATCCCTAGCTCTTGACATTTTATCGGGGTGGCGGACTAGCTCCGCCATTACCCATTCAACCGTGCTTGCAGTTGTATCTATCCCGGCGACAAATAAATCCTATATAAAATGAAGTTAAATCAGAGACGGAGTCAGGAGGGGGGCTGAAGGGGGCGGTCGTCGCACTCTTCAAGTTCATATTAAGTTAAATTTTATATGCATTTTGTTTTGAAAATTTTAGACTTTGGTCCCCCTAAATAATAAAAACATACTTTTAATATTTTATAGAAATTTAATCCCGTCTCTCAAATAAAAACTTTTACCTCCATCCTTGAGTTACATGTAGAGATGAAAAGGAAAGGAGCTAGTAAGAGCACGCTTACATCAAACTTTAGGGAAAAAAATGAAAAAATTGTTTGGTAATTAGAATTTTGATCCTTTAACTTGATTCATTGGTAATTCTATGTTGTGATTTTCCAAGATTGGCCCATTTAGTTTAATTTTCGCCTGGAAAATCTTAATTTCACCAAAAAAAAAAAGAAAGTCAAGGGATCACTCATAGATCATGATCTGAAAAATTAGAGACTTTTTATTCAGCAGGGAAATAGGTGATGTGTGGTATCCCACTTGCATCAACTCGATTACAAGTTTATAATATATAACAAAGTATGTATATACTTGTAACAAAAAAAAAGGAGTATGTATATGCATATATTACAAAATAAAAGTTTATACTTAATAAATACGAAATATACATATTGAAATACTTACTTATATAATATATATATACAAGTATAACATATAAATGTAGAATTAGCAAAAATAATATATTTTTAGATTTATTATACTTAAGTATTATGCCAAACATAATAGAGTCAAGTTACATGACAAATCTTGTATTTTTTCCCCCTATCACCAAATTATATATATATATATATATGTGTGTATTCAAATTAATATATGTATATGTATGTATTAAAATTAAAATTTTGCCTCTTCTGAAAACGAGAAAATATTTGCCTTCAATATATGTTGTAAAAATTCAATCTCTCACTCTTTTGGACTCCATCCCCGATCAAAAAATACTTGTGACAAAGTATTAGTGAACGATAGCGATAAAAGATAACGCTCACCAGAAGTAAGTGCTTTATGTCATCAAAGCTTAACTCCGGCTTATTCTTCTCTTTCGCATCCAACAGAGCCTCCAGCATATCGTTCTTCGACGCCGACTCACCAGATCCGCCTCGACTTTGCAGCCTTCGGCGTATAATTTCATCGAATACCGCAAAACATTTCTTCGCATAAAATGTGGTCTTCCGAAGGATGCCCTGTGGATCAACCAGCTTAAGCAGAGGGAAATAATCTGCCAAGTTAGGCTGGCCAACGATGGTCCCAATTCCCGCCACGATTTCCCTGAATTCTTGAGACGAATCAGAGGCGAAAGCCGCAAAATCTACCGAAAAAAGCGTGGCCGTCATCAGGTTAAGCGACGTCGTGAAGGCGGCTTCACCGATATCCACAGCCCGACTGGAATCACAGCATTGATTCACATAATCCCACAGATTATTCAGCTTCTCCCTCCTCAGGCCCTGGCTGGCATCGAGCCTCTGCACGGAGAACATATTTTCTTTGCATATTTTACGGAGTTTACGCCACTGATCGTTCACGGGCATCCAGCCCACAGACAGCTTGTGATGATCCAGGGCCCGAACTGCATCTGGAGCGGGCCTGTTGCAGAAAACCTGGTCGTGTTTTTGAAGCATGCTTTTGGCGATTTCCGGAGAGGTGACCACGATCGTTGTTCGGCTTCCAAGCTTGAGACGCATCAAGGGCCCGTAAATTTGGGCGAGTTTGGCCAGAGATTGGTGGGGTTTCGGGCCGAGTTCGAGAATGTTTCCGACGATGGGAAGAGGGTTCGGGCCTGGTGGGAGTTTGGACGATTTCCAGGGCCCTGGATTAGGTTTCAGGGCCCGAAGAATGAATATACAGGCTGCAAAAGAGAGCAGGATTGATAGTGTAAACAAGAAATCCATGGTTTTGATGTTTTTTCTTTGTTTCAATTTTTTTTCGTGTGTATAAATTAGATCGAAGATTCAAAGTCGTAAGATTGTTTGTCAATTTGAAATTTGCGTTATGGCGTTTGCCACAAAATGACAAAATCAATGTCAACATCTTGAATGGGAAAAGTTTGGATTCGTTGCATAAATTTGAAAATGTTGTCATCTTTAGTCAAATTTGTTTGGAGTTTAGATCTTGAACTCTTTAATATTTTATCTTATATAACATTTCATAATTATAAGCGAGATGTTTTTAAATATTATTTTCAACTGTATCTAATGCCGTCGCTGGATGACTATTGACGATAAAGCAATAATTGAACTCGGTCAATTTGACAAAAGGTATATAAAAATATGTTCAATTTAATTTAGCTTAAGATGGAAAAGTCAAACTTTTCCATTCAAGATGCGGACATTAATTTAAATTTTTACAAGTGGACATTATTTTACTTTTTTTTTTAATTTAATTTTTACAACTAACAATTTTATTGATATTGATTTTAATAGAAATAGTATTTCTTTTGCATCACCTTGGCATGTGTCAAAAAAAATATTGTGATATATCATTTTTGACAGTTCTATCAAATTGATTATCTTTTTATGTAATAAAATGATCGATTCCATGCCTTCGAATCGAAAAGAAGATTCACAAGCGGTTTGTCAAGGAAAAAAATTTATGTACTAGTTGTATTTCTTTTTCTTTTATTTTTTGAAAAAAGAATTATCAGAGAATCTCTTATGCGTTGAAGCACTTATAAGAAAGCCTTTATTGTCTTTTATTTTTTTGACACGCAACAAGAAACAGAGCTTTTTGCCCTTTGAAAAAATGAAATCCAGTGCTCGCTTTTTAAAAGGTTCAAAAAAACAGAAGAAGAAAAGTGCTTATGTGATTTGGCATCTATAAATGGTAACAAATAGTTTTATTTTCACACAAAAAGAGGCAAACAGAAAATAGGAAACATC
The DNA here is from genome assembly GCA_026212405.1 of Petrea volubilis. Classification (NCBI taxonomy): domain Eukaryota; kingdom Viridiplantae; phylum Streptophyta; class Magnoliopsida; order Lamiales; family Verbenaceae; genus Petrea; species Petrea volubilis. The sequence continues at coordinate 16,949,010 of CM047875.1, forward strand.
AAAACCATGGATTTCTTGTTTACACTTTCTATCCTACTCTGTTTTGCAGCCTGCATTTCCATTTTTCGGGCCCTGAAACCCAATCCAGGGCCCCGGAAATCAGCCAGCCTCCCACCAGGCCCGGACCCTCTTCCCATCATCGGCAACATTCTGGAACTCGGCCCGAAACCCCACCATTCTCTGGCGAAACTCGCCCAAATTTACGGGCCCCTGATGCGTCTCAAGCTTGGAAGCCTGACAACAATCGTCATATCCTCTCAAGAAATAACCAAAATCGTGCTGCAAAAGCACGACCAGGCTTTCTCCAACAGGCTCATTCCAGATGCATTACGGGCCCTGGATCACCACAAACATTCCCTGGCCTGGATACCCGCCGATGACCTGTGGCGTAAACTGCGTAAAATATGCAGAGAGAACATGTTCTCGTCGCAAAGGCTCGATGCCAGCCAGGGCCTGAGGAGGGAGAAATTGCACACCTTGTTTGATCATGTGAACGAGTGCTGTAATTCCCGTCAGGCTGTGGATATCGGCAGAGCTGCTTTCACTACGTCGCTTAATTTGATATCGAACACTCTGTTTTCGGTGGATTTTGCTGGTTTTGGATCTGATTCGTCGCAAGAATTCAGGGACATAGTGCAGGGAGTAATGGCCGTCGGCGGCAAGCCTAACTTGGCAGATTATTTTCCGATTCTACGGCTAGTTGATCCGCAGGGAATCTTCAGGAAAACCACGTTTTACTTCGGGAAATGTTTTGAAATATTCGATGAAATTATACGTCAAAGGCTGCAGACTCGAGGGGGAGCGAGTGGTTCTGAGTTGAAGAATGATATGCTGGAAGCTCTGTTGGATGTGAGAGAGAAGAATGAGTCGGGATTTAGCATTGGTAACATAAAGCACTTACTCCTGGTGAGCGTACTTTACAGCTAATCTTCTGCATAATGGTACTATATATATATTTTTTTCTATTCATTAATGTATACGACGTGTATTAACAAATAATTAAGATAGATAAAAATTATTATATGATTTTTTTTCCCCCAAATATTGTTTTTCTTTAACTTCAGTCCACCAAACGGTTGACATAAAAAAAAAACTAATTATATGAAAAAAATTTCAAATATTCTCTTTATTTATTTATATCTTTTTAGAAAATATCATTCCCTCTAATAAGTGCTTGGTGTTTTTGGTCTAGTTTTTTTTTCCCCCTCTTTTCTCTCTCCGATTTTATCTCAATTTTCTCTCTCTTTTTTTCAAAGTGATATATTATTTCTTTTTATTTTCTTTTCTTATAATCTTTATCTTTAATATTTAGTTTACCTTTTCTTTTCATTTATTTTTTAATAGGATAACTCAATTTAATTTTCAATCATTTTTTTTGTTATTCATAATATATAAATTTAATTTTCAATCATTTTTTATTTTTCATAATAATAAAATTATAAATTTATTAAACATATGATCAAATTCTATTTTCTTTTTATTTTGTCCACACAGAATGTGTCACACCTGTTAGTATATATTAAGTGTGAAGGTCTTTACTTTTTCTTTGGTGTGTATAATTATGGTTTTTTAAAAATTCCCTTCTAACTAGTCATCTATTTTCAATTCACCCCCTTTCTCCCAGCTAAGTATTTATTTCTTTCATTTTTTATTCTCATGTTTCTCTCCCTTTTTTCCTCTCACACTCTTCATTTTAAATTTATTATTTATTTTTTAATCAAAGAGTAATTTAGTTTTAACTTTATTTTTTAACTCATCATAAATCTAATAAATATATTTTTAATAATTAAAAAGATATATTTTTAAAAAATATATAATTCACATGGAATTTAACAAAAAAAATTCTATGATTAAATTTAACTATTTAGCCAAATTGTATTCATTTTTATTTTGCGTATGCATCGAGTGTGTCTGATATAATAGTCTTAATAGCCACCAATATACATAGCATTCATTGATGAGTGGAGAAAAAATGTAACACGATTATTTAGTAGAAAATCTAAGCTACTAATAGTTAGGTATTTGTCACAAGTATTTTTGGAATCACGGATGGAGTCAAAAAAATTTAGGGAAAAAATTTATGGAATATATCTTAGAACTTTAAGATATATAAATTATAACTAAGATTGCTTTATTTTTTTAAAAATATATGAACTAAATAAAAAACTAAAATTTTTATAAATTAATTGTTTTATAAGATATAATGTATATGTAAATAAAATTGATTTAATTAAATATAAAAAATGTAAGAAACTAAAGGATTATTTTGTTCAAAAATGGGATTAGGCTTTATGAATCGAATTTTTGGAATGAAAAATTGGTGAAATAAGTTTTATAGATTTAAAATTGTTTTTATGGGTTTTTTGGATATAGAAGTTAATTTTAAGGATTGTTTTTTTTAGTAATTTTTCCAAAATTTTATGTTCGAGTGAGAGATTAGATTCTCACAAAAAAAAAGGAGTAAATATTTTGGTATGTTTTAGGGGAAAATTTAAATTTATAGGTATACCGTATACATATAGAGATGGTCTTAGGATCCTCATTAATTTGACCCTATTGTAGTCTTTATATACTGTCTAAATATCATGAATTAAATGTATACTATATTTATGAAGTATAAGTTTATACGCTATAGATGTCAGTAAGTATTATAACTTTAAATATTTAAATATACATTATTGTATTTATTAAACCTGATTTTTACATTTAATACGTATATATATATATAATATGTATATATAATATTAATTTTTAATTTTTCTCTATCCAATGGAGTGCCACATCACCTATTTTTCGTTCAAATAAAAATCTTCTCCTTTTTTCAGGCCATTTATTGGACACAACTTTTTCCAACAAAATTAAAACTTTCGGCGAAATCAGACTAAATGAGTCATGTGCCAATTTTTTTCAAATTTGAAAGATAAATCGCTATTTCAACTTAATAAAAGACCAAAGTCATTGTGTTAAGTTACGAGAAGAATTTCGCTTTCTTTCTCCCACTTTTTCTTTTTGTCCCCCTTGTGTGATCTATATTATATAAATTTGATGTACTAACTATAAGTTGTTAATGAGTTGCTAGATCTCTTAAATAATATTCAAGGTTCAAATCCTGAAATTATGAATGGAGTAATTGAGTTGAAATGATCGTCCTCAGAATAGGCCTGTACAATACCCGATCTAGTTTACTCGGCCAGTGAATCGAAACTGAGTTTTAATTAACTTTAGTTTGTGTTAGGATCTATTTGTCGCAGGGACAGACACAACTGCAAGTACGGTGGAATGGGCAATGGCGGAGCTAATACGCAACCCCGATAAAATGTTTAAAGCAAGAAATGAAATCACGGATATAATTGCACAGCACAAACAAGTACAAGAAGCAGACATATCGAGACTCCCTTACCTGCGATCTGTGGTGAAAGAGACTTTTAGACTTCACCCAATCGCTCCATTCTTGGTACCTCGCAAGGCCAAGGAGGATATAGAAATCAATGGTTATATAGTCCCTAGAAACACACAAATTCTAATAAACACATGGGCAATCGGCAGAGATTCAAGCATATGGTCTGATCCTGATTTATTCGTGCCTGAGAGGTTTTTAGAAATCGAAACTGATTTTCATGGCCAGCATTTTGAGCTGATTCCCTTTGGCGCAGGCCGGAGAATTTGCGTGGGGTTGTCGTTAGCCTATCGCATGGTCCACCTTATGCTCGCAACTTTGATAAGCAATTTTGATTGGAAACTTGAATCAGGGCTAAAATATGAAGAATTGGACATGGATGAAAATTTTGGACTCACTCTACAGAAGGCCATTGCTCTCAAGGCAGTTCCAATTAAATTGTAACTATTACTATTGCATGTTTCTTATGAGCAGGCCATGAGCTCAGTTCTGGCAGTACTTCAGCAACAAAAGGGTGAATAAAGTTGGTGTAATTCTGTGTATGTAGTGAACTATGTATTTTGTTGGTTTCTGGGACTGTAGTCTAGTAGTGGGGGGTTCCAATCTGACACTATTGAAGTTTTGAATTTGAGCCCTTTTGTCATCTTCTGTTCGTCTTTGCGTGAGTGTGTGTGTATGTGATATTTCGATTGATATTTATAAAGTATTTCGAATCGATTGTATTCAAAAAAACTTTGTGTTTGGCTGAAAAGGCTTACCAAGAATTTGAAAACGGATGAATTTATCAGAACCAAAAAAGAAGATGATAATAATGAAATAAAATAAAGGTCTAAACCGGTGCATTTAAGCTATTTTCGTATATCATGGATGTCCTCAAATTGAATGATTAACTACAATCTCACCCCCCCCCCCCCCACACACACACACACCCAACCTATTATTCTGTAATGTTCTCTAGGGTGAAAAGCAAAATTCATCCTGTTTGGATTTTCTTCGTCTTCCTTCTTCTTCATTTTTTCCCGTCGATCTGTAATTTAGTCTAATGTGTGACAAAAAGACTTGAAAATTTTCAATTTCACCAAAATTTGACAAATTGTACTAGCCACAATTAATGGTGGTGTTACATTAGCACTTTCCGGTGAAAAGCAAAATTCATCCCATTTGGATTTTCTTCGTCTTCTTCTTTTTCGTTCCCAAACCAACCCATTTGTAATTTAGTCTAATGTGTGACCAAAGACTTGAAAATTTTCAAATTCACCAAAATCTAACAAATTGTACTAGCCTGGCAATTAATAGTGGTGTTACATCAGC
>CM047875.1:16958717-17281217 GCA_026212405.1 Petrea volubilis
ACTAGTTTTCATTTTAACAATATATAACAAAATTCACCTTAAAGACATACTTATCAATTTTACATTCCTGTCTTGAAATAAAGTTAATATAAGGATATATTTTAGTTGTAATATGGGGTGATTTCAGGGGGGGAGGGGGTTTAGTAATTTTTGAAGCTATGGGGGTTTCTCATAAATTAATCTAATCTCAAGAGTGGTCCGTGTAATATTTTTAAAAAGGAAAATAAGTCAACCTAAGGTTAGGTGCTAATTGTAATATAGGTATAATCAGGGAATTTTTGGTAATTTTTGAAATAATAGGAATTTTTTCATAAATTAGCCTAATCTCAGGTGTGGTTAGTGTAATTTATCCTATTATAAAACTTCCTGAAATCTGCATATTTAGTTCGATTTTCACCTAGAAAATCTTAATTTCACACACACACACACACACACACAGTGTACGTCTCATACATGACTTGTAAAATCCGAGATTTTCTATTCTACAGGGAAAATAGGTGAGATGTGGCATCGCTTGGCATCAACTCGATAAGAAAATTAGAAATTTGTAACATAACAATTATGCGTATATATTACAATATAAAAATTTATACTTAATAAATACAAAACATATATATTTAAACATTTAAGTCTATCATATTTCTATACATGTATAACATCAACATCTAGACTTAATAAAAATAATATATGTACAATTTATATCTTAAAATTTTGTTGCCTCTAAAAACAAGAAAATATTGGCCTTCTATATTTTGTGAAAAATCCAATCTTTAACTCTACGTGTGCGTGTATATATAATGACCGCAACTTTTAAAAGTTTAAATTATTAAAAAGGAAGTCATTATATATTGCAATTCTCAACTATATATATATATATATATATATATATATATATATTGACTCCATCCCTTATTAGAAAATACTTGTGACTTGGCTTACCAGAAGTAAGTGCTTTATGTCATCGAAGCTCAATTCCGACTCATTCTTCTGCCTCACATCCAAGAGAGCTTCTAGCATATCATTCTTCGGCGTAGACTCACTGGATCCGTCTCGATTTCGCAGCCTTTGATGTATAATTTCATCGAATATCACAAAACATTTCTTCATATAAAACGTCATCTCCCGAAGGATGCCCTGTGGATCAACCAGCTTGAGCAGAGGGAAATAATCTGCTAAATTAGGCTTGCCCGAGACGGCCGTGATGGTCGTCACAATCTCCCTGAATTCTTGCACCGAATCAGAACCAAAAGCTGCAAAATCCGCCGAAAACAGAGCGTTCGACATCAGATTAAGCGACACCGTGAAAGCAGCTCTGGCAATATCCACAGCCTGACGGGGATTGCAGCATTGATTCACATAATCGCACAAATTCTTCAGTTTCTCCCTCCTCAGGCCCTGGCTGGCATCGAGCCTTTGCGAAGAGAACATCTTTTCTTTGCTTATTCTACGGAGTTTACGCCACTGATCATTCGCGGGCATCCAGCCGATGGAATATTTGTGGTGATCCAGGGCCCGCAATGCATCTGGAGTGGGCCTGTTGCTGAAAACTTGGTCGTGTTTTTGGAGCACGATTTTGGAGATTTCCGGAGAGGTTACCACAATCGCTGTTAGGCTTCCAAGCTTGAGACGCATCAAGGGCCCGTAAATCCTGGCGAGTTTTGCCAGAGATTGGTGCGGTTTCGGGCCGAGTTCAAGAATGTTTCCGATGATGGGAAGAGGGTTCGGGCCAGGTGGGAGGTTGGGCGATTTCCAGGGCCCTGGATTAGGTTTCAGGGCCCGAAGAATGAATATACAGGCTGCAACAAAACAGACTAGGACAGAAAGTATAAACAAGATATCCATGGTTCTAATGGTTTCTTTGTTTTTATTTTTTTCCGTGTAAATTAATATAAAGTAGCTCAAAGACAAACTCACAAGATTTTTTTTCGAATTTGGAAAGTGGCGTCACACTGTTTGCTGCAAAATCAATGTCATATGTCAATGTATATCTTTCGATAAGTCAAGTTTGGACTTTCGAGTTTGTACTTGAAGTCAAATAAATTTGTAAATATCTTTGATATTTTCTTATATTACCCTTACCGGATTCGACTACGTCATGATTAATTAGGTGATGAGTATTTTATATTTATCATGTGATTGGTGTACAGTTTAGGAAGAATGACCAATCACATAACAAATGTATTAACACTTGCTCTATAATTGATTGGGTGAGGTCAAATCGGGTCTGAGCAAAAATTTTTCTATTATGTATCACGATTACATAACAAATGTTTTAAATATTATTCAACACCAGTACTTGATTGTCATTTAATTTACTTATATACAAATAATCAAAGATGAAATAATGAATATGGTAAATTATGTTTGCACCTATTCATGTATAGTGTATTTACAAGTTAGTTTCTAAATTTTAAAAATGACAAATAGCTCATAAGGTATTTATCAATTTAACAAAATTTATATTTCAACAAGACGGGATAAAATTATTGTGTTTTTGTTTTTCTTTTCGGCGTGACAAGTCTAAGATGTAGAAACTAAATATAAAGTCGATTTAAAGAAAAGAAAAGAAAAGAAAAAAATTAGTCACGGTATCAGATTATAGATGATGATGCCTAGTGATGATCATAGTAGTGTAAAATGAAATTACTTTATGAAGGTGGTGTATTAACAAAATCAATTTGGAGATTTTGTCAGACTCAGCAAGACATATCTTTGCCGGTCAACTACTATGGCTGTAAGAAAGTTATTATTAGGATGTCTCTATCAACGGTTAAAAAAATATCCTAAACGTTGATGGATATTTGTAATTTTTAAAATAAAAAATACTAATTTATTATTACACATACCTTAAAGCGTGTAGGCATAATTTACCTTAAAGAACATAATAAAGTTTAGCTCAAATAGAAAATGATTTGTACTAACCGTACGATTGATGCATACTTTAGCAAGAATAATTAATTAGCAAGTTTGATAATTGTTATACCAATTGATCGTCGCTGAACCGTATTAAACTAGAATTTTGGGTTCAATTATTGCTATTTGTTTATTTATTTATTTTTGATATAAACATATCGAGACACCCTATAAATGTCAATTGGAAAATACCCCCCACACATGAACACGCTCACTCCAAGAGAAAGGGGTAGAGGACAAGAGGATTCGAACAAGACTTTCTTGATACCATTTTCGAACCCCCACCATTCGGTTCTGAGCTCAGTGGCAATTATTGCTATTTATCCCTTAGTTGCAGTGTTTATGAAGGGGGAGTGATTGTAACATTCTTATTCCACTCAGAATATATAAAAATAATAATAATAATAATAATGACGTGTTTATAAGATTGGGCCAAAGAATTTAAGAGTATTAATTGGATATTTCTTTTGAATAAGTTGTTTATAGCCTAATTTTAGGGTGCACTTGGTGTGTTCGAAGGCAACTCTCACATCCAACGGACTCACTGAGGGGTGACAAATGGTATCAAAGCCGCTCACAATTTAGAATATCAAAAACTAAGTGCTATGCACATGAGAGCTACCTCTTGAACTCGTCGTGGGACAAGGTTCTACATTTGTGGGAGCCGCCTCTTAATCCCGTAAAAGCCACACCTCTAGAGTCTCAATACTTGGCAATTGGTCCTAGAGTGTCACGCCGTAACGAGGGCGTTGTGTTCTTAAGAAGGGGTGATTGTAGCGTTTTGATGGAATGGTGATTGTAACATCCCTATTCCATATGAAATTTATAAATAAAATATGAATTGTTTATAAGGTTGGACCAAAAAATTCAAGAGCATTCATTGAATATCTCTTTTAGGCTAATTGTTCAAAATTTAATTTTAGACTCTATTTGATGGGTTCAAAAACAATTCTCGTGTCCAACAAACTCGAAGCCCCGGGTGACATTACCGATGTCCATCGGACAACGTTAAGATATAGTTTTATCCGCGGATGAAAATTTGATATCATATATTTTACTAGAAATCTAGGCAGGTTTAGACTATTTTTCATTTTTATTTAATGATAATATCTTTGTTAAACGTAAGGTAATCTCCATTATTAATTAGTGGTTGAATTAGTGGGTTCAAATTTTGAATTATACAATAAATAAATGAATGAAGTTTTTACTCTAGTTCAGCAGCCTGCAAAGTTAATCTATATATAATGCCGTCCTCTAGATGACAATAAACCAATAATTGAACTCAGAAAATTTGACTAAAGATAAAAATATTTTCAATCTTGTTTTAATTTAAGACAGAAAAGCCAAAACATTCCCATTCAAGATGTTGACATCAATCAATTTATGTTTGTACAATGCAATCGTATTGCTTATCGGCTAGTTACGAACATGGTTTGCGGGAACGCCGTTATAATAGCTGGAATGGAACCAAAACACCGATCTCGGTTCCGGTGTTCCGACCTATAACGGTCATGAGAGTGACGCGGCGTTTTGAACAGTATTCTGGCGATTTAACGGCTGTTTTATTGTATCGGAGTGGGAAAGGAACGGATATGGAGCGATTTGTGGGATAAGATTGAACGATTTTTTGGAGAAGACAGTGTTCACAGAACCGGTTGGCGGAGAAGACGGAAAGTAGAGGTTGAATTGAGCCCTTAGTTTTAATTAATGATTATGGGCCAATAAATTAAATAAATTGATCCATTTCTCAAATCAAAACTATAATTTATGGGCCCATTTTCTCAAACTAGTGATTATGGGCTTCTATTTTATTATTTCAAACTTATAATAAATAACTTAAATTTGTAGGTACTTTGAATATTTATTTATGTTAGCAAGTGTGACACACTCTATATTTGTGTAAAATAAAAATTAAATATAATTTGATCATATATTTGATGAATTTATAATTTTATATATTATGAAAAATTAAAAAAATAATTGAAAATTATATTTATATATTATGAAAAACAAAAAAAAAATTGATTGAAAATTAAATTGAGTTTTATTATTAAATAAATAAATAAAAAAATAAAGTAAACTAAATATTGAAGATAAAAATATGAAAGAAGATGAAGAGAAAAATAGAAAAGGCTAGACTAAAGATACCAAACAGCTATTAGAGGGTGCTGCCGCTTTATAAAGAGGTATAGATTTAAAACTATAATATATTTGTTATTTGATTGAATATATTTTGTATTTTTTAAAAACTTTGTAAGCTTTGAAGATTTTATTTATTTCATAATAAGTAATATAAAATATATAAATAATATTATTTTTTACAATAAGCTTGTTGTATTAATTATAACTATATATTTAAGACTACAATATATTTTTTTGAATTATATCTTTTTTCAAGATATTACAAAAAATTATTGTATTAGTTAAAACTATATATTTATATTTTTTAAATATGTAATTTATTATATATATTTTTTTGAAGTATTACATTATAATAAATATAAAATTTAATGTGCGGAACGGCCGCGACCGTTCTGCGACATAGCAATGGAACTGGAACGGTTGCCTCTATTCCGTTCCATTCCCCGCGACCATTCCGGCGAGCCATGGTTATAAACACTATGCCTTTTTTCAAGGGCTTTGCGCATATTCCTACATTTGCTATGGATTCTTTGTTCCGTGACAATCATATCCAAATAAAATGCTTCTTTGTTTGCAAAAAAAAAGAAAGAAAAAAGAAAGAAAGAAGCTGTTGACACTAATTTTACCAGAAACAGTTTTATTGACATTGATTTTGCCAGAAACAGTAATATATATAGTGATGCATTTTTTTTGGACTATGACAGTGTGAGTTGAAGAGAGTTTTGTTACCCCTGAAGTACCAGACTACGTGTTTGGCAGCTTCCCCGATTAGCAAAGCTTTCTATTAAGTTTTCCTATGGACTTTTCTACTATAACAATATTAATGACAAGTTATTTCACTGTGTTTCTTGACAATATGGAAGTATTGAACTCAAATTAGTTTAACTAAAGACTTAGTAGACAGAGGCCAAGGTGATAGTGATTCCTGAACTGTAAGTTATATTGTTTGGAACGTGAAGTTTGGATGTGAATTAAACATAGACGGTTGTGATGAGGCCAATTCTCCCACATCGAATGGAGACGAGGGTCTTGGTCGCTATATACACACCAACCCTCCCTCACCTAGCACGACGCGTTTTGAAAACCCCCCAATCCCTCGACTGGCAGGCGTCCAAGTCCCTCGTCTAGGGGGCTTATGATGAGGCCAATTCTCCCACAACGAATGCAGACGAGGGTCTTGGTCGCTATATACACACCAACTCTCCCTCACCTAGCATGAGGCGTTTTGAAAACCCCCCCAGTCCCTCGACTGGCAGGCGCGGACAGTATCGTGCTCAGGCTGGGGCCATCTCGGGTGCGCGTAGAAACAGTGCTCATCAGGTTGCTTGAAGTTGTCTAGCTCAAGCGAAGGATGGAGGGCGCGTAAGTACTGAATTTTTTTTTTTGTTTCTGTTGATGCTGTACCTCATCAAAGTTGTGTTTCTTGGTAGATCAATTTTTCGCAAGCTTAATAAGTTTTTTGAGTTAACGTTAAAAAAATTACTGTGAGAGTTAATGATCCACTTCAACTAGGCTGTTGAAATTTCAATATTCGAAAATTTTCTATCTTTTCCATAATGATGGTTTGTAACCAGTGATTCTTGTCAGTTTTACTTATACTCAAATAGTGAAATCAGCCCATTTCTTTAAGAAAATGGGCTGGGTCTTGTAATTTGGTTATGATGAGGCGGATTATCCAACCGTTGCATGTATTCCTATTTTAGTTGATAATTTATTTTTCTTCTATACTAATTAAAAAGAAAGAATGCAAGATAACAATAACATCAAGTTCCCAAGTTTAGCTATTCGACTTTATACTAGTTTTATACCTAAATGGCCTGATCCGCTTCGAATCCAAATTTGATCGGTGCTTGTTGGAGTTACACAGCTGCCACCGAGGAACACAAACAGAGTGAATGTCTAATGGCAATTACCAAGGAAGGGATGGGCGAAGCTAAACATGGATGGGAGTTACTCTGCAAAGCACAAATCCTCAACAACGGGGGGCTTAATCAGAGATGAGAATGGCAATTGGGTTGTGGGATTTACGAAAAGGTTGGGAGAAGCATCCATTGACATTGCAGAGATGATTGGACTAAGAGAGGGACTGCGTATCGCTTGGGAAAGAAGAACTCCAAAGCTTGAGATTGAAACTGATTCTGAAATTGTTATCCAACTGATTGAAAGTGCAGACATTGCCTATCATCCACTTGGGCAACTGATCTTGGATTGTAAACGACTTCTACGCATGCCCTGGGAAACTCAATTAATACATGTCTCAAGAGAGGGAAATAGCTGTGCAGATTGGCTAGCGCGAATGGGACATGAGTGTAGTCAGGACACCATAATTTGGGAGGAACCTCCACTGGGACTACAATCCTCACTCTTGGCTGAGGCGTGTAGTTAGGCTGTAACATCCACTTTGTATCCAAAAAAAAAAAGGTAAATAATAATAATAATAATAATAAAGGTAACAATATCATATGTATTATACCCATCACGAACATAATATTACCAAATCATAATGATTGATCATTGCAAAACTCAAAATAAACATATGAATGCATTCTTGGTAAGGTTCAAACTCAATACACGAGAGTTTTAAATTTTGATTTTTTAACATTTCGTTTTTGTCATTTAAGTTATAAAGCCCCATTGCTTGACGGAGACAATAATAAATTTTCGTGTTTCATTAAATTCAAAAATTAATTTTTGGGCCATCAAAATGTGAAGTATCATGAAATGTTGTTGTTAATAACTTATCAATCATACAAGGCGTATGTTATTGAAGAATTGAACTTGAATTTAACTCAATTTCAAAACTAACTCAAAAAAAAAAAAAAGATTCAAATCATTATAAATTACACTAAATCATTATATTTTATTGATTTAGACATTTGACATATAGCTACATATGAGGAGTTATATACCCAATACGACCCCCACAAGAAATGTGATATTCTAACCAACCATAATCAAGAAAAAGGTGACTAATTTAGGAGCAACTATCCGAATAAAACAGAGGAGTTTGATCGAACATAATGTCCTCAACAAATCCGCCCTCGGGATCAAAAACAAACAGCTTTCCATCGATGTACTCCCCGAGAATTTTCCCATTCTTGGAACACTGCCAAAAGCAGCCCACTCCCCTCTCGATCTGCTCAGAACTAGTGTGTTCCTTTCTCCAAATCATCATCATCTTCTTCTTCCTCTCGCCATCATCACGATGATGATGATCATCCACCAGTACCCAAACATCAACAGATTCAACTCTTGCTTTATTTTCCGGATACACACACACATCAGCACCAACACAACCCTTCCACTTCCAGCCCACTAATAGCAGTTGTGCCCTTCCCCGTGCCAGTAACTCCAAATCAATAACGGGTGACAGAGGCACAATCTTGAAAACCAATTCTGTCACATCAAACCACACCAACACCCGATTCCCGTCCACCTCCGCCTCCCAATACGGATTCCCATCCACAATGGCACTGTTTCTAGTGCCTAAAACACCACAGCTGCCTAAAACAGTTAACTCAAAATCCAACTTGATTGTTTGCCAAGAATCTGACTTAGCAGAGTACTATTCGAAGATTTATTAAAGGGATGGTATAAAAATATGAATCACATTGATGACTGTCATACAGTGGTTCTTTCCCAGTAACAAGACTGCCGTCTTACGTTCGATTTTTCATCAAAATGTGTCGATTGTACTTTAATTTTATAATAATTTTTTGTATTTTAATAATAGTTTTGCTGTCTTTTTGTAATAAAAATAGTTAAATTTATATTTTGAATTATTGTGTATAAGAGTTAGATATAAATAATAAGACATGAATAATTAATATAATTAAATGAGATGCATTCTTTAATATATATATATATATATATATATATATATATATAGATAGATAGATAGATAATGGTTCTTCCCTCAACCCCACCCCTTTTTTATCCAATCATCAATACATAGTTTAGTTCATGTTGAAAATCTAATAAGATAGGGGCAATACGAAATATAATTATGTTGATTGTCAACATTATATTGGGATAATTTGATTAAAAGTTACATCTATCCCCAAAAAATAGTTTTGAATATTATAGTCAATTATTCTAAAGGAAGTGTACTTAGACATTGTGTCAAAACAGTGCTGGAACAACTAAAAGCAATTTGATAAGGGAGGGTACAGAGCACCGAGAACAGAAGGGTGGAAATTTGGAACCATCGTCTTTGTTGTCATCTATCTACCTATTGTAGATATATTAGATCTTCTTCACAATGTAAGTCAACACTCTGTATGCTATGCTAGATGGTTGTGAGGGCTTGACGAACATAAACATGTGTCCATTCTAATGGCTGCTTTATGTGCTAGCTTTTAGTCTCGCAATAATTAAATGTCCCCTCCCTCTAAATACATAGAATTGACAAATATCTTATCTTGGTTTGAGAATTAGATATACCTCCCTTGTACCTTATCTCCACCCTCGAAGTTATCTTCTTGTATTGATCATTGCACGGTAAATTGATGTAACAATCAAATGTTAAACTTTTTAAATTGTTTGCATGCCCGGATGATGTTATCCAAGTTTCTTAAATAGTTTGAGTTTTGATTGGATTTTGCCTATCGAAAGGAGTATTGGTAATTTTTAAACTACAAGCAAAATTGCGTAATTACACTTAGCTACAGGGGATGCCAGTGTAATTGAGGTTTGTAATCATTTTGGTGAACTATATATATTGTGAAGCTATGGGCAATTCAATATGACTGCTATAAAAGGATTACTATACATAAACTTATTGCTCTTTTTGAAAAATTCCTCAATTTTACAATTAGATTAACTCAATGAGTGACTATTTAAGGACATGCATAAACTGAATAAGATCAATGATCCATCTGTTATTGTATAAATGCTCTGGGAGAGATGAATGGACATGTGAGGTACTGTAGGGTAGTCTGAGGTGGGGCTGCGGGTGGGGGTGGGCATTAAATTTGAAAATACCACACCACATTATCTGTTGCCATGCATCTATGCTCCACACAATAGGCTACAGCACATGATCGATCCTGAGACATGCATGCCAAAAAAATGTCTCTCTCTTTTCTAGTAATTTGTAACCTTTCTTTTTGAAGGTCTTAACTTTATTATATACTTTCATATAACTATGTAATGGAGCTTATTTGTGAAAATTTTAGTTTTATTGACCAATTTTATTCTATTTTCCCTTTCATACATGACCATTACTCTAGTGGTATGTTGCTAGTCTTTCTATTCTATATAAATGATATGATTAGAAATTTCTTTTTGCAGCCTGGTAGGATTGTGGAAAATGGTTCTTAACTGATATTTCTTTCTATTTCATGTGAAAAATGAGCCTTGTTAGTCATAGATAAGTTCAAAAGGTGCCTGCCATAAGTTAGAACTTTCTTGATCCACATAGCTTTTTTAGCTTCTATATGGAAAAAGGTGAAAAGACCTACTTGAGCAGCAACTGCTAGGATTTTATTGGTTATCGAAGTCATTGTGTACAAATTAAAATACAAGGTATATAAATTTATAAATAATTATTTGTTAATAATATTACTTTTCATATTTAGAAAAGCCATGGTGATATTAATTTTAACAAATGATTTTTAAAATATTTTAATCGTTTATTTGTTTTATCTGTCTATTTATTTTAATTGCATAATAGAGGAAATACCATTTAAGTAAAACACTAATGTTAATCTTATCATCTTGGTTGCTCATACAGCGCAACATAATGGGGCAAAGGTGTGGTGGAGTTCTATTAGAAGGATCAAGTTTAAGAATCATATATATATATATATATATATATGAAGATTCCACCAAGTCCAATTTCTGTATTGTTTTCTGGATTTTCTAACATATTCTTGTAATATTAATGGTTATTGTTGATTTAGTTTCTTTTAATTTCTTGAATGATATCAAACATTACGTCCTTGGCTTGTATTAATTGAAATGGTTGAAGTGGCCTATTTTATCAAATATATTTGGTTTGTATTAAAGGACATGTTTGAAGTGGCTTCTTTTATCAAATATATTTGGTGTCTAATAGTTGTAATGTGTTATGCTTAATTATCAATTTGGATGAACAATTGAATTTGAACCAATAAATTTAGATACGAAATTAGAGATGGATTCTAGTAAAGATACTTATAAACTTAGAGATGGATTCTAGTAAAGGTACTTATAAACTTAGAGATGGATTTCAAGATGGTAAGCTTACGAAATTAGAGACGGATTCTGGGTGAGAGATGTTTCATTTCTAAATTTTCTAAAGATGAAAAAAGAGATGAAATTATTTTGTCTCAGAATTTAGAGACACAATATTTTCAATATCCAATCAGAGATGAGGCTTTTAGCCACCCTATTAGTGATGCAAAAATCCATCTCTATTTTATATCAGAGATGGAAATATAATTGTCAGAGATGGATTTTTCCATCTCTAATACCTTGTTTTGACACAACGCGCGCGCGCGCACACACACACACACACATATATATATATAGATATATGTATGTATGTATATACATAGAGATACACTACATTAGGATGAAGATAAAGAAGGAGACGAAAAAAAAGAAGAAAGAAGAAAGCTGGGTTTGTGCTTAGTCTTAACAATTTCTCATAAAATTGTTTTAGATTTGAAAATGTGGAATTGAAAATCTTGTTTAAATTCCCCTACATTCAAAATTTTACTCCAATACAATCAGATCTAGACATGGAAAGAGTGGCTTTGGGGCTTTAGGTATTTGGGAGAAGGAAAGGATTGAAGACCATGAAGAGATAGGGAAAAAAATCAGAAAAAGAAGAGGTTGAAGACGATGAGAAAGGGCAAAAAAGAACCAAAAAGAAAAAAAAGGGGGGGCGAGAGAGAGAGAGAGAGAGAGAGAGAGAGAGAGGAATTATATTTAATTATTGTTGTATTTTTATTTTTAAGATTTTTTTTATTTTAGGATTTTAATATTATATATATCTATATATATGTATAGAGAGAGAGAGAGAGAGAGGAATTATATTTAATTATTTTTGAAATTAATTTTAAGATTTTTTTTTTAATTTTAAGATTATAATATATTATTTAATAAAGTGATAAATAAAAAATAATGAAAAATAAAAAATTTAAGAAAATGTATAGAACAATTTTCGATTATTATAAAGAATTAATCATTTGACCATTCTATTAAAAAAATTTGATTGTTTATTGATTTTTAAATAAAATTAAAATAAAAATTTGAAGATAAAACAAAAATAGAAATAAATTTATGTTTTAATTTTATAATTTAAAAATAAAACAAGAAATGGGCTTATTATAATAAGTATACAAATAATGCTAGATTTTAGATTATTTTAAAATTTAATAAACTAAAGCAGTTGAATTGCAATAATTGATAAATATAATTAAATTCATTAAAAAAAATATAGTGTAATAAGTCAGTATAGAGGTATTTAAGTCAATTGACCACTATTTCAAAGTCAGAAAGGTGTCAAAATGCAAGTATAAATGCACATATGCCACTTATAGGTCACTCTCCGTTAAAGTGAAAAAATGCATAGTATTTTCTTAACCACATGGTATTTTTTGGTTATTTTAAAATTGTGGAAAATTTGGTGCAACTTCACCAAACCACATAAGGGTCTTATATTACATATGATGATTACATATGAAATGTTTTAAATATAATTCAACACAAGTACTTGATTATCATTTACTTATATACAAATAATCAAAGATGAAATAATTAATAGGGTAAATTATGTCTGCACCTCTTCGATACTTATGAGTTAGTCTTTGTAGTTTTACAAATTATAAATATTCCATGAGATATATATTAGTTTAATAAAATTTATCTTTTATCAAGATAAGATATAATTACGAGTTGTATTTCTGATTTTCTTTTCAATGTGCTAAGTCCAATATGTAGAAACTAGATATATATGAAGTCAATTTAAAAAAAGAAGAAGAAAAAGAAAAGAATTAATCATAGTATCGGACTATAGATGGTGATGCCCAATAATGATTGTGGTGGTATAAAGTGAAATTACTTTTGTGCAGGTGATATAATAGCAAAATTGATTGGGATATTTTGTCAGAATTAGCAAGGCATATCTTTTGGTGGACAATTGACTATTATAGCTGTAAGAAAGTTATTTTTAAGGCATTTCTATCAACGTTTACAAAAGCATCTTTTATCTTGATGGTGCATTTAATTTGTAATTTTCAAAACTAATTTATTGTTACACATACCTCAAAGGGTGTAGATATAATTTGCCCCAAAGAATATAATAAATTTTAACTCAAATAGAGAATGATTTGTACTAGCCATGTGATTGATGCATATTTTAGTAAGAATGATTAATCATACGACAATTAGCAAGTATTATAATTGTTATACCAATTGATTTTCACTTAAATGTATTTAAACTAGAATTTTGGATGCAATTATTGCTATTTATCCTTTACTCGCAGTGTTAGGAAGGGGGAGTAATTGTAACATCCTTATTCCACATGGAATATAAAAGAAAATGACATGTTTATAAGATTGGGCCAACGAATTTAAGAGCATCCAATGGATATTTCTTTGGGACAAATTATTTATAATCCAATTTTAGGATGCGTTTGATAGGTTCGAAAGCTACTCTCGCGTTCAACGGGCTCATTGAGGGTGACAGATGGTATCAAAACCACTTGCAAGTCAGAATATTGGAAGGTTCGTGCTACACACATGAGAGCCACTTATTGAACTCGTCGGACAAAGTGCTACATATACGAGAACCACCTCTTGAGCTTGTAAAAGCCACCTCTTAAGCCTATAAAAGCTACCTCTAGAGTCTCAACACTTGATGATTGGTCCTAAATTGTGTCACGCTATGATGAGGGTGCCGTGTCTTAAGAAGGGGTGATTGTAGCGTTTTGAAGAAATGATGATTGTAACGTCCCTATTCGACATGGAATTTATAAATAAAATATGACTTTTTTATAAGGTTGGACCAAAAAATTCAAGAACATTCATTGAATACCTCTTTTGAACAACTTGTTTATAACCCAATTTCATATTGTACTTGGTGAGCTTAGAGGCAACTCTCGTGTTCAATAAACTCGCGGTCCAAGGTGACATTACCGATGTCCATTGGACGGCACTAAGATATACTTTTACCCACAGAAGAAAATTTGATATCATATATTTTACCAGAACTAGGTTAGTTTGGATTATTTTTCATTTTTATTTAATAATAATATCTTTGTTAAACTTAAGGTAATCTCCATTATTAAGTAGTGGTTGAATTAGTGAGTTTCAAATTTTAAATTATTACACAATAAATGCGTGAATGGAGTTTTTACTCTAGTTCAGCCGCCTGCAAATAATTCGAATCTTTTGTTACATAATTGTGTTATATCTTTTGTTACACTCATCAATACACGCCACGTGTATTGGTGAGTGGTCAAAATAAGGAAAGAGAATTCTTTTCTATATTATCAATTTTTTTCTTTCTTTATTTCGACTGCACGCCAATACACATAACATATATTAATAAATATAATAAAAAATATAACATAATTATATAATAAAAAATCCAAACTGACCAACAAAACTAATCTATATATAATGCCGTCCTCTAGATGACAATAAACCAATAATTGAACTCACAAATTTTTACTAAAGATAAAAATACTTTCAATCTTGTTTTAGTTTTAAGAGAGAAAAGCCAAACCTTTCCCACGCAAGATGTCGACATTAATCCATTCATGTTTGTGGAACGCACTTGTGTTGCTTATCGCCTATGCCTTTTTTCGAGGGCTTTGCGCACATTCCTGCATTTTCATTGGATGCTTTGTACCATGACAGTCATATCCCAATAAAATTGCCTCTTTATTTAAAAAAAAAAACAGAAAAAGAAAAAAGAAAGAAAGAAGATGTCGACATTAATTGTGCCAGAAACAGTTTTATCGACATTGATTTTGATTTTTGCCAGAAACAGTATTATATATAGTGATTGCATTTTTTTTCGTTTCCTTTTGCTTTTTTGTAAGGATTTACTGGAGTACCTATATGATATGCGGTTCGGATCTTCTGTTACATAATCGTGTTACATCTTCTGTTATACTCATCAATACACGCCATGTGTATTGGTGAGCGGTCGAGATAAGGAAAGAGAATCTTTATATTTTTTTCCATATCATCAGTTTTTCTCTTTCCTTATCTCAACCGCTCACCAATACACATGACGTGTATTGATGAGTGTAACAGAAGATGTAACACGATTATATAACAGAAGATCTGAACCGATATGATACGTGGAAGCACTTAAAAGAAAGCAATTGTTGTTACCGACAAGAAATAGAGATTTTTAGTTTAAATTACCCAAAAATCGACTCTAATTAAATTTGTCCTTGGAAAATCAAATTCAGTCTTTAAATTAAGGACAGTTAAAGATAAATAGAGCTTATAGTTATCGTTTCTTGGCGGGTCATTCAAATCTTATAATAGTCTTCTTGATAATATAAGAGAATTATCAAATCAAATAGAGCTTATAGTTAACCATACTTAAAAATGATTTTATTTGAATTGATCACTAAACATTATGACCAATAAAGTAGCTGCAGAAGTTCATATTTAGCAAGTAGAATAACCATAAAAGCTAATAACATCATCTCATGGCCTGCTCAAGCTAAGGTACATGTAATTTGATCATAAATATGGTTACGCTTTAACTGGAACTGCCTTCAGAGAATTAGCCTTCTGCAGGGATAACCCAAACCTTTCATCCATGTCCAACTCTTCATTTTTGAGCCCTAATTCGAGTTCCCAATCAAAGTGGCGACGGTGAGGTGGATCATCCGGTAAGCTAATGGCAAACCCGAGCATATTCTCCGGCCCGCGCCAAAAGGAATGAGCTCAAAATGTTGGCCGCGAAAATCAGTTTCGAGTTGTAAGAACCTCTTGGGCATGAATAAATAAGGATCGGACCATATGCTTGGATCTCTGCTGATCGCCCATACATTCACAAGAATTTGTGCGTTTTTAGGGACTAAATAACCATTGATTTCTTTATCCTCGTTGGCCTTGTGGGGAAGCAAGAAAGGAGCGGCGGGGTGTAGTCTAAAAACCTCTTTCACCACTGATTGTAAGTAAGGAAGTCTCGAGATATCTGATTCTTGAACTTGTTCGTTGTTTCCGATCACATTCTTAATCTCATCCCTAGCTCTTGACATTTTATCGGGGTGGCGCACTAGCTCTGCCATTGCCCATTCCACTGTGCTCGCAGTTGTATCTATCCCAGCAACAAATAAATCCTAGTACGAAATGAAGTTAGATGTAGATACGAAACAAAAAGGAGGTAGTATGAGCGCAACCGCTCACATCAAACCGTAGGAAAAAAAAATCGAAATTTGTTCTATAATTTGACCATATTTTGTTTTGGTCCTTTCTGTTATCTTGTTTGTAATGTTATATTATAAAGGGCGAATTACACTGACCACCCCTGAGATTAGGCTAATTTACGAAAAATTCTCTATTGTTTCAAAAATTACCAAAAACCCCCTGAGGTTATATCCATATTACAACTAACACATAGATTTAGGTTGACTTATTTCTCTTTTTGAAAATATTACACCGACCACCCCCTAGGTTAGATTAATTTACAAGAAATCCCCCATAGTTTCAAAAATTACAAAAATCCCCTCTGAAGTTATACCGATGTTACAACTAATACCTATCTTTTTTTTTGACTTATTTCAAGGTGGGAATTTAAAGTTGATAGGTATGCCTCTGAGGTGGATTTTGCTATATATTCTCAAAATAAGAATTAGTTCATTGTAATTTAATAAATCAACAAGGGGTTTATTGCAAGAGTTTAAATTATATTTTCATGCTTAACCATTTAAAGCCGCTTTTGACACGTGTCGAATACCGTTTTTCATCGTCTTCCATCAGACATATTGAATCACCACTTCGTCATATTTACTTTGAGAGGTGAAATCGGCGCCACATACTTAACCATTTAAAGCTACTTTTGACACTTGTCGAATAGCGTTCTTCCATCGTCTTTAATCATGCATATTGAATGGCCATTTCATCATATTTAGATGTATAACAT
This sequence comes from Petrea volubilis, assembly GCA_026212405.1. Taxonomy (NCBI): domain Eukaryota; kingdom Viridiplantae; phylum Streptophyta; class Magnoliopsida; order Lamiales; family Verbenaceae; genus Petrea; species Petrea volubilis. Next base: position 16,975,876 of record CM047875.1, read on the forward strand.
CTAAATCTAGACTTAATAAAAATAATATATGTACAATTTATATCTTAAAGTTTTGTTGCCTCTAAAAACAAGAAAATATTGGCCTTCTATAATTTGTGAAAAATCCAATCTTTAACTCTACTTGTGTGTGTGTATATATAATGACCGCAACTTTTAAAAGTTTAAATTCTTAAAAAGGAAGTCAATATATATTTCAATTCTCCACTATATATATATATATATTTATATATTGACTCCATCCCTTATTAGAAAATACTTGTGACTAGGCTTACCAGAAGTAAGTGCTTTATGTCATCGAAGCTCAATTCCGACTCATTCTTCTGCCTCACATCCAAGAGAGCTTCTAGCATATCATTCTTCAGCGTAGACTCACTGGATCCGTCTCGATTTCGCAGCCTTTGATGTATAATTTCATCGAATATCACAAAACATTTCTTCATATAAAACGTCATCTCCCGAAGGATGCCCTGTGGATCAACCAGCTTGAGCAGAGGGAAATAATCTGCTAAATTAGGCTTGCCCGAGACGGCCGTGATGGTCGTCACAATCTCCCTGAATTCTTGCACCGAATCAGAACCAAAAGCTGCAAAATCCACCGAAAACAGAGCGTTCGACATCAGATTAAGCGACACCGTGAAAGCAGCTCTGGCAATATCCACAGCCTGACGGGGATTGCAGCATTGATTCACATAATCGCACAAATTCTTCAGTTTCTCCCTCCTCAGGCCCTGGCTGGAATCGAGCCTTTGCGAAGAGAACATCTTTTCTTTGCTTATTCTACGGAGTTTACGCCACTGATCATTCGCGGGCATCCAGACGATGGAATATTTGTGGTGATCCAGGGCCCGCAATGCATCTGGAGTGGGCCTGTTGCTGAAAACTTGGTCGTGTTTTTGGAGCACGATTTTGGAGATTTCCGGAGAGGTTACCACAATCGCTGTTAGGCTTCCAAGCTTGAGACGCATCAAGGGCCCGTAAATCCTGGCGAGTTTTGCCAGAGATTGGTGCGGTTTCGGGCCGAGTTCAAGAATGTTTCCGATGATGGGAAGAGGGTTCGGGCCAGGTGGGAGGTTGGGCGATTTCCAGGGCCCTGGATTAGGTTTCAAGGCCCGAAGAATGAATATACAGGCTGCAACAAAACAGACTAGGACAGAAAGTATGAACAAGATATCCATGGTTCTGATCGGAAAATTTGTTCATCCGACCCTTCAAGTTTTTTTTTAATTTAATAGCCCTCAATTTATTTTTTCCTTTTTTTTAAGTCAAATATATGATGTGGCATAATTTAAAGGTCAATTAAGTAAAACTAACAAGTTTAGAGTTGGACGGGGGTCGAATTGTAAATAAATAAATTTATAACTTATATGATATCGATCAAGCGATCGTATGCGTTATGTGCTTAATAGTTGCTTGATCGATCAAAATAATCGATTGATCGATCACTATATATCTTGATCGATCAACACAATCGATTGCTCGATCATTTATGTCGCTTAATCGATCATTTTTGATCGATTATTATGTGTCGTTTGAACGATTTTTCTTCATCGATCACACATCGCTTAAGCGATATAGCATGTCAATCGAGCGATATGCTATGTCGATCGAGCGATCTGGCATGTCGATCGAGCGATCTGGCATGTCGATCGAGCGATCAGGCATGTCGATCGAGCGATCTGGCATGTCGATCGAGCGATCTGGCATGTCGATCGAGCGATCTGGCATGTCGATCGAGCGATATAGCATGTTGTCGATCGAGCGATATGGCATGTCGATCGAGCGATCTGGCATGTCGATCGAGCGATCTGGCATGTCGATCGAGCGATCTGGCATGTCGATCGAGCGATATAGCATGTTGTCGATCGAGCGATATAGCATGTTGTCGATCGAGCGATATGGCATGTCGATCGAGCGATATGGCATGTCGATCGAGCGATATGGCATGTCGATCGAGCGATATGGCATGTCGATCGAGCGATATGGCATGTCGATCGAGCGATCTGGCATATCGATCGAGCGATATGGCATGTCGATCGAGCGATCTGGCATATCGATCGAGCGATCTGGCATATCGATCGAGCGATCTGGCATATCGATTGAGCGATCTGGCATATCGATTGAGCGATATAGCATGTCGATCAATCATTTGGGGATATATGTAGATCAACTTTGAGTTTTGTATGGTCCCATCTCATAAATTCAATAAATAACTACATTGTTCCCATATAACTTCAAAGTTTGTTGTATATACTTTGGCCAGTATGACCACAAGTTGTGATCGTTATATGAAAAATCGATATAATTTTACCAATTACAGTGTAAAATATGATATTTCATTTTTTTAATGATATAAGTAACTAGATTCAAAGAAAATAACTAAAATCTCTTGGCATTTTTCACGTTATGTGCACAATCATTTGAAGCAATCATATTGCATTACTCAAGCGATATGTATCAGATACTCATGATCAATTGTTAGATTTTTTCAAGCGATCATTTGTAATTTTTCACTTTTAGGCCCGTACAAATGAATTTTATATGTAGATCAACAATTTAGAGATGTGTGCAAGACAACTTTGAGTTTTGTATAATCCCATCTCATGAATTGGATAAACTAGATTGTTCCTATATAACTTTAAAGTTCATTGTATATACTTTGGCTAGTATGACCACACGTTTTGATTGTTATATGAAAAATTGGTATAAGTTTACAAATTACAACGTAAAATATGATATAACTTCTTAATTCATTGTATTTACTATAGTCCTAATGATTATAAACATAACCACTATCATGAGAAATGTGTATAATTTGACAAAATGAAGTTTATAATTTGACCATTTATTGTTTTAACACTATAATATATCCACAAGATATGTTTAATTTCTCATTTACAAGAAAAATAGTTAAATTTTCTTATATTTTTTTCGTTTTAAGTCAATTGATATTTAATGTCCCTTAAGTAATAGTTTGTAAAATATACATGATCGCTTAATCGATCACTTGATCGCTTAATCGATCACTTGATTACTCAAGTGATCGCTTAATCGATCACTTGATCGCTCAATCGATCTTCGATTTAATTCTTTTTACCTACCCATCCACAGTCAATCCCCAAACCCAAAACATGACAGATACAGGAAAAAGGAAAACCCACGCACAAACACGCACACACACATCAAATTAAACGATAAAAGTTGGTTAAAATTTCAAATTGAAGACATCCTTTGCTAGCCCATCATGAGAGGAGTTGATTTATGAAAAAAAAATGTGAATTTTTGGTCGGAGGCGGTGGAAAGGGCAACAACAAAGAACACACTCCGTTGCCGCCGTTTCACCACCTCTAGCTAGAATTTCTCAAAAAAATTTCCATTAATTAACTCCTCTCAACATGGGCAAACTGATTCTTTGATTAATTTTGACATACAATTAAATTTGAGTTGTTAATTTTGTTTATATTTGTGCGGTTTGTGAATATATTTTTGTTTTCTTGTTCTTTTTTTTTTTTAGGAATTTTTTTGCAATTCAATTGATTTTGAGGGTTAAAATATAAACATTAAAGTTTAAACAAATATTTACTTAAACTCCATTTAAGTTTAATTAGCTATTAATTAAGATTAATAAACAAAAGGGCTATTTACCTCAAAATTAAAACTTGAAGGCTATTTAATTAAAAATGAAACTTGAAAAGGCTATTTAACAAAACTCCCCTCTTTCTGATGGTTTCTTTGTTTCTTTGTTTTTATTTTTTTCCGTGTAAATTAATATAAAGTAGCTCAAAGACAAACTCACAAGATTTTTTTTCGAATTTGGAAACTGGCGTCTACTGTTTGCTGCAAAATCAATGTCATATGTCAATATATATCTTTGAATAAGTCAAGTTTGGACTCTCGAGTTTGTACTTGAAGTAAAATAAATTTGTAAATATCTTTGATATTTTCTTATATTAACTGAATCGGGTTCGGTCATACCATAATTAATTAGGTGGTGAGTATTTTATACTTATCATGTGATTGGTGTACAGTTTAGGAAGAGTGACCAATCACATGACAAATGTATTAATACTTAATCTATGATTGATTGGGTGTGATCAAATTGAATCTGAACAAAATTTTTTCTATTACGTATCATGATTACATAACAAATGTTTTAAATATTATTCAACACCAGTACTTGATTGTCATTTAATTTACTTATATACAAATAATCAAAGATGCAATAATGAATATGGTAAATTATGTTTGCACCTATTCATGTATATTTATAAGTTAGTTTTTAAATTTTAAAAATTACAAATAGCTCATAAGGTATTTATCAATTTAATAAAATTTATATTTCAATAAGACGGGATAAAATTATTGTGTTTCTGTTTTTCTTTTCGGCGTGACAAGTCTAAGATGTAGAAACTAAATATAAAGTTAATTTAAAGAAAAGAAAAGAAAAAAATTAGTCACGGTATCGGATTATAGATGATGATGCCCAGTGATGATCATAGTAGTATAAAATCAAATTACTTTATGAAGGTGGTGTAATAACAAAATTAATTTGGGGATTTTGTCAGACTCAGCAAGGCATATCTTTTGGCGGCCGATCGACTACTATGGCTGTAAGAAAGTTATTATTAGGATGTCTCTATCAACGGTTACAAAAATATCCTAAACGTTGATGGATATTTGTAATTTTTAAAATAAAAGATACTAATTTATTATTACAAATACCTTAAAGCGTGTAGGCATAATTTACCTTAAAGAACATAATAAATTTTAGCTCAAATAGAAAATGATTTGGACTAACCGTACGATTGATGCATATTTTAGGAAGAATAATTAATTAGCAAGTTTGATAATTGTTATTCCAATTGATCGTCACTGAACCGTATTAAACTAGAATTTTGGGTTCAATTATTGCTATTTATTTATTTATTATTGATATAAACTGCTCGAGACACCCAATAAATATCAACTGAAAAATATCCCCCACATTCGCACACGCTCCCTCAAAGGGAAAGGGATGGAGGATAAGAGGATTCGAACTCAAGACCTCCCTGATATCACTTTCGAACCCCCATCACTTGGCTCTGAGCCCAGTGGCAATTATTGCTATTTATCCCTTACTTGCAGTGTTATGAAGGGGGAGTGATTGTAACATTCTTATTCCACGCGGAATATATAATAATAATAATAATAATAATAATAATAATAATAATAATGACGTGTTTATAAGATTGGGCCAAAGAATTTAAGAATATCAATTGGATATTTCTTTTGAATAAGTTGTTTATAGCCTAATTTTAGGGTGCACTTGGTGTGTTCGGAGGCAACTCTCGCATCCAACGGACTCACTGAGGGATGACAAATGGTATCAAAGCCGCTCGCAAGTTGGAATATCAAAAGCTAAGTGCTATGCACATGAGAGCTACCTCTTGAATTCGTCGCGGGACAAAGTTCTACATTTGTGGGAGCCACCTCTTAATCCTGTAAAAGCCACACCTCTAGACTCTCAATACTTGGCAATTGGTCCTAGAGTGTCATGCCGTGACGAGGGCGTTGTGTTCTTAAGAAGGGGTGATTGTAGCGTTTTGATGGAATGGTGATTTTAACATCCCTATTCCATATGAAATTTATAAATAAAATATGAATTGTTTATAAGGTTGGACCAAAAATTTCAAGAGCATTCATTGAATATCTCTTTTAGACAAATTGTTCAAAATTCAATTTCAGACTCTATTTGATGGGTTCAAAAACAATTCTCGTGTCCAACAAACTCGAAGCCCAGGGTTACATTACCGATGTCCATCGACGTTAAGATATAGCTTTACCCGCGGATGAAATTTTGATATCATATATTTTACTAGAACCTAGGCCGGTTTAGATTATTTTTCATTTTTATTTAATGATAATATATTTGTTAAACGTAAGGTAATCTCCATTATTAATTAGTGGTTGAATTAGTGGGTTCAAATTTTGAATTATACAATAAATAAGTGAATGTAGTTTTTACTGTAGTTCAGCCGCCTGCAAAGTTAATCTGTATATAATGCCGTCCTCTAGATGACAATAAACCATTAATTGAACTCAGAAAATTTGACTAATGATAAAAATATTTTCAATCTTGTTTTAGTTTAAGACAGAAAAGCCAAAACATTCCCATTCAAGATGTTGACATCAATCAATTTATATTTGTACAATGCAATCGTATTGCTTATCGCCTAGTTACGAACATGATTTGCTGGAACGCCGTTATAATAGCTGGAATGGAACCAAAACACCGGCCTCGGTTCCGGTGTTCCGACCTATAACGGTCATGAGAGTGACGCGGCGTTTTGAACAATATTCCGGCGATTTAACGGCTGTTTTATTGTATCGGAACGGGAACGGAACGGATATGGAGCGATTTGTGGGATAAGATCGAACGATTTTTTTGGAGAAGACAGCGTTCACAAAACCGGTTGGCGGAGAAGACGGAAAGTAGAGGTTGAATTGAGCCCTTAATTTTAATTAATGATTATGGGCCAAATTCAATTAAATAAATTGATCCATTTCTCAAATCAAAAATATAATTTATGGGCCCATTATCTCAAACTAGTGATTATGGGCTTCTATTATATTATTTCAAACTTATAATAAATAATTTAAATTTATAAGTACTTTGAATATTTATTTATATTAGCAAGTCTGACACACTCTATATTTGTGTAAAATAAAAATTAAATATAATTTGATCATATATTTGATCAATTTATAATTTTATATATTATGAAAAATTAAAAAAATGATTGAAAATTATATTTATATATTATGAAAAATAAAAAAAAATTAATTGAAAATTAAATTGAGTTTTATTATTAAATAAATAATTAAAAAGATAAAGTAAACTAAATATTGAAGATAAAGATATGAGAGAAGATGGGGAGAAAAAATAGAAAAGGCTAAACTAAAGATACCAAACAGTTATTAGAGGGTGCTGCTGCTAGGGGTGGGCGTTTCGGGTCGGGTATCGGGTACCCGTCCCGACCCGATCGGGATTCTGAAATTCGGGACGGGTACCCGACCCCGACTAATTATTTCGGGACGGGATTCGGGTATGGGATTTATACCCGAAATCCCGATCGGGTACCCGACATTATTTATAAAAAAAAATTTTATTAAGTGTCCCCAGAAATAAGTATGTTTTGTTCTCGATCTGCCTCTCTCTCTCTCTCACTTCAGCCCACTAGACTGCTGCAGTGCTGCTCAACTTTCAAGTCTCGACTCGTCTCTCTCAACTCTCTCGCGTCTCAACTCTCAAGCACCAGCGGGCAGCGGCTTCGGCAACATACCAGCGAGCAGCAGCAGCGGCAACGGACAGCAGCAGCAGCGGCAGCAGCGAAATTTCAGCGAACAGCAGCGAAATTCAAGTGGGCAGCGGCTTCGGCAACATACCAGCGAGCAGCAGCAGCGGCAACGGACAGCAGCAGCAGCGGCAGCGGACAGCAGCGAAATTCAAGCGGGCAGCGGCAGCGAACAGCAGCGAAATTCCAGCGGGCAGCGGCAGCAGCGGCGAATGGCAGCAAGTAAGTGTACATTTCCAGTTTTAATTTTTTTTTTTACATTGGGTTTGTGATTAAAATTTTGAAAGCTAGGGTTTAATTTGAATGCTAGTTGTAAACTTGTAATTTGGACTCCAACAAAGAGCACGCAACAGTAGGGAATTTTGCTTTTGTAATTTGGACTCCAACAAAGAGCAGGTAGCACGAGGCGAGTTTTTTTTTTTTTTTTTTTTAATTTTAATTCGGGTACCCAATCCCGAAACTTTCGGGTACCCGAAAATTTCGGGTACCCGACAAGCGGGTACCCGACCTCTTCGGGACGGGATCGGGGATCGAATTTTGATCCCCGAAATTTCGGGTACCCGTCCCGAAAATCCCGAATCCCGAATCCCAAAGAGGTATAGATTTAAAACTATAATATATTTGTTATTTGATTGAATATATTTTGTATTTTTTAAAAACTTTGTAAGCTTTGAAGATTTCATTTATTTCATAATAAGTAATATAAAATATATAAATAATATTATTTTTTTACAATAAGCTTGTTCTATTAATTATAACTATATATTTAAAACTATAATATATTTTTTTGAATTATATCTTTTTTCAAGATATTACAAAAAATTATTGTATTAGTTAAAACTATATATTTATATTTTTTAAATATGTAATTTATTATATATATTTTTTGAAGTATTACATTATAATAAATATAAAATTTAATGCGCAGAACAACCGCGACCGTTCTGCGACATAGGAATGGAACTGGAACGGTCACCTCTATTCCGTTCCATTCCCCACGACTGTTCCGGCGAGCCATGGTTATAAACGCTATGCCTTTTTTCAAGGGCTTTGCATATATTCCTGCATTTGCTATGGATGCTTTGTTCCGTGACAATCATATCCAAATAAAATGCTTCTTTGTTTAAAAATAAAAAAGAAAGAAAGAAGCTGTTGACACTAATTTTACCAGAAACAGTTTTATTGACATTGATTTTGCCAGAAACAGTAATATATATAGTGATTGCATTTTTTTTGGACTAGACAGTGTGAGTTGAAGAGAGTTTTGTTACCCCTGAAGTACCAGACTACGTGTTTAGCAGCTTCCCCGATTAGCAAAGCTTTCTATTAAGTTTTCCTATGGACTTTTCTACTATATCAATATTAATGACAAGTTATTTCATTGTGTTTCTTGACCATATGGAAGTATTGAACTCAAATTAGTTTAACTAAAGACTCAGTAGACAGAGGCCAAGGTGATAGTGATTCCTGAACTGTAAGCTATATTGTTTGGAACGTGAAGTTTGGATGTGAACGACATTGCCTATCCAACTGATTGAAAGTGCAGACATTGCCTATCATCCACTTGGGCAACTGATATTGGATTGTAAACGACTTCTACGCATGCCCTGGGAAACTCAATTAATACATGTCTCAAGAGAGGGAAATAGCTGTGCAGATTGGCTAGCGCGAATGGGACATGAGTGTAGTCAGGACACCATAATTTGGGAGGAACCTCCACTGGGACTACAATCCTCACTCTTGGCTGAGGCGTGTAGTTAGGCTGTAACATCCACTTTGTACCCAAAAAAAAAAGATAAATAATAATAATAATAATAATAAAGGTAACAATATCATATGTATTATACTCATCACGAACATAATATTACCAAATCATAATGATTGATCATTGCAAAACTCAAAATAAACATATGAATGCATTCTTGGTAAGGTTCAAACTCAATACACGAGAGTTTTAAATTTTGATTTTTTAACATTTCGTTTTTGTCATTTAAGTTATAGAGCCCCATTGCTTGACGGAGACAATAATAAATTTTCTTGTTTCATTAAATTCAAAAATTAATTTTTGGGCCATCAAAATGTGAAGTATCATGAAATGTTGTTGTTAATAACTTATCAATCATACAAGGCGTATGTTATTGAAGAATTGAACTTGAATTTAACTCAATTTCAAACTAACTCAAAAAAAAAAAAAAAAAAAATTCAAATCATTATAAATTACACTAAATCATTATATTTTATTGATTTAGACATTTGACATATAGCTACATATGAGGAGTTATATACCCAATACGACCCCCACAAGAAATGTGATATTCTAACCAACCATAATCAAGAAAAAGGTGACTAATTTAGGAGCAACTATCCGAATAAAACAGAGGAGTTTGATCGAACATAATGTCCTCAACAAATCCGCCCTCGGGATCAAAAACAAACAGCTTTCCATCGATGTACTCCCCGAGAATTTTCCCATTCTTGGAACACTGCCAAAAGCAGCCCACTCCCCTCTCGATCTGCTCAGAACTAGTGTGTTCCTTTCTCCAAATCATCATCATCTTCTTCTTCTTCTCGCCATCATCACGATGATGATGATCATCCACCAGTACCCAAACATCAACAGATTCAACTCTTGCTTTATTTTCCGGATACACATACACATCAGCACCAACACAACCCTTCCACTTCCAGCCCACTAATAGCAGTTGTGCCCTTCCCCGTGCCAGTAACTCCAAATCAATAACGGGTGACAGAGGCACAATCTTGAAAACCAATTCTGTCACATCAAACCACACCAACACCCGATTCCCGTCCACCTCCGCCTCCCAATACGGATTCCCATCCACAATGGCACTGTTTCTAGTGCCTAAAACACCACAGCTGCCTAAAACAGTTAACTCAAAATCCAACTTGATTGTTTGCCAAGAATCTGACTTAGCAGAGTACTATTCGAAGATTTATTAAAGGGATGGTATAAAAATATGAATCACATTGATGACTGTCATACAGTGGTTCTTCCCCAGTAACAAGACTGCCGTCTTACGTTCGATTTTTCATCAAAATGTGTCGATTGTACTTTAATTTTATAATAATTTTTTGTATTTTAATAATAGTTTTGCTGTCTTTTTGTAATAAAAATAGTTAAATTTATATTTTGAATTATTGTGTATAAGAGTTAGATATAAATAATACATGAATAATTAATATAATTAAATGAGATGCATTCTTTAATATATATATATATATATATATATATAATGGTTCTTCCCCCAACCCCACCCCTTTTTTATCCAATCATCAATACAAAGTTTAGTTCATGTTGAAAATCTAATAAGATAGGGGCAATACGAAATATAATTATGTTGATTGTCAACATTATATTGGGATAATTTGATTAAAAGTTACATCTATCCCCAAAAAATAGTTTTGAATATTATAGTCAATTATTCTAAAGGAAGTGTACTTAGACATTGTGTCAAAACAGTGCTGGAACAACTAAAAGCAATTTGATAAGGGAGGGTACAGAGCACCGAGAACAGAAGGGTGGAAATTTGGAACCATCGTCTTTGTTGTCGTCTATCTACCTATTGTAGATATATTAGATCTTCTTCAAAATGTAAGTCAACACTCTGTATGCTATGCTAGATGGTTGTGAGGGCTTGACGAACATAAACATGTGTCCATTCTAATGGCTGCTTTATGTGCTAGCTTTTAGTCTCGCAATAATTAAATGTCCCCTCCCTCTAAATACATAGAATTGACAAATATCTTATCTTGGTTTGAGAATTAGATATACCTCCCTTGTATCTTATCTCCACCCTCGAAGTTATCTTCTTGTATTGATCATTGCACGGTAAATTGATGTTACAATCAAATGTTAAACTTTTTAAATTGTTTGCATGCCCGGATGATGTTATCCAAGTTTCTTAAATAGTTTGAGTTTTGATTAGATTTTGCCTATCGAAAGGGAGTATTGGTAATTTTTAAACTACAGGCAAAATTGCGTAATTACACTTAGCTACAGGGGTGCCAGTGTAATTGAGGTTTGTAATCATTTTGGTGAACTATATATATTGTGAAGCTATGGGCAATTCAATATGACTGCTATAAAAGGATTACTATACATAAACTTATTGCTCTTTTTGAAAAATTCCTCAATTTTACAATTAGATTAACTCAATGAGTGACTATTTAAGGACATGCATAAACTGAATAAGATCAATGATCCATCTGGTATTGTATAAATGCTTTGGGAGAGATGAATGGACAAGTGAGGTACTGTAGGGTAGTCTGAGGTGGGGGTGGGCATTAAGTTTGAAATTGCCACACCACATTATATGTTGCCATGCATCTATGCTCCACACAATAGGCTACAGCACATGATCCTGAGACATGCATGCCAAAAAAATGTTCTCTCTTTTCTAGTAATTTGTAACCTTTCTTTTTGAAGGTCTAACTTTATTCTATATTTTCATATAACTATGTAATGGAGCTTATTTGTGAAAATTTTAGTTTAATTGACCAATTTTATTTTATTTTCCCTTTCATACATGACCATTACTCTAGTGGTATGTTGCTAGTCTTTCTATTCTATATAAATGATATAATTAGAAATTTCTTTTTGCAGCCTGGTAGGATTGTAGAAAATAGTTCTTAACTGATATTTCTTTCTATTTCATGTGAAAAATGAGCCTTGTTAGTCATAGATAAGTTCAAAAGGTGTCTGCTTGTAACTTTCTTGATCCACATAGCTTTTTAGCTTCCATATGGAAAAAGGTCAAAAGACCTACTTGAGCAGCGACTGCTAGGATTTTATTGGTTATCAAAGTCATTGTGTTCAAATTAAAACACGAGGTATATAAATTTATAAATAATTATTTGTTAATATATTACTTTTCATATTTAGAAAAGCCATGGTGATATTAATTTTAACAAATGATTTTTAAAATATTTTAATTGTTTATTTGTTTTATCTGTCTATTTATTTTAATTGCATAATAGAGGAAATATCATTTAAGCAAAACACTAATGTTAATTTTATCATCTTGGTTGCTCATGCAGCGCAACATAACGGGGCAAGGGTGTGGTGGAGTTCTATTAGAAGGATCAAGTTTAAGAATCATATATATATATATATATATATATATATACTAGCAACACTGCACACTCTACGTGAGTACAAAATATAAAAAGTATATATTATAATTTAGTACTTCAATTTTTTTAGGATGAAAATATAAATATATTATTAAATTTCTTTAATAAGAATATTTTTTTAAGAATTATTTGAAATAATTTAAAAAATTATAATAATTTAAAAATAAAATAATTATATGAAATATAATTACATGATAAAGAATAAATATAAAAAGAAAAAAAATCAAGTAATTGTAATTAGATAAAGTGGTTAGTGGGTTGAGAACATGAGTTTTTTTAAATTGGATGTAATATTACAATATTGACCTTTTTATTTGTTTATTTATTACATGTGTTTACTAATTAGAAGGGTGAAATTGACACATCAAAATTTGGTATCCAAATTGAATTGATTTCATGTGAATTTTCAATTTTATCCATAATTTTACATATCTCTGTTGATGTTGCGTTGTAACGAGCACACACAAGTGTACGTATCGCACAAGTAGCACAAAAAATATCAATCCCACAGGGACTAATTCCTAAGCAATCTTCCAATCTCCTTTTTTTTTTTACACAAATTGTGACTTCTTAATTCAAGCAAATAAAAGTAAAGGTGAAAGAGTTATGCAATTGGGTTGAGTAAAATAAAACACGACTACACAACTATGAAAAATTATCAAGTGAAAATAACCTAGGTCTTTAACTTTCCTTTACATGTCTTTTAATAGATTCTTTTAATCCTCTCTATCACGTAACAAAGCACGTTCAATAATCTGAAATTCTAGGTATCTAAACTACTCTCTCGATATAGCATAAACCTTATTAACTAGATTAATCCTCTATATCTCTATGAGAATTGAACCTAGATAATAGCATTAAGAATCAATTTCTAACGATTACGCAAGGTAAGTTGGTACTCTCGCCCTTCCTACGAATTATATTCCTAACGGAATGATAAACTTAGGTTGTTTTGTTCAGTTCTAACTATGAAACCCTCTCTCGAGATCAATCAAGTTTAACACAGCGATTTTAATGGTGGCCAAGCAATAGAACGTATTAAAATCAAAACAAAACAATTGAGATGCAAAACACTTAATAGATGTTCATAAAGTTTCAATAAAAAGCCATACAAGGTTCCATTAAAGACCTAGAACGAAATCTAGTTCGCCATACTACAAGAATCCATGACAAAAATTACGAAGAAAATAAACATGAAAACAAGGAAGAGATGAAAGAAGAACTCTTGATGGTGATGCGAATCTTCTTCTTCTTGCATTCCTTCACTTCTCTCCCCCAAAAATCTCTCCCTTCGTTTTTTTGTTTTCAGATTCCCTTTTTTCTCCCCCTCTTCTCCCTTTTAGGGTAGGAAAATCGTTCAGAATTTCGAAAAACATAGTTTCCAAATATGTACCCCCGCCTAGGCGGCTAGCTCACTGGAATTTGGCTCATATTCTCTTTAGTGCCGCCCAGGCGGGACATTTTTCCGCCTAGGCGGGGTCTCTAACAGTTTGTTTGCCCCTTTTTCAATTGTTTTGTCTCCAAAACTTATCATGCCAAAGAAAAAAACAGCTAGGCAAGCTAAATAACATTTCCTTGACCAAAAACCAGTAATTTAACTTAAATTGAGCTAAAATTTACACAATAAAAAGCCAAAACAACTCTATGAACCAGAGTTATCAATTGATTCCATATAAAATTAAAGGACAAATTTTGTAAAATCACATAAATAACCGTCATTTGTGAGACAAAAATAGTTTTCTTTTTATAATAATATAGAAGATTCCACCAAGTCCAATTTCTGTATTATTTTCTAGACTTTCTAACATATTCTTGTAATATTAATGGTTATTGTTGATTTAGTTTCTTACTTTTAATTTCTTGAATGATGTAATATTGTTGATTTAATTTCTTACTTTTAATTTCTTGAATGATGTAATATTGTTGATTTAGTTTCTTACTTTTAATTTCTTGAATGATATCAAACATTACGTCCTTGGCTTGTATTAATTGAAATGGTTGAAGTGGCCTATTTTATCAAATATATTTGGTTTCTAATATTTGGTTTGTATTAATGGAGATGTTTGAAGTGACTTTTTTTATCAAATATATTTGGTTTCTAATATTTGTAATGTGTTATTCTTAATTATCAATTTGGATGACCAATTGAATTTGAACCAATAAATTTAGATACGAAATTAGAGATGGATTCTAGTAAAAGTACTTATAAACTTAGAGATGGATTTCGAGATGGTAAACGTACGAAATTAGAGACGGATTCTGGGTGAAAGATGTTTCATTTCTAAATTTTCTAAAGATGGAAAAAGAGATGGAATTATTTTGTCTCATAAGTTAGAGACACAATATTTTCAGTATCCAATCAGAGATGAGGCTTTCAGCCACCCTATTAGAGATGCAAAAATCCAGTTCTATTTTATATCAGAGACAGAAATATAAATGTTAGAGATGGATTTTTCCATCTCTAATACCTTGTTTTGACACAACACACACACACATATAGATATATGTATGTATATATATACATAGAGATACACTACATCAGGATGAAGATAAAGAAGGAGACGAAAAAAAAGAAGAAAGAAGAAAGCTGGGTTTGTGCTCAGTCTTAACAATTTCTCATTAAATTGTTTTAGATTTGAAAATGTGGAATTGAAAATCTTGTTTAAATTCCCCTAAATTCAAAATTTTACTCCAATACAATCAGATATAGACATGGAAAGAGTGGCTTTGGGGCTTTAGGTATTTGGGAGAAGGAAAGGATTGCAGACCATGAAGAGATTGAAAAAAAAAACTCAGAAAAAGAAGAGGTTGAAGACGACAAGAAGGGGAAAAAAAAGAACCGAAAAGAAAAAAATATAAGCGAGAGAGAGAGAGAGAGAGAGAGGAATTATATTTAATTATTGTTGTATTTTTATTTTTAAGATTTTTTTTTTGATTTTAGGATTTTAATATTCTATGGAATCGTTTGGTTACATTGATTAGCCGAGAATTCCCGCTTATGTGCCAGCTAAGTTGTTGTTTGGTTTGAATGATTACTTTCTCGAGTATGCTTGGCATGTCTTTCAACCCGACATGTGAAGCGCTGAATCTCGAGATTATAATCTCATCTGATGGGGTGAGATTAATGCTGGGCTGTTGGAGATTAATTAGTGTCGCCCGTAAATTTACACTTATATCCTCACTTTTATCATTTCTTATTACACGATTGCCCTTGTCTAGGGTTTGGACGAGTGATTGCAATTAATTTGATACCAACCCAGTGTGGTGCAGAATATGCAAGGAAAGGCAACTCATGTCTTAGAGGCAGTTGTTGGACAAATTAATTCGTACCATCCAACGCCGTATGAATTGCGTCAATCGCAAGAATTCGTAGGTAATTTTCCATTTTAGTATTTGGGATTGCGTTTTGGGGTTTTGTTTATTTTTCCCTAATTTTTGTGAATGGGACTTGCATTTCATTGTTCGTATGATGTTGAACTTGGCCGTTTGGAGTTAACTTGAAAAGCAAACGTTGTCGGCGACATATGGGTTGCCACTGTCCGTTCTAAATTTCTTCCTATTGTGTCTTGGGTACAAGTAAGGTGATGAAATTTTGTGGATGTTTATGACGACAGCGTATCGACAAGTCCAGAGTATTCAATGGCTATTTGTTGTAAAAAAATTTCCAACTGAAACTGTGGCGTACATGCTAATGAATACATGACCTGTTTTGCCTTGTCCACAATTCTAGGTTTAGGTGTTGTTTTTTAGTCGCACAATGAGTAGGAGAAGGCAAGTCTTGTTATTTTGGTGGCTGCAGCTGTTTTGGTTGTTCAATACAATTGCCGTGTATCGTATTATTGTTTCCACTCGTATCCGCTTTAGGGATCGTAATCGACGACGTGATAGGCTGCTTAGGAGTTACAGTATAATAGGACGAATGCCCGACCAGACGAAACATCTAAGAACTTTGACACAATTAGTGACACAGACTGCGTAGATAATTTGAGGATGAGGATGAGTTGAGATGCTTTCGATAGATTGTGTTACTTGCTAGAGCACATCAGTGGGTTGAGTTCCAATAAGTTTGTCTTTGTTCCAGAAAAATTAGCAATATTCCTCACGGTACTCGCACACCATACGAAGATGTGTGTCATTCGAACGCATTTTAAGCATTCGAAGGAGACTATTACTAAGGACTTTAATTAAACACTGCAGTCCGTACTTTGCACAAGCAATTTGCTACTTGTAGATCCGAAGCCTATCGACGAAAATGAAACAACTGAGACGTGGAAACATTTTCGGGTTAGTTAACTGTTTCTGTTACTTGTTTTAATTTCTTTTGTTTTACTTTCAGTTTCGAGACATCTGAACCGATGTTAACCGCTTACTCGGGTTAGTTCATATTTTTTATTAGCTATTTGACTAACCTACTCTTGTTTTGGGGCACAGGGTTGTCTTGGGGCCTTGGACGGAACCTTTATTGAGGTTCAAGCGCCGACACATGAGAAGAACAAATATTTTAACCGAAAGGGAGATGTATCGGTCAACATGTTGGGCGTCTGGGATAGAGATATGTGCTTTGTGTACGTTTTGGCTAGGTGGGAAGGGTCCGTTGTAGACAGTCGTGTGTTGCGCTCTGCGACAAGCAAGCCGAATGGGCTTAGAGTCTCTGCAGGTACGAGTTGAAAGAAAATATTTTCATTCTGCCTTTTAAAACAATTCATTTTCATGAGTTCATAACAAGAGTTTTTATATCAAGAGAATGATGATTCCACACGTAATAGGCTTGTTGTGTCGTAATTTAATCGTCCCTCTGTATTTCAGTTTCCCGCCTTAGATTGTGGACTGACCTTGATTAGAATTTGCTTCGGCTAGGTAATTATTACTTGTGCGATTGTGGATACACCAATGCCGAAGGTTTTCTTACACCTTATCGAGGGACACAGTATCACCTGAATGAATGGCGACACATCACTCGTCGACCAGAAACAACTCAAGAGTTGTTCAATCTACGTCATAGTCGAGCCAGAAATGTTACTGAACGCACATTTTGCCTACTTAAAAATCGATGGGCTATGCTAAGAAGTCCGACATGGTACCCAATCAAGACCCAAAACTTTATCATTCTAAGTTGTGTGCTTCTCCATAATTTCATTAGGCGTGAAATGGATGTGGATCCGATGGAAACTGGTCTTATCGATGACGAGGTTGAACAGCGAAATGGGGACGATGAATACATTTTAATTGTTGACTCCACCCAAGCTTGGAATACCTTTCCGGAACAATTAGCAACATCAATATGTTCGACGAGTGGCGAAACAATTAAAAATTAGACTTCATCGCTGACATTTTTTTTTTGAAAAATGAGTGTGAAAACTGGAGATTTGCTGGTACAAATGTATGTTTTATTTTGTCTTCGTGCAAAGGGTGATATTTGGTATCATTTGGTTGTTGTAGTGTTGTACTTAACCAAACATATTTACTCATGTTGGAGACTTACTCACAAATCAATCTCTTTGTTTCTCATAAATTATATCCCACTTTATGTGGCTATGTTAGCATTTCATTGTTTTGTGTAAAAGGCTCGTGGTTCAACTAGTTCATACACACGAGTTACTCAATTGTCATTATGCATTAGCATTTTTCCAGGCTTATCTAAATCTTCTGTGTAGTTCAGAATTTATAGACATGTCAATCAACTGCACCCCTGGGACTATCCGTTCAGTCCAAGACCAGAACGTAAGCTGCCATTTCTGGTCCAAAGTGGAAGATGAGACACTGCTTGATGCTTTGGAACATATTCAGGAACTGGGTTTTTGGTCGGATGGATCATTTAAAGAAAGGTTACTTGGTTAAGCTACAAAACATTTTGCATGAGAAGTTGCTCGGGTGTGGTTTGTACGAGAAGCACATCCGGTCAAAGCTTCAAGTTTGATAAAAAAAAGTTGGCACATCTGCAGTCTGTTCTGGCTAGTTCAGGGGGAGTCGGAGCTAGTTGGGACCTCGACACCCACGTTATCGTCGCTAAAGATGCAGCTTGGGATGCTTACGTCAAGGTAAGCAATATGAGTTTATGGACATTTAGATGAACACGCAACATAAACATAACTTTGTGGCACAATCCATAAGTAACATAATATATTCTTTGATGTAATAATTGCACTTGCGAAAAAGGTGTCACTTGTGTGCTGAAAAATAGTTGTGAGAAATTTTTTTCGGCATTGCTCCCATGCTCATTCATGTGTTTAAACAATTAAGAGGTTAACAAAGAAGCGAAACTCCTTCGTGGCAAACCGCAACCATACTTTGAGTGGTTGGTAAAGATTTTTGGGACAAGTAGAGTGATCGGCCAGCATCAAGTTGATATAGTGGATTCTGTTAACGAGCTTTTTAATAAGGAAAAGCACAACAATAGTAGTGGATGCCAAATTAACATTGACGGGGTGGGCGATACTTACGATTACACACAAAATTTGAATGATACGCCTATCGAGCTGGTCGACATATCAACGTCCCCCATCTGTGAAAGTGATGGTAAGACCACTAAATCAAGTTCTGGAAAGAGAAAGCGTAAGAAAGGCACAGCTGAAGCAGAACTGGTTGCCGTGATGGACAATTGGATGGATTGGTCTGCTACAATGTTTGGTGATTTGGCTAAGAAATGGACGGACTGTATCGGTGAGAAAACCCAGGTAATGACTAAGGAGAAGACACTAAAGACTGAAAATTTTCAAGCCGTGATTGAGTTCAAGCATTTCACCATCGATCAAAAAATATATCTTACAACCTATCTTGCTAGAAATGAGTCAGAATGTTTGTCTTTTTGGGGTATGCCACAATTAATCCATGCTAGATACTTGGAGATGCTCCTCCAAGGTGGGGTGCATTTACCGTGAACTCTTTTCATAAAGAGTTTCCCATGTTGGTTTTCTTTTGGCGCTTGACCAGATAACACTCGGTCTGATTTTCGATGTATGTTATGTGATGGATCATTCACCTTATGTTTTTGAGTACGGTTGTATTAGTTGGATGATGGTTAATCAGCTTAGGGACTGAGATTAGATTGTTCCCTGTTATTTGCCCAAAAAAAGTGTGTTTTGTAAGTATTACTAATTGTGGTCCGCATGTTTTACTTACCAAGCATGAAGAAGTATCCCATCCTGAGACTTTTGTAGTTGACGAGTATTTGTTAGAAGCGATTCACAAGAATCCAATTTTTCTGAGTTCTTCTTCACTTTTTGAAATCCCAACACTTATAGCCGTCGTTATCGATATTCCTAAGCTGTAACCCATGAAAGCCACAACTCGTGAACTCCATAATATCCAATGTTCGTCCACTTGTCTTCGTCAATTAAAAAAATAAGAGGTACAAATTGAAGACAATGCATTTCTACACATGAACAATACATAATTAAACTTGAACTGGATTTCTCAAATGGATATAGAGTCATCATTCTTGAATTGCTCAAATGTGATTCTATCAAACTATGAAGGTATCTACCACGCTACATGTAAATACGAGGCTGAAATCCATCCAACACTACGAAAACACATACACATACCATTCCTACGAAATACAGTCCGAAGAGCAAAATTTAAAGGTGACATGACTGAAAGGAAACAAAGTGATAATGAAATACGATGCTTCACATCAATGAATATGCGGATGAATCATCACTATCGTCGGCTCCACATTCAGGGTTATTACCCCCCAAGACGTAACCCCAAAAATTATCCGCAGAGCACCCGACGTCGTCCTGCCAATGCACGATGTGATCCGCATGTTGTTGTAGGGGAGGAGGGCTATTACAGACCGAAAGCGCATGAACAACCTCAATCGGGAAGGTGGGGCTCTTAGGGAGCTAGACCCATTTATGTCGACATGGCCGAAACTTATTTGCAAATCTTCCCAATGAGGTTCGGGCTCATGTTTGTAAGCCCGCATGAGTGAACATGCCTGCGGCCAACAGTATCATTAGACTACAACATTTGGAATAGAGAATTTTTAGTACCTTCCTATCGATATATTCAAGTATGTGACGCTAGGATATTTAATAAGATTTTGTCAAATCATCGTTTGATATTGAGAAGCCATGGAAATGGCAACGTTTCGATGAGAGCGTAAGCAATACCCCCAGATAATTGCATCACCTTTGCCTAAATAAGGGTAATACCTGAACGCATTCGTGGTACAAATCATTAGAAAAGATGTACTCTCCTGTCTGAAGGCAGTACGAGAAGCCAGTCCTGCTGCAAAGCGACTTGAAGACATTGTAACGTGTCCTTAAGACTTTGAACCGCTTCGTAACATACCCCATCGAAAAATTCTGGTCATTCAACCCATTCGTTTGTCTCCGAGCTCTTCTAACTGCGTCGGCTATCGGATGTCCAATGTCAAATCTTCCCGCAACGGCCTCGTTGGCTATAACGTGGACGAAACAAGTTTCAATTATCTTCGTCTACCTTGACCCCCAAAATAGTGTTTCCTGAATGTTGAGAGGTACACTGTCCGCCATTGTTGATTGGATGCTCACTTTCGAACCTGAGTGCTTGAGCTGTGAGTGGTAAAAAAAAGAATGACCGTATATTTATATACGAAAATTGCTAGGAAGTATTGCAAAAAGGGTGTGGCTGAAGTGGATAAATGATTTGTCTAATATAATCACCATGGTGTCGTCATCATGTTAGGCACAGGTACTATTAAAAGGGATGGTTATCAATGCGAAGATAATTACACTTAAATGTTCCTATGTGGGTAACAAAAATGGAAGTTGGTAACTGATAAGTATGAGTTATCAAATCTGGTCGGACATATATCCAGACTTTATTCTCAAGCACTAAATTAGGGATGAGGCATGAAGCATGCTCTCTAGTAGGACGCACACAATTTAATCCTAAAGCACCCGCCTATCGAGTAGTGATTTCACGATACAGTAGCAAGGAAAAAGCAGATTTTTGGTTTGTCTTTTTCTTAACACAGTCCACAACCAGAAATTTATTTCAGAATCTTTTATGAAGTGAATCGGTTACAGTACAATGCAATCGGTATCAAATCTTGTGATCAATTTTAGTGGCCACGTTGGACTGTTTGTCAATACAAACATAAAACCAAACTAATCGAATGGGATATGAGAGGATCCTGGCCATCAGTAGTGTCAGGATTTTATACCGAAGACAGAAAAATAAATATTATCAATAACGTGTTGATAATATAGCATGCCTTTTCTGTTCCTATAAATACAATTGAACTCCACACCAATTCCGCATTGAGTGTGTTAACAAAAGAAAACTCTATTTTATAGAAATGGCCCCTCGCTGCCCAAGGCCCCAAGAAGAAATTCTGTATGAGGGTTCACAGAAATGGAACAAACGGGTCGATCACGAGTTCGTGAAGCAATTGGTGAAATTCGCGGTGGGAAGGACCAATCCGATGACCAAGAATGACCGTAATATCATCGGTGCGTCTGATGACGTTTTTAATAACAAATGTTCTACTGACTTTAGTATTGACTAAGGCGTGTACTGGTTCAAACGTCTTGAGAGGCACTGGAGGGAGTTTGGTTTCGCAATCAATGTTGACGGCGTGCTGTACGACTCACAACGCAATGTTATCTGGTGCAATGCCACTTTGTGGGACTACATATACATGGTAACTCTTTCTTATGGAGAAAATGATATGACTAGGTTTACTGACTACAGATTTATGATGCTTAACTTGGGATATAAAATCGTAACTAAAATTAATGTTTCACCACTCAGTCTTATATCGCCACTAATATATTTTTTTTGTCCGGAATAATATCACAAGATCGCCGAGGCCTACATGATCCATGGAGAGCCAGAGTGAGCTGGATTGCAGAAAATATTCGGGCCACTTGTTGTGATCGATGTTTCGGAATACCCAGAAATTATCTAAATATCGGATGACTCGGTCAAGATTTTTAACCAGAATGTAATTCGACCCAGAATATCAGCTATTGGTGGTCGGAGGAATAACTCTGGTAGTCAAGGCAATGAGTCTTTGGGGTCCTCGTTCTGGGGCGGCTTAGATCCATTAACCGCTATTACTCCACTGGGAAGCCAAAACTTGGTGGGAAAGGAGATTTATGGTGGAGGGACTGTTATGTTTTGGCTTAATTTCTCCCACATTGCTTTGTTAAGGAAAATGGGAAGTTCCTTAATACTATAAAAGGACTCCTTCCCTTCCTTGTTTGTCATCCCAAAATTTGTACTCTCTTCTCCCAAATTAAAAGAGCAGGCTGCGTTAGTAGTGCTCGGAGACGTAGGCATAATTGGCCGAACTCCGTTATCAATTTTCGGGTGTGTTCTTTCCTTATCTCTTTTAGTTATTCCGCATTTGATTTGTTTCTTTTCGGTTATAGTATAGTATTCAATATTTGTTTGTCGGGTTTATTTATAGTGTATTGTACTATTTATTTGGGTGTATTTTTCTATTCACGTGTATGGTACTGTTCATGTATACACGGATTTAGGTTGTGATAATATACTGTGCAAGTAAGTTCTGTCTAGGAGACTGGGTTTTAAGTGGGACCATTTGTGACCCCTCCAGCCTTTCCTGGGAATTTATTTGGAATGATAATTTTGTCTAAGAAGACTGCTCAGTAGTCTTTCCTGGAAATTATCGAATCAGTACAATTCACTAGTTGTAGTTTGAGTGGAAAATTACCCGATTTTCCCAACAAGTGGTATCAGAGCCGAAGGTTCGTCCTAGGTCTGTTTGTAATATTGTTTATATTGAATACTATCATTCGAGTCTGTAATGGCGTCAGAAGTTCCACCAACAAATAGTGTTACATCAAATATGACACAAGGGACATCGACTTCCTCGTCCTCATGGACAAGGTTTCCAATGTCAAGTTTGAAGTTGGCGGTAGAGATATTTGACGGTACTGGCCATTTCGGCATGTGGCAAGGCGAGGTCATGGACTCCCTTTTCCAACAGGGTCTTGACATCGCCATTGAAGAAAAGAAACCAGAATACATAGAAGATAAGGATTGGAGTATCATAAATCGGTTAGCATGCGGAACAATTCGATCGTGCCTGTCCAGAGAGCAGAAGTATGCATTCAAGAATGAGACTTCTGCACATAAATTGTGGAAGGCGTTGGAGCAGAAATTTCTGAAAAAGAGTGGTCAGAATAAGCTTCTTATGAAGAAGAGGTTGTTCCGGTTTGATTATCAACCAGGTACTATTATGAATGAACATATCACTTTGTTTCAACAATTAGTAGCAGACCTGTTAAACTTAGATGTAAAATTTGAAGATGAAGATTTGGCTTTGACGCTGTTGTCATCTCTTCCCGATGAATTTGAACACTTAGAAACTACTTTACTTCATGGGAAGGAGAATGTATCTTTAGATGTTGTATGTTCTGCATTGTATAGTCATGAATTGAGAAAACAAGATAAAAGGAAAAACAAAGTAGCTACAGCAGATGAAGCATTAGTGGCAAGAGGTCGTCAGCAGAGCCAGTCAAAGGGAAGAAGAGGAAGATCAAAGTCGAAAAGCAGAGTTGCCAAAGATGAGTGTGCTTTCTGTCATGAGAAAGGGCACTGGAAGAAAGACTGTCCAAAGTTGAAGAATAAAAGGAAGGCTCAGCAAGATGCAAATGTTGCAGAATGCAAAAGTGATGCAGAGTCAGATGTCTCTTTGGTGGTATCACCTTCAACATCCCATTCAGACGAGTGGATTTTGGATTCCGGTTGTACCTACCATATGTCTCCCATCCGGGAGTGGTTCTTTGATTTTGAAGAACGTGATGGTGGAGTTGTTTACATGGGCAATGACAATCCATGTAAAACAGTTGGGATAGGTTCAATCAAGCTGCGGAATCATGATGGCTCTACAAGAGTTTTGAAGGATGTACGGTACGTTCCGAATTTGAAGAAGAATCTCATCTCTTTGGGGGCCTTAGAGTCAAAAGGCCTAATTGTAATGATGCGAGATGGAATTCTCAAAGCAACTTCAGGAGCACTTGTGATGTTGAAAGGCGTGAGAAAAAATAATCTGTATTACTATCAAGGTAGTACAGTGTTTGGGACAGTAGCAACTGCAACATCTAGTAGCAAGAAGGATGCAGAGGCGACAAAGCTGTGGCATATGCGTTTGGGACATGCTGGTGAAAAATCCTTGCAAATTCTTGCTAAGCAAGGATTGTTGAAAGGTACGAAGACTTGCAAATTAGAATTTTGTGAGCATTGTGTTCTGGGAAAACAAAGAAGAGTGAAATTTGGCACTGCCATCCATGATACCAAGGGTATTTTGGATTATGTGCACTCAGATGTATGGGGACCTGCCAAGACTCCATCTCTTGGAGGTAGACATTATTTTGTCACTTTTGTTGATGATTTTTCCAGAAGAGTATGGGTGTTTACTATGAAGAAGAAGGATGAAGTGCTTGGAGTTTTCCTTAAGTGGAAAGCTCAAGTTGAGAATCAGACTGGAAGAAAGATCAAAGTTCTCCGAACAGACAACGGTGGAGAATACAAGAGTGATCCTTTCCTGGAGGCATGCCAAGAGTTTGGCATAGTTCGGCACTTCACAGTCAGAAAAACACCACAACAGAATGGGGTGTCGGAGCGTATGAACAGAACACTAGTGGAGAAAGTTCGTTGTATGCTGTCTAATGCTGGGTTAGACAGAAAGTTTTGGGCTGAGGCTGTGACATATGCTCAACATCTCGTAAATCGTTTGCCGTCATCCGCAATAGATTGCAAGACTCCTTTAGAGGTATGGTCCGGAAAACCTACAACGGATTATGATTCTTTGCATGTTTTTGGTTCTACTGCATATTATCATGTAAATGAATCAAAGTTGGATCCACGAGCAAAGAAGGCTTTGTTTATGGGCTTCAATGCTGGAGTTAAAGGATATCGCCTTTAGTGTCTAGAGGCAAAGAAGACCATCATCAGCAGGGATGTTACCTTTGATGAATCTGCCATGTTGCATAAGGTAACTCAAGAAGGAATTGATGATACTCCACAGCAGGTGGAGTGTACGCGAAAGCAGGTGGAGTTTGAACAGATAATGGTGAGCCCAAAAAAAAAAGCACCATTAGTGACTCTCCCATGGCAGAAGAAGAGTCAGACGAGGAAGAGGTTCCGACCCAAGAACCTCAACAGCAGCCAGATTCAATTGCTGTTAGAAGGACAAGACGAGAAATTCAGAAACCTGCTCGTTTTGTTGACATGGTAGCTTATGCACTTCCAGTTGTTGATGAAGTCCCATCCACCTTTCCAGAAGCCATCCGAAGTTCAGAAAATGGTAGATGGAAAGATGCAATGGAAGAAGAGATGCAATCTCTTGAGAAGAACAAGACATGGAAGTTGACACAGTTACCAAAAGGCAAGAAAGCAATTGGATGCAAATGGGTATTTGCAAAGAAAGAAGGATTTCCTGTCAAGAATGATGTTCGCTATAAGGCAAGATTGGTAGCTAAAGGCTATGCTCAGAAGGAGGGAGTTGATTATAATGAGGTATTTTCTCCAGTTGTTAAACATTCCTCCATTAGAATTTTGTTGGCCTTGGTAGCACAGTTGAATTTGGAGCTAGCTCAACTTGATGTGAAGACCGCGTTTCTACACGGTGACTTGAAGGAGGAAATCTATATGTCTCAGCCAGATGGATTCAAAGTTGCTGGTAAAGAAAATTGGGTTTGTAAACTTAACAAATCGTTGTACGGATTGAAGCAATCACCGAGACAATGGTACAAACGATTTGATAAGTTTATGATGGGTCAGAAGTACACAAGAAGCAAATACGATCACTGTGTGTATTTGCACAGACTTCAAGATGGGTCCTACATCTACCTACTCTTGTACGTTGATGATATGCTGATAGCATCAAAGAGTCAAGTTGAAATTGACAAATTGAAGGCTCAGTTGAGTAAAGAGTTTGAGATGAAGGATTTGGGAGAAGCCAAAAAGATTCTCGGCATGGAGATAAGTAGGGATAGACAGAGAGGCAAGCTTTGGCTGACACAGAATCAGTATTTGAAGAAGATATTACAACGTTTTGGTATGAATGAAGATACCAAACCTGTAAGTACTCCGCTTGCTCCTCATTTGAAGCTTAGCAGCCAGTTATCTCCAAAGACAGATGAAGAACGAGAATACATGGCGAAAGTCCCGTATGCTAATGCAGTTGGAAGCTTGATGTATGCAATGGTGTGTACGAGACCCGATATTTCACAGGCAGTTGGTGTTGTGAGTAGATATATGCATGATCCTGGCAAGGTTCATTGGCAAGCTGTGAAATGGATTCTACAGTATATTCAAGGTACTGTAGATGTTGGCTTAGTGTTTGAGCGGGATGAATCACTTGGTCAATGCGTAGTTGGATATTGTGATTCTGACTATGCAGGTGACTTGGATAAGCAGCGATCTACAACTGGCTACTTGTTCACTTTAGCCAAGGCACCAATTAGTTGGAAGTCTACTTTGCAGTCAACAGTGGCTTTGTCTACAACAGAGGCAGAGTATATGGCAGTTACAGAAGTTGTGAAGGAGGCAATTTGGCTTCAAGGATTGCTAAAAGACTTGGGAGTTGGTCAGAAACACGTTGAGGTGTATTGTGACAGTCAGAGTGCTATTCACTTAGCAAAGAACCAAGTTTTTCATGCAAGAACGAAGCATATTGATGTTCGCTATCACTTTGTGCGGGAAATTCTCGAAGAAGGGGAGATACTTCTCCAAAAGATTCGGACTACGGAGAATCCTGCAGATATGATGACCAAGGTGGTGACAAAAGTCAAGTTTAAACATTGTTTAGACTTGGTCAATATCCTGCATATTTGAGTTGGCGCCTGAAGGCGCAAATTGGAAGCACTACGAAGACCGTTTTTTGTTTGATTGAGAAGATTTGCATTTGGTGGGACCAGAAATTGTGCCAAGGTGGAGATTTGTTATGTTTTGGCTTAATTTCTCCCACATTGCTTTGTTAAGGAAAATGGGAAGTTCCTTAATACTATAAAAGGACTCCTTCCCTTCCTTGTTTGTCATCCCAAAATTTGTACTCTCTTCTCGCAAATTAAAAGAGCAGGCTGCGTTAGTAGTGCTCGGAGACGTAGGCATAATTGGCCGAACTCCGTTATCAATTTTCGGGTGTGTTCTTTCCTTATCTCTTTTAGTTATTCCGCATTTGATTTGTTTCTTTTCGGTTATAGTATAGTATTCAATATTTGTTTGTCGGGTTTATTTATAGTGTATTGTACTATTCATTTGGGTGTATTTTTCTATTCACGTGTATGGTACTGTTCATGTATACACGGATTTAGGTTGTGATAATATACTGTGCAAGTAAGTTCTGTCTAGGAGACTGGGTTTTAAGTGGGACCATTTGTGACCCCTCCAGCCTTTCCTGGGAATTTATTTGGAATGATAATTTTGTCTAAGGAGACTGCTCAGTAGTCTTTCCTGGAAATTATCGAATCAGTACAATTCACTAGTTGTAGTTTGAGTGGAAAATTACCCGATTTTCCCAACAGGGACCTCATCTGCATGCAACTCGGCTACAGGTTTCAATTACGGACCATTTAACCTATCTGCTCTAGTGGCACCAGACTCTGTCGAAACTGATGCGGAGGATGACAATGAGGACCCTTTCGCTTTGCAGGCCTCGTCGTCAATCCCATTGAAGAAGGGTTTGTAATTTCTAGCTTCGAGCCAAGACATACACGTTAGGGCATGTGTTATCAGTGAAACTATCGTCACGATTCGTGTCTTTCTAGGGTTTCATATAACGATCAGTTTCGGTGTGTAGGGTTCTCAGTAGGTTGTGGCTAATATTTCAGTAGATGTGTTTGTCGTAAAATAAAATCGGCACTTTGAACGCCATGGCTGCAATGTTGCAAGTGTTCTCTCGTTTTAATTTTAGTATGTATGATTTGCATCACAATTAATTATTGTTGCTTATTAACATTACGAGATACACCATTGCATAGATCAATGCCTTCACGCCGACAAAAGAACTCCAACATCACTAAATTTTACTTTGATTAACAATTAAAATTAAAGCACATTTCAGAATGTAATTTGGGATGCAAACTTCATCAACATGGAAATTTTTAACAATGACATTTACCTTGCACAATGCATAAGATGTAGCCAACGAAAATGAAATCAAACTACTGGAAAACAAGCTTCAATACTTATTCTTAAGATAACGTTAACACAATACACACGGACAAGACTTTTGAAAACTCATGACAAATGTTGGAAACAATAGAAATATTAAAGTAGCCGGCTAGCTGGCACACACTCTCCTTCCTTAACAATGAGCAGGTCTTCATATAATTTTATGGGACTAATGTCCCAAAGATCTCTGTTAGTTCACGCCAAGCCGGATCCGCGGCAAAGTAATAGTACAGAGCGAGTGGTTTTGCCTATAGAATTATATACAAAAATTGTCCTGGTTTAAACAAGGAATAAGTTCGGTCCAAAAAAAAATAAAATGGGTTGCTGTCAAATACACCCAATTACTCATGTGGTCAGGCATATTAATATTGTCAGTTCGACATAAACAACAGAGTAATTAAATTTAGAGCCACTTCAACTTAGACTGAAAGGAAAAAAAATAAAATAAAATAAAACCTCCCAAATTGTCATCCAAGTCTCTTCCGTAGCAATGACACGTTGGGTCAGCACATTATAGGTCACGTCCGGTAAACCAATCAACCATTTGAAAAGGTTAGAACGAAGTTTTAGTAACTCTGTAAGGGCCATGTAGAATTCAGGCATATGCGACCAGCCATACGCCTCGTTCATTTGTTTACCAGTGTCTGTAACAATTACTGGCAGATACCTTCGTTGTGACGAAATCCCTCGGCGGCATACTCGCCGAGAATGGAAATGAAAGTGTAGTCAAATTCTTCTGTCCAAGTTTCGTTGTGAAAAAAACGGGATCCTTGCACCAGACGTGCTAATTCTTGAGATGTTGTCATAGTACTCGCTCCTATTTGTCCGGATTTTTATTATAATTTCTAGGTGGGCATAAAAGGATGAGATATTGAATTGTGAAAAGAAATACACTGTCTTCCTAGGTCAGTACGATGGTCTGTATTTATGATGGATGGGAAGAAATTTTTAATCTTCAATTATATTCAAATAGAAACAGTAAATCTCGTGAACCTAACACAAAAGCACCATAAGCCCTCAATATTTTCAAAATTCCAACTCAGTCAAGCCGTATCATGTCAGATTTTCAGTGAGCATTTTCTTTTCAGCGTTCAAAGGATGCGAATGACTCAGAAAAGCCAAGAAACTAGATTTTCTGTTACTATTTAACTGAGATCGAATCTTGTTGATTGAACAAAACAAATATATATCTTTCACATGGCTCATTAAAGAAATCACATGGGGGGGGGGGGGTTTGCATGGTTTAATTTCACGCCTATGCATGCACCAGTCAAAGCATCCTTGCTTTGTAGATTTCTTGTCTAACAAAAATTGTGGACAGCCACAAACTTGCAGAACCGTGTAGGACGGCGTCCCGACGATTTGGAGGTGTATGGGCGCATGTGGTATTCTGAAATGGCCACGAGCAGCGACTGGTTGTGCCTGGGCTACGATGCACCACAGATACGGGGGACGGCTCATCGCTGGTCGCTGTTAATCCTGCCTTGGATGCGTAATTAAAAACTGTCTCACGCCTTTTTAAATAGTAAAATTATTTAAACGGAATTAATTCGTTAATTTATAAGTCTAAACCAGATTGCAAGAAGAAAACACGTAAAAATGCTTTTACTTGTGCAAAAATGTGTTGCTATATTTCAGTTTGCATAGCAATTCATAAGACACAATGCCAATGATGGTAAAGGTTGCATCAAGGGTACAAACGTCAATTTCTTCATTCCACCAAACAAGTGTCAGACAATTGAGAAACCACAATTCACTCGCTATCATTTTTCTCCATACTCACTTAGTCTTACAAACCAAACCATTGCCGACATCCACTACATCTCAGCTAATCTTTAGCTGGTAGTCAAGTATAGATTGAATAATCTAGGGAACCAAATGATTCCTGTATATATATATATATATATATATATATATATATATATAGAGAGAGAGAGAGAGAGAGGAATTATGTTTAAATATTTTTGTAATTTATTTTAAGATTTTTTTTAATTTTAAGATTGTAATATATTATTTAATAAAGTGATAAATAAAAAATAATGAAAAATAAAAAATTTAACAAAATGTATAGAAAAATTTTCTATTATTATAAAGAATTAATCATTTGATCATTCTATTAAAAAAATATTTGATTGTTTATTGATTTTTAAATAAAATTAAAATTAAAATTTGAAGATAAAACAAAAATAGAAATAAACTTATGTTGTAATTTTATAATTTAAAAATAAAAAAGAAATGGGCTTATTATAATAAGTATACAAATAATGCTAAATTTTAGATTATTTTAAAATTTAATAAACTAAAGGGGTTGAATTGCAATAACTGATAAATATAATTAAATTCATAAAAAAATTGAAGTGTAATAGTCAATATAGGTATTTAAGTCAATTGACCACTATTTCAAAGTCAAAAAGGTGTCAAAATGCAAATATAAATACACATATGCCACGTACAGGTTACTCTCCATTTAAGTGAAAAAAATGCATAGTGTTTTCTTAACCACATGGTATTTTTTGGCTATTTTTAACCTATGGAAAATTTGGTGCAACCTCGCCAAATCACAGAAGGGTCTTATATTACATATGATGATTACGTATCGAATGTTTTAAATATTATTCAACACAAGTACTTGATTGTCATTTACTTATATACAAATAATCAAAGATGAAATAATGAATAGGATAAATTATATCTGCACCTCTTCGATATTTATGAGTTAGTCTTTGTAATTTTAAAAATTATAAATAGTCCATGAGATATATATTAGTTTAATAAAATTCATCATTTATCAAGATAAGATACAATTACGAGTTGTATTTCTGGTTTTCTTTTCAGCGTGATAAGTCCAATATGAAGAAACTAGACATATATGAAGTCAATTTAAAAAAAAAAGAAGAAGAAAAAGAAAAGACTTAGTTATAGTATCGGACTATAGATAGTGATGCCCAATAATGATTGTGGTGGTATAAAGTGAAATTACTTTGTGCATGTGGTATAATAACAAAATTGATTGGGAGATTTTGTCAGACTTAGCAAGGCATATCTTTTGGTGGTCAATTGACTACTATAATTGCAAAAAAGTTATTTTTAAGGCATTTCTATCAACATTTACAAAAACATCTTATATCTTGGTGGGGCATTTAATTTGTAATTTTCAAACTAATTTATTATTACACATACCTCAAAAGGTGTAGATATAATTTTCCCTAAAGAATGTAATAAATTTTAACTCAAATAGAGAATGATTTGTACTAGCCATGTGATTGATGCATATTTTAGTAAGAATGATTAATCACATGACAATTAGCAAGTATTATAATTGTTATATGAAATGTATTTAAACTAGAATTTTGGGTGCAATTATTGCTATTTATCCTTTACTTGCAGTGTTATGAAGGGGGAGTAATTGTAACATCCTTATTTCGCATGGAATATAAAAGAAAATGACATGTTTATAAGATTGGGCCAACGAATATAAGAGCATCCAATGGATATTTCTTTCGGACAAATTACTTATAATCCAATTTTAGGATGCATTTGATGGGTTTGAAAGCTACTTTCGCGTTCAATGGGCTCGCTGAGGGTGACAAATGGTATCAAAACCACTTGCAGGTCAGAATATTGGAAGCTTAGTGCTACACACATGAGAGCCACTTCTTGAACTCGTGGGACAAAGTGCTACATATACGAGAGCCACCTCTTGAGCTCGTAAAAGCCACCTCTTGAGCCTATAAAAGCTACCTCTAGAGTCTCAACACTTGATGATTGGTCCTAGATTGTGTCACGCTACGATGAGGGTGTTGTGTTTTAAGAAGGGGTGATTGTAGTGTTTTGAAGAAATGATGATCGTAACGTCCCTATCCAACATGGAATTTATAAATAAAATATGACATTTTTATAAGGTTGGACCAAAAAACTCAAAAACATTTATTGAATATCTCTTTTGAACAACTTATTTATAATCCAATTTTATACTGCACTTGGTGAGTTTAGAGGCAACTCTCGTGTTCAATAAACTCGCGGCCCGGGGTGACATTACCGACGTCCATTGGACGGCATTAAGATATACTTTTACCCACGGAAGA
Organism: Petrea volubilis; assembly: GCA_026212405.1. Taxonomy (NCBI): domain Eukaryota; kingdom Viridiplantae; phylum Streptophyta; class Magnoliopsida; order Lamiales; family Verbenaceae; genus Petrea; species Petrea volubilis. Next base: position 17,008,583 of record CM047875.1, read on the forward strand.
AAATTTGATATCATATATTTTACCAGAATCTAAATTAGTTTGGATTATTTTTCATTTTTATTTAATAATAATATCTTTGTTAAACTTAAGGTAATTTCCATTATTAATTAGTGGTTGAATTAGTGAGTTTCAAATTTTAAATTATTACACAATAAATGCGTGAATGGAGTTTTACTCTTATTCAGCCGCCTCCAAACAGTTCAGATCTTTTATTATATAATTGTGTTACATTTTCTATTACACACATCAGTACACGTTACGTGTATTGTCGAGTGATCGATATAAAAAAAGAGACTTTTTTTCTATATCATCAATTTTTATTTTTTTTTATCTTGATCGTTTACAATACATATAATATATATTAATAAATATAATAAAACATATAATATGATTATATAATAAAAAATTTGAAATGAACAGCAAAAGTAATCTATATATAATGCCGTCCTCTAGATGACAATAGGCCAATAATTGAACTCAGAAATTTTGACTAAAGATAAAAATACTTTCAATCTTGTTAAAAGCCAAAACTTTCCCATACAAGATGTCGACATTAATCAATTCGTGTTTGTGGAACGGACTTGTGTTGCTTACCGCCCACGCCTTTTTTTTGAGGACTTTGCGCACATTCCTGCATTTTCATTGGATGCTTTGTATCAGGGAAATTCTTATCCGTATCGAATTCGGCCACATCACGACTAATTAGGTGGTGAGTGTTTTACACTTGTCATGTGATTGGTGTATAGTTTAGGGAGAGTGGCCAATCACATGACAATTATATTAACACTTACTATATGATTGGTTGGGTGCGGTCAAGCCGGGTCTGGGCAAGAATTTTCCCACTGTACCATGACAGTCATATCCAAATTAAATGCTTCTCTGTTTAAAAAAAAAAAAGAAAACATAAAAAAAAAAGAAAGAAAGTAGATGCCGACATTTATTGTAGCACAAACAGTTTTATTCACGTTGATTTTGCCAGAAACAGTATTATATATGGTGATTGCATTTTTTTTCTTTTCTGTTTTTTTTTTAAGGAATTACCAGAGTACCTATATGATACGTGGAAGCACTTAAAAGAAAGCACTTGTGTTGTTACGCGACAAGAAACAGAGATTTTTAGTTTAAATTACCCAAAAATCGACACTAATTAAATTTGTTCTTGAAAAATCAAATTCAGTCTTTAAATTAAGGACAGTTAAAGATAAAAAAAAAAAAACAAATTTACTTATTTTCGTATACTAACTTAAAATTACTCAATTGATATGCCGTTAAAAGTGTTAAATTGACATACAAGTATATAATTTTAAATTTTTTTTTACCCGAATCCAACTTTCAAACCTAACAAATCATAGATTAAGTATATTATATTAATAAAATAATTAATTATTCTCTTTAAATTATATAATAATTACATAATAAATATAATATATTTATCATATATTTCGTTGGCACTGATTCTACTTAGTCAAATTGAGCTAGAATTTCAATGATTTTGCAGCTATAAATGGTAACAACTTAAAATGCTAAAAGATCATCAAAACATGGATTCCCTGCTCTCTTTTGCAATTTTTGCCATCCTGATCTCTTTTGCAGCATGGCTACTCATTCTTCGGGCCCTGAAACCCAATCCAGAGCCCCGGAAATTAGCCAGACTCCCACCAGGCCCGAAACCTCTTCCCATCATCGGCAACATTCTCGAGCTCGGCCCGAAACCCCACCAATCTCTGGCAAAACTCGCCAGGATTTACGGGCCCTTGATGCATCTCAAGCTCGGAAACATAACAGCCATTGTGGTGTCCTCTCCTGAAATAGCCAAAACCGTGCTTCAAAAATACGACCAAGTTTTCTGCGACAGGCTCCCTCCAGATGCGTCACGGGCCCTGGATCACGACAAACATTCCGTGGGCTGGATGCCCGTGGATGATAAGTGGCGTAAAATCCGCAAAATATGCAAAGAAAATATGTTCTCCGTGCAAAGGCTCGATGCCAGCCGGGGCCTGAGGACAGAGAAATTGCGAAATTTGTTTGATTACGTGAACGAATGCTGTGATTCCCGTCAGGCCGTTGATGTCGGCAGAGCTGCTTTCACGACGTCGCTTAATCTGATTTCGGCAACACTTTTTTCGGTGGATTTCGCTGATTTTCGTTCCGATTCATCGCAAGAATTCAGGGATATAGTGTGCGGAATAATGGCTATCACTGGAAAGCCTAATTTGGCAGATTATTTCACTGTTTTTAAGCTGGCTGATCCGCAGGGAATCTTCAGGAAAACCAAGGTTTATTTTGAGAAATGTTTTGCAATATTTGATGAGATTATAAATCAAAGATTGCAAACTCGAGGCGGATCGGGTGATTCTGAGTTGAAGAATGATATGCTTGAAGCTCTGTTGGATATGGCACAGAAGAATGAATCAGGATTAAGCTTTGATGACATAATGCACTTACTTATGGTGAGCATACTCCATATATACCTTGGTATGCCTTAATTGTTAGATATTTGTCTCCAAGTTTTCTCTTAACTACCAGGTGAAGTTGGAAAAACCTTATTTTGGAGGAAAAGATTGGATTTTGACAAAAGTGTAAGATAATTGTTTTATTCTAGATCGTACAAAATTTTAAAATTCTAATATATATAAACACATCTATGTAATATGATTTTAAAAAAATAATAATAATAAAATAAAATTGATCTCGTAATTTGACACTATTATAATTGTATATATATTTAGATGTAGGGGTGCAAACGAATGGAATCAAGCTTGGGCAAAATTTCAAAGTCGAGCTCTAGAGCTTGGTTTTGCTAAACTTGAATTTTCAAATAATGTTAGTAGTTCAAATTCGAACTTGAGCTCCAAAATTTCTATTTAATAAAATAATAAGAATATAATTTATTTTGCTTTTTATTTTTTAAAATTATTAGTTTTATTTTAAAAATAAAACAATATAATATAATAGTACTATGCGGTAATATACATATATATTACTAATATAATAAGTATATATTTATAAAATGGTATTTATTCAAAATATAGAAAATATATTATTAAGAACATAAGAAATATAAAAATTTTATATCTATATTATATATTAAGTTAGAACCCTTTTGATATTTTTTTTTGATGAATAATTTTGAACTCCTTAAAATACCCCTATTAAAATAATTACAAGTATAAAACATTTAGTTATTATTCTCTCTCATCTCTCTAACATACTTTAAAATTTTCTTTTCTATTATCTTTTTGCTCTCCTCTCTCACATCCTTTTTTTTCAGAATATTTATTCTTTTAATCATGAAATTTAATCGTACTTTAATTTTAATTTTTCACTTATTATAAATTTAGTTAATATATTAAATATAGTTGAAAAGGTAGTATAAATAAGAAAAATAGTTAACATATATACACACATTTATACATATTCAATAAGAACTTCATTTTAAATTTAATCATTTTATTAGATTACATTTCATTTTTATTTTACACACTCATCAAGTGTGCCCAACATACTAGTATATAAAATTTAAAAACCTTGAGACTATCTAAGTAAACGCATATATATATAGATAATCTCATTTAATTCTATTTTGTCATTTATGAAATTCAAATACTTTGATTGAATAAGTATATTTGTGATTCATATTTATCCAAAAGAATTCAACAATTATTAAATATTTAAAATATGATTGATTAAATCTTAATTCAAATAAATAAGAAAATTAATATTTTATTTACATTATTTGTCATTTAGTTTAACAATAATTTAAAATTTTGATTCTACATAAATTCTTAAAACCTTCCTTGCCTTAATTATACCAAAACTAATATTGAGATCAAACAAATTCTATTATTATATAATTTTTAATATATTTATTTATTAGTTTTTGTTAGAAAAAGATAATTTATATTTATCAAATTATTTTTATAATAAAAATTTATGAAAATATATACATAAAGATACCTATTTCCGTGCCTAGACACGGACTAAATACTAGTATTTATCTATATTATAATAAAAAAAAGTCATTTTTGTCTAACAAATAACGGTTATTTATGTGATTTTATAAAATTTACCCATCAATTTTATGTGGAATAAATAGAGATACGTAAAATTGTGGCTAAAATAAAAAATTCACATGAAGTCGATTCAATTCGGATACTAAATTCTGATGTGTCAATCTTATCCTTTTAATTAGTAAATACATGCAATAAATAAGTAAATAAAAATATTAATATTGTAATATTACATTCAATTTAAAAAAACTCATGTTCTCAATCCACAAACCACTTTCTCTAATTATAATTATTGGTTTTTTTTCTTTTTTGTGTTTATTTTTTATTTTGTAATTTTATTTCATATAATTATTTTATTTTTAAATTATTATAATTTAATAAATTATTTCAAATAATTCTTAAAAAAAATATTCTTATAAAAGAAATTTAATAATATATTTATATTTTTATCCTAAAAAAAATTAAGTAATAAATTAAAATATATATTTTTTATATTTTGCACACGTGTACGGTATTGCTAGTACTATCATATAAAAGGAGAGCCCCTTTGAGTAACTACCTTTGGCCTAACATTTTTTTTATTTGTCATTTTATTTTTTATTTTCTTTTTCCTAATTTCTCTCTCTTCTTTTGCATTACACACGTTCTCACCTCTCTTTTTCTCTGTACGTTTTCACTCTCTCTCCTTTCCCCTCTCTCATATGTCATATTACAGAACATTTGTTATTTATTAATTATTTAGTTTTATCTTATATTAAATCATTTTACTTTTCACTAATATTAATTTTAATAAATATTAAAAAATATTCATATAAAAATATAATAAATACTAAAAATCAAGTACATAATTAATTTATATTTTTTTTAATTTTGCATACGAATTGAGTGTGCCCATTTTACTAGTTATACATTAAGTGTGAGGGACTTTGAATCTTTGTTTGGTTTGTGTAATCATGCTATTTCTAAAATGCCCTTTAACTACTTCTCTCTTATCTATCATTTCTTTTCTCTCCAACAACATTTTTTTTCCTATTTTTAATTGTCACAACTCTCCCATTTTCTCTCTTACATCTTTTTTTTTTTTAAATGCTCCACTTTATATTTTTATTTATTTTTTGTCAAGAAATAATTTTATTTAAAAATAATTTTTTCAACTTTTCATAAATTTAAGGGATAATTACACTAGAGTATCCTAAGGTTTGTCTAAATTATAAATAAAATCTTTTATTTTAGCAAATTACCTAAGTAACCCTGTAGTTGTTTCTTATCATCCAAAAGAATCCAACACTTATGCAAAATCCAAGATAAAATACGTTATATTTCAATTAGTATCAAATGATATTATGCATATATATATATATATATATTAGTGGTCTATTTACAATATTAATCAATTACTTAATTTTTAAGTATTAGAGTTATCTATCACATCTATAGTTCTGCATAATTTCTTTTTCAAAAATATTATGAATTATATAAAAATCAAATATTAAAATAAATTACATTGTGTCATTAATTGAATGTGCTACTTTATCAAACACCTTTTTTCAGTATGATTTTAAAGAATTTATTTTCTACAAAAAAAATAACTAATTTGTTTTTATCAATTTATTTTTATTTAATAAAACTTGTAATAATATATAAATAAAAATATTATTTCTTCTGCCTAGGCATGAGTTAATTACTAGTATATGTATAATGCAAAATATAATTACTAGTATATGTATAAATTACTGTTTAGTGTAACAAAAATGTTACTTATAAAGTGTTATGGATGATCCAGATTGTAATTTAATGCCAAGTGGGATACCACATCAGCTATTTTTCCTCCAAAATATAATATTCTCAATTTTTCAGGTCATGTGCCTAACTCGACTTTTTTTGGGTACTGAAATTAAAAATTCCCGGTGAGAAGCCGATTAAATTTGCCAATCATTAGAAATTATATAACAAAATTGCTAGTGGGACAAAATAGAGTCTCAAAATCGTAGAGATATTATCGAAGTTACAAGACGAGTTATGCATTTTTTTTTCCTTTTTGGTGTTATATAAACTCAATTTGAGGGGTTGCTCGTCATATGTCCTTTTTGTTTCGTCGGTCTAATTAAACTTTATTTTGTGTTAGGATCTATTTGTCGCAGGGACAGACACAACTGCAAGTACGGTGGAATGGGCAATGGCGGAACTAATACGCAACCCCGATAAAATGTTAAAAGCAAGAAATGAAATCAATGATGTAATCGGACAGAACAAACAGGTACAAGAATCAGACATATCGAGACTCCCTTACCTACGATCTGTGGTAAAAGAGGCTTTTAGGCTTCACCCCGCTGCTCCTTTCTTGGTACCTCATAAGGCCAATAAGGATACAGAAATCAATGGCTACATAGTCCCAAAAAACGCGCAAATTCTAATCAACGCATGGGCAATCAGCAGAGATTCAAGCATATGGCCCGATCCTGATTTATTCGTGCCCGAGAGGTTTTTGGAAGCTGAAACCGATTTTCGCGGCCAACATTTTGAGCTGATTCCCTTTGGCGCGGGCCGGAGAATTTGCTTGGGGTTGCCGTTAGCCTACCGCATGGTCCACCTTATGCTTGCAACTTTGATAGGCAATTTTGATTGGAAACTTGAATCAGGGCTAAAATGTAAAGATCCGGACGTGGATGAAAATTTTGGTCTCTCTCTTCATAAGGCCATTCCTCTCAAGGCAGTTCCAGTTAAATTTTAACTATTATTATTCTACACATATATATTATGAGTAGAACATGAGCCCCGTTCTGGCTGTACTCTAGTTACCAAAGGGGGTGAATAAAGTTGGTGTAATTCTATTAGGATCTGCAGTACTCTGATGAATGATGGATATGCTCAAAATGCATAATTAATCGAAATCTCGTGTTTTACTTTTGGCTATTAATCTATAAGTTTAGCCAAACACGCTCTAAATCCTAATATGGGAGAAATTTGATTAATGTACCCCTAAAGACATTGGTTTTGGTGCACATCATTGATGACATTTACAAAATTAGTGTTCAAAAATAAATTAAGAATGTTTTTAAATGCTCATAAAATGTCTAGGGATAATTTAAGTAAACAGTCATAAAATTTAGTTGGAATATAATTTCGTTATATTTAATTAATCATGTGTCAATAATTCATACAATTGGTCATTTTTTATATAAAATATACTATGCTCACATGACAAGTCCTCACATCAAGAATTCATATAATTTTTAAGATTTGTAAGGTCTAACTGAATTCACAATATTGGGAGAAGACTGTCACTACAAAGAAAAATAACTTGTTACTACGAATTTTTTTACTACGCCTTTTAAAACATAGTAAAGTAAAAAGAGTAATTTACTACAAAATTTAAACCGTAGCAAATAATTAGATAATAAAACAGTTATTCACTATGAAAGTTAGAACATAGCAAATGATCACATAATAAGACGGCTATCTACTACCAAATTTAGACCGTAGCAAGTAAAAAAGTTATAAGATAGTTGTTTAATGACATTTCAATTTTAACGAATTAAAAAAAGAAGGAAAACTTACATAATTTATGAAATTTCATTTTTTTTTCCTCCAAATTTTAGCATAATTTTTAAGCAAAGTCTCAACAACTTTGGCGTAAAAATAATTTCAACTACCTTTACTTAATTCACTTCAAGAATATGCCACTCCATTCCAAAGTATTTGAATTTCACATTAGATCACATATGGAAAAAGATATTTTTTTTGAAATTTATCATTGAATTGAGGTAATCATATATTAACTATATTTTCTCAAATCAATTTCAATGATTAATATTTTTGACTAATATAATATATTTAAATAATAAAAATATATCATTTAAAATTTTAGAGCCATTTACATAAAACAGTACCTCCAAAATTTATGATTCAGTGCTTGTTTCCTTTGATACTTTTACTATTAGTTACAAGGGTGATTTACACTCTGCACTCTAAAAACACCTAAATAGTCACTTTGCACCCTCAAAAAATAAAAATAGCAAATTACACCATTGAAAACTTTTAGTTTTGACATTAATGCACCCTCACATTTTTAGACCAAAAGCCTATCGGAGTTGACTTTTTGTCATGGCAAAATTGTCAACCTAAAAAATACTAATTTCCCTCCAAAATCATGTACATGATTTGCAAAATCTGTTTGAAGTATTTTACTTTTTCACCAAATGGAAAAATAGAACAACAATCTCCAAAGCAATACTAGATTTTTTGCAACTAAAAATCTTATTTTTCAAGTAAAATATGAGGAAATTTCAAAAATAAATCCGAAGATTTTAGTGCAATTGGAGCAATGGTATTGCAATTGAGAGAAGTATCCCCAAAGTTCGTCATTGACTAAACATGGTTGTTAGACTCCTTGTTATGACAAGAAAAAATTGTATTTGCAATTTATTATATTAAATTTCTTCTTTGAAAAGTTTTGTTTGGGCATCGTGTTCAATAATAATTGTGTTAATTTACATTAAAATGCCAAATGATGATTTTTTTGAAACTATTAACATGAAGTTAAAATATATTGCTTCTTTTACTAATATATTGCTTCATTTATTGTTGATTATGCTCTTTTTTTTTTCCTTAACTAATTTCACCTTTTTTTTAAGTAAAGAACCTTTTCCATTTGTGTTTTAACTTCAAATATTTGTTCTTGAACTAAATTTCAATAGACAAAAGTTATATCTCTAATATATTAGGAAGATTTCGTCTCTATTACTCATTCCATGTTAGATGATGGAGTTAAGAGCAAAAAATATATTTTATTTTTTAATCTGACAAATTTTCCTTATAAGAAGTCAACTCCAATGGATTTTTTGATCTAAAAATTGGTGAGGGTACATTGATGCAAAATCTAAAGTTTTTCTAAGGTGCAATATGCTATTTCTGTTTTCTAAAGGTGCAAAGTGGCTATTTAAGGTATTTTGAGAATGCAAAGTGTAAATCGCCCGAGTTACAACTACCCATTTGAGCAATTAAGTTAATAATAATGATGAAATGATTGAGGAATTTAAGGGCTAATTTACACTTTGCACCCTGAAAACATTTCAAATAGTCACTTTACAACATTAGAAAAAAATAATAGCAAATTGCACCTCATAGAATCATTAGTTTTGACATTAATGCACCATTACTATTTTCAAGCCAAAAAATCTATTCAAGTTGACTTCTTGTGAGGACAAAATTATTAACTTAAAAAAAAATATATTTTTTGCTTTCAACTCCATCTAACAACAAAAGCATAATAGACACCAAAATTTTCTAATACATTAAAAATATGACTTTTGTCTATTGAATTTTATTCTTTTACACTAACATGATAATTCTTAAACTAGATCACTATTTTCAAGACCAAATATTGGGATTTAAAATACAAATGGAAAAAAAATCATTTACTAAAAAAAATAGGTGAAATTAGTTAGGGAAAAAAACAAAAAATGGGACCACAATCAGTAGCAAATGAAGTAATATATTTTAACTTCATGTTAATGTCTCGAAAAATATTATCATTTGGCATTTTAATATAAATTAATGCAACTATTAATCACCACGTCTAAACAAAAATTTTCAAAAAAGATATTCAACAAATTAAATTGCAAATCAATTTTCTTCTTACCATAACAAGGAGTCTGACATCCATATTGAATAAATGAAGAACTTTTGTGTACTTATCTCAATTTTCATACCATTGCTTCAATTGCATATGAATCTTTGAATTTATTTTTGAAAATTTTCCAAATTTCACTTGAAAAATGAAGGGTTTTGGTTGTGAAAATCCTAGTTTTGCTTCGAAGATTGTTACTTTGTTTTTATATTTCATGAAAAAATAAAATACCTCAAACAGATTTTGTAAATCATGTTCAGAATTTTGGAAAAAGATTTGTATTTTTTTAGACTGACAATTTTGCCCTCAAAAGAAGTTAACTTCGATGGATTTTTTTGCTTGAAAATGCTGAGGGTGCATTGATGCCAAAACTAAAGGTTTTTTAGGGTGCAATTTGCTATTTTTTCTTTTTGATGGTGAAAATTTGCTATTTAACGTGTTTTCAGGGTGCAAAGTCTAAATTGCCTAGATTTAAGTTTCGGTCAAATAAACCCCAAGGACCCAAATCAATAATTTTTAATTTTTCAGTTGAAATTCTGATGAAAAATTTCACTTAGAAATAAAAGATATTAAGTTTTATATTTTCGGCATAATTTTCTGGCGGAAATCAACAAATATAATTTTTTATTTTTTCGTGGAAATTCTTCTCAAAAATAAAAAATTATTATTTTTTAATATTCGAAAAAAATTCTGCTAGAAATTCTGCTGAAATATAAAGTATAAAAAAGACTTTTTGAAAAAAATGTTAAGTAAATAGATGAAATTTGGCAGATACCATAAAAAAATTGGTAAAATAATTATTAAAATTAACTTAATATGTTAATGTGCCGTTGCTATAAAAATATGTATAATAAAATATGAGAATCCCTAAAAATAACTTTTTTTTTTATAGTTGTTGCATATAAACATATATTTAGATTAATCAATACGTATAGTATTTAATTATTAATTTTATATTAATCAAATTAAATTAAATATGCGAAAACATCCAATTGACATAATTGAATTGGGGGAATTATTTTCGATAGAATCTATTCAATTCGTCCAATATGTTAAATTAAAATTAATAATTTAATAATTTAACCTTCAATTTAATGAAACTGAGGATTTTATAAAGATCTACTTTATAAAAAATATTTCAACAGTAAACCAAAAGTAACATTTTATAAAATGAATAAAATTAGACTTTTTATTAGAATGTACTTTTACGACACTGTGAAATGTGAAAAATAAGCAGCCGACTTGATTGACATTTTTGATTGGTTTTTCATAATAAACAAAAAAAAGTTTGTTGTGATATTGACATATAATGATACTTTTTGGTGTTTCAATTAACAACTCTATTATCTTAGTCGGTAAGTGAACTCAACTATTGGAAGAACGTAAAATTGTCGTACATAGTCAACATAGAGAAAAAACGTGGAAATTTCTGAGTCATTTTTTCCATGTTAGACTTGGTATTAAGACTCTCTCTGCAATATACGCCATTGACAAATAGAGAAAAAGAAAACAAATGACGGAACAAGCTTGTTTTTTTCAAAGTTAAAACTCATGGGACATTGTGATTCTTTGAGAGAAAGTAGTTTTGCACATGGGAACCACAGCGCCAGAAAATGTCAACAAAGTCGGCTGAAAATTAAGTAAAGTCTCATTTTTTTTTTTATATATAGAAAGAGTCCTATTATAATCGATTAATTATATTAATATGGTTAAATAAAAGATAAATTATTATAATTATAATTTATGATCATTAAATATAATTAAAATTTAAAAATATTAAAAAAAATTATAAATAAATTATTGTATGGTAGAAAGAAAATTAATAAACAACTAGAATAATATTCGCAATTATGGGAAAACAAACCCACAATACCACAAAAGAAAAATTATAGGACCTCCACTTTACCGATAAAATAAAGCCTCATTGGTGTCGAGTAAGTAAAGACCGATCATGATATGTTTGGTTTTCATTTTCAAACAGATTTTTTAAGTTTGATGTTTGAAAATTGATGAGATTTTATTTCTTTTGTAAAACTGTTTAGTTTTTCCTATTTTAAAATTTTTGACACCTATCTGATTACCACCATATTATCTTATTAATTAATAGAAAATTAATCTGAATTTGATAAAGTTTACTCCAAAATTATCATAGAAATTAGACATACGTTTTCATGCAAAAAGATCACAGAACTTTTTCTTATAAACTAATCAAAATTCTCACACGCGTCATATATCCAGACATACTTTCATTTCTATACCAAATTAAAGTAAGTACATTTATTTTGAACCTTCAAATGCTAAGAGTTAAAAACATGTTGGGATACTTATGCTCACTTCTCTTGAGCGTATGCAAAATTATAAATCTAACCCCTCTTATTTTGAAATTACTAATAGCCTCCTGAGATTTATCCCCGTATTATTAATTGCAATGTCTTTTTTGCTCTTAGATACTTATAAAAAATAATTATCTTCACTTCTCCTAAATTTAGACAAAATTACAAATAATTTTCTCTTATTTTGATCATGAACAATACGTTGCACTGCGCCGTATCGCCACCACCTAGATGGTGAAGCTACACACCAATTTTTTCGTCTTCTCAAGCCTGTCAAAACTCTTCAATAAATTTTATCATCACTCCATCTTTTTGTATTTAATTAAACAAAAACTATATCAAACACTAACATGTTACTACATCTCCTCCACCCAATTTTTCCACCACTATCGGCTCTATTCTAAAATGGACTTCACCAATGCGTTGTTTACTGCGATTATTTCAAGACCCTTCCAAATTCCGCCAGAAAAATATTTTTTAAAAAATATTATAGATATATCCTTATGTAATTCAAAAACTTACAATGAACACTTTTCAAGTTTCAAAACCTTACAGTAAATAAAGGTATTTCGGCCCTCAAAAAATGATGAAAAAATTGACCAAGGGCCTTTTTTGCAATTCACTAATGGTAGTGTGTTTTTTGTAGACATGGATTTATATCAATAGGGTATTGATAATTTTCGAAATAAAAAGAGATTATTTGTAATCTTTTCTAAATTTAGAGGAAGTAAGAGTAATTATCTCAAATATATTAATATGATACAAATGAAATTAAATAAAAAGAACCTGAGTCTTCCAAAAAATATTTTGCAATGATTATCACAAATGAAATAACGTACCATTTGCAGGAGTTATAAATAATATTTTATTTCATAGACGATACTTTTCTGCACATTCTCTCCTAAGATACATGATAATTAATGTGATAATTGATATATATATCAAATATAGAATTATTTAGTCTAATATTAATTTCTTTCAATTGTATAATAATTTAAATAATTGTAATAATTTATTTTTATTTAAAATATTAATTTATTTGATTGATTATAATAAATCACTTTCTTAATAAAGTTGTATAAAATAATCCATGATCTCCAACTATCACAAGTAAAGTGGTATCTAAAGCATTTCAAACTGGACCCGCCACATGGTCACTGTTCTGGAAAAGGAAGACTTCTTGTCATTTTCCCATTGAATATTCTACGTTTTACATGAATTTTTTAGTTGGAATTAAAAGACTGCAATTAAGTACAGATTCAACGTTTTCCACATGGTAGGTATCATCTAAGTATAGGGGTTTACTTCATTCTCTTGATCATCAATTTGCCATTGCCAAATATCTCAAGAGACATACACATTTAGTTCTATAGCTATACTTCACAAACATATCTGGCACCCTAATGGCGGCTTATCAGTCATCAAATTTAATTTCTAACTGTGACTCCATTGAGGTACCGGCAATTTTTGGCTTTGGTGTTTGATCATGCATGTGCTCCCACACACACACACACACACACACACACAAACATATATATATATATATATATATATATCTTCTATTATCCGTCTCTATTCCATTAAAAATGCAACTCAGGCCGATAAGGTGCTCGAAGCCTCGTAACCTTTAGATTGTGTATTTGAGCTCTCATGAGTGTGGGTATTGTTCAAGTTATATGCTAGTTTTTTTATATCATATAGTAATTTGTATTTTTTTTTTTTGAAATCTTTGATATTTGTTCATCATTGACAATAATATTTTGTTTTTCATTTGATAGTATTGATGTGATTGATCGGTCGCAATAGACCTCTTTCCATCGAAAGAAAATGCAACTTAGATATTCAATTTTTGAGATTGATTTTTCCAGTCTCATAACGTGTTTGGCAATTAATTACATTTTTGTCCCTTAATTACATTATATATCGCATTTATCCCGATGAATTAAAAAATGTAACAAATGAGTTCTTATAAAATAGCAAAAAGAAAACATAACAAATTAACCTCTAATATAGATCATTTAGGTATTGATTTGTTATATTTATATTTCGGGAGGATAAACGCAACATAGAGTATAGTTTAGAGATGCATTAATAAAAATCAAAACATTTTGTCATTCTGAGACGAGGTATAATCCTTTCTCAAATCCAACACCAAGTCTCTCAAATCAGAGACAGATGATTAGAATCCGTCTCTGAATTGTGACTTCATTTTAATAATTCACATCTGTCTCAAATTTAGCTCGAAAAGTTTGTTCCTTGTTGTGAATTTTAAGTAATGGTTGTTGCCATGCAGGACCCAATATTCTTAAAATACACGGAGAAAGCGAAGGAAATAAGAGAAATATTAACCAAAATAACACAAGATTCGCTGGAAAGTTTAGTTTTTGTAGATAGCATCCAACGCGTTGGCCTTTGCTACCTCTTCGAAGACGAGATTGAGGCCATCCTCCGGCAGCACTATTTGGCGACGAAAAGTGCCATTAGTTACGTTAACCCTAAATATGACCTTTACAGGGCTTCGCTTTGTTTTCGCTTGCTAAGGCAACAAGGATACCAAGTTCATGCAGGTGACTTTTTATCTTGTCGCCATGTTGCACTAAGTTACTTACGGATGTATGCATGCAGTCCGGGAACACTTTAGGGTGAACACCCATCCAAACAAGTAGGGTCAATAGTTCTCGTTTGATCTTGTTAGAGATATTAAACATTGAAATGGCTCGCAGCTTAAAATTTTTAACTGCAAAGATATATTATTGTTCAAAATAGTCACAAAGTCGGAATAAATAATTAAGAGGTTTTCGAAGAATCTCTTCGCTAAGTGTAGAGATATTAAATATTAAAATAGCTTGCACAGCCACAGTCCCCATTAAAATATGTAGAGGTTCTTTATCAGATTGTTCCACACGTACGACAATAATTTTAAAGATGAATTATGAGTTGTGGAGGTTTAATTAAGTTTGCTTTTCAGAAACTTATGAATCTTTTATGGGCCATTCAAAATACAACAAGAATGCATCACACTCAATGATAAATAAATATATTATAAATTTAGTTTTTGTGATTGATTTTGTTTATAATAATGCCATTAGTAAATGTGTTGTCACTGATTATTTTTTAGTTTAGTTTGCATTAAATTTAGTCACTAACCAAACTCATTTTTATGTACACAAGTAAGAGACTTTTTAAAGAATCACATTATATATGTCAAATTAGATCATTCTTTTAGTAGTGCATACTATTCTGTAATTGAAGTACTCCTTAAAAAAAAAGTATGTGTTAAATGAGGCTTTCTTTTTTTTTTTTTTAATCAGCAGTGTTCTTTATAAAATTTGTGGTTATATATAATACTTTTTCCGACAGATGACTTTTTCGGAGAGTTTGGCGAATTCAAATCCACAGATGGTCTAATTACAAGTAGCGATAAAAAAAGCTTGTTGGCATTGTACGAGGCTTCTCATTTAAGCATGGAAGGCGAAGAGATTCTCCATCAAGCAGCACATTTTTGCTTTCATAAGCTAACAACATATCTTGATGTTGATGATGATGAAGCCAAAACAGTGAAGAATTGTTTACTCTTTCCCCAACACAAGAGCGTGGCAAGGTTTACGGCGAAAAACTTTCTTCAAAGCCTGAAAACGAATGGCGAAAATCACGAGTGGCAAAATCTCCTGCGAGAATTAGTTGAATTGGAGTTTGCAATCATGGAGTCTTTGCACAAACGCGAAATTCTTCATGTTGTCAAGTAAGTTAATTATCTATACTGTTATATAAAACGAGAGACGCTATAGTAACTACCATTAGTCTTCCAGTATTTTTGGTCGGTCACTTTGTTTTTTGGCAAAACAAATGTGTATCTCCTCATATCATTGCTAAAAAATTCGATTCCATTGTTGATATATATTATTTTGATGCAAAATTACCACAAAAAAATATAGGTGGTGGAGAGGCTTGGGCCTGAGCAAGGAGATTAAATCCTCTAGGAACCAACCCATGAAATGGCACATGTGGTCCATGGCAACCTTGTGGGATCCCAGATGGTCCAAACATAGGACACTTTTAACAAAGCCCATCTCTCTTGTCTACGCCGTCGACGACATTTTTGATCTTTATGGCACAATTGACCAACTCAATCTCTTCACTCAAGCTGTTAATCGGTACATATTTATATACTTATTGCTTCCCTCACAAATATTTTAAATCTATAACAAAATCTCTCCGTCACAAAATTTTTATTAGTGAATGGGGTGCTTTCTTGTAGTATTATGCATATAACAAGATTTAATATTCTAATTAAGTAATCGTGATTATTTATGATCAGTGACATCCATGTAGTGACAACATAGTGACAAAAACCAAATAAGTGAATAAATGAATATAATTTCTGTCACCATTGAACTTGTATGATAAAAATAAATTCATGCAAATAAATTTATTTTAACACTTATAAATTTATATATTTGATTGCAATTTTTATATTCTCACTTGCATATTATCAACTTTCTTTAATCTTGTAATGCCTGACAAAAAAGGAGCAAAATGACATGTAAGCAGGGATGAAGCAAGTAGGGGATCATATGTCAAGGCAATCGCCCTTCGTCAAATCTATACAAAAAAGTATTTCATAAATATGAAGATTTAATTAATTTATCTTTTTCATACATACAGATGGGATATTTCTGCAGCTGAACAGCTACCTAGTTGCATGAAGACATGTTTCAGAGCGATTTATGACACTACTGATGAAATTAGTCTCATGGTTTTTCAAGAGCATGGATGGAATCCTACGGAGTCTCTAAGAAAACAGGTATACATAATGAGCACCAAGTTTATTAATTTTCATAAAACATGAAATAGGTAACGATTTTCGATAGAATTTGAACATCGTCATTATATCACGCGCGTGTATTCAAATCAGTCATAGAGCCCTTTTGGATTAGCTTTTGTTACACGAGAAAAACTTATTTTTTGGAATAAATAAATAAATAAATAAAGCATTTCAATGAAAAAAAAAAATAGTGTTTGAATGAGCTTTTCAAAACAACGAAAAGTTAGGGAAAAAAAAAGGCAAAATATGGCTTTTTTTTAAAAAAAACTATCCAAAGTAGTTTCTAATAAAAGCATATTTTTAAGTATTTTTAATTACTGTATCCAAATGCAAAACTATTTAGCTTAATAAAAATAAAAAATAGAACTCCAATAGAAAAAAAATAAAGTACAACTCTAAAAAACACTTGTTTTAAGCTCATGCAAATGGACTCATAATCAATCATAAATTCAAGCATTCAATCAATGAACGGTTAATAATAAATTGAATTAATCAATATTGTGAACTATTTTGTAGTGTAACTGAAAGATTTGTGAATTGTGACCGACTAAAAATAGTCATAGATTAGTGACGGTAGGGTGTTTTTTTTCCACCATCTTATTCGGTCACAATTTCATAGCAAATTCGTTTTCAGTGACCAATTTTTCGGTCCCTGAATAAAGACTTTTCTCCAACGATTCCCAAATAATAGTTACAAATAGTGTTTATTTTTTTTGATAAAATGGTTACTTTGTTGCAGTGGGGAAGATTGTTCGATGCATTTTTGCTGGAAGCAAAGTGGTTTACATCTGGAGAGTTGCCAAAGGCAGAGGAGTATCTTAAGAATGGAGTAATTAGCTCAGGGGTGCCCCTGGTGCTTGCTCACCTTTTCTTCCTCATTATGGGAAGTATAAGCAATGGTTTACAAAAAGAAATAGAAATTTTACTGAATGATACCCAGGGAATTACATATTCAGTTGCAACATTACTTAGGCTCCTGGATGATTTGGGGACTGCTCAGGTAACTATCAAAGGCAGAAATTCACTTATTTATGTGTTCTTTTAGTTGTTTTGACACTGCATTTCATGCACGGACGGAACCAAGGGGTTGGAGGGGGCGATAGTTGATCCCCTTCAAATTTATATCAAGTTAAACTTTACATATATAATTTTCTTATTGGAAATTTTAAATATCAACACTGGTCCCCCCCCCCCCCCCAACAAAACAAAAGAAATATATTTAATATATTTTATAAAAATTCAATCTCGTCCCCACATATAAAATTTTTTGGCTCCATCACATAATATACATAATTGATTACAACTTATTTTGTAATAATACTTAATACATATATCGTCATCAACTTTCTTTATTTTCGTTTAAGAATTCGTCTGTGCTGTAATAAATGTGATTATTTATGCGTGATTGTATCAAAAACAAGTTTCTTTAATTCATCTAATTAATAATGATCATAACATATATATATAGGATGAGCAACAAGAAGGCTATGATGGATCATATGTAGAATGCTATATGAAAGAAAGGCAAGTCCATTCATTAGAAGCTGCCCATGAGCATGTAATGGCCATGGTTTCACAGACATGGGAGGATCTCAACAAGCATTGCCTTTCATCAGCTAGCCCTTTCTCTGCATCTTTCAGAAAGGCATGTTTAAACGCTGCGAGGATGGTTCCAACCATGTATAGTTATGACAAAAATCATCGCCTTCCACTGCTTGAACACCATATCAAGTCGATGCTCCACGATACTGCCTTCACAAGATCGATCCTGGGATAAATTTTTGACCAACATATATCCATCTTTTTTAGTTTTTGGTGGTGTTGGTAGAAAATTGACGTACCATACTGTCTAGATGACTGCATTATTGCACTATATATTACATAAGTTACAGTCATGAACTTTTTCTTTAAATCATCTGGCATAAAACTCTTGGATGCAATCTATAAGCATACGTAGGTTTGAAATTCCCTTTCGAAGTTACCAATTTTTAAAATGATTGCTTAAAATACAAAGCTCTAATTACAGTGTGTTTGACAAAAGAAAGAAAATGGAGAAAAATAAATGAAAGGAAAGAAAAGGAAATGAAAGAAAATAGATGGATTTTAGAACAAAAGAAATCGTGGACTAGGGGTCCGTTTAGATGGGCTTAAAAATAAAAAGTATTTCTCGAGTCGTGCTTTTTATATTAGAGCATTATTTTAAATCAAATAATTTTGTATTTGAATGCAATAATTAAAAGTGTTTTAAATATTCTTTTTATTTGAAGCCACTTTAGATAGCTTCTAAAAAAGTGACTTTTTGGTTTTTTATTTTTTTTTGGCTTCCACTTTTTTTCAAAAACCCATTCAAATATAAATTTTTTTCCTGAAAAATACATGCTTCTCCTTAAAAAAAAAAAAACTGTCCAATGTTTCTTTAGTCTTTTCATAAAAATATGCTATAATATTATACACACTATTGGCATTTAATTGTCAGCACCGACTTTTTGATTTGAGAGAGAACGTAACATGTTTGAGTATTGACCGTCTAATCCACAGCACTTATGACGCTGCCCCAACCACCTCAAGCTAGCTATTACCTAGCTTGAAGTGGTGTTCATCGTCAAATGTATAAGAAAATAAAAATAAAGTTGAGGTTGCGTCTTCCCATCAAATCTAATTTTTAGCCCAGTGAAAAGTATTTGATCGTAACTCATCAATTTCCTGTTCGCCCTTTTGTAGCTCTAAGTCCAATACTATTTGGCTCAATGCCTGTCAAGGTACAAGGTAATTGACAAATTTATACATATGAAGCAAAATAAAATAAAAAATGATACTTAAACTACAATAGGAACTGCCTTAAGAGGAATAGCCGTCTGCAGAGCGAAGGCAAACTTTTCATCCATGTCCAGTTCTTCATTTTTTACCCTGATTCAAGCTTCCAATCAAAGTTGGTTATCAATTAAAGTGGCGACCTTGACATGGAGCATCCGGTACGCTAATGGAAAACCCGGGCATATTCTCCTACCCGAGCTGAAGGGAATGAGCTCAAAATGTTGGCCGCGAAAATCAGTTTCTAGCTCTAAGAACCTCTCGGGCATGAATATATCAGGATCGGACCATATGCTTGGATCTCTGCCAATGGCCCACATGTTCACGAGAATTTGTGCGTTCTTAGGGGCTAAATAACCATTGATTTCTATACCCTTGTCGGCCTTGTGAGGGGCCAATAAAGGACCAGTTGGATGAAGCCTGAATGTTTCTTTCACCATGGATCTTAAGTAAGGGAGTCTCGAGATACTTGATTCTTGAATCTGTTTGTTATGTCCGATCACTTCACTTATTTCCTTTATTACTCTTAACATTTTGTTATGGTTTCGTATTACTTCTGCCATTGCTCATTCCACTGTGACCGATGTTGTGTCGATCCCCGCTACAAATAGATCCTGATTACAGCAAGGTTAGATATAGGAACAAAACGGGCAAGGGGTCTAATTGCGACAATTACCGTCTCAAGTTGACATAAATTAGCAGTAATCACTAAAACCGTCGAGTTTTGGTTCATCTCCACAAAACCCTTTATAATATGAAAAACTGCAAATACCTCACTTATGTTTGGTTCTGTATCACAAGTTCCACTTACTTGTATGGGGGGTATTTGTAAAATGGAACTACATGGTAGAATAGTATTCGTTTTCATATCATGCCGAGTTTTGTGAAAATAGACCAAATTCTCTAGTTGAGCCATAACTTTGAGCCAAAAAAAAAAAAAAAAAACTAATTAGGTAAGTGTGATGGAGTATGCCTACCTTAAGACGGTGCTTCATGTCATCAAAACTTCATTCATACTCATTTTTTTGGGTGAGATCGAGCAAGACCTCCAGCATATCATTCTTGGGCTTATTATCACCGGGTGCGCCTCGAATTTGAAGTCTTTGATTGATAAATTCATCGAATATTGTGAAAAGTTTCTTCATACAAGTCTCGGTCTTGTGTAAAATCCCCTACGGATCAATCGCACGAAAAACCCGGAAAAAATCAGCCAAGTTAGGCTTGCCGGCGAGGG
The DNA here is from genome assembly GCA_026212405.1 of Petrea volubilis. Classification (NCBI taxonomy): domain Eukaryota; kingdom Viridiplantae; phylum Streptophyta; class Magnoliopsida; order Lamiales; family Verbenaceae; genus Petrea; species Petrea volubilis. Next base: position 17,029,425 of record CM047875.1, read on the forward strand.
TGATTATTTCCGACACAACATCCCTGATTTCTAATGCATAGGACCATTATCAATGCCTTGATAAGATCAAGTATGTTATTTAAGGAGTTAAATGAAAGTCAAACATAATATATGTTCCTATAATTTTTTTTATTGCATAATATTTTGATGAGATCAAATATGTTATTTAAATTGTCTAAATTTACATGAGTTATATTATGCATAATTAAATTATCTTATTTTGTGGCATGGTGATTTGATTGGATCAAATAGTGCAATTGTACATGTTACTAGATAATGAAACGTACATATAGATATTTAGTGTGAATAAATTGCCATAGAATAATATATTTTAAAGTCACTTGAAAAATAGTAGTATTTTATATGTGACTTAGATATTTTAGTGGGAGTGTTTTTCAAAATATAAGAATTAATGATATGATCAATAATTCAAGTAGTTGAATTATTTTCTTACATGATTTTGAAAATTTTCAATATGATTAGAACTCCTTATTTATATGATATTAAATGCCAAGGTAGTTATAATTGAAATATCTACAATTCTAAAATATCAAGTGGGAGCGAGATTCAAAAGTTGAATTATCATGGCTTCCATTACTGGTCTAATAGTATAGTGGGTATATACTACTCCCTAATGAGGGTTTCTACTTGCGGGTACAAGATTGGATTTCTTCCATGATAGGTTGAAGTACGGGAAAAGCAAGCACGACCACACTAATGTAGAGTGTCTCACTTACCTATACGAATATCTACGTAATGGTACACACTTGACTAAGTTGTATAATAGCCTTCCTGAGGAGCTCTGTTATATTTACCTAGAGGCTAAAGATTAAAATGGTGGATTAACAAATCTTGAGTAAGAGTTACTAGAAAAAGATGTTAATTGAGAATTGTTCTCACTTATACTAGAACATTTTTTGACCTCGTTGACAGGGAGTCAAATGTGGATAGTAAAGTTATCTTTGCATGCACCATCATATGGTTATGTGGATTCCATAATTGGATTGCTTGCTAAAATATAAAATACACGTCATAACTTGTTTATATTAATTTTCAATTTCATAGTGATAATTGTTAGCCCACTGCAATCAATATTAAAAAGAAATAAGCGCATTGGTCCTAATTATATGTTTTGACATTGTGCTCACCTATAAAGGATGCAAGTATGTGCTTATTGAAACAAAGCCATCAATTTTAGCATCTAATGCATAAGATCATTATAAATGGTAACAAAAGTCAAATGAGTTGACTAAATACTGTATTTTAACCTCAATCTCAAACATTCTTAAGCATGAGAAGCATAATATGGTACTGCAACATTAATGTTGTAGTATATCAAATAAATGTTCGAAAGATAGGGTTGTGCAACTAGGCACGGATTGATGCTAGACACAAAAAAGATGTTTAAACGATCGTCGTTTCAAAAGCATGTCATATAGACTATGGCATCATTGAATGAGCCGAAGATCTTGGATGTGAATATTAATATTTACATCCAGCAAGATATGATCCTGAATTCCTCGTCAAGTTCATTCATACAATTTAAACTTAACTTGTTTGAATTGATGGAAGAATCTTAAGTGGCAGAGGAAGTGATAAAAGCTAAGGGAAATTTTCACCTATCTCAAACATCTAATTCCTCGGCTAACAAGGAAAAGCCAAGAAATGGAATTAAGAATGAAAAAGACAAAGTTGTTTGTCCTACAGCTAAGGTTTAGTAGAAAGCAAAGCCAACAAAAGGAAAGAGTTCCAATTGCGGTGAACATGGGCATTAAAGAAGAATTGCCAAAAATATAACTAGTCTAGCTATAAAACTAGCAAGCCATACAGTCAAGAGGTTTCTTGAATGATGGCAAGAGTGCTAATAGTATAGCAAACATAGTTGATATTTTGGGAAATAGAGTATTAATTATTTTTATAAGATTATTTTTGTTGGTGCCTATTTTTGAACAAAATTGTGTTTTTTTTCATGGTTATTTATTGAACTATATTTTTTATATCATTTGATAAATACTTTCTTAAGCGTAATAAAATCATTTGTTTGCTTAGGCATAGAAACAAAGATATTCTAAAAAATATTTAACTGTTCTAATTACTCTATTGACAATGCAATAGAAAGTTAATACAAGTATACAAGCTTTACCATTAAAACTCCCATAAGTGAATTGATTCAAAATAACCGGCCTTTAAATTGGGGTTCATTTGAGATTCAAACTAATATGGAGTTTTTGAGTAATTCATCATCTTCATAGATGATAACTCAAAATAGGGATATGTACATCTAATGAGAGACACAAGTTTAGGTCATTTGAAAAGTTCAAAAGATCTAAGTCGAGATTCATTAGATAAATATATCAAGTCAGTTTGATGAGAACAAAATTAGTGAATATTGACTGATTGAGTGCTAAGAATCTTTGAACTGCAAGTGAGATAGATCTCAAATTATGGCACTGGGTTATCCCAATAAAATAGTGTTGCAGTAAGAAGGATTAGAATTTTCATAAATTTGGTAAAGGACATGAGTCATGCTACCTAATTAGCTTGTTTTGGAGTATCCTAAAACAACAAGGGGTGGTTAATTTATTATACAAAAGAAATGAAGTATTTGTGAGATAAATGCTTAGTATTTTAAGGAAGTATAATAAATGACCACAAGGTAGAAGCAAGTTGTGTTAAAAGTATATAACAATATTTGATATTGTAATTGAAGATGCCCAATCACTAAAAACATGAGTAATACATGAGGGCTACGTTTGCTTTTCGAGATTAACCGAGAAAATGCCTTCACATCTCGGCTAATCTCGGCTAATTTATTATTTGGTTGCCAAGATTATAATTGCGGGCCTTCACCTAATCTCACAAAGCCCGCAATATGATGGCCTAATCTCGAGATTATAATCTCATGGGAGGGGGTGAGATTGAGTCTTGGCTTCCCAATATTAACTATTCAAACACTTTGAATTGACCATTTTGTCCTTTATTTTACCCTTACTTTTACAAATTTGTTATTATTAATTATTTTTATACTTTATAATAATAATAATTAATTAATTTTATAGTTTACAATATGTAATTTTATTAAATAATAATTAATTAATCTTATAGTTTACAATATGTAATTTTATTAAATAATAATTAATAATAATATTATTAATTATCAGTAATAATAATAATTCTTATTTTTATAGTTTACAATATGTAATTTGATTAAATAATAATAATAATTAATATTATTATTTTGATTAATTATTAGTAATACTAATAATTATTATTTTTATACTTTACAATAAGCAATTTTATTAAATAATAATAATTAATAATAATAATATTAATTATCAGTAATAATAATAATTATTATTTTTATACTTTACAACATGTAATTTTATTAAAATTTTATAGTTTACAATATGTAATTTTATTAAATAATAATTAATAATATTATTATTAATTATCAGTAATAATAATAATTCTTATTTTTATACTTTACAATATATAATTTGATTAAATAATAATAATAATTAATATTATTATTTTGATTAATTATCAGTAATAATAATAATTATTATTTTTATACTTTACAATATGTAATTTTATTAAATAATAATTAATATTATTATTATTAATTATCAATAATAATAATTCTTATTTTTATACTTTACAATATGTAATTTGATTAAATAATAATAATTATTAATAACAATATTATTATTATTATTATTATATATCAGTAATAATAATAATAATTATTATTATACTTTACAATAAGTAAATTTATTAAATAATAATTAATAATAATATTAATAATATTAATTATCAGTGATAATAATAATAATATAATTATTATTTTTATACTTTACAATATGTAATTTTATTAAATAATAATAATTTTTATTATCAGTAGTAATAATAATAATTATTATTATTTTTATTTTTATTTAATAAAATTACATATTGTAAAGTATAAAAAGAATAATAATTATTATTATTAATTATCAATAATAATAATTAATTATTATTATACTTTACAATATGTAATTTTATTAAATAAAAATAAAAATAATAATAATTAATATTATTATTAATTAATATTATTATTATTATTAATTATCAAGGGTAAATATGTAATTGTACTCTAATCTTACTTTGAATCTTATTTAATTGTGGATACCAAATGGCCACATATGCAATATGTACGATCATCCTACTCAGTTAATCTTAGATACCAAACAACCATTATAATTAATCTAAATCTCGGCTAATCTTCAGCTAAGAGACAAGCTCCAATTAACGAATCTCGCAAAGCAAACGCAGCCGAGATGTATCTAGTATGACAGTGATATTGAATTGAGTACACTAGAGCCTCACTAAAGTGGGAGGATTATCAAGTTACCTGATTAATAATTTTGGGAAGCTCTAGTGGTTGAGTCCCATGGGTATGATCCTTTTGACTGGAAAGAAGCTCAAGCATTTATGAAGCATCAATAAAAATATCAAATCTTATGGATTTGAGTAAATGTTAGATGAACCATATTTGTACAAGAAACATGATGAATGAAATTATAATGTTCTTAATTAGTATTTTATTTGTGGACAATATATTACTTATTGAGAATAATGTAGGAATATTGTCCATAGTCAAGATTTAATTATATATATACATATATGTATATATATATATAATAAATATTAAGGGGCCATTGCACCTAGTATTAGTAGAGCATATTTTAAACACATGGTATGTATTGGAATTGTATGCTAACCTACTAAGGTGTTGTGCTTAGACTTAAGAACTTAAGTCAGTAATGTTCCACTTCTTTATATGCCTCTACCTTTGGGTAAGCAGTCTTCAAATTGGAAAAGTAAACTAAAATAATGTATTGTTATTTTTCCATTATTAAGACTGAGTATTTGGTAGCTTTGGAAGCTATTGGAATAACCAAATGACTTGATAAGTAGAGACTAAGAAACCAATAGTTGGTAAAACGCATATATAAAAAGAATATCATATTGTTATAGAATAAGTGTGGAATGTGGAATGATTGCAAATTACGAAGGTCCTAGTTAACAATCTAGCTAATCTCTTAGTCAAGACCTTGGTACAGGAATTTTGATTCTTGTTAAGAAGGGATAGGCGTTAGATACAAGGAAAATTGTATTTAAGGGCAAGTGGGAGATTGTTTGGAATATGTGCCCTAAAATCCAATTTAAACAATAATATTGTATTATTTCATTTATGGAATTGAATTTATTGCAAGTTATGCGTATTTACGATTTTGCCATTAGATGGACATAGTATTCAGTGATGCATGGTTGTAATTTAAATGCAAGTGTTGTTTCACGGAAAGATTTAAATTACTAAAACCATATATTATTGTTTGTGTTTGTAGTCGGTGATAAGAGTATTTTGTTCTTATTTGCTAAGACTATAACATGCTATAAATGATGATTTGTCTTTAATCATGAAAGTTGTGATTCAAGTTATAGCATGTTGGTGTTCGCAAATGAGATTGGAACACCGAATTGGATCATTTGAATTATTCATTTTGAACTACTATCTAAAATGAATAATTCATGTGCATTGACTCTAAATCTTGAAAATATTACAACTTTGGGCATGGTAGTGTTAATCACTTTAATGTACTTGGAAGTGAGGTCGTGAGTGACCAACATACTTTGTACGTACATTAGGTGCTTGCATGAAATGTACTAAAGAAGAATATTTGATGGAATTTATAGATCTTTTAAAGATATAGATATCCCCTATGTTGATTTGCAAAGTTCAAATTAATTCTAAACCTTTGGCCAAAGTATTTCGAGTGAAGTGTCAACGAAATTATATGAAAATGTGATTTTCATGTGGAATGTTTGAACAAAGTCAAATTGGGAATTTAAGATAAAATGTGAAAATAAATTTGATAGTAGTTTAATTTTATTTTTCAAGGATATCTTATATAGGGGTTAAATGAAAATACTGTTACATTGTGAACTCATAAAAAATTTAATTAATTTAGAGTGCAACAATAGTTATTTAGTGAAATTAAATATTGTTAAATGGTAATCAAATATTATCATGAGATGATAATTAGATTTAACCGATTTGGAGCTAAAATTAATTTTTCCTAAGGTCCCTTCGTAACCCTCTAATTATAATCCGTCTGAAAAATATTTAACTTTTTCATGAGATGGACACATTGGATGAAGGTTGAGGAGAAAAGTCCAAATTTTATTTCGAATAAAATAAATAGCTTTCAAAAGCAAAAATTTGCTTGAAATTGTGGATTGGTCCAGTAGTGAGCAGGCATGTTGCCATCTGAAAGGTTAGGGTCTGACTCCACCTAGCAACATTATTTTGTTATTCAACTTTTTATTGATTTTTTCACTTGTCTCACATCGAAAAAAAAAATGATTTTTCCTCAAACTTTTTCCCTATTAAAGGGAGCCTCAACAATAGGTTCAAGACACACCAAAAAGCAATAATTCTTAAATATTCCATGAGTTGAAGAATTTAAATAATAGAATTGCTTTAGTAAAAAAAAAATTCTTTTATAAGAAATTTTGTTTTTCTAGTTAAATATTTTTTATTAATTTCGGAGACCACACTCTGGAGTTAGTGAGGGATTACGAAGAAGATCTTTGTGGTCAAACGAGTTGATCCCGAGCATCGTAAAGAATTAATGGGAGGATTTTTGGCGGTCAATGCGCATCTTGGTGCGGTTAGTTTGTTCTAATGCCGAGGTTGGTATATTTTATGTTTTCTAGTATTATGCAATAAACGTTATTTAATTAATTAAATTATTTAATTAATTACTTATTGCTTTCCATAATATGTGTTTTTGATTTAAAGTTTGAATGTCACGCATGCACGTATAAGAGCTCGGTCTTTTTTATTTTCCGCTGTGTTTAATTTTTGGGTTTAATTTTGACAATTTTCCCAACACACAGTGCATCTGGCGGGCTCCGGTTCGACAAAACTTGGTCCTGTTTCTGAAGCACGATCCTGGCCATTTCAGGGGAGGATACCAGAATCGCTGTCGGGCTTCCTAGCTTGAGATGCATTAAAGGCCTGTATATCTTGGCGAGACTGGCCAGAGATTGATGGGGTTTCGGGCGTGTAAGCTCGAGAATGTTGCCGATGATTGGAAGTGGTTTAGGCCCTGGCGGGAGGTTGGCTGCTTTCCAGGGCACTGGATTAGGCTTCAGGGCCCGAATCTGTCTGAAAGTCATATTTGCTTTAAAATCAAATTGCCAACCTCACCGGCGAAGAAAGTCTGACTAAATAAGTTTCAAAATAAAATTTTAATCTCCGGTCAAATTGTCCTAGTGCAATTCTTAGTTTGTTGTTCCTTACAGGTTACAATATAATATGGATATGACAGACTTTCGAGGTGGGATGGATAGAAAATTTCTAATTTCATTTATTATTAACATAACTGGCCATCATGGTCGATAATTAATTGTCCGATTCGATGCTTATGGGAGCAAAACCAACTTACATCAACCCCAAGATGGTACTGTACACTACGGAATTCGTGAAGAAATAAAATTAAACATCTACGATCAACTATAGCTGTTGACAAAATATGTCCCCGCTTTTATCTCTTATACTAATGTTCACTTTTTTTTTGTTTTAGTCGACCAATGGGCCTAGAGCTGTTTACTAGTTCTCTCTTAAGTACCATCAATTCCAACCCACTGGTCAATTAATTCAAATTAAATACTATAAATGTTCATTATGAAAATAATCCTTCTAATCCAATTATTTCATTTTTAACTTTAGAATTCGAAGACGTTGCTTGGTTCAAAACATGTTAGTCAATTTTAGTGCTTTGATTTAATGTTCTTTTTTAGTATTTTTAATTCAAAACATGCTAGTTCATTTTAGTGAACGTATGCAATTTTAGACCCTCCATTTCATTTGATATCTAGATTATTATTATTGACCATTATATGTTTGAATTCTAAGGACTTTTTTGTATACCATTTTAAGATGGATTTTTATTATTTATCATTGACCAAATCCAAAAAATGTCTTATAAGCTGAGGTGCACATAATTAGTTTATAAGAACAACACACCGCATACCATATATTGGAGACAAAAATTGCTTGGCACACAAATCTGTCATCCAAACATAGATCTCTCTTGAGGTAGTTTTCAATTTTATATTTGACAGGATTAGTAGTGCTGCACACTCTACGCGTGTGCAAATTATAAAAAATATATACTTTACTTTAGTACTTAAATTTTTTAGGATCAAAATATAAATATATTATTAAATTCTTTCATGAGAATATTTTTTTTGAGAACTATTTGAAATAATTTATTAGAAAGAGAGAGAATCAAAAGTATTAATTATTAATTTTAAAGAAATTTGTTTATTAAATATGGGTTTCAACTTCCAAAAACTAAGATGTAATTAATTATTAGTTTTAAAGAAATTTTGTTTATTAAATTTGGGTTGACAAAATGTGTTTTTCAAATTGGATGTAATATTACAATAGTGACCTTTCCGTTTACTTTTCATTGTTTTTGTTTAATTAGCAACACCACACACTCTACGTGTGTGCAAAATATAAAAAATACATATTTTAATTTAGTACTTAAATTTTTTTAGGATGAAAATATAAATATATTAAATTCCTTTTATAAGAATACCTTTTTAAGAATTATTTGAAGTAATTTATTAAATTATAATAATTTAAAAATAAAATAGTTATATGAAATAAAATTACATGATAAAGAATAAACAAAAAAAATCAAGTAAATATAATTAGAGAAAGTGGTTTGTGAGTTGAGAATATGAGTCTTTTAAACTGAATATAATATTACAATATTAACCTTTTTATTTGCTTATTTATTTCATGTGTTTACTAATTAAAATGGCAAAATTGGCACATCAAAATTTGGTACCCGAATTGAATCGATTTCATGTAAATTTTCAATTTTAGCCATAATTTTACGTATCTCTATTTATTCCATATAAAATTGAAGGGCAAATTTTGCAAAATTAAATAAATAACCGCCATTTGTAAGACAAAAATAGCTTTCTTGTTATAATAGTATAGATAATTAAAAGGGTAAAATTGACATATCAAAATTTGGTATCTGAATTGTATTGATTTCATAGGGGAATTTTCACATAAAATTAAAGGACAAATTTTGTAAAATCACATAAAAAAATTGTCATTTGTGAGACAAAAACGGTTTCCTTTTTATAATAGTATAGATATACCAACATACTAAAAAAAATATGGCTGACCAAACCCAAAAATGAAAAATGTTCCAAGTGCAACCTTAATATCTTATCAAAAAGCCGTATTTTTATATTCAGAAATCTACATGAAAACAAGGTTTTTCATGACTCGTATACAACAGAAAATCTCTACAGCTTCAGTTGAGGAAGAAATAGAATATTTTTTTTGTCTAAATTGCCTTACGTACATCCTTCAAACGAAAATTTCTAAGTGTTTGCTACTTTAAATTCACCTATTAAATTTAACGAATTGTCCAAATTTATCTGTTCAATACTCACTTTTGGACTAAAATAAGTGTCCTAAAGATTAAATTAAAATAGGGAAAATTATTTTTGTCTCTCCTAAAATTTGTAGAAATTACAAGGAAAAAAAATCTTTTAGGGTTCCATAAGGTTTTCGTCTGAAAACTTTTTTTTTTTTGAAATACCCTTCTTCAATATTTTTACTAATTGTTAGACAAAATGGAGAATTACAAACACCTCCCTTGAGGTTTACTAAAATTATAAAAATTAAAAAAAAATCTTCAAATATTAGAATTTACAACTACACCTTTCGAGATTTGCTTGTCTAACAAAAAAAATCCTACGGTTAGGGTTTTGCGACTAAGATGGGGGAAAAAATGTTAGGATTTTTCTAGAGGCTTTGATGATGGAAGTGATAGTCGAGATTTGGAAAAGGGTGTGAAGGCAAGATAGGCGGTACTGCCAACGAGCAAATCAACGACCAGAGGAGGGAGAAGCCTTTTGACCAATGAAGAAGAGGTTTGGAACATGGTTGAGTCTTACAGATTCAAAATCCTTGAAATGAGGTAGTTCTAGTGGTATTGATGTTGTTGGATTTCAACGAAGTTCGCCAAAATTGTCAGAATGGAGACGTGTTGCACCAACAGTTACATGAGGCCAATCGGTGTTGATTGGGCAGTCACTGTGAAGCTGAGAGCAGTGCTATTTCAAAAATGTGCTTTTTACAATCTTTGGATGTGGGGAGGCCGCCGCAACTGGGATGTGGTTGTAAATTCTAATACTTGAGGGATTTTGTGTAATTTCATCAAACCTCAAAGAAGGTGTTCGTAAATGAAACGTTAAGGGCAATATCGAAATTTTTCGTATCCCGATAACTTTTACATAATTTTGCCAATCTCAAAAATGATTTTAATAATTTTTTTATACATGAAGAATTTGTTTAGAATTTTGACAAACCTCAACGGAGGTTGTTGTCATTTGTTCATTAAAATATTTCACATACACAGTTTCCCAGTCACCCTTTTAGTAGCTAGAGTTTCAATATGATTTGGCTCATTGCCTTTCAAGGTATACGGATAATTAATTAATTTATTTATAAGGACAATTACACTTACTCTCCATGAGTTTAATGAGTTTAAGTAAAATTATAATAATTCTTTCATATTTTGAAAATGATAAATATCCCCCTAAGGTATGTATAAATTTAACAAAATTTATTTTTAATCAATGCAAGATATAATGGCGAATTATATTTTTTGTGTAAATTAATAATTTTTAATTTTTTTTTCAGTGTAAATTGATATAAAGTAAATCAAAGACAAACCCACAAGATTTTCTGTTCCAATTTGGAAACTGGCGTCATACTGTTTGCTGCAAAATCAATGTCATTATGTCAATAAATTGAATAGTCAAGTTTCGACTTCGGAGTTTGTAGTCAAGTTTGGACTTCGGAGTTTGTAGCTGAAATCTAATAAATTTGTCAATAGTTGTTCTTCAGTGAAGTTGCCTTTGGTGAGCTTAGAGACAACTCTCGTGTCCAACAAACTCGTGGCCCAAATGACATTACCGATGCCCATTGGACGGCATTAAGATATAGTTTTACCCACGGAAGAAAATTTGATGTCTTATATTTTACCAGAATCTAGGTTAGTTTGGATTATTTTTCATTTTTATTTAATGATAATATCTTTGTTAAGCTCAAGGTAATCTCAATTATTAATTAGTGGTTGAATTAGTGAGTTTCAAATTTTAAATTACTACACAATAAATACGTTAACGGAGTTTTTACTCTAGTTCAGCCGCCTTCAAAACTAATCTAAGTATAGTGCCGTCCTCTAGAAGACAACAAACCAATAATTGAGCTCAGAAAATTTGACTACAGATAAAAATATTTTCAATCTTGTTTTAGTTTTAAGAGAGAGAAGCCAAAACTTTCCCATTCAAGATGTCGACATTAATCAAATTTATGTTTGTGTTGCTTATCACCTTCCTTTTTTGGAGGACTTTGCGCATATGCCTGCATTTTCTATGGATGCATAGTACCGTGACAGTCGTATCCAAATAAAATTCTTCTTTGTTAAAAAGAAAAAAAAAACAGAAAAAGAAAAAAAGAAAGAAAGAAGATGTTGACATTAATTTTTTTTTTTTTAAATGTTGACATTAATTTTACCAGAAACAGTTTTACCGACATTGATCTTGCCAGAGACAGTAATATATACAGTGATTGCATTTTTTTTTTCTTTCTTTTTTTTTTAAAGGGATTACTAGTGTACCTATATGATGTGGTAGCACTTAAAAGAAAGCAATTATTGTTACGCGACAAGAAATAGAGATTTTTAGTTTAAATTACCCAAAAATCAACTCTAATTAAATTTGTCCTTGAAAAATCAAATTCAGTCTTTAAATTAAGGACAGGTAAAGATTAAAAAAAAAAAACAAATTTACTTATTTTCGTATACTGATTTAAAATTACTCAATTGATATACCATCAAAACTGTTAAATTGACATACAAGTATATGATTTCAAGCCAAAAAATCATAGATTAAGTATATTGCATTTGCAAAGTGATTGATCACTATCTTTAAATTATATGTCAATTACATAACAAGTGCAATACACTCATCATATGATTGACTTGGTTCTACCGAGTTGAGTTGAGCTAGAATTTCCATGATTTTGCAGCTATAAATGGTAACAATAAATTTAACCGTTTCCATCTTATTTACATTAACTGAAAGATAAACAAAGAAAAAAGCTAAAAGACCCTCAAAACATGGATTCCCTGGTTACGATTTTTGCCATCCTGCTCTCTTTTGCAGCATGGCTACTCATTCCTCGGGCCCTGAAACCCAATCCAGAGCCCCGGAAATTAGCCAGACTCCCACCAGGCCCGAAACCTCTTCCCATCATCGGCAACATTCTTGAGCTCGGCCCGAAACCCCACCAATCTCTGGCAAAACTCGCCAGGATTTACGGGCCCTTGATGCATCTCAAGCTCGGAAACCTAACAGCGATTGTGGTGTCCTCTCCTGAAATAGCCAAAACCGTGCTTCAAAAACACGACCAAATTTTCTGCGACAGGCTCCCCCCAGATGCGTCACGGGCCCTGGATCACGACAAATATTCCGTGGGCTGGATGCCCGTGGATGATAAGTGGCGTAAAATCCGCAAGCTATGCAAAGAAAATATGTTCTCCGTGCAAAGGCTCGATGCCAGCCGGGGTCTGAGGACGGAGAAATTGCGAAATTTGTTTGATTACGTGAACGAATGCTGTGATTACTGTCAGGCCGTTGATGTCGGCAGAGCTGCTTTCACGACGTCACTTAATCTGATGTCGGCAACACTTTTTTCGGTGGATTTCGCTGATTTTAGTTCTGATTCGTCGCAAGAATTTAGGGATATAGTGTGGGGAATAATGGTTGTCATCGGAAAGCCTAATTTGGCGGATTATTTCCCTCTTTTTAAGCTGGCTGATCCGCAGGGAATCTTCAGGAAAACCAAGGTTTATTTTGAGAAATGTTTTGCAATACTTGATGAGATTATAAATCAAAGATTGCAAACTCGAGGCGGATTGGGTGATTCTGAGTTGAAGAATGATATGCTTGAAGCTCTGTTAGATGTGGCACAGAAGAATGAATCGGGTTTAAGCTTTGATGACATAAAGCACTTACTTATGGTGAGCATACTCCACATATACCTTGCGATGCCTTAATTTTTAGATATTTGTCTCCAAGTTTTCTCTTAACTACCAAGTGACGTTGGAAAAACCTTATTTTGGAGGAAGAGATGGGATTTTCACAAAAATTTAAGATAATTGTTTTATTCTTCGATGGTACAAAATTTTAAAATACTAATATATATATATATATTTATATAAGCACATATATGTAATATAATTTCAAATAATAATAATAATAATAAAATTGATTTCGTAATTTGACACTTATAATTCTATATATATTTAGATGTAGGGGTGCAAACAAACTAAGTCAAGCTTAGGCAAAATTTTCAAAGTCGAGCTCTCGAGTTTGGTTCTACTCAGCTTGAATTTTCAAATAATGTTAGTAGTTCAAGTTCAAACTCAAGCTCAAAAATTTCTATTTACTAAAATAATAAAAATATAATTTATTTTGTTTTTTTCTTTTTTAAAAGTATTAGTTTTATTTACAAAATAAAATAACATAATATAATAGTACTATGTAGTAATATACATATATATATATATATATTACTAATATAATAAGTATATATTTATAAAATGGTATTTATTCAAAATATAGAAAATATATATTATTAAGAATATAAAAAAATATTAAAATATAAAAATACAAAAATTCTACATCTATATTATATTTTAAGAGAATATTTGGTTGAGTTTATAAGCTCCAAAAAATATCTTATAAGTTGTTTGAGAGCTTATAAGCTCCTTAAAAGTATTTGGTAATTTTTTTTGTAAAGGAGCTTATAAGCTCTAAAAATAAGCTTTCAAGAGCTTATAAGCTCAAACAAAAAAAAAAATTAAACTCCCCTAATTTTTTTTTCAAAAAACTTATAAGATGTCTAATACTAAAAAGTAAAATAATATAAATATATTTTTTTTTCAATATTGCATTTTTACTATTTTAAAAAATATTCATTTATATGAAATTATTTTATTTTATTTTATTTTTTTTCGATCATCATCATACTTAAAAAAACATATAAATTCTATTTTTTACCAAACAAAATTACAACTTATAAGTTACAAAAATATCTTATAAGTTATAGGATCTTATTTTATCCAAATATTTTGCGAACTTATTTTTACAATAAGATGTTGGAGCTTATAAGCTCCAAAAACATCTTATAAGCTAAGTTCTTTAAAATAAGCTTAGCCAACTACTCTCTAAGTGAGAATCCCTTTGATATTTTCTGGTAAGTAATTTTGAACTCTGTCAAATACCCCTATTAAAATAACTGCAAGTATAAAATAAATATTTAGCTATTATTCTCTCTCATCTCTCTCACATACTTTGAATTTTCCTTTTCTATTCTCTTTTCTCTCCAACAAAGTATTTTTTTTTCCCCCTATTTTAAATTGTCACCACTCTCCCATTTTCTCTCTCACATTCTTTTTTTTAAATGCTCCAGTTTATATATATATATATATATATTTTAGTCAAGAAATAATTTTATTTAAAAATAATTTTTTCAACTTTTCATAAATTTAATAAATAAAAATAATTAAGAAAGATGTGTATTTATATAGAAAATTTAGCAACAAAGTAATTTTATATTATTAAAATTTACTATTTTCTTAAATTATATCTCATTTTTATTTTGTACACACATCGAGTGTGTCCGATATACTAGTTTATATAATTCAAAATCCTTCAGGTTGTCCAAGCAAGTGCCACCTACATGCACACTTGGATAGCCTCATTATAATTTAGTGTGACAAATATGAAACTGTGATAATCTTAAATTTTTGTTTGTATAAGGATATAGTTATTTGTTATTATCCGAAAGAATCCAACACTTATGCAGAATCTAAGATAAAATATGTTATATTTCAATTAGTATCAAATGATATTACTATATTATGCATATATATATATATTAGTGGTCTATTTACAATATTAATCAATTACTTAATTTTTAAGTATTAGAGTTATCTATCACATATTTCTGCATAATTTCTTTTTCAAAAATAATATGAATTGTATAAAAATCAAATATTAAAATAAATTACATTGTGTCATTAATTGGTTGTGGTACTTTATCAAACATTATGAAGAATTTATTTTCTACAAAAAAAATTAACTAATTTGTTTTTATCAATTTATTTTTATTTAATAAAACTTGTAATAATATATAAATAAAAATATTATTTCTTCTGCCTAGGCAAGAGTCAATTACTAGTATATGTGCAGTTCAAAATATAAATTTTTAAAATTTTCTATCGTAATTGAATCAAGTCAAATTTTCTGTAATATTTTTTGTTCAATACTTCTGTTACACTCATTAATACACATCATATGTATTAATAAATAGTTGAGCGTAAGAAAGAGAATCTAAAAATTCTTTTCCTTATCATAATATTTGCTTTTGCTTAATCTCAACATTTCATCTATACAAGTGGCATGTATTTATTAGTGTAACAAAAAATGTTACACATAAAGTGTTACAAATGATCTAGATTGTAATTTAATGCCAAGGGGGATGCCACGTCAGCTATTTTTCCTCCAACATATAATATTCTCAATTTTACAGGTCATATGCCTAACTCAACTTTTTTTGGGTACTGAAATTTAAAATTCTCGGTGAAAATCCGATTAAATTTGTCAATCATTAGAAATTATATTACAAAATTGCTAGTGGGGCAAAAGAGAGTCAAAATCATAAATATGTTATCGTAGTTACAAGACGACTTATGCATTATATTTTGGTGGTATATAAACTCAATTTGAGGGGTTGCTCGTCTTATGTCCTTGTTTCGTCGGTCTAATTAACTTTAGTTTATGTTAGGATCTATTTGTTGCAGGGTCAGACACCACATCAAGTACGGTGGAATGGGCAATGGCAGAGCTAATACGCAACCCCGACAAAATGTTAAAAGCCAGAAACGAAATCAATGATATAATCGGACAGAACAAACAAGTACAAGAATCAGACATATCGAGACTCCCTTACCTACGATCTGTTGTAAAAGAGGCTTTTAGGCTTCACCCCGCTGCTCCTTTATTGGTACCTCACAAGGCCAATGAGGATACAGAAATCAATGGTTACATAGTCCCAAAAAACTCGCAAATTCTAATCAACGCATGGGCAACCGGCAGAGATTCAAGCATATGGCCCGATCCTGATTTATTCGTGCCCGAGAGGTTTTTGGAAGTTGAAACCGATTTTCGCGGGCAACATTTTGAACTGATCCCCTTTGGTGCGGGCCGGAGAATTTGCTTGGGGTTGCCGTTAGCCTATCGCATGGTCCACCTTATGCTTGCAACTTTGATAAGCAATTTTGATTGGAAACTTGAATCAGGACTAAAATGTAAAGAACTGGACATGGATGAAAAATTTGGACTCACTCTTCAGAAGGCCATTCCTCTCAAGGCAGTTCCAGTTAAATTTTAACTATTATTATTGTACACCATGTATATTATGAGTAGAACTTGAGCCTCGTTCTGGCTGTACTTAAGCTACAAAAGGGGGTGAATAAAGTTGGTGTAATTCTGTTAGGATCTGCAGTACTCTGATGAATGATGGATATGCCCAAATTGCATAATTAATCAAAATCTCATCCTTTACTTTCACTATTTATCTATATTTTTGTTTAGGCCTGGAGAAATGCAAAAATTATAATTAAATTCAAGTGGCGTTTTGGTGCCAAATGCTTCATGATATGTTATAAGCTTCTGAACATCTTATAAAATATTTTGCAAAACTTATAAACTTAGCCAGACAACCTCTAAATCCTATTATGGGGAGAAATTTGATTAATGTACCCCTAAAGATATTGGTTTTGGAGCACATCATTTATGATATTTATAAAATTAGTGTGTAAAAATAAATTAAGAATGTTTTTAAATGCTCATAAAATGTCTAGGGACAATTTAAGTAAAAAGTCATAAAATTTAGTTGGAATTAAATTTTGTTATACTCAATTAATCATGTGTAAAGTATTCTTATAATTGGTCATTTTTTTATATAAAATAGACTCCGTTCACATGACAAGTCCTCTCAGCCAGCAAAAGGAAGAATTTTAAACATTTGAAAGGTCTAACTGAATTCAACATATTGGGCGAAAACCGTCACTACAAAGAAAAATAGATTGTTGCTATGAATTTTTTTTAGCTAGCCTTTTACAACGTAGTAAATTAAAGATAGTAATTTATTTCAAAATTTAAACCGTGGCAAATAATAAGATAAAAAAACAGTTATTCACTATGAAAGTTAGATCACAGTAAATGATCACGTAATAAGACAGTTATTTACTACGTAATTTAGTACGTAGTAAGTAAAAAAATGACATTTCAATTGTAACGAATAAAAAAAATAACACTTACATAATTTATGAAATTTCTTTTTTTTTTTTCTCTCCAAATTTTAGCACAATTTTTAAACAAAGTCTCAACAACTTTGACATAAAAATAATTTCAACCTCGTTTACTTAATTCACTTCGAGAATATGTCACTCCATTCCAAAATATTTGAATTTCACATCAGACCAAATATGGAAAAAGATATATATATATATATATATATTGAAATTTATCATTGAATTGAGGTAATCATATATATTAATTATATATTTTCAAATCTATTTCAATGATTAATATTTTTAAGTAATATAATATATTTAGATAATAAAGATATATCGTTTAAAATTTTAGAGTCATTTATAGGTAACAATACCCCCAAAATTTATGCTTTAGTGCTTGTTTACTTCGATACTTTTACTATTAGTTACAAGGGCGATTTACACTTTGCACCCTATAAACTTCTTAAATTGCTACTTTGCACCCTCAAAAAACAAAAATAGCAAATTGCACCCTAAAAAACCTTTAGTTTTGACATCAATGCACCCTCACCATTTCTAGGCCAAAAAGCCTATCGGAATTGACTTCTTATAAGGGTAAAATTGTTAGCCTAAAAAATACTAATTTTCCTCCAAAGCCATCGACATGATTTGCAAAATCTATTTGAAGTATTTTACTTTTTCATCAAATGAAAAAATAGTCCAAAGCAATAATAGATTTTTTGCAGCTAAAAGTTTACATTTTTCAAGTAAAATATGAGAAATTTTCAAAAATAAATCCAAAGATTTTAGTTCAATTGGAGAATGGTATGACAATTCAGAGAAATACCCCTAAGGTTCTTCATTTACTAAACATGATTGTTGGACTCCTTGTTACGACAAGAAAAAATTGTATTTGAAATTTATTTTATTAAATATCTTTTTTGAAAAGTTTTTTTGGGACATGGATCTCAATAATATAATTGAGTTAATTTATATTAAAATCCCAAATAATGAATTTTTGAGACCATTAACATGAAGTTAAAATATATAGCTTCATATACTGTTGATTATGCTCCTCTTTTTTTTCTTTCCTGAACTAATTTCACCTTTTTTTTAGTAAAGAACCTTTTTTATTTGTATTTTAACTCCAAATATTTATTCTTGAAATTAGAGGTCTAGTTTAACAATTGTCATGTTAATATAACAAAATAAATTTCAATACACAAAAGTCATATCTCTAATATATTGGGAAGATTTAGTCTATGTTACTCCTTTTAGGTTAGATGCTGGAGTTAAAAGCAAGAAATATATTTTATTTTTTAACCTGATAACTTGCGCTTGAAAAAAGTCAACTTCAATGGATTTTTTGGCCGTAAAATAGTAAGGGCGTATTGATGCCAAAACTAAAGATTTTCTAAGGTGAAATATGTTATTGCTTTTTTTTTAAGGTGCAAAGTGGCTATTTAAGGTATTTTAAGAGTGCAAAGTGTAAAATCACCCTAGTTACAATTGCTTATTTGAGCAATTAAGTTAATACTAAGGATGAAATGATTGAGGGATTTAAGGAGCGATTTACAATTTGCACCCCGGAAACCCCTCAAATAGTCATTGTGCAACCTTAGAAAAATAAATAAATAATAGCATATATATTGTGCCTCAAAAAACCTTTTGTTTTGACATCAATGCTTCGTCACTATTTTCAGGCCAAAAAATCCATTGGAATTGACTTCTTATGAGGGCAAAATTGTCAGTCTAAAACAATATATATTTTTTGCTTTTAACTCCAACATCTAACAACAAAAGAATAATAGACACCAAAATTTGTCAATATATTAAAAATATGACTTTTGCCTACTAAAGTTTATTCATTTACACTAACATGACAATTCTTAAACTAGATCAGTATTTTCAAGACCAATTCTTTGGATTTAAAATACAAATGGAAAAAAATTCTTTACTGAAAAAATAGGTGAAATTAGTTAAGGGAAAAAAAAAAACAAAAAATAACACCACAATCAATAGCAAATGAAACAATATATTTTAACTTCATGTTAATGGTCTCGAAAAATTTATCATTTGGCATTTTAATATAGATTAACGCAACTATAATTCACCATGTCTGAATACATTTTTTTGATAAAGATATTGAGTAAATTAAATTGCAAATTAATTTTCTTCTTACCATAACAAATAGTTTGACAACCATGTTGAATAAATTAAGAACTTCCATATACTTCTCTCAATTTTCATACCATTGCTTGATTGCTCATGAATCTTTGAATTTATTTTTGAAATTTTCCAAATTTTACTCGTAAAATGAAGAGTTTTAGTTGCGAAATCCCTAGTTTTGCTTTGAAGATTGTCACTTTGTTCTTTGAATTTATTTTTGAAATTTTCCAAATTTTACTCGTAAAATGAAGAGTTTTAGTTGCGAAATCCCTAGTTTTGCTTTGAAGATTGTCACTTTGTTTTTCCATTTCGTGAAAAGGTAAAATACCTCAAATCGATTTTGCAAATCACATTCAAAATTTTGGAAGAAGATTAGTATTTTCTTAGGCTAACAATTTTGCCACAAGAAGTCAACTTCGATGGATTTTTTTGGCTTGAAAATGCTGAGGGGGTGCATTGATACCAAAACTAAAGGCTTTTTTTAGAGCAATTTACTATTTTTTTTTCCTCTTTTTGGTGGTGAAAAGTGGCTATTTAACGTATTTTTAGGTGCAAAGTGTAAATTGCCTGGATTTAAATTTTGGTCAAATAAACCCCAAGGACCCAAATGAATAATTTTTAATTTTTCAGCAAAAAATTTGATGAAAGTTTTCGCTTAGAAATAAAAGATTTTTTTTATATTCAACGAAATATAATTTTTTAATTTTTATGGAAATTCTTCTCAAAAATTTAAAAATATTATTTTTAATATTCAACAAAAAAATTTCCAGAAATTCTGTCAAAATATAAAGTATAAAAAGACTTAAGTTGTTAATGTGTCGTTACTACAAAAAAAAATATGTATTGTAAAATATGAGAAGCCCTAAAAATAACTTTTTTTTTATAATTGTCCCGTATAAACATATATTTAGATTAATCAACATGTACAGTATTTAATTATTAATTTTATATTAATTAATAAATTTCTATTAAATTTGCAAAAACGTGCAATTGACATAATTGAATTGGAGGAGTCATTTTCGGCAGAATCTATTCCATTGGTCAAATATACTAAATTAAAATTAATAATTTAATCTTTGATTTAATGAAACTAAGAATAAGTAATAAATTAATAAATTTGTAATTTTCAGAAATATATGATGAGTAAAAAAAAAATATGAATGAAGAATTACAATACTAAAATGGCAAGACTCTTCCTTCATATGTTGGAGGTGTAGGTTCAAACCCCAACTTATGCATAAATAAGCTCCAAGCTCCCTTGCGCGCATGCATGTGGCTCGCCAGGGTGTAGAATTCGGGTTTGATATTTCGATTCCTGATTGGCATAGTGAATTATATTAAAAAATAAAACAAAATAGTTATTTTGGCTAATTAATTTAATTTAAATAATAAAACATAGTAATTTTGAAGCAAAAAGGTGGCCTATTTAGATTTTGTTGGCTACAAATATCGTAGCAGAAATAGATAAGTTTGTAGTAAAAACTATTTATTACGGTCTTTGTTCACAATAAAAGTGTTTCACTAATAGAAAAAAACGATTTTAGCCATGGAAAAAATCTATGGTCAATCCGTAGCTAATAGAGATAGATTAGACACGGACGATGCAAACGCCATGAAAAAAATATAGCCACGGATTAGCCACAGCCTGACCGTGGCTAATCTGTGGCTAAAAGGGTCCACAAGATTAGCCACAGAAAAATCCATGGCTAATTCGTGCCTAATATGTGGCTAAAATGTAATATATTTTATTTTACTCTATTTTTTTTAAAGAAGATTTAGCCATGCTCTGGCCGTGGCTAATGCTCGTGTCTGAAAATTCGTGGCCATTAGATGTAGCTAATACGTGGCTGAGAAAGGCCGTGGAAAAATTTAGCCATGCCAGAATCCGTGGCTAATTTATTTAGTCATGAATTTTTTTCTAAAATTTGTGGTCAAATCTGTTTTTTATAATAGTGTTTATTACAGTTGCAATAAGTATGATAGTAAATTCATAGCAAAAGCTATTTACTATAATTTTTGTTATCATATTAAAAAGCTATCTTTCTCGTAGTGTGTACACTGCTATGGAAAGATCTATTTTAACCTATAAAAATCGACACTTTATAAAAAGTAAGGATAATTACATTTACTATCCCTTTAAAGATACAAAACTACAGTTGGTCCCCAAAAATTTTCAATATTACCAACCTATACCCTGAGGAATTCCAAAATTTCAAATACCCCCTGGACAGCCGATTGCGGATCAAAAACAACTGACGTTAGCAAAATTCTTAATGAAAACTCAAATATACCCTTGCTCTAATTTTCGTACTTTTTTTTCATGTATGCCCTTTGTAATATAACTAAATTGTAGGGGTGGTATTGGTAATTTGTAAATTCCTCAGGATATGTGTTGGTAATATTGAAAAATTTTGGGGGGCCAATGGTAGTTTTTAATCTTCGGAGAGGTAGTAAATGTAATTATCCCTAGACATAAATACTTAAATTAAAATATACATACTCAAATATTTAAAAATTTCGTATATATATAAATAAATATACAGTGTCCAAATAAGAGACAATCTCTTCTTTTCAAAAACAAAGTGTATCCTATACATGCAATAGATTGATGGTGCTTGGAAGTAGCTGTGATGGCGGTGGAAGTGTGGTTCGTGGTGGTGAGAAAATCAGTTGTCGGCAAAAGTGAGAAATAGAAGAGAAAAAAATGGGGTGGGGTCATATGCAATTTTGGGGGAAGAAAGGGGTAGGTTTTTTGATGGGGCTCCAACATCAGCAATAGATGTAAGAATCGGAGCAAGTATTGTGAGGCGAGTCCATTGGTGTAAGCGCCAATCGATTAGTCACCTGCGACGGGTAGATCGACGAAGACAATAACCATGGAAAGAAAAAGGTTGACTGACGACTAAACGAGTTGACTTTAGTAAATATGAAAAGCTCACGGCAGGCCAACCATGATGCGATGAAATTTGCCAGATTCCAGCAAGCTTCGCCGGAAAACATGAAATTTGACTCTCTTTGACCACCAATCAAATGGAGTTTGATGGTGTTGAATGGAGCGCCATTGAAAAGTTGAGATCGTGGCGGTTCAATTGTCGCAGGTTTTGTTTGTCTTTACAAGCATTCATTTTTCAGTTTGTTTTTTATGTTTTCAAAGTTAAAAATTAGGAGTAAGACCGAAAGTTAATAAAAAAATGACCAAAAATCGGCTGCTCGGGGGGGGGGGGGGGTATTGATAATTTTTAAATTTCTCAGAGTATGTCTTGGTAATATTAAAAATTTTTGGAGGCCAATTGTATTTTTCAATCTTGCGAGAGGTAGTAGATGTAATTATCCCAAGTTAAAAATTAGGGATAAAATCAAAAGTTTATGAAAAAATAACCGGCAACCGGCTGAAGAGGAGGGTATTTGTAATTTTGGAATTTCTTAGGGTATGGGTTGGTAATATTGAATATTTTTGGGGGACCAATGTTAGTTTTGTATTTTTAGAGGGATAGTAGATGTAATTAATCCTAAAAAGTATTTCAACAGTAAACCAAAAGTAACATTTTATAAAAAGTTAGTTTCAATGAACAAAATTAGACTTTTTATCATAATGTAATTCCATGACACTATGAAATGTGCTCATATAATTAATTGATATTTTTGATTAGATTTCATAATTAACAAAAAAAAATGTTATTGTGATCTTGACATATAATGATTTTTTTTTGGCGTTTCAATGAACCATTCTAATACACTAGCAGGTAAGTGAACTCAAATATTGGAAGTACATAAAATTGTCACACAGTCAACATGGAGATAAAACATGGAAATTTCTGAGTATTAAAGAGACTATCTGCAATATATGCCACTAATTCCGAAATTGACAAATAGAGAAAAAGAAAACAAAATGACTTGACAAAACGAAACAAGCTTGTTTTTTTCAAAAGTTAAAACACATGGGACATTGTACACCAAAAAAAAAAAAAAAAACATATTCGACATTGTGATTCTTCGAGAAAACGTAATTTTGCACAATATGTGAACCAATAATGCTAGAGAATGTCAACGAAGTCGGCTGAAAATTAAGTAGCCTCATTTTTTTTTATATATAGAGAGATATCTGTCACAACCGACCAATTATATTAATATTGTTAAATAAAGAACAAGTTATTATAATTTATGATGATCAAATATAATCAAATTTTAAAAATATTAAAACAAATTATAAATGAACTATTGTATAGCAAAAAAAATATTAGAAAACAGCTACAATAATACTCACAATTATGAAAAAGCAAAACCATAGGACTATAATATAAAAATTATGAGATCTCTACCTTATCAATAAGGCAAAATTTCATTGGCGGTGAGTAAGTAAAGACCGATCAGGATATGGTTGGTTTTCATTTTCAAACAGATTTTTCTTAAGTTTGCTTTTGAAAATAGGTGAGATTTTATTTCTTTCGTACAACTTTCCAATTTTTCCTATTTTAAAATTTTTGACGCCTCTCTGATTACCACCTATTATCCTATTAATAAGAAAAGACCGATCACGATACGTTTGGTTTTCATTTTCAAACAGATTTTTTTAAGTTTTCTTTTTGAGAATTGATGAGATTTATTTATTTCAGTAAAACTTTCCATTTTTTCCTATTTTAAAATTTTTGACATCTATCTGATTACCACCTATTATCTTATTAATTAATAGAAAATTAATCTGAATTTGATAAAGTTTACTCCAAAATTATCAGAGTAATTAGGCATATACTTTCATGCAAAGGATCACAAAACTTTTTCTTATAAACTAATCGACATTCTCGCACACGTCATGTATCCAGACATGCTTTCATTTCTATACCAAATTAAAGTAAGTACACTTGTTTTGA
Organism: Petrea volubilis; assembly: GCA_026212405.1. NCBI lineage: Eukaryota > Viridiplantae > Streptophyta > Magnoliopsida > Lamiales > Verbenaceae > Petrea > Petrea volubilis. The sequence goes on from CM047875.1 coordinate 17,053,957, forward strand.
ACCATCAAATGCTAGGAGTTAAAAATGTATTGGGATAATGATCTTCATTTTTTTTGAATTTAGACGAAATTATAAATAATAAATTTCATTTATTTTAAAAATTATCAATACTCTCATAAGTTTTGTCCCATTATTACTAAATTAGACAAAGAAATTATAATGCCCTTTTTGTCTCTAGATACTTGTAAGAGAGAAATATCCTCACTTCTCCTAAATTTAAACAAAATTATAAATAATTCCCTCTTATTTTGAACATGAACAATACGTTGTATTGCGTCGTATCACCACCACCTAGATAGTGAAGCTACATACTGAATTTTTTGTCTCCCCAAGCCCAGTCAAAACTTCTCAAGAAATTTTGTTGACGTTCCATCCGTTTGGAATTAATTGAACAAAAACCACATCAAACACTAATCTGTCATTGCATTCCCTCCCCCCAGTTCATCCACTATTATCGGCTCTATCCCAAAATGAACTTCACTAATGCATTGCTCATTATGATTATCTCAAGAACCTTCCAAATTCCACCGGAAAAATCCGTCCGAGAGTGCCGCCCATTGTTGCATGTCTTTTTTTCAAAAATATAATAGATATATCCTCATATAATTCGAAAACTTATAAAGAACACTTTTTAAGTTTCAAATCCTTACAGTAAATAAGGGTATTTCGGCTCTCAACAAATAATGAAGAAATTGATCAAGGACATTTTCGGCAATTCACCGATGGTAGGGTGTTTTTTGTAAACATGAATTTATGTCAATAGAATATTGATAATTTTCAAAATAAGAAGGGATTATTTATAGTCTCGTTTAAATTTAGAGGGAGTGAAAGTAATTATCTCAAATATATTTATATGATGAAAATGAAATTAAATAAATAGAACCTGAGTCTTCCAAAAAAAATATTCTACAATGATTACCACAAATGAAATAACGTTCCCTTTGCGGGAGTTATAAATAATATTTTATTTGATAGAGGATACTTTTCTGCACACTCCCCCAAGATACATGATAATTAATGTGATAATTGATATTTATCAAATGTAGAATTATCTAGTCATGTAATATTAATTTCTTTCGGATGTATAGAAATAATTTAAGTAACATTAATAATTTGTTCTCATGTAAAATATTATTTTTGTTGATTGATTATTATGAATCGCTTTCTTTAAAAAATTGTATAAAATGATCAATGATCTCCAACTATCACAAGTCAAGCGATATCTATAGCATTTCAAACTTGACCCGCTTTTTGGTCTCTGTTCTGGAAACGTAAGACTTTTTGTCATTTTCCCATTGGATATTCTTGTTATCATTTAAGTAGAGGGTTTACTTCATTCTCTTAATCATCAATTTGCCATTGCCAAATATCTCAAGAGAGATACACATTTAGTTCCATAATATACTTCACAAACATACCTTGTACCCTAATGGCGGCTTATCAGTCATCAAATTTAATTTCTAGCTGTGATTCCATTGAGGCACCCGCAATTTTTGGCTTTGGTGTTTTGATCATGCATGTGCTCTCGCGCGCGCACACGCACACAAATATATATCTTCTAGTATCCGTCTCTATTCCATTAAAAATGCAACTCAGGCCGATACTAAATTGTGAGTGCAGGTATTGTTCAAGTTATATGCTAGGTTTTTTGTAGTGTATAGTAATTTTTATTTATTTATTTTCTTATGATATCTTTGATATTTGATCATCATTGACTATAATATTTGTTTTTCATTTGATTGTATTGATATAATTGATCAAACGTAGTAGACCTCTTTCCATCTAAAGAAAAATGCAACTTATAGATATTCAATTTTTGAGATTGATTTTTCCAGTCTCATCATGTGTTTGGCAATTTAATTACATTTTTATCCCTTAATTACATTATATATCGCATTTATCCCAATGAATTAAAAAATGTAACAAATTAGCTCTTACAATATAGCAAAAAAAACATAACAAATTAACCTCAAATATATATAATTTAGGTATTGATTTAATTGTTATATTTATAGTTCGGAAGGATAAACTCAACATAGAATATAGTTTAGAGATGCAAAGTGTAATTAATCCGTTATTTAATAAAAATCAAAAACATTTTGTCGTATCAAAGACGAGGTATAATTCTCTCCCAAATCCAACAGCAAGTCTCTCAAATCAGAGACAGATTATTAGAATCCGTCTCTAATTTGTGAATTTCATTTTAATAATTCAAATCCGTCTCAAATCAGTAAAACTTAGAGGCGAATTTATCTAGGAAAGTTTGTTCCTTGTAGTGAATTTTAAGTAATGGTTGTTGCCGTGCAAGACTCAATATTCTTAAAATACATGGAGAAATAGAAGGAAATAAGAGAAATATTAACCAACATAACACAAGATTCGCCGGAAAGTTTAGTTTTCGTAGATAGCATCCAACGCCTTGGCCTTTGCCACCTCTCCGAAGACGAGATTGAGGCCATTCTCCGGCAGCACTATTTGGCGACGAAAAGTGCCATTAGTTACATTAACCCTAAGTATGACCTTTACAAGGCTTCGCTTTGTTTTCGCTTGCCAAGGCAACAAGGATACCAAGTTCATGCAAGTAACTTTTTATCTTGTCGCTCGTTTGGTCTGGTTAGAGATATTAAATATTGAAATGGCTCTCAGTTTAAAATTTTTAACTATAAAGATACATTATTGTTCAAAATAGTCACAAAGTCAGAATAAATAATTAAGAGGTTTTCGAAGAATCTCTTCGCTGAGTGTCAGAGATATTAAATATTAAAATATAGCTTGAACAACCATAGTCCCCATAAAAATAAATAGAGTTTCTTTACTCAGATTGTTCCACACGTACGATACTAATTTTAAGGCAAAAATACAATTTTAAGACAGTATGTTACACGTTCTGTGATTTTGGGACACTAACTTATTCAATTTCAATTTTAGGACAGGAATTTGACAATTTTTGACACTTTTAGGACAATTTGCATCGTAATTCGCAATTTTGTTGGAAATTGACGATCGGAGGTTGAAAAATTGGGAAAGTTGCACACATAATATGTGACTTCTCGCTTATTTGGCATTTTTGCTTAACTTGGCAATCCAAATAGGATGAAATTGCTTATTTGGCATTCTTGTGTATAAATACAATACAAATATATATATATATATAAATACATATATACATACACACACAATACATATATACATATTACATACATACACAAATATGATATATATACACACAAATCGCCGCCGTCGGTAGCGGCCAAACCCGCCGAGCAAGAGCAAGAGAGAGAGAGATATAGAGAGAGAGCTAGAGCTAGACAGATTGAGAGAGAGAGTAAGCCAGGGAGAGAGAGAGAGAGAGAGAGAAAGCGGGAGGGGTGGGTCGGCGCTGGATGGGAGGCGTGGGGGCAGCGCTGAATGGGCGGTGACGATAGGAGAAAAGTGGTGGGGGGTAGCGCTGTGACGGTGGTTGTGGCAGCAGTGATGGGAGAGGAGAATAGGGTGGGGCGAAGACGCTGGGGGGGGGGAGGGAGAGTGGCTGTAGGCGGCGGCGATGCGAGGGGAAGGGTAGGGGGACGGCATTGTGAGAGTGGTTGTGGGCGGCGGCGATAGGAGGGGAGTATGGGGTGGGGCGATAGTGCTTGGAGGGTGGGTTTGGGACTGCGGCACTGAATGGGCGGCGGCCATGGATAGTGGTTGTGGGCGGCGAGGAGAGGGATGGGAAGATGGCAATGTGAGAGTGGTTGTGGACGGCGGCGATTAGAAAGGAGGGGTGGGTTGGGGCGACGGCGCTGGGAGGGTGGGTTGGGGCCGGCGGCGAGGCTGGGGAGGGCTGGGCTGGGGCTGAACGGGTAAAGGAAAGGAAGGGGTAGGGGTGGAGAGGGTTGAATTGGATTTTTATTTTTATTTTTTTCCACTAAAAAGTAACTAAACAAATAAATAAAATTATAATGGTAAATCAAATTTTGAAAAAAATATAAACATTGCCACCTAAGCTTTATTTTTAAAATTTATTTTACATTACATCAAAATATTTCCACCGCAACTTGCCAGCAATGCATTAATATGCCACGTGTATTTTCTGACCATTTGTCCTAAATGTGTCAAAAATTGTCAAATTCCTGTCCTAAAATTGAAATTGAATAAGTTAGTGTCCGAAAATCGCAAAACGCGCAGCATACTGTCCTAAAATTATATTTATGCCTAATTTTAAAGGTGAATTATAAATTGTGGAGGTTTAATTAAGTTTGCCTTTCAAAAACTTATCAATCTTTAATTTATACGTGTCATTCAAAATACTATAAGAATGCATCACATTTAATGAAAAATAAATATATTATAAATTTATTTTTTGTATGGATTTCGTTTATAACAATACCATTAGTAAATGTTTTGTCACTGATTATTTTTTTAGTTCTGTTTGAATTAAATTCGATCGCTAATCAAAATCATTTTTATATACATGATAGTATGTTATTTTTATAAAGTTTTAGGCCACAATTATACTTATTTTGATGAACTTTGAATTTTAAATTGGTTAAAATTTCACAAAAATTAATTCTTAATTGTCTTAGGTGGAAATTGATAAAAAGGAGCTAAAAGCGGGCCAAAAGGTGATAAAAATGCAGAGGGTTGTTATACAAGGAAAATTGGAAGGCTAAAATATGAAAATCAGCATGTTAATCGCGTAAGGAGTGATCACGCCATATGGCAAGGAAGCCTACTCGGGAATAGAATGAAGAAATCGTTATGGCAAGAATTCAACTTGGAAACAAACTCTCTATTTGCATACAATTCCTAGGACTTTCCAAGGAATTATCCTAGACATGTGAGGAATTTTATCTAGGGTTTAAGCCCTATATGTTCATGATTGTATAGTATTGTCTAGGCATCTTTTATTCTAGTGCTTAGTTTTAGTTTTTAATTTTCCGTTTTTATATTTTTATTGTTATTATGATCATACGTGGCTAATTCAAGCCAACGTTTAAGCATGGATTGTGATATCTAATTGGTTTGTTTGTTTCTTTATTTTTATGCATTATTTGTATGTTTTTCTGTGCGCTTTCGGGAAAACTCCATCCCTTAGTGTTATTTTATTATTTGTGCAACTCAGGCTTGTTGTTCAATTGATAGAATAGCATATATCTAATTGGTAAGATTAAATCCGTAATTGTTTAATTGAACCAGCACAAGTGGAAAATAACATAATTTAAATTGTTAGGAGCTTTTGAATTGTGTTATGTGAAACATACAATCTAACTCAAAGGATCACGCATTATAGGGTCTTAGTTAGGATTGGGTCCTCTTAATTCCTAATGTTATTAATTGATTAAATTCTATTGCGTGTATAGAGTTATCCGTTAACTAGGGGTTATTCATAGTGCGTTGCATGTTTAGCCTAGTATTAAGGAATCATTGGTTGGAGTAGCGTTTCCAAATGCTATAACTAATCTAGTGCGTAAATTTAAGAATTATCTTTGAATCAATTATCAATCCCTTAAAATGTTATACAAAGAGTTATCCTTGGCTGAGCTTTTCCTCATATTAACTTATTTCCTATTTAATTTTCTGTTTTATTTTCCATTAAAAACCCTCCAATCTTTATTTTTAATTTTTATTCACCTAGTTATCTTTGAAATTTATCAAGTAGTTATTCTCTGTGGGATCGACCCTGCTCACCCTATTTAAAAATTTAGTTTGTGTTTAGAATAGTATGATTTATTTTTGGTGGATTTGACACCCATCAATACACAAGTGAGATACTTTTTAAAAAAGTCATATTATATGTGTCAAATTAATTTATTCTTTCAGTAGTGTGTACTACTCTGTAATTTAAGTACTCATTAAAAATAGTATGTGTTAAATGAGGTGTTTTTTTTTTTTATCAGCGACGTTCTTTATAAAATTTGTGATTATATATAATACGTTTTCCGACAGATGACTTTTTCAGGGAGTGGCAAATTCAAATTCACAGATGGTCTAATTACAAGTAGCAACATAAAAAGCTTGTTGGCGTTGTACGAGGCTTCTCATTTAAGCATGGAATGCGAAGAGATTCTCCATCAAGCAGCACATTTTTGCTTTCATAAGCTAACAACATATCTTGATGATGATGATGAAGCCAAAACAGTGAAGAATTGTGTATGTTAACTATCCCACATCGAATAAATATCAAGATATGGTCTACTTAATAAAGCTTGGGCAATCCTCACCTCTTGAGCTAGCTTTTGAGGGCGAGTTAAGCACAAGTTCATTTCTTCAACATGGTATCAGAGCAGGCTAGGTCCTGCTTCATTAATTGGGCTCCCCACTAGACTGCTTTCATGCTCCAGGTTGTTTCCCGTATATTCGGGCCTGGGCGTGAGGATGGCGTGTTAACTATCCCACATCGAATAAATATCAAGATGTGGTCTACTTAATAAAGGCTTAGGCAATTCTCACCTCTTGAGTTAGTTTTTGACGGTGAGTTAGGCACAAGTCCATTTCTTCAACAGTTTACTCTTTCCCCAACACAAGAGCGTTGCAAGGTTTACGGCGAAAAACTTTCTTCAAAGCCTGAAAATGAATGACGAAAATCACGAGTGGCAAAATCTCTTGCGAGAATTAGCCGAATTGGAGTTTGCAATCATGGAGTCTTTGCGCAAACATGAAATCCTTCAAGTTGTTGAGTAAGTTAATTATCTATGCTGTTATATAAAACGAGATACGCTATAGTTACTACCTTTAGTCTTTCAGTGTTTTTGGTTGGTCACTTTGTTTTTTTAACAAAACAAATTCTTATATCCTCATATCATTGCTAAAATTCGACTCCATTGTTGATATTATTTTGATGCAAAATTACCTCAAAAAAATATAGGTGGTGGAGAGGTTTGGGCCTGAGCAAGGAGATGAAATCCTCTAGGAACCAACCCATGAAATGGCACATGTGATCCATGGCAACCTTGTGGGATCCCAATTGGTCCAAACATAGGACACTGTTAACCAAGCCCATATCTCTTGTCTACGCCCTCGACGACATTGTTGATCTTTAAGGCACAATTAACCAACTCAATCTCTTCACTCAAGCAGTTAATCGGTACATATTTATACACTTATTACTTCATATCATTACAAGAATGCATACGCTTCAATGATGAATCAATATATTATAAATTTATTAATCTCCATGACGGATTTAGTTTATTAAAATTCCATCACTAAATGCCCTATCACTGATTGTTTCTTTAGTTTTGTTTACATTAAATTTTGTTACTAATTCATTATAAATATTTTAAACATGTAACAAAATCTCTCGTCACAAAATTTTTATTAGTGAATGGGATGTTTTCTTGTAGTATGCGTACAACAAGATTTAATATTCTAATTAAGTGGTCATGATTATTTATGATCAGTGACATCCATGTAGCGACAAGTGACAACTTAGTGACAAAAACCAAACAAATAAATAAATGAATATAATTTCTATCACCGTAGAACTTGTGTGATAAAAACAATCATGACAAAAAAAAATTCCACTTATAAATTTATATGTTTGATCACAACTTTTATATGTTCTCACTTGCATATTATCAAGACCTTTCTTTAATCTTGTAATGCCTGAAAAAAAAGGAGCAAAGTGACATGTAAGCAGGGACGAAGCGAGTAGGGGATCATATGTGTCAAGGCAATCGCCCTTGCTCAAATCTATATGAAGATTTATTTCATAAATATGAAGATTTAATTAATTTTATCTTTTCCATACGTACAGATGGGATATTTCTGCAGCTGAACACCTCCAAAGTTACATGAAGGCATGTTTCAAAGCGATCTATGACACTACTGATGAAATTAGTCTCATGGTTTTTCAAGAGCATGGGTGGAATCCTACGGAGTCTCTAAGAAAACAGGTATACATCACGAGCACCAAGTTTATTAATTTTCATAAAACATGAAATAGCTAACAATTTTTGATAGAATTTGAACACCATCATTATATCACACGCGTGTATTCAAACTAGTCATAGAGCCCGTTTGGATTAGCTTTTTTAACAAGAGAAACACTTATTTTTTTGAAAAAAAAAATAAAGCACTTTAATGAAAAAAAAAATTGTGTTTGAATGGGCTTTTCAAAAAACGTAAAAGTTAGGGAAAAAAAATATGACTTTTTTAAAAACTATCCAAAGTGGTTTCAAATTAAAGCATATTTTTAACTACTTTTAATTACTGCATCCAACCGTAAAATTATTTGATTTAATAAAAATTAAAAAAATGAAACTCCAATAGAAAAAAAGTACAACTCTAAAAACACTTTTTTTTAAGCCCATGCAAATGAACTCATAATCAATCATAAGTTCAAACATTCAATCAATGAACGGTTAATATAATAAATTGAATTAATCAATATTGTGAACTATTTTGTACTATAACTGAAAGACTTGTGGTCATGTTTTAGGTTGTAGATTTGCGACCGACTAAAAATAGTCACAGGTTAGTGATGGTAGGGAGTTTTTTCCCAGCATCTTATTCGGTCACAATTTCATGGCAAATTCTTTTTCAGTGACCAATTTGTCGGTCCCATGCAGCACTTCCTGATTTGGATACCTCCACATCATTCTTTGGTGTTTATGATGGTCATGGAGGTATGTTCATGTCATCTCGTTGCCAGTGTAGTTTTCCATTGAAGAAATTTCATGATTTGTATCTAGAATGCGAACCTTCAGAGAAGTTGATTTATATTGGGACTGCTCAGGTAAGAATCAAGGCATAAGTTCACTTATTTATGTGTGCTTTTAGTGATTTTGACACTACATTTCATGCACGGACGGAACCAAGGGGCTCGAGGGGTCGATCGTCGATCCCCTTCAAATTTATATCAAGTTAAACTTTACATGTATAATTTTCTTATTGAAAATTTTAAATATCAACCCCCCCCCCCCCCCCCCCACGAACGCACAAGCAAAAGAACTAATAGAAATATATTTAGTATATTTTATAAAAATTAATCTCATCCCCCACAAACAAATTTTTTTGGCTCTCACACATTTCACTAAAACTAGGTTTAACAGTCATCACAAGAGTGTAAATTAGTTGAGCTTATGACAATTTTGGAATTTGAAGTTATCTAATGAGTTCAACTCAAATTATTTAGACAGAACCATTTGGAGCTCCCTGGAAAAAAAGAAATAAAAAAAATAAAAAAGAAGAAAGAGGAATAGCATTTAAAGAAATTAAATCACTTTTTCGTTACTATCCATAATTTCGTGAAAGATTTTCATCGTCGCCGTTTTATATATCACAAGGATGTCACTAATTGCTAATGTTGGCAGCTCGAGCACACTTTTTTCATTATTAAGATTGTGAAAATTATTTGTGATAAGATTATTTTTTTTTTGTCACTTAATATACATAATTGATTACAACTCATTTTATAATAATACTTAATTACATATATCGTCACCAACTTTCTTTTTTTTCGTTTAAGAATTCGTCTGTGCTATAATAAATGTGATTATTTATGCGTGATTGTATCAAAACCAAATTTCTTTAATTCATCTAATTAATTGATGATTATGAACATATATATAGGATGAGCAACAAGAAGGCTATGATGGATCATATGTAGAATGCTATATGAAAGAAAGGTAAGTCCATTCATTAGAAGCTGCCCATGAGCATGTAATGGCCATGGTTTCACAGACATCGGAGGATCTCAACAAGCATTGCCTTTCATCAGCTAGCCCTTTCTCTGCATATTTCAGAAAGGCGTGTTTAAATGCCGCGAGGATGGTTCCAACCATGTATAGTTACGACAAAAATCACGGCTTGAACACCATATCAAGTCGATGCTCCACGATACCGCCTTCACAAGATCGATCCTGGAATAAATTTTTGACCAACATATATCCATCTTTTTTAGTTGTTGGTGTTGTTGGTAGAAAATTGATGTACCATACTGTCCAGATGACCGCATTATTGCACTATATATTACATAAGTTACAGTCATGAACTTTTTCTTTAAATCATCTGGCATAAGTCTCTTGGATGCAATCTATAAGCATACGTAGATTTAAAATTCGCTTTCGAAGTTACCAATTTTTAAAATGATTGCTCAAAATACAAAGCTCTAATTACAGTGTGTTTGACGGAGAAAAAGAAATGAAAGGAAACAAAAGAAATGAAAGAAAATGGGTGGATTTTAGAATGAAAGAAAATGAAAAAATAGTTGCATTTTTTTTTTCCTTTCATTTTCCAACCAATTTTAGATGGAAGAAAATTTGGTAGGTCTCATGATAATTTTTTCATTCCTTACACTTTTCCACACATATCCAAATAATGGAAGATATTTTTTTCCACTCATTTTTTATCTTTGTACTTGCCTTTCGTTTTTCCTAAGGGTGGCAATTCGAATGGGTGTTCGTGTTGGATTGAGGTAGGAGTATAATACAAAATCTTGCAACCCTAACCCAACTCATAACCTGTCAAACCCAATAGACCTCAACCCTAACCCAATTTGGTTGGGTTTGTATCAACACGGGTTGACCTATTTTAAATTGGGTCAACCCATTAACCTAACTACCCATAACCCAACCCATCTTGATTACTTAATATGTCTCAGAAGATTTTTTTTTCCCTCTAATGTCCATATCAAAATCCAATCTCCAAAACTTATAAAAGAAATTCAGAGTACTTAAAAGAAAGCAACAAAAATCTAATCTCCAAATTTGAAGTTTTTTAGTAGTAATAGTAATCACAGAACATATAAAATAAAATTGCATCGCTAAATTTGTGACAGAGAGATTTTGACATTTTGTCACAATTTTAGAGTATCTTCATATCATGTGATGATTAATAACAGAATTCAATATAAATAGAACTACATAAACAATTAACAATAAGGCATTTACTAACAAATTTCAAATTGTTATAGATAAAATCTAGCATAGAAAAGTAAATTTGTAATTAGTTCATTAGTTTTATCAATTTTTGTTATTTAATTTTAGTAATTTTTATAAATTATTAACCAATTATTTTTTTTAAATTAAAGATATTTACCTTCGACTTTATCGTTCATTATTCAGTTTTTCTTTTTATGACAAATATTTAATAAATTAATATATGAAAAACAAAAATTATAACAAAAATCTATTTATACAATTTATATTTAGATAATAGCAACTTTAATTCGTGATCCTTTGCTAATATCTTCGTATATGTGTGGTATTATATATATATATATATATATGTCAAGTGTACATATCATATATTTATATATATATATATATATATGTATCTATTTTAAATATGTCCAAGTATATATGTATCAATATATATATATATATATAAATGTCCAAGTATATATGTATCAATATATATATATATATATAAATGTCCAAGTATATATATATGTCCAAGTATATATAGATATATAGTTATATCATATAGACTATATATAGAGGATTAGAATGTACATATAATATATTAATATATATAAGATACACATTGACATATATATATATATTGATATATTTATATATGATATATATACTTGATATATGTATCAATATAAATTTATATATGTATCAATATATATCAAGTATATATATCATATATACATATATCAATATATATATATATGTCAATGTGTATCTTATATATATTAATATATTATATGTACATTCTAATCCTCTATATATAGTCTATATGATAGACCTTCTTCATGTAACAGGATAGTTTACAAAGTTTTTATGAATCTGTCGTTATTTTGTGGGGAAAATATTTTACAAAATAATTCTAGACCTGTCTTTGGTATCCAGTCTTACTCCTCACAACCCTAAACGCCTTCCATGGCTTCAGCGGGCACAATAGGACTTGCACTAGAATACCAAGACTGTATCTAGAACCCTTAAACCTTTGAAAACAAGACTGATTCATAACTTCAACCCATTACAAGAAAGGTTGCAAGAAGATTATGTTACCATAAACACACCATTGTCATGACTTAGCTTCCATATTTTTTAACATACTATACGCTTAGCAATACATTATAAGAGCTTATTAAAGCAATAAATAAAAGGGAATTTAGAACTTACCAAGATTTAATCTTGATATATAACTCTGAACTTTATTTCTTCGATATTAAAGTACAATTTTACAAAGAGAAATACTAGGAATGATATGAGTAGGTACCAAAGGAGTAGGATACAAAACATAAAACTTGAAAAGGGTGAGAAGATCTGATGATTGTGTACCAAACAAACTAAACTAAGTCTCCTTTTATAGGAGAATTTTCACACAACAAACAAAATGAAAACAGGAAAATTAAATAATTTTACAACAGTTGATTAACCTAAAAGTAACAAATTATTGTACTGGAGCATCTTGGAACAGTAGTTAAAGACGCACTTATTGGCTTTTCTTTCTTGGCTGGCAGACAGAAATTATTCTGCTGACAATCTTGTCGTCCTTGAGCATTTAAGCACAGTAAAAGTAGGCACAATTGTCTTTTGCACTTATTTTCAAAAAGAAAACAGTAGTATGGCCGACAAACTTATTCCTTGGGCAGCAAATTATACTGGTGGGTCAATTTTAAGCATCTCTGAACAGGAACTCCACTTATGAACTGAAATAATTGAGTTCTGACGAAATGGCTTACGTCTTTGATGAATTACAGTAATGGCTTCTTTCCTTGGGCTTTATCCAAAAAAGCAACCATAGCATCGATCTGAATTTCAGATTCGTCTGCATATGGGTCTTGTGATTCTCCTGCTAAAACTTCTTCTTTGGAGGAGGAAGACATTGATGAAAAGTCTTCTGTATTAAGATCATAATCAAGATTGTCTTTTAATTCTTGCTGGACCTGAGCAACATATTCTGCAGCAATTTCTTTTTTCTCTTCCTCTGTTAAAGGACCGGATTTCTTTAGACTTCGTTCTTTAAGAAGATCTTGTAGTGTAACTGGACCACGTTTACTGGCCTGTTTTTTATATTCATGGATCTTCATTTTAATAAGATTTATTGTTTCCTGGCCATGTAAAGCACGGGATTTTGGATCAAGTAAAAGCATCTTTTTCCAAAAAGAGGTGAAATAGATGCGGTTTAAACATGGAAGGTTTTGAGAGGTATTACCAATTTCAGGTTCCCAATGCCATATCCATGGAATTGAGAATTCAATGAAAAAATGAAAGGAAGTTATTCCTTCTGGCCACAATTTTAATTGTTTGGATCTTTGGACAAGGGGAGAATGAATTACCCAAGCAGAATAAAGAGTTTTAAAAAGCTCTGGAAGGATATCAATGGAGGGACCGAATATCATCCACCATTGCAAAAACCAGGACGGGTAAATTATCATATTTTATGGTTGGACAAAGTTTAAACATCCAAGTGTGTTTCTTTCTTGAATTATCATAGAAGAAACACTTATGAAAAGCATTTAGATAATCCCAGTAATTATACTTTATATTGAGTTTTAACTCAGGACTGAAAAATTCTCTTTCTTGTAAGGTACTTATACCCCACTGTTCTGCAGAAATTATCTGCCTGATCACCACTGTGGTGTAAACATAGTAAGCCTTAGATCCTTGAGGATAGGAATGGTATATCTGGACATTACCAGATTTTATGAGTATTAACTCATAAATAATGCGGGTCTTATCCGTTTCACAAGGGAATGACCTTGTATCCAAATATCTTTTAAGAATTTCATATGGATCTGAAGTTATCATAAGATCCTTTGGTTCTATTAAGAACATCAAATCTTTATGATCTGTTTTAGAATAAGGCAGAGGTTCCATTTCTTCATAAACCTCTGGGTTTTTAACCTTATCCGCATAAGAAGATGAGGAATTACCTGCATCTTTTTGTGACAAACCTGGAAAATCCTCGTTATAGGATTTCCTAGAACTCACAGGAGTTCTTCCTCGACCACGACCTCTACGGATATTACCGTATCGGTAAGGTTGTTCTTCACCTGGAAACATTATTTCCTGCAATCAAAATTATTAAGCAATATAAGAAGTATTAATTACTTTCTTAATAATCTTTTGTTGTTCCAAAAGTTCTTCCAGTTCAATTTGAAATTCATGGAAGAAAGGATTTCGAGGGAAAGGGAAAAGTTTAAACCATTCTTGATAAATGAAAATTTGTTTATCAATTTTCTTGGCTTTTTGAGCCAAATAAGGATAAGGTCTAGATCCTTGGAAATGGATCTTAGCCTTTCTTATTTTAAAAAGATTAATATCCTTGGCATCAATTAAGCCTAAGGAATTTAAATATTTTTGAAAATTTATTTCCCATCCAGCTTTTTCTTCTTCAGAGAAAGTGAGTAGTTTTTTCTCAATCATTATTCGCCATAAGATTGGACCATCCATCTGTTAAGAAGAATTATTAAGAAGGAGTATGTAAATATCCTCTTTCAACATCTTCAATTTTTTCTATTTCAGCATAATTAAAATTGATATTGCCATTAATATCATCAATATCTTCATTTGTAAGATACATTCTGTTAAGAATGTCTTTACAAAATGTGATATTTTCATAATATTCATTCTTCAAATTATGAAGACGTCTGAGGTAATCACACTCATTTTCCTCAGGAGCTTGATACAAACTGTAATTTGTAAAAATATTAGCCATCTGCAAAAATTATTAAATTATGCATTTAGCAATTGTCTTTGCAAGATAGTTTTTAACACTGAAATAAACTTCATATTGATACATTAAAAATTTCTTTTCATGATACATAAGTGATCTGGGACTATCCAAATAATGATTTTGTACTAAAACAAATTTAATAAGGTTATACAGTTTTAGTGCATTCTTATGATCTTGAACAAGGAATTTTATTCCCTTTTCATGTTGAATATGAACAAATCTGAAATTATCAGAATGATAATATAACGCTCTATAAATTAAATGATCATAATCAGTCATTATTTTAAAACAACAATTATCATGGTCTTTATTAAAACACTTACAGAATTGAGAAGTACTCATAGAAAAAACAGGAAGACTTACAACCTATTTAAGCAATATAGCTACGATTTATCTCCTTGTTGATAACATTTTTCATACCCTTAAACCAAGGGAGCATACTCTTAAGATAGGTCTTATCTTGGGCACTTAGCATTTGAGCTACAAGCCTTACTTTGAGAGCCTTCTTATGAGTAAGATAACAACCTGAACGAAGACAATGTTCAATGTTGGTAATTAACTTATCTAGATGTCTAGATCTTTGCACCATGCCATTAACTCCTCGTCCTTTAATCATAAAGAAGTTGACTGGTTGATTATACATATGTGAATATGCATCTTGTTCATTATATAAAATGACTGGAATCTTGGGGATATTAATCCTAGGAATGATTCTGGTTCTGGGAGGCATTATCCTGTAAATATTCTCTAGTTAGAAAATCAGGAAGACTATTATCTGTTCCTTTCTTATATTTGATGATAAAATCAAAAGGGGCAAGATGTGACTGCCATCTAGCATACATAGCTTTACTAACATCGTGTTTAAAATCTTTATTAAACATAAATTTAGCAGATTCACAATCTGTAAACACAGTAAAAGGTTTATTATAAAGATCATCTTGAAATTTTAATATACATTTAACAATAGCTAAGACTTCTTTAGCAATAATGGCATAATTCTTTTGACTATTATTCCACTTACCTGAATGGTATCTTATTAATTGTTTAGAATTATCTAAAGGGGAAATTTGACTTAAAATTCCACCAAATCCAATATCACTTGCATCAGTTTCAATTATTTTTTCACAATTAGGATTAGCTAAATTTAAACAAGGTAGGTGACTAACCTTTTTCTTGATTAATTGCACAGCTTGAGTATGTGCTAAATTCCAGGGCTTAGGAATTTTCTTAAGTCTTTCATACAGAATTGCTGTATCCTGAGCAAGATTTTTATAATAGGCAGATATATAATTTAAACTTCCTAAAAATCTTTGAAGTTGAGTTTTATCTTTAATTTCATCAGGAAATTTAGAGGAAAATTCAATACTCCTATTTATAGGAATTATTTTACCCTTTTCAATATTGTGTCCTAAAAATCTTATTTTAGTTTGGAAAATTATCACCTTTGGTTTAGAAATTACTAAACCATTTTGAATAATAATTTTCTGAAAAATATCTAAATGTTTAAAATGATTTTCAATATTATTGGAAAATACTAAAATATCATCAATATAAACAATAATAAAATCAGTATAAGGAATGAAAATATCATTCATTATTTTTTAAAATTCTGAAGGGGCATTTTTTAATCCAAAAGGCATTACCTTCCATTCATATTGTCTAATAGGGACATTAAAAGCAGTTTTATATTGGTCTGTTTCAGAGATTTGGATTTGCCAATATCCTGATTTTAAATCAAATTTAGAAAATAGATTAGCATTATATAATCTATCAAGTAAATCTTTTTTATTAGGAATTGGATACCTTATCCATTTTAAAACTTTATTTAAAGGTTTATAATTTATAACAAGCCTAGGGACACCACGTTCTTGTTCAGCATGTTTATTGACATAAAAACCTGTACAAGACCAAGGTGACTTAGAAGGTTTTATTAATCCTTTATTTAACAAAGATTTAATCTCTGTTTTACAAAGTTCTAAATATTCTTTGTTCATTTGACAAGGCCTAGACTTAGTAGGTATATTATTTTCTGAAATATTATGTTCATAAGGGAGAGACACAATATGTTTCTTTCTATCCCAGAAAGCATTAGGATGATCATTACAAATGTTGAGAAAAAAATTATTTTCTAGAAATTTTATTTTTTCTTTTAATTTAGAATTTTGTAAATTACTTTCTATACTAGAAATATTAATTTCTTGTTTAAGAAAATTTATGTGATTTCGTTTTTTACTTATTAAATCTTGTATTTCATTTAATAATTTAGTCTGTGGTTCAGTTATAAATTTAAACTGAATTTCCTTATTTTCAAAAGTTCCTATAAAACCATTAGTATCAATTTGTTTTAAAGGAAAAAGTTTTTGAATAAAAGGAGTTCCAAGAATTACTTGGGTAGTCATATTTTTTATTAATAAAAAACTTGTAGGTATACAAGTATTCTTTTGACAAATATAAGCTTTAGGTAATTTATAAGCAATATCTAGTCTGTTTCCATTAACAGCAGTTAGATTATGAGAAGTTTTATGAAAATACCTAGTAGGAATTATCCCTTCTTGGATACAATTAAGGTCTGCACCACTATCAATTAAAGCAGTAAGGTTTTTAACAAACTGATTATCAATTAACAAAGTAATCTTTATATACCATTTTTGAGAAGTTACAATATCTAGAGTTGCTAGAAAATTAGTTAACTCCGTTTTATTATCTTCTTCAGGAGTATCTTCTTCACTCTCCAAATTATGAGAAGTTATTTGTTTTCCTTTTTCCAAATAGGTTATCCGATGAGAAAATAAGTTATTTTCTTCCTTAAGTGATTTGATTTCTAATTTTAAGAAATCAATTTCTTTCATTAAATCTAAAACAGTAATAGGACTTTCATTCGTATACTTAGAATTTAATCTTTTATGAACTTCATCCATAGTATATGGAGTAGTAATCCTTTGTATCTTATTATTATCAGACTTATGTTTATTACTAGATTCACCAGTAATATGCTCTATTAAGAACGACTTTATACTAGGATCATTTGTATGTTTTAACAGATCTAATATTGAATTTGATTTAATCATATTTATTTCAAAATCTTTAAATTGTGAAATTAATTGATATAACTCATCATTACTTTGATTTTGTTTTTCACAAGGTTCATTATTCTGACAGGGTTCACATTCTGAATCATTATCAGAACTACTGATAATATTGGTTTCAATAACATTAATTTCTGAACTAGAATTACTAGAAATTTCACTTTTACTTGTTAGTTCAGATTCAGAAACAAGCAATATTTTACATAAAGAATCTTTAAGATCATCATCAATGTTTAAAGCATGTATTTTTTGTTTAACTCTACAATTTTTTGCATAATGTCCTATTTTTCCACATTTAAAACAGGCATTATTATTTTGATACTGAGTTTTGGAAAATTTCTTAAATTTTTTCTTTTTAGGTTTAGGTTGTGGCTGAGGTAATTGCTGAGCATACTGTTGTTGCTTATACCTTCTATTTTCACGTTTTTTCCTTTTATATTCATAATAGCCAGCAGATTTATGTTTTTTCTTTTTCTTATAGATTTTATCTACTTGAGGATTTTTAGGAATATTCATGCCAAATTGATCACAAAAATCTCCTAATTATTTTTTATGCAACATATTATGTTTTTGAACTTGTTGATTAAGTTTAACATCATTACAAAGATTTAATCCTTCAGTTATACAAGCACTTATTAGTTTACCATAAGTGTATTCTCCATAATTAATATGTAAATTATTACCTCTTAAGGTTTTTCTAACTTTTTCAGCAAAAAGAGGAGGAAGACCATCAATAAATTTAGATTTCCAATGATCAGAATTACTTTCAGGTAATTGTAAAACTCTACTTAAGAAGACATCCTTATACCATCGAAAAGAACTTAAAGTATTACAGCGCATATTCTGTAATAAGGTTCTTATTGTTTCAGAATTATCTGACCATCTACCAGTAAAATGTTCAAAAATATTAATTACTAAAGTATAAACAGCATCTTCAACCTGTTCATTATTTTCTAACTTAGTTTTACTAAGTATTTCTTGTTTAAATTCTTGAGTGAGGTAATTATCCCACCATCCTTTTAATTCACCAGTAAAACCAGCAATTATCATGGATGCTATAGATTTATCAGGATTACCATTGTTTTTACAAACAGTGCTGTACATTAACATTCTGTGTATTAAATTTGCGATTTGATTTATCGTATAACCATCTATATTCCATTCATAAATGTGATTTCCACTATAACTGGTTGTATTAACAAACTCTTGTTCTTCATAAAGAACATCCTGAGGAGTAGGTCTAGGATTATAATAAAATCTCTGATTAGGTTTATCAGCATATTTATTCGCATATGATTTTTTACCATATTTACCAATTTTATTGATTTCATCTCTGATAATATAAGCATAATCAGAATCTGGTTCTTCAAGTTTATTTGAAAACTCAATGTTATTTAAACGTAAATCTTTAAATTTCTCATTTAAGAGCTTTTCAAATTCAGTTACAGCAACAAATTTGAAATTCTTAATTTCTGGAGGAGGCTGTATAGTTGGAATAGAAGAAGTACTAGGTTCAGTTTGACTAGACTCTCCTTTTTCTTGTTCAATTAAAACTTTATTTATTTTTTGCGTAACTCTATCAGTTTTTGAAAGAAGTTGATCAATTCTATTAATAGCTAAATTAATTTGTTCTCCTAAAATTATCAAATAAAGATTTGAATAATTTTGTTGTTTTATTAATTTATTTAAAAGTTGAGCATTACTCAAAAGAGATTTTTCATCAATTAATTTTGCAAAAGCATTATAATGTCTAGATTGATTATCAGTTATGATTTCAAAGTTATCTTGAGGTAGATATATACCAGTAACAATATTATTTGAGAAAAATATTAAACATCTTTCTAATATCAATGAAATAATTCCTTTTGTTCAATGGTTCATTTATAAAATAAATGAAACTTTAGAATATAAAATTAGAATGTACATATAATATATTAATATATATAAGATACACATTGACATATATATATATATTGATATATGTATATATGATATATATAATTGATATATGTATCAATATAAATTTATATATGTATCAATATATATCAAGTATATATATCATATATATATATATATCAATATATATATATGTCAATGTGTATCTTATATATATTAATATATTATATGTACATTCTAATCCTCTATATATAGTCTATATGATATAACTATATATCTATATATAACATATCTAATATATGTTATAAATGTAGAGTGCATATATATATCGATCAAATATATATATATATATATATATATATATCTAATCATACGTATTATATATATTCAATCATCTGTATGAAATAAACATATATTAGTGTATTATATATCTAATATATGTTATATATGTACTTATATAGCTAATATATATACATCTAATTAGACATAAATACATATATATATGAGTATATCTAATCTTATACGTATGTAACATATCCAATCATTTATTATATATATCAATATACATAATATACATATATTACTTACGTATTGCAAAAATTAATTATTAAACAAAAAATTAAAGTGGTGTAGTGGTTTGATGCTCTAACTTCAACTAACAGGTCAAGAGTTCAAATCATATCCGGTGCAAAAACAAAAAAAAAAAATTTGCCCATGAATTTTTAGCCACGGTCTGGCTGTGGCTAACTCGTGGCTAATCCGTGGCTATTAGCCACGGCTTAGCCATGGCTAAATTAGCCACGGTCTGGCCGTGGCTAATCCGTGGCTAAAAATAGGCGCCAATTTTTCCTCTAATTTTAGCCACAAAAAATAGCCACGGCCAAGCTGTGGCCAATCCGTGGCTAAGTTTTTTTTTTTTATTTATTTAAATCCGTGGCTAATCCGTGGCTATTTGCAGTTTTTCTAGTAGTGTCTTATAGTGATGGTTAGCTGCATACAAGACACAAGTTTGGAATTTATATTAGAAATTATTGAATTCATTTCGTACCCTAGTTTATTTAAATTTTATTTATAAGAATATGCTATGAAAATGTTTGATAAAAAAGATTCATTCAATATTAAAATAAATTAATATAAAACTTCAATGAATTCAAACAAACAATCAAAAAAAGAAAATAATCAAGATATACTTTTTGGAGGGAAGAAGAAGATGATAACTAACTTAAATATAGTTTTTTCATTCAAATTAACTTTTCACTTATTTAAAAGATTTAACAATACCTTATCTTTAATATTTAAATATCTACAAAAAATTGTATGTTCAATAATCAAAAAAAAATCCATATTCTCTTTTTCATAAATTTTTCTTATATTATATTATTAATGATGAATTATAACCCTTCAAAATGTCTAGGTAACCCACAAGTCAACCCAACCTAATCCATTCTTTTTGAGTCACTTTCGGGTTCGGTCCATTTTCAACCCAACCTATAAACTCGCAACTCTAACTCGCTATTTTTGTGTTGGGTTATCGTGTTGAGTCGGAAATTGCCACCCCTAGTTTTTCCACCCAACCAAACAAAACTTAAGTTTATTTTCGTGGACTAGGGTTTTGTTTAGATGGGCTTCAAAGAAAAAGTGCTTCTCAAGTCGTGTTTTTTATAGTAGAGCATTCTTTTAAGTCAAATAATTTTGTATTTGGATACAATAATTAAAAGTGTTTTAGAATATTCTTTTATTTGAAGCCACTTTAGATATCTTCTAAAAAAGCCGCTTTTTGGTTTTTGGCTTCCGCTTATTTTCAAAAACCCATTCAAATATAATTTTTTTCCTTAAAAAATAAATGTTTCTCCTTTACAAAAAAAAAACCATCCAAACGGGGTCAAAATTTTGGTGTCTTGAATAGTACTTCGTAGGGCCTAAAGCTATAATTTTTAGTATTATATCTACAAATGTTTCTTTATTATTTTCATAAAAATATGCCATAATATCATACACATTGTTGGCATTTAATTGGCAGCACTAACTTTTGATTTGGGAGAATGTAACATGTTTGAGCAATGTTCTAAAAATATGACCAGACACAGAATCGGTGGTCTTACTAGTTACTGGTTCGATCGGTTCGACTACCGGTTCAACTGATATGATGTCATAAATATGTAATAATTATTAAATTAATTTTTATATAAAAAAAATCATAAATGCATAAAAAATTAGAGAAAGCCCAATAATAATGATAAAATAAAAACCAAATAAGAAATTTGTCAAAATTCTAGTCATTCTTTCTAAATCATATCTTAGTTTCATAATAACTAATATTTACTACATATAACAATACTATTTAATAAAAATCCAACTCATCATTCATTCCAAAACTAGTATTATTCATCCCAAAACCAATAGAGATTACCGTTTGACCACAATAAAGATTACAATTTGACATCAAGAGAGAGAGAGAGAGAGAGAGAGTTAAGTCATGAACTAATTCTAAAAATAATTAGACTATGAACATACTCTTCTATATTAATTTTATTTTATTTATAAATACAAATATATATATATATATATATGCGCTCACAAAAATAGAAATATATTAGACCATAGAAAAAAAAGCAAAAATATATTAATTCAGAGGGAGAAGAAGGCAAAAATGAGGGAGTGATCTGGCCAAATGGGAGAGAAAGACGGAAAGTGTCAATTAATGCAGGATTCATTACAATCCAAGATTTGCAAATATTATTTTCTTCCTATTTTTGCAGCCCAATTATCTCAATTCTTCCAATGATGGAGTGATATGGCCAATTATTAGTGATTTTGTTCCCTTTTATCACTCATCAAAGAAGCAAGAAAATCCATTTTTCAGCATCAATGGATAAATCAAATCACTAAAAAAAAAAGAAAGGTTCAAAAAGGAAGGGGGAAAAAAAAGGAAAAAGTGAACCGCCCGTCAACCGGCCGAACCGGCTCTGACTAGTCTGATTAGCGGGTGGTTTTTGGGGGTCACCCGTACTAGACCAAGCATTGGTCACCGGTTGAACCGGTCCGGTCCGATTTTGAAAACGTTGTATTTGAGTATTGACCATCTAATCCATAGCACTTATGATGCTGCCCCAACGACCTCAAGCCAGCTATTACCTAGTTTGAAGTGGTGTTCATTGTCAAATGTATAAGAAAATAAAAATAAAGTTGAGGTTACGTCTTCCCATCAACTATAATTTTTAGCCCAATGAAAAGTATTTGATCATAACACATCAATTTCCATCAATTTCCTGTTCGCCCTTTTGTAGCTCTAATTCCAATACTCTTTGGCTCAATGCCTATCAAGGTACAAGGTAATTGACAAATTTATACATATGAAGCAATATAAATAAATAATGATACTTAAACTTTAATAGGAACTGCCTTAAGAGGAACAGCCTTCTGCAGAGCGAAGGCAAACTTTTCATCCATGTCCAGTTCTTCATTTTTTAGCCCTGATTCAAGCTTCCAATCAAAGTTGGTTATCAAAGTGGCGACCACAAGATGGAGCATCCGGTACGCTAATGGCAAACCCGGGCATATTCTCCTACCCGAGCTAAAGGGAATGAGCTCAAAATGTTGGCCACGAAAATCAGTTTCTAGCTCTAAGAACCTCTCGGGCATGAATATATCAGGATCGGACCATATGCTTGGATCTCTGCCAATGGCCCACACATTCACGAGAATTTGTGCGTTCTTAGGGACTAAATAACCATTGATTTCGATATCCTCATCAGCCCTGTGAGGTGCCAATAAAGGACCGGTTGGATGAAGCCTGAAGGTTTCTTTCACCACAGATCTTAAGTAAGGGAGTCTCGAGATGTCTGATTCTTGAATCTTTTTATTGTGTCCGATCACTTCACTTATTTCCTTTCTTGCTTTTAACATTTTGTCAGGGTTTCGTATTAGCTCTGCCATTGCCCATTCCAGTGTGACCGATGTTGTGTCAGTCCCCGCAATAAATAGATCCTAATTATAGCAAGGTTAGGTATAGGGATGTAGCGAACAAGGGGTCTAATAACAATAATCACCCCAGTTCGAATCTTCTATTGTATAATCATGTTACATTTTATATTACACTTATCAATACATGCTACGTATATTGGTGAACAATTAAGATAAGGAAAGAGAATCTTTATATTTTTTTCCATATAATTAATTTTTCTCTTACCTCATCTCGACCACTTACCAATACACATGGCGTGTATTGATTAGTGTAACACAAGATATAATAAGATTATACAATAGAGAAATCCGAACTAACAATCACCCCCTCAAATTCACATAAATTAGTAATAGAGTTTTGGTTCGTCTCCGCAAAACCCTTTATAATATGAAAAACTACAAATAATACATTACTTTTGTTTGGTTTTGCCTTACAAAATCCACTTATTTTTATGGGGTATTTGTAAAAGGAAACTAAATAGTAGAATAGTATTCGTTTTCATATCATACTGAGTTTTGTGAAACTAGACCAAATTCTCTGCTTAAGCCATAACTTTGAGCCAAAAAAAAAAGAAGAAGAAGAAGAAAGAAGGAAAGAAAAAGAAACTAATTAGATAAGTAAGACGGAGTATGCTTACCATAAGAAGGTGCTTCATGTCATCAAAACTTAACTCAGACTCATTTTTCAGGGTGAGATCAAGCAGGACCTCCAGCATATCGTTCTTGGGCGTATAATCACCGGATACGCCTTGAATTTGAAGCCTTTGATTGATAAATACATCGAATATCGCAAAAAGTTTCTTCATACAAGTCTCGGTCTTGCGTAAAATCCCCTGCGGATCAACTGCCCGAAAAACAGGGAAAAAATCAGCCAAGTTAGGCTTGCCGGCGAGGGAGATTATTTCCGACACAACTTCCTTGATTTCTTGGGACGAATCAGAACCGAAAGCGGCAAAATCCACCGAAAAAAGTGTCGCCGACATCAGATTAAGCGATGTCGTGAAAGCAGCCCTGCCAATATCCACAGCCTGACGGGAATTACAGCATTGATTCACGTAGTCAAACAAATTTTTCAACTTCTCCCTCCTCAGGCGTTCTTTGCATATTTTACGCAACTTACGCCACTGGTTATCGATGGGCCTCCAAACGACAGAGAAGCTGGAGTGATCCAGAGCCCGCAGTGCGTCTGGCGGGCTCCGGTTTGACAAAACTTGGTCGTGTTTTTGAAGCACGATCCTGGCGATTGCAGGGGAGGAGACCAGAATCGCTGTCGGGCTTCCGAGCTTGAGACGCATCAAGGGCCCATAAATTTTGGCGAGATTGGCAAGAGATTGGTGGGGTTTCGGGCCTGTAAGTTCGAGAATGTTGCCGATGATTGGAAGTGGTTTAGGCCCTGGTGGGAGGTTGGCTGATTTCCAGGGCCCTGGATTAGGTTTCAGGGCCCGGAGAATGAATATACAGGCTGTCAAAGAGAGTGTGACGAAAAGTATAAAGAAATCCATGGTTTTGATGTTTTTTCACTCAATTTGTTTCTTTGTTTGTGCAATCATTATTTATAAGTGCCTAGCCAGGCTAATAGTCGTCCGTCTGAAAGTCATATTTGCTTTAAAATCAAATTGTCAACGGAAATAATCAAATTGTCACTGACGCAGAAAGTCTGACTAAATAATTTTCAAAATAAATTTTTAATCTCCGGTCAAATTGTCCTAGTGCAATTCTTTGTTTGTTGTTCCTTACAATATAATATGGATATGGCAGACTTTCGAGGTGGGATGGATAGAAATTTTCTAATTTCATTTATTGTTAACATCACCTTTTAATTTGAAAAAACATAACTGGTCATCATGGTCGATAATTAATTGTCCCATTCGATGCTTAGGGGAGCAAAACCAACTTACATCAACCCCGAGATGGTATCTACGATCAACAATAGCTGTTGACAAAATGCATGTCCCAGCTTTTATCTCTTACACTTGGGGATGGCAATGGGTCTGGGTTGAACCCGAACCCGGACCTGGACCCGTCCCATTTCAAGGCTCCTAATCGGATCCGGGGCGGGTCCCGAATCTTTATTTTAAAACCCGAACTCATCCCGATTAATAATTTATATATATATATATGTTTATTTATTATTTTATGTAAATTTATATAATATACATCTATATTTCATATATAAAAGTATATATTATATAAATAGTTACTTAAAAAAATAAATATGATACTCTTGTATATAAAAATAATTATATAACATTAATAATCAAGTTATGATTTCAAAATATATGAAAATAAATATGCGATAACAATGTTTATTTTTTTTAAAATTAAAATATGTTTATAAAAATTTGTAAATAATTAGTGCTATAGTAATACTATTATATTTTTAATGTTTATAAAGTTGTAAAAATATCAATTTTCTTAAAAAATATTTTTTTAATTATTTTAAAAATATAACTCGGGTTTGTCGGGTCCAACTCGAACCCGGCGGGTCCGGGCCAGGGTCCAAAAAATCCCCGGCGGGGCAGGTCCCGGGTTTGACCAAACCCGCCCCATACCCGCCCCGTTATCATCCCTACTTACACTAATGTTCGCTTTTTTTTTTTAGTCGACCAATGGGCCTAGAGCTGTTGACCAGTTCTCACATAGCCGCCACCGATTCCAACCCACTGTTCGACTAATTCAAATCGGATACTACAGATGTCCATTATAAGAGTGGTTCTTCTAGCCCAACTATTTCATTCACAATTTTAAAATTCAAACCTAGACGTTGCTTGGTTCAAAACATGTTAGTTAATTTTAGTGCTTTGATTTAGTGTTTCTTTTTCAGTATTTTTAATTCAAAACATGTTAGTTCATTTTAGTGAACGTATGCATTTTACACCCTCCATTTCATTTGATATCTGGATTATTATTGACCATTGTATGTTTGAATTCTAAGGACTTTTTTGTATACCATTTTAAGATGGATATTTATTATTTATCATTGACCAAATCGAAAAAATGTCTTACAGGCTGAGGTGCACATAATTAGTTTATAAGAACAACACACCACATACCATATATTGGAGACAAAAGAATTGCTTGGCACACTAATCTGTTATCCAAACATAGATCTCTCTTGAGGCAGTTTTCAAGTTTATATTTGATAGGATATACCAATATACTAAAAAAAATATGGCTGACCAAACCCAAAAATGACAAAAGTTCCAAGTGCAACCTTAATATCTTATCAAAAAGCCGTATTTTTATATTCAGAACTCTACATGAAAACAAGGTCTCTCTTGACTCGTATATAACAGAAAATCTCTACAGCTTCAGTTGAGGAAGAAATAGAATTTTTTTTTGTCTAAATCGCCATACGTACATCTTTCAAACGAAAATTTCCGAGTGTTTGCAACTTTAAAGTCACCTTCTAAATTTAGCGATTTGTCCAAAATAATCTTTTCAATACTGATTTCTCTAGATTCACTTTTGGACTAAAATAAGTGTCCTAAAAATTAAATTAACATAGGGAAAATTATTTTTATCTCTCC
Organism: Petrea volubilis; assembly: GCA_026212405.1. Lineage (NCBI taxonomy): Eukaryota > Viridiplantae > Streptophyta > Magnoliopsida > Lamiales > Verbenaceae > Petrea > Petrea volubilis. The sequence continues at coordinate 17,081,051 of CM047875.1, forward strand.
TAAAATTTGCCGAAATTACCAGGCAAAAAAAAATCTGTTAGGGTTCCATAAGGTTTTCATTTGAATTTTTTTTTTTAAAATACCCTTCATCAATATTTTTACTAATTGTTAGACAAAATGGAGAATTACAAACACCTTCCTTGAGGTTTACTAAAATTATGAAAATTAAAAAAAAAATCTTCAAATAAAAGAATTTGCAACTACACCTTTCGAGGTTTGCTTGTTTAACAAAAACAATCCTGTGGTTAGGGTTTTGCCACTGAGATGGGAGTAAAAATGTTAGGTCCTTTGTAGAGACTTTTATGATGGAAGTGATAGTCGAGATTTGGAAAAGGGTGTGAAGGCAAGATAGGCGGTACCACCAACGAACAAATCAACGACCAGATGAGGGAGAAGCCTTTTGATCAATGAAGAAGACATTTGGAACCACTACAAGAAAATGAGTAAATTTGTGACAATATAACAAGTGATAGTGAAAAAGTTATCATTAATTATATACATTTAGTGATAATAAATTTATATTGTCTCAAAACATAGTTTGCACAATGTTAATGGTGACAACATAATGCAAAATTAACAATTAGTGACACAATTATTGTGACAATTTAGTGACAATAGAATCTTATCACAAAATTGTAAGGGCAATTTTAATTTGTTGTCACCAAATTGTCACTATATGTATGTGTCATTAATTGTTAATGGTGACAATTAAAACATAAATTCTTATCATCATTGAGTGATATTGTGACAACATAAAAATTGTTATCACCATAAAAACTTAATTAGTGACAAGATGGAAAGTAGTGTTTGTATATACAATCATTGGTGGTAATTTTTATATTATCAGCTTTTAAATCTTGACAATAATATTACTTTTTTTTATAGTGAACGTGGTTGACTCTTACAGATTCAAAATCCTTGAAATGAGGTGGTTCCAATAGTATTGATGTTGTTGGATTTCAACGAAGTTCGCCAAAATTATCAAAATAGAGACCTATTGACTAGCAATTACATGAGGCCAATCGGGGTCACTGCAACAAATTATAAAAGTTGCAACGATTTCTTTTGCGACAATATTTTTTTTGTTGCATTTAGTTAAGCTTTGACAACAAAAAATGGTTTTTGTTGTTTATTAATGATTCTTTTAGAAAAAAAAAATTATTGTTGCCAAAAATATGATTTCTCTCAGCTGTTATTTTTGTAATTTATTTGGCAATGATATTTACAATTCACAACAAAATATTTTGTTGCAATAAAATAATTCTTTTAGGAACAACATGAAGACGTAGCTAATATTGTTGTTTTTGCAGCAAAATATAATTGTAGGTTATGCATATATATTTAGACAACAAAATTTATTGTTGATAATAATTTTAAGTAATTGGCAACAAAATATTATCATGTCAATATATTAAAATTTTTACAACAAAAAAATTTGTGGCATTTGTACCTTATTAGGCAACGAAATATAGCATTGCAAATATATTTATAAATTAGGAACTAAATTTTTCGTTGGGAAATAATTGCGAGCTTTTATGGATAAAGTATTTTTTGTGCTAAAATGTATAGTAAATTTGTTCATGAAATATTTCATTGCAAATTGGTGAGTGCTTTTAGTATGAAAAGTTTCATTGCAGACAATTAAACACTTTTACTACAAAAGTTTTCGTTACGAGTAATTTAATTCTTTTAGACACCACAAATTTTGTTGTAAATTGTTAAAATATTTAGGAGAATACTTAAAACCTTGTAACTTTTTTGTTCTACATTAAAAAGCTAATGAAATTATTTTTTACTTAATAGACTGTTAAATTAATCGAACAATGTAAACAAAATATCTATCAATTCCTCGTTTTTTAAAAGAGGATATGTATTTTTTTTTGTTTATTTTTAACTTCAAATAATAATGTTGGACTTTTAATAAATTGATAATTTAACTTAAACTTAATTATTTGTTAAATTGAGTTGTTAAATTGCACAAATTAAGGATAAGTAATAACTTCATAATTAATATTTAAAATAATGCATTTATAATCTTATCTAATATTTATTAAGTGTAAAAACATAGTAACACATAAATAAATTATCAACATGGTCTAGCAGCAAGCAAACTTACATGCCTCACGTGAAACTCGGGTTCGATTCCAGGCTAGCGCATATTGTTCCATGTACGCTTATTCCCTTGTGACCCCAGTTAAACTATGGTTCAAATCACGACAAGTATAAATAGCACCATTGAGGGTTTGAATCACGCGATGAGTGAGGTAGGATTTAACTGAGCGTTCGAATCGTGCTAGGCAAAGGGGGCTAAATTGAGGGTTTGAATCACAATTGATTTTTAGAATATGCTTTTCGGAACAAAAAATATTTGTAGCTAAAAAAAAAATTAAGCATTAATAGTTTCATTACGAAAAGAAGTATTTGTGAACAAATATTTTTGTATTTTTTGAAGCACGAAATATTTTGTTGTTAAAAATCATGTCTTCTGCAATGAAATGTATCATTGCAAATCCCATAAAATGTCAATTTCATGATATGACGTTTAACAACGAAATATTATCTTCACTAACAAAAAACATGTAGTTTTTAAAATAATATTATTTGTTGTCAATCATACAAAAGTTGGCAACGAAATCAATAATGTTGCCTATATACAATGTATAGGCGACAAATTCTACTTTTCGTTGCAATGAACTTTTAGTAACGAGGATTTGCCTACGAAGTTGGCAACGAAAATATTTCATTGTTAATAGATTTGGCAACGAAAAGTTGTACTTTTCACAACAAAAGTGTTTGTTATTAAAACTACAATTTGTTGTAGTGTTTGATTGGGCAGTCACTATGAAGCTGAGAGAGATGCTATCAAAACGTGCTTTTTACAAACTTTCGACGTGAGGAGACTGCCATTGCTGCCACCGCTAGGGTGTGGTTTTAAATTCCAATACATGAGGGGTTTTGTGTAATTTCAACAAACCTCAAAGAAAGTGTTTGTAAATGAAACGTTAAGGGCAATGTCGAAATTTTTTGTATTCCATTAACTTTTACATAATTTTGCCAATCTCGAAAGTGATTTTAATAATTTTTTATACATGAAGAATTTGTATGGAATTTTAACAAACTTCAAAGGAGGTTGTTGTCATTTGTTCATTAAAATATTTCACATACGCAGTTTCCCAGGCACCCTTTTAGTAGCTAGAGTTTCAATATGATTTGGCTCATTGTCTTTCAAGGTACAAGGTTAATTAATTACTTTATTCATAAGGAAAATTACACTTACATTCTATGAGTTTAAGTAAAATTATAAATAACTTCCTCATATTTCAAAATTGACAAATATCCCCCTAAGATGTGTATAAGTTTAACAAATTTATTCTTCATCAATGCAAGACATAATCGCGAGTTGTATTTCCTCTATTTTCAGTGGTTTTTTGAGATGAAATCCGCATAGTTTTTAACAAGTTCAAAATATAAAAGCTATATATGAAATCAATTTGGAAAGAAAATAGTAGTGGTGGCATCTTATTACATGGTGATGCTCTGTAGTAGTTGTTGTAGTATAAAATAAAATTACTTTGTAAAAAAGTTGGTAGAATCACAAAATTGATTGAGATGTTTTGTCGGGCTTAACGAATCGCATCTCTTGGTAGTTAGGGGTGATTATTATAATGCGGAAAATTATTAATAATTTTGTAAGTTATTAACAGGTTGGGTTTTTTTATTAAAAGATAACAAATGTTAGGAGGGTGTTGTAATTTTCAAAACAATAAGAGGTTATTTGTAATTTTATCTAAACTCAATGAAGGTGAGTATGATTATACCTTATTCATATGGCATAAGATAATGATAGTTACAATTTAATTGGAACTGCTTTGAGAGGAATGGCCTTCTGAAAAGAGAAAGCAAACTTTTCATCCATGTCCAGTTCTTCATTTTTGAGCCCTGACTCAAGTTTCCAATCAAAGTTGCTAATCAGAGTGGCAACCATGAGATGGACTATCCGGTGCGCCAATGGCAACCCCAGGCATATTCTCCTGCCGGCACCAAATGGAATCAACTCAAAATGTCCGCCCCGGAAATCGGTTTCTAGTTCCAAAAACCTCTCGGGCATGAATGAATCAGGATCAGACCATATGCTTGGATCTTTACCAATAGCCCATACATTCACCAGAATTTGGGCGTTGCGGGGGACTAAATAGCCATTGATTTCTATATCCTTGTCGGCCTTGTGAGGCACCAACAAAGGAACAGATGGATGAAGCCTAAGGGTCTCTTTCACAACAGACCGTAAGTAAGGGAGTCTGGAGATGTCTAATTCTTGAACTTGCTTGTCATGTCCGACCACATTTTTAAGCTCATCTTTGGCTTTTAACATCTTCTCAGGGTTGCGCACTAACTCTGCCATTATCCATTCCATTGTGCCCGACACAGTGTGTGTCCCTCCAGTAAACAGGTCCTAATTATGGAAAAACCAAAAAAAAAAAAAAAAAAGTTACGTACGTATAGAAATAGAACGAGTAGGGGATGTAACATCGATAATCATCACGCCCTCAACTTTTATATAAATTAAGAGTATTTGCCTCAATATTATAATTTATAGCTTGTAGTCACCCCTCAAGTTTATATAAACTAAGCTACGGCATAATCTTATTTTTCAAAGTAAAATTTTATGTATCAGTCTTAAAATTTCGGACTCTATTTTGACTAGCGAGAACTTTGAGACAATTGAGCTGAGCTAGCTTACCAGAAGTAAGTGCTTTACGTCATCAATGCTTAATTCAGAATCATTTTTCTGGTTGAGATCAAGAAGGGCTTCCAACATGTCATTCTTGGACATATAATCACTTGATTCGCCTCGAATTCGTAATCTTTCAAGTATAACATCATCAAATATCTCAAAAATTTTCCTAAGACAAACCGCCAAGTTCCTCACGATTCCCTGCGGATCAACAAGCCCGAAGACAGGGAAAAAATCTGCCAAATTAGGCCTGCCCGCAATCTCCACTATCTCCGACATGAGACCCCTGAGTTCTTGCGATGAATCAGAACCGAAAGCAGCAAAATCCACCGAAAACAGAGTTGTGGATATCAAATTAATCGAAGTTGTGAAAGCAGCTTTGCCGATATCCACAGCCTGACTGGAATCACAGCATTCACTCACATAATCACACAAATTTTTCAACTTTTCCCTCCTCAGGCCCTGGCTGGCATCGAGCCTTTGCACGGAGAACATATTTTCTTTGCATATTTTACGCAATTTACGCCATTGATGATCGACAGGCAACCAGGCCACAGACAGTTTGTGAATATCAAGTGCTCGTATTGCATCTGGAATTGGCCTGTTGCAAAAAACTTGGTCGTGTTTTTGGAACATGATTTTAGCGACTTCTCGTGAGGATACCACAATCGCTGTCTGGCCTCCAAGCTTGAGACGCATCAAGGGCCCATATATTTTGGCAAGTTTTGCCAGGGACTGGTGGGGTTTCGGGCCTGTAAGCTCGAGAATGTTGCCGATGATGGGAAGAGATTTAGGCCCTGGTGGGAGATTGGGTGATTTCCAGGGCCATGGATTAGGTTTCAGGGCCCGGTGAATGAACATACAAGCTGCAAAAGAGAGGAGGACAGAAAGTATAAACAAGAAATCCATGGTTTTGCTGTTTTCACTCGATTCGTGTCTTTCTTAATGAAATCACTATAATTTATAGCTCGGAAACCAATCAACCATGTGCTATAGAAAACAAAAAATTTTTACCTGAAACTGGTTTAATTGAACTCGACAGATCATATAACAGGTGTAATATCAAATTATTGGTCACTCTCATTAAATTATCCACCAATCACGGGTCAAGTGATTAACACTTGGTTTGATCGGGAATTAGAATTTTTCAAAAAAAAAAAAGAAACAATTTGTCAACATGATTGACACAGAAAGTTTGATTAAATAAATTTGAAAAATGAGTGTTTTACACTCCGGTCAAATTGTCCTAGTGAGATTATTTGTTTATTGTTCCTTACAATATGGATGGGAAGACTCCGGCCAAACTCCGGTCAAACTGTCCTAGTGTAACTAGTGTTAGCGCCATCTTCTAATTTGAAAGAACAGAATCAGTCAACAATTAATTGTCCGACTCCTAATGCTTATAGGACTACAACCACTTTTCATCAATTATCGCTTGAGACAGTACTTTACGGTACACTACAAAATATGCATGAGAAGATTAGGTATTAGTGAAAGTTGGCATTTTAGATCCTTTATTTCATTTGATATCTAGATTAATATTGACCATTATATGTTTGAATTCTAAAATGAATGTTAAATTGGGTGACAACAATATTATACATACTAGTATATATATATATATATATGTGTGTGTGTGTGTGTGTATAATAAATAAATATATACACATTACTGTAATATAAATATAAACAGATGTAAGGCGTCTGCAAGAACATCTTTCAAGCGAAATTTCTAAGCACTTGCAGACGTTAAATTCACCCAATTGAATTTTAAAGAATTTCAAATTTAATCTTTGAAATACAGAGTTCGCTCAATTAACTTTTGCGGGCTAATATAACTGCCCTAGTCAGGTGATCACGCTAGATGTGTGTCTGAAACTATAAATATATATATATATATATATATATATAATTTTTTGATAGTATATTTAAATTTTGATAAATTAAACTATACAATTTATTAGTTTTTATATGAATAAAAAGTTTTTATTATTTATTAAATATAAAATAAGTGAAAGTTCAAAAAATTTAAATCAGATAAAAATATATAATTAAAAATTAATTATATAAAGAGAGTTAAAAATTATTTATTATTACATGACAAAGAATTGAGATCAGAAATTAAAAAAGTAAAAAAATAACGTGCAGTAGAGAGCGAGAGAGAGAGAGAAGGTGGGGGGGGGGGGGGGGGGTGGAAATCACGGATCAAAATTTTTGTGAGACCAAATTAGTTACTAAAAGTTCTTTACCTTAAATATAATAATATAGATGGTAGTACAAATAGTATAGACGTCTCAAAACCAACATTCTTTTAAGTAGTATTACATATTTACAAAAGCTTCTTCAGCCTTTCCATAGAAATATATATATATATATATATATATATATCCTCTGAGTTTAGCCGAAATTATAAATAATCCTTTCTCATTTTAAAAATTTTCAATACCTCCTGAGTTTTATCCATTTATCGTTAAATTATACAAAAGGATTGTATTGTCATTTTTGCCACTAGATTTTTGTAAATGAGAATTATCCCTCACATCTCCTAAGTTGAGGCGAAATTACAAGCAATCCTCTTTTATTTTGAATATGAACAATACTCCGTGCCGCCACCATATCGCCGCCACTTGAATGGTCAAGCTATACATCAATTTTTTCATCTCTCCAAGGTCGTCAAAACCCTTAATAAATTTTATCAATCCTCCATCTATTTAGATTTAATTGAACCAGAATCATATCAAACTCTAATCTACCATTACATCTCTTCCGTCCAAATGACAAGCAACCCCTCTTATTTTGAATATGAAATTTAGAATTAGAACCTGGGTGTTGCTTGGTTCAAAACACGTTAGTTAATTTTAGTGCTTTGATTTAATGTTTCTTTTTCAGTATTTTTAATTCAAAACATGTTAGTTCATTTTAGTGAACGTATGCATTTTAGACCCTCTATTTCATTTGATAGCTGGATTATTATTGACCATTATATGTTTGAATTCTGAGGACTTTTTTGTATACCATTTTAAGATGGATTTTTATTATTTATCATTGACCAAATCCAAAAAATGAAAAAAGTTCCAGGTGCAAGTGTGCAACCTTCATATCTTATCAAAAAGCCGTATTTTTATATTCAGAAATCTACAATGAAAACAAGGTCTCTCATGACTCGCATATAACATAAAAACTCTACAGCTTCAGTTGAGGAAGAAATAGGAATTTTTTTGTCTAAATTGCCTTACGTGCATCTTTCAAACGAAAATTTCTAAGTATTTGCAACTTTAAATTCACCTTTTAAATTTAACGAATTGTCCAAATTAATCTTTTCAATACTGATTTCTCTATATTCACTTTTGGACTAAAATAAGTGTCCTAAAGATTAAATTAAAATAGGGAAAATTATTTTTATCTCTCCTAAAATTTGCCGAAATTACAAGAAAAAAAAAAAGCCATTAGGGTTCCATAAGGTTTTGGTCCGAATTTTTTTTTTTTTTAAACCTTCTTCAATATTTTTACTAATTGTTAGACAAAATGGAGAATTACAAACACCTCCCTCGAGGTTTACTAAAATTACAAAAATTAAAAAAAAATCTTCAAATATTAGATTTTACAACTACACCTTTCGGAGTTTGCTTGTCTAACAAAAAAAATCCTACGGTTAGGGTTTTGCGACTGCGATGGGGGAAAAATGTTAGGTTTTTTCTAGAGGCTTTTATGATGGAAGTGATAGTCGAGATTTGGAAAAGGGTGTGAAGCAAGATAGGCAGTACCACCAACGAGCAAATCAACGACCAGAGGAGGAAGAAGCCTTTTGACCAATGAAGAAGAGGTTTGGAACATGGTTGAGTCTTACAAATTCAAAATCCTTGAAATGAGGTGGTTCCAGTGGCATTGATGTTGTTGGATTTCAACAAGGATCGCCAAAATTGTCAGAATGGAGCAACGTTGACTAGCAGTTACATGAGGCCAATCATTGTTGATCGGGCAGTCACTGTGAAGCTGAGAGCGGTGCTATTTTGAAAATGTGCTTTTTACAAACTTCCAACGTGGGGAGGTCGCCGTCACTGCCACCGCCACTAGGGTATGGTTTTAAATTTCAATACGTGAGTGTTTTGTGTAATTTCAGCAATCCTCAAAGAAAATGTTTGTAAATGAAACGTTAAGGGCAATATCAAAATTTTTCGTATTCCGTTAACTTGTACAGAATTTTACCGATCTCAAAAGGGATTTTAATAATTTTTTTATACATGAAGAATTTGTTTAGAATTTTAACAAACCTCAAAGGAGGTTGTCATTTGTTCATTAAAATATTTCACATACACAGTTTCCCAGTCACCCTTTTAGTAGCTAGAGTTTCAATATGATTTGGCTCATTGCCTTTCAAGGTGCAAGGATAATTAACGAATTTATTCATAAGGACAATTACACTTACATTCCATGAGTTTAAGTAAAATTATAAATAACACCCTCATATTTTAAAAATGACAAATATCCCTCTAAGGTGTTCATAAGTTTAACAAAATTTATCCTTCATCAATATGAGATGTAATCACGACTTGTATTTCTTGTGTTTTCAATGGTGTTTTGAGATAAAATCCGCAGTCTTTAATAAGTTCAAGATATAGAAGGTGTATATGAAACCAATTTGGAAAGAAAAAAGTAGCGGTGGCGTAAAATTACATGGTGATGCTCAATAGTGATTGTTGTAGTATAAAATAACACTAAAAGAAAACGCGCTATTTTTGGCGCAATTTCTATAGAAAATAAAAAAATAATAATAATAATTTTTAAATTTTTCGACGGTTTTTCGGAGTAAAATTCTCCCAAAAATTAAAAAAAAAATTGAATTTTTCGGCGGAATTTGGAGGAAAATTCCTCCGAAAATTAAAAAAAATGAAAAAATAATAATTTTTAAAATTTTTCGCTGAGTTTCAGAGGAAAATTCCGCCGAAAATTAAAAAATAAAAATAATAATATTTAAATTTTTCGACGGATTTTCGGCAGAAAAATCCGTCAAAAATTTTAAAAAAAATAAAAATTAATAATTTTGAATTTTTCTACAGAAACTTCGGCCAAAAATTTTAAAAAATAAATAAATAATAATAATTTTTAAATAAATAAATAAATAAATAATTTTTGAATTTTTCAGTAGATTTTCGGTGGAAAATTCCACCCAAAATTTAAAAAATAAATAATAAATAATAATTTTTAAATAAATAATAATAATTTTATAAAATTTAAAAATATATTAAATTCTAAAATTTTGGATTTTTATTTGAATTATTATTATTATTAGAATTAATTGAATTTGTGTATGCTATATATATATATATAATATTATGTATTATTTATATAATTTTTTTAAAAAATTAAAAAATATTAAATTTTTCAATAAATAAAAAACTTATTATTATTATTATTATTATTATTATTATTGTTGTTGTTGTTGTTGTTGATTTTGATTTGAATTGTTGTATGCTATAAATATATAATTTAATGAATTATGACAACAAAGTGAAGATAACTCAATGGTAAACTCTTGTTTGCCAACCAAGAGGGCAAAGGTTTGACTGTCAGCGGCTCCAAAGTTTGGGAGAATTTTGAGCGCGTAAGTGCACACCCGCTCAAGCTGGGGGCGAAGTCCCGGGTTCGACTCCTAGGTTGGGCAATTGAAAAAAATTAAAAAAAAAAAAAAACAATTTATGCAGATTATTTCGTCAAAAATTTATTTAATTAAAAAAATCCGCCAAAATTCCACCAAAAATTGAAAAGCGATGAAGGTTTATCCAGCGGATTCATTCGACCGAAATTAATTATTTTCGCCGAAACTCCGCCGAAAAATTTGCCGAAAATACCATTTTTTCTTGTAGTATAAAATTACTTTGCAAAAGCTGATAAAATCACAAAATTGATTTAGGTGTTTTGTCGGGCTGGACGAATCGCATCTTTTGGTGGCTGGGGTGACTATTATAATGCGAAAAAGTTATTGATAATTTCAAAAGTTATTAACAGCTTGGGTTTTTTTATTAAACAACGACAAATGTTAGGAGGGTATTGTAATTTTTGAAACAATAAGAGGTTATTTGTAATTTTACCTAAATACAATGAAGGTGGGTGCAATTATTCATTATTCATATGGCACAAGATAATGATAGTTACAATTTAATTGGAACTGCTTTGAGAGGTGTTTGGGCCCAAAAATAAATTTTTGTATAAATTCGGAATATGCAGATTTTGGTCCTTTTCTCCGTGCCGAAATAAAATAATTAGGCCCAGGTTACTTCGACATGTGCGGAACAACCCATGTTAGAGGCTCGGGCCAGAATGAATCGGAGGCCCATGGCCCATTCAGCAAAAATAGAAAATAGAAAAATAAGATAAATGTAATAAATCTAATCCCTTACTTTTAGGGGTTGTTAGATAGGAATAACATATTAAATAAGGATAAGGCATAGTTATACCTAAATATGCCTAAAATAAAGGCTATGTACTGCTGAAAATTTAAAATCCAGATAAGATGACATAACTACCATGTCTTGGAAATAAGGGCTGCCATTCATTTCGGATGGCCAAGCCTAAATAAGATAGTCAGCTCCAAAAATAAAGGAATGTGGTTGCAGCTTGAAGGCTATAAAAGGGAGCTGGATGGACATCCAACAATGAAACAACAACAACAACTCTCTCAATCAAGAAGTCAACACTTCTCTGATTTTTGAGTCTAAATGAACAAAAATTAGCTTTAGTTCAGTAGGTGGAAAATCATTGCTAGAATGTTTGTAGCCATACCTCATTTGGCTCGAAGTGAGGATATCAATACAGTCATTCTGTAACATCATGAGGTCGTAGTCATCACTCACTCGGATTGGACCTGATTTGAGGTTAGATATCAATGTGACGGAATAGTACCCTGCCTTCATATCGAGCGCATGCATGAAAAGGAGTACAGACGAAGTCAATCAATGCTCGGCGGACTGAACAACCTCTGATTACATCCACAAATAGATAGAGCCAGAGTCATCAATATGGCCAATTTGTAGCTAGAGTTCTCAGGAACTGCTCAATGCATTTTTGTCATAGATATAGCCTGAGTCATCAATGCATGTGTCTGTAATCGAGTCCTGTAAAGTCCAAGTGACAAGTAGTCATCGTTTCTGAATGCATTTTCTTTTCGATTTAAGCTTTTCGACCATTTTCGATCTTTAGAGTACTGAATTGTTAAGTCCTACATTAAGTTGTAGGCGAGTAGAACCTTAGGGGTAGTGTTTGCCTACTTCAACTCAATCGCCTTTCGAATAGAAGTCTTAGGCGCATCACTTTTTCACTTCGAATCAACAAGACTTCCACTCGTATGCTCTTATACATTGCCACACCTTAACCTGACTACCCATGACCCAACCCATCTCGATTACTTAAAATTATTTTTCATTCTTCATTTTACAAAATCATTTCTTACAATAATTTAGCATTGAAATACTGCAATCTCCACTTGGTAAATAAGGAGGAGAAAGTAGCAAGATTTTGCATAGAAAATAATTCAATAAAATGATTTGATATGCCTCAGAATAAAAAAAAGCATCTCTAATATCCATATCAAAAGCCAATGTCCAAAACTTATATAAGAAATTCAGAGTACTTAAAAGAAAACAACAAAAATCTAACCTCCAAATTTAAAGAACGAATTCTTAATAGTAATAGTAATCATAGAACATAGAAAATAAAATTGCATCGCTAAATTTGTGACAGAAAGATTTTAACATTTTGTCACAATTTTAGTGTATGATCACATCATGTGATGATTAATAACAGAATTCAATGTAAATAGAACTAAATAAATAATTAGTAACAAGGCATTTACTAACAAATTTCAAATTTTTTGTAGATGAAATCTGATGATGTTGTAATCCGTGCCCACATCGAGTGGAGACGAGGTGCTTGAACGCCTTATAAGCGCCAGGTCCTCTCCCACTTAGCGAGGCGCCTTTTAAAGGGCAAAACCCCCAGGCCTGATCGGATGGTCTTAATGGTCGCAAGAGGGACAATATCTCGCGAGTGAGACCACCGGGTGGAGATCGGATATGGTTCATCAAAATCCAGCATAGAAAACTAAATTTGTAATTGGTTCGTCATTGAAAGGTACGCATTTTTAATTCTTATAGTAAAGGTCGACTGCGTACAAGATACACGTTTGGAATTTACATTAGAAATTATTGAATTCATTTCTTATTCTAGTTTATTTAAATTTTATTTATAAGAATATACTATAAAAATATTTGATAAAAAAAATTCATTGAATATTAAAATAAATCAATATAAAACTTCAATGAATTCAAACAAATAATTAAAGAAACAAGATAATCAAGATATACTTTTTTAGAGAGAAGAAGAAGATAATAACTCACATAAATATAGTTTTTTTTCATTCAAATTGAGTTTTAACTTATTTAAAAGATTTAACAATCTCTTATCTTTAATCTTTAAGTATCTAAATATTTTTGTATGTTTAATAATTTTAAAAATTCCCTATTCTCTTTTTTATAAATATTTCCTATATTATATTATTAATAATTAATTATAACCCTTGAAAATGTTATGATTTATAATTTATACTTAATATATTTTTCTATAAACAAGAGGGAAAGGAGAAAAAAAGATAAAAAAAACAAAAAAAAAATGATTTGAGTTGGGTTGGGTCGAGTTGGGTTAGGTTGTCGGTTAACCCATAAAAGGAATCGGGTTATCTGGATAACCCATGAGTCAACCCAACCCAACCCAACTCATCCTTTTTGAGTCGCTTTCAGATTCGACCCATTTGCAACCCGACCCATAAACTCTCAACCCTAACCCACTATTTTCATGTTGAGTTCGCATTAAGTTGTCGTATTGGGTCAAAAATTGCCACTCCTAGTCAATATGATTGACCCACAAGGTGTGATTAAATAAATTTGAAAATGAGTGTTCTACACTCCGGTAAAATTGTCCTAGTGCAATTATTGGTTTATTGTTCCTTTCAATATGCAGAGGAAGATTTTCAAGGTGGGATGGCTAAACTTTCTAAGTGTAATTATTGTTAGCACCATCTTCTAATTAATTTGAAATAACATAATCAGTCAACAATTAAGTGTCCGATTCATAAAGCTTATAGGACTACAGCCACTTTTCTTCAATCGTGGCTTGAGACGGTACTACTACGAAATATGCATGAGAAAATAAGATTACATACCTAAGTGCAACCTTAATATGTAAGTGTAACTATTGGTTTATTGTTCCTTTCAACATGGACCGGAAGATTTTCAAGGTGGGATGGCTAAACTTTCTAAGTGTAATTATTGTTAGCACCATCTTCTAATTTGAAATAACATAATTAGTCGACAATTAATTGTCCGATTCATAATGCTTATAGGACTACAACCACTTTTCTTCAATCGTGGCTTGAGACAGTACTACTACGAAATATGCATGAGAAAATAAGATTACATACCTAACTGCAACCTTAATATGTATCTTGTAACCATGGACCACGCCGAGGGTCTGAAACTTGTGGTTGCCCCTTCCTCAAATTTATATAAAGTCATATTTTTATGTTAAAAAATCTACATAAAAACAAGGCATCTCGTATATAAGAAAAAAAGAAAATCTCTACGCTTCAGTTGCGGAAAAAAAAAAAAAAAAAAAAACTTTTTCCATTCTTGTAAAATAATTTATTATTTGCTTGTAAAATTTTAGGTCTATGATTACACAATGATCCGAGATCTGTTTGACATAATTATTTGATTACAGACCACACCTAGAAAGGTGTGATACGTTTTCCATTCTTTTATTTCTTCCTTTAATAAATTTGGAAAGACAATCTTACCATTTTTTATAAATAATAACATCTTTTGAATACATATTACCAGTTGACTTTTACATAAATACTCAAATTTTGAATGATTGCAGGTTTTTCAAATTTTGAATAATTGTAGATTTTGTAAAAAATGATCTGAATAATAATGTTTTTAATATAAGTTCATCAAACAAAAAACATATATTCACTATATTAATTGATATTCAATATTTAAAAATTTATCTTAATAAATACAAACTTTAGATAACACAAAGTTGAAAATATATTTAATCATCAAAAATTGAATGTTCGCAATATTATGACTTATATAAATAATTTTACTAATTTAAATGAAATTAATTAAATAAATCATATCAAAAGGTGGATAGTAGTTATAAAGGTGAATATGGAAAACACTTAAAAAATGGGAGGACAATAAAGTATTTTTTCATTTAATCCAACATAATAAATCCACATAACCAAACAATAAATTAGTAAATGTATGTGATATCTTGAATGAACAAATAAGTTAACAAACAATAAATAACTAAGGATTTGATATAATTTCTTCATTAATAATCCATAGTTAAAGAATCGCATTCAATCATATCAAAAGTAGCAAACGTGTCCTAAATGTGTGTCCAAAACAATACATATATATATATATATATATATATATATATATATTTAATTTTTTAATAGTATATTTAAATTTTGATAAATTAAACTATACAATTTATTAGTTTTTATTGAATAAAAACTTTTATTATTTATTAAATATAAAATAAGTAAAAGTTCAAAAAATTTAAATCCGATAAAAAATATAGTTAAAAATTAATTATATAAAGAGAGTTAAAAATTATTTATTAGTAGATGATAAAGAATAGAGGTCAGAGATTAAAAAAGTTAAAATAACGTGTAGTAGAGAGAGAGAATCACGGATCAAAAATTTTGTGAGACCAAAATAGCCACTAAAAGTTCTTCACCTTAAATATAATAATATAGATAGTAGTACAGATAGCAGAGATGCCTGAAAAGTGAAAACCAACATTCTTTTAAGTCGTATTATATATTTGCAAAAGCTTCTTCAGCCTTTTCTTAGAAATATATATATATATATAATTATAATTATCCTCACATCTCCTACATTTAGCCAAAATTACAAATAATCCCTTCATATTTTGAAAATTAGCAATACTCCTTGAGTTTTATCCCTTTATTGCAAAATTATACAAAAGGATTGTATTGTCGTTTTTGCCGCTAAATTTTTGAAAAGGAGAATTACCCTCCGATGGAATTTGATCTGATAGTCCGCCAAATTCATTTTTTTATTATTTTTCATAGTTAATATTTTGGTTGAGTATCGGTTGAAATTCCATTGAAAATTTTTATTTAATGTTTCAATTAAAGAATTTTATTGAAAATCTGCCTTTTATTTATTATTTCGGCATTTATTTATTCATTTTGGTACAAGTCTGCTGCAATAGCAATATTTAATATCAAATATTGTCAAATCAATATGAATAGGAAATAAATATTTGAAATAAAAACCCACTAAATTAGTATCAGAGATTATTTATCAATTTATAAATTTTTAACATGAAAATACCACGAAATATAATTTTATGTTTTTTAGATTTACCTTACTGACAAATTTTCTTATCTAAATTGGTGATTTGATCCCTCATTTCTGGTTACAATATTTAAAGACAGGGATAATTCTAGCACAGGTTTTTGACCGAATCCAACTAATCATATATCAAGTGTTAATACACTTATCACGTGATTAATCATTTTTTCTAAATTATAGACCAATCATATAACAAATACAAAATACTCATATTATATTAGTCATGGTATTGTTGAATCCGAGATGAACAAGAATTTCCCTAAGCGACAATATCGTATATGTCACCAATATCCCTAATTCGATTATTTTACATCTCTAAAGACGTAAATATTTCATATAATTTCATCTTTAATTCCGCACTAAGTTTTCAACAACCTCTATCAAAATTTGTCTCTAACCTCGTCGACTTTTTACAAAAGTCCTACCCTGAGTCCATCCATTTTATTCTACGCAAATGTAAAAACTAGAACAAGTATCAAACAATGATAATTGATTTTCAATAAATAATACCCCTGACTATCTGTATGAATTAAAAAGAAATTGTAATTGATAAAAAAAATTGAGAGAATAAATATCTTCAAAAAGCTACTGTCTATTATATACTCATCTTCTATCATCATAAGTGAAATTTAACATCATGCATGGACAAAAATAGCTAATTTATTAAGCACCAAGTCACGATGGCTACAGTTTAATTGGAATTGCTTCGAGAGGAATGGCCTTCTGCAGAGACAGTCCAAACTTTTCATCCATGTCCAGTTCTTCCGATTTTATCCCTGACTCGATTTCCCAATCAAAGTTGCCTATCAAAGTGGCAAGCATAAGGTGGACCATGCGATATGCTAATGGCAACCCCACACAAATCCTCCTACCCCCACCAAAGGGAATCAGCTCAAAATGTTGGCCACGAAAATCGGTTTCGAGTTCTAAAAACCTCTCGGGCATGAATGAGTCAGGGTCGGACCATACGCTTGAATCCCTGCCGATCGCCCATGTATTCATAAGAATTTGTGTGTTTTTACGGATGAGATAGCCATTGATTTCTACATCCTCGCTGGCCTTGTGAGGTAGCAGGAAAGGTAGCGTGGGGTGGAGCCTGAACGTCTCTTTCACGATGGACCGTAGGTAAGGGAGTCTCGAGATGTCTGATTCCTGAACCTGTTTGTTCCGGCCGATTACGTCGATGATTTCGTTTCTTGCTTTCGACAGTTTATCGGGGCTGCGCATTAGCTCCGTCATTGCCCACTCCACTGTGCCTGAAGTTGTTTCCGCCCCCGCGATAAATAGATCCTGACACAAAATATAGTTGTTTAGACAGAACTATCAGGGTGTCCTTAAGTAAGTGTAGAAAGTACCCGCACCTCAACGATACTCAGTACGATCACCACATTCTAAAATAAATGCTCGCTAACAATCTATTTAGCGGAAGCATTTCTACATAGAATACCAACATTAAAACTAATATGTAGCAAACTTATCATGATCAAACAAGGTTCAACCCGAACGTGAGATGGAAATTAGATAACTAGAGAGCTGATTTTTGTGGCTAATTTATATCAAAATTGTTGGAATAATAGTTACTTGTCTACTCCGATTTCTATGAGATTTTATTGACAGGCATGACCAAATCGAACAATGAAATAAAATATCTTTTGAAATGTTTATATTCTTCGACCCAAAATTCAAGCTTTAAAAAACAAAGATTTAAAATTCAAGGTACAAAACGAGGATAGGACGGCAACTATTGGCATCAAGTTTATATAAAACCAAATAGAAAAATACAGAACTTATTTCTACTGTGATTTTCGATGCAACGAAGTAATTTTCAACTATTGCCAAATTTAATATGATTTTCGCTGATATACTTTGATTTCATCGCCGAAAAGTCATTTGGCAACATATGACTTTAATTGAGATTTATTTTATTTTATTTTTCAATGATGTGACATTCCACTTTGGACTCATGTTAATTAGTGTAATATCCACACGTCATACTTGATTAGTGCAATACATCAATATATAATAAATCTTAAATGTATAGCATATGTACAAATCACAAACATATTAATATTTATATATCTAAATTAACAATATTAAAGTATATATATACGATTATAATAGGGTCAAGTTATAATGCGAGTTTCGCATTTTTATTTTTTTTTTGAATTTAAAATATTTGTACCCTCTAACAATAACAAGTTGTGGTATATTTTTGTGAAAATCCAATCCAAAATAAGTTTTTTTTTGTTTTCCTTCACAATACAAATATCTAAAATTAAGATATGGAGTATGCTCACCAGAAGCAAGTGCTTTATGTCAAATAAGCTCAACTCCGACCCTTTCTTCTGTCTCACATCCAAAAGAACTTCAAGCATATCATTCTTCGACTGATCAGCATCATTGGAACCGCCTCGTTTTTTCAGTCTTTGCTGTATAATCTCATCTAATATCGCGAAACATTTCTCGAAATGAAGCGTGGACTCCTTTAAGATCCCCTGCGGATCAACCAGCTTAAGAACAGGGAAATAATCAGCCAAATTAGGCTTGCCGACGACCGTCATTACACCCCTCGCGATCTCCCTGAACTCTTGCAACGAATCGGAGCCAAAAGCCGCAAAATCCACCGAAAACAGAGTGTTCGACATCAGATTAAGCGCCGTCGTGAAAGCGTCTCTGCCGATATCCACGGCCTGACGGGAATCACAGCATTCGCTCACGTAATCGCGCAAATTCTTCAGTTTCTCCGTCCTCAGGCCCTGGCTGGCATCGAGCCTGTGCAGAGAGAACATGTTTTCTTTGCATATTTTTCGGATTTTACGCCACTGACTGTCCACTGGCAGCCAGGCGACGGAGTGTTTGTTGTGATCCAGGGCCCGAACCGCTTGTGGAGGGACCCTGTTGCAGAAAGCTTGGTCGTATGTTTGCAGCACGATCTTGGCGATTTCAGGAGAGGACACGATAACTGCCGTCAGGCTTCCGAGCTTGAGGCGCATCAGGGGCCCGTAAATCTTGGCGAGTTTCGCCAGGGATTGGTGGGGTTTCGGGCCGAGCTCGAGGATGTTGCCGATGATGGGAAGAGGGGTCGGGCCTGGTGGGAGGTTGGAAGATTTCCAGGGCCCTGGATTACGTTTCAGGGCCCAAGGAATGAGCAGCCATGCTACGAAACAGAGCGGGACGACAAAAAGTGTAAACAGGAAATCCATGTCTAGATTTTTTTTTTTTTTTTTTCTTTGAGTTTGTGTCTTTTGGTTTTGGGTGAATAAACTATGTGGATGTGATAACCTTTTATAGCTGGAAAGCATAGATTTGTGTGTCAATTTGAAACTCGTCGCATAGTGCGTGGATTTTTTTGAGGGCAAACTAAGTTGGTTTTCCTTTTTCTTCTATTTTTTATTATTTTTTCTCAAGTTGAGATTAAGTTGGTTCATTTTTGTGCTAAAAGTCGATACTGTTAGGTTGTAAAAAGTTATATATATATATATATATACACACACATATATATATATATAGTGATTGAATTCTCAAAAAATAATAAGAAGATGGAAAAAGTAGATTGAAAATTATTTCTAATTTTTAATTTATTTTAATTTTTTGCAGCAAAAACAGCAAAATAAAATACTACACAAATCACAATTATATTTTTGGCAGAAACTAAAAAGGAAAAAGAAAAAACACACTTTTTTGCTGTGTTTGGAATCACCCACAAAATACGCTTCAAAGATTTGTGCGAAATCCTCGATTTTATCTATGTGAAAGTAAAATTAGACTTTTTTTTATAATAAAAAAGTAGAAGTAAAACTATACTGGATTTGTAATATTTTCAACTTTTAATATATATTTTAGTTTCATTAGATTTAAGTATTGCGTTGTATCAAGTTAACTATATTTTTATGGTTAAACTTGTATCAACTTAACTAATTTTATACAAGGGACAGAACTATAAATTCTTATTTCACTACCAAAAACAAGCTGTTTTGTGCTGCGGTCACTAAACTGTGACAAGTTTTTGACCCATTTGTGACTGATTTCAACATTTTTTGGGTAAAAAAATTGTCACGGAACAATGATTAAATACTAACCGTATTAATGATCCATGCTAATCAGTCACTAAATTAGTCATTAATTTTTTCACCGAAATTAATCAGTCAATAAAGTCAGTTACAGAATTATTTTCTCAATCAGAGATTTTTGTTGGGGTCACTAAGTAACATCTGAAAATATATAAAATCTTGTGTCACATAAAAGTCAAACTTGGGTCATTCCAAACATCCCCAATCACAGAATTTCTACATTATCACAAGTCACTAAGTACTTATGCAACGAGCTGTTTTTGAGAGAGGCCTCACACAAACGCGCTGCAATTGAGAATTTCATTCACCGCCTCAATCCAGAACTCTCCACCATGGCAACATCTCCCGCCGCCGCCGCCTCTCATTGGAGCTTCATCGCTGCCTTGACCGCTTCGCATTTGAGCTCCGACACCATTTTGATCCGCCTCGCACAACCGCGTGTGAGCTCCACCGTTGATTGCTTATTCTCGGTTTAACTCGATTTTAAGTAAATCAGGTTCCTTTTTGTTTCATTTCCAGTATTTTTTGTTGATTTTGAGTAAAATTGATTTAGTGACTGCTTTGTGACTGGTCTTGTGGAGGAGTAGTCACGAATTGATGATTGCTTAGTGACCGCATTTGGTAACTGAATTTAGTGACCATTGTCTGTCACTAGTTAGTGAGTGCATCTCATAATGCGGATTTAGAGTTAGTGACCGTTTTGTCACCTCTCATACGGTCACTATCTGTAACCGCATTATATCGTAATCACTAATATCGCTTTGTGATGAGGGTTTTTGTTACTGCACATGTTAGTCACTAAGCGGTCACTAATCAATTTTAGTGACAGAATTTCTTAAGATTAGTGACCAATTTTGTGGTCACTAATTCTTGTTTTTTCTTGTAGTGCTTAAAGGGGCATTGAGATTAAATTTTTATAAAATATTAAAAGAATTTGTATGATTTTGGAATGTGAAATTCAAAATTTTATACAAATACATATAAATTTAACTTGAGGAGATCGATCAACCCCTCCAATCCCCTTCACTCTGTCCATGATTTTATGGATGAGATAATAATATCCTAGAGTAGGTGTGTTGAAAATGGTAAAATCAAAATTTTTTAAATAAAAAATCTTGATTAAAAATTTATACAAATAAATAATATTTAAACAAATGCTTCAAGATAATTCATTCATTCAAATATATACAATTTTGAAAATAGTTTCGTCTCCCATATTGGTTTGTCCGAATGCAATTTATTGATTTTATTCTCTTACGGCCGTATATATTCGCGAACTTCGGCCCTTGACGGGTGGGCCGGAGATCAAATCGCACTTTTTCACCTTTGTTTATTTTACTATTAGTAAATTACACCAACATCCCTTGTATGGGGTTGTTCGCATAAGGGTAAAAACGTCATTTAACAAGTTCAATTTGAATTTTATGTCAAAATCGAATTCAGGGAAGGAAAACGTAGTTTTCCAACCAAATGGATCTAATCGTATTTGGTCATAATATCAAGAGAAAACGGTTATTTAAATTCGTAGCATGTGTACAGAGTAAAAAAAAATGAGTATATGTAACATAAATTTAATCTAATAAGATATATGAGTGGAATAGAAAAGTAGAATAAAAAATCTAATAGTGTGACAAAAATGACCAAAAATTTGCTAGTTATCTTCTTAGTCCAATAGATGCGAGAACTTCGCTTTGTTTTGAAGTTTCTTTCCTCATATTTATGTAATGAAAATATTTTTCAAAAATATTCAAGAGTACGTCCCATTTAATAATGTGTAGAAATAACAATATGTTTTATATTGCCGGAGTAGAGACGAATTATTGAGTGCTAAAGATTCACTAATTTAATAAAAATAGTCTCTTTTTTTTTTAAGAAAAACTGTGCGAATTAATAAAACAAATTGAATTTATTTATTTTTCACAATTAACATAAAAATATTGGCAATATAAACACATTTTGGACAAATAAACATGCTAATAAAACTACCCTCATAAATTAAATGTAACTTTCAAACACTTTAGGGTACGCATTTACTATGCACGTTTGCAATTCTTGATATTTGATATCAAGATATGCATTGGCGCCCTCAACCCCCAACCCCCCCCCCCCCCCCCCAAAAAAAAAAAAAAAAAAAAAAAAAGTTAGCTATGGATTTCATCATGGATTTTGGCTATTTGCTACAAATTTGTAGGTAAACGATTAGCCACATATTTCTTTCATAGCTAAAAATGATATGGGCAAATTTAGCTATAAATTTTTTACAAAAAATCTGTAACAAAATAACTACGAAAAATAGCTACGGATTATCGGTAGCTAAATATTAGATATGGTTTCTATAGCTTGGAATATTTTATTTAAAAAAGTATCCCCTATTGACCTTGCATGGATTCTGTCGCTATTCCTTCATTAAATTTTTGGTGGCCGATCTGAAAATCATGTCCAAATCTGGAGCTATTAGCCATGGACTGAGGTGGAGCCACATAATGGTAAGTAGAGTCCAATGACCTCACTAAAAAATAAAAAAAAATCTATTATAATTATATATTAGATATTAAAAATATAAATAAATTTTATTATTATTTGACCCAACTAAAATAATATAAAAAATATTTATGTGATGGGGTCCAAATATCAAATTCATTATTATATACAATATCTATAGTAGATATATATATATACATGCGTGTAATTAAATAGTGACCCACCTACACAATCTTTCTAGCTCTACACCCCACGTATTAGCTACGGATCTTTTTCTGTAATTAAAATTCATAGCTAAATAGTTTTTTTTTTTTTTTTTTGGATAGTGAAACAAATTTACGTTGGATTACTGATAAATAGATTTGATTTTAAGTGCTTCTCCATTAAGGTTGTACCTAGCGTCAACTAAAACAATATTACATATCCATGTCAAAGCCCTGCAATAAATTGTTGCGAGCAAATTTAAGGACAATCTTAACCCTGTTTTTGGTATCTACTAATTTCAATACTAGGAGTTTTTTGATTGAAGAGCAAATTTAAGGACAATCTTAACCCTGCTTTTGGTATCTACTAATTTCAATACTAGGAGTTTTTTGATTGAAAAGCTCTTTACGAACACGCATAATCATGTATTGTGGTTTCGAGTTAAGATCGATAGTCCATGAAATTTGGATCCGAACGTATGATTCATTATTCTTTATTTATTTATTTATTTATTTATTGGGCAGGTCTCAAATTTGCATTTTAAAATCTAGACTTGCTCCGATATAATTTTTATATATTTTACCCTCACATCTCCTAAGTTGAGGCGAAATAACAAGCAATCCCTTTTATTTTGAATATGAACAATACTCCGTGCCGCCACTTGAATGGTCAAGCTACATATCAATTTTTTCGTCTCTCCAAGGTCGTCAAAACCCTTAATAAATTTTATCAATACTCCATCTATTTGGTTTTAATTGAACAAGAATTATATCAAACTCTAATCTACTATTACATCTCTTCCGCCCAAATGACAAGCAACCCCTCTTATTTTGAATATGAACTTTAGAATTAGAACCTGGGCGTTGCTTGATTCAAAAACACGTTAGTTAATTTTAGTGCTTTGATTTAATGTTTCTTTTTCAGTATTTTTAATTCAAAACATGTTAGTTCATTTTAGTGAACGTATGCATTTTAGACCCTCTATTTCATTTGATATCTGGATTATTATTGACCATTATATGTTTGAATTCTGAGGACTTTTTTGTATACCATTTTAAGATGGATTTTTATTATTTATCATTGACCAAATCCAAAAAATGAAAAAAGTTCCAGGTGCAAGTGTGCAACCTTCATATCTTATCAAAAAGCCGTATTTTTATATTCAGAAATCTACATGAAAACAAGGTCTCTCATGACTCGCATATAACATAAAAACTCTACAGCTTCAGTTGAGGAAGAAATAAATTTTTTTTTGTCTAAATTGCCTTACGTGCATCTTTCAAACGAAAATTTCTAAGTATTTGCAACTTTAAATTCACCTTTTAAATTTAACGAATTGTCCAAATTAATCTTTTCAATACTGATTTCTCTATATTCACTTTTGGACTAAAATAAGTGTCCTAAAGATTAAATTAAAATAGGGAAAATTATTTTTATCTCTCCTAAAATTTGCCGAAATTACAAGAAAAAAAAAAGCCATTAGGGTTCCATAAGGTTTTGGTCCGAATTTTTTTTTTTAAATACCTTCTTCAATATTTTTACTAATTGTTAGACAAAATGGAGAATTACAAACGCCTCCCTCGAGGTTTACTAAACTTACAAAAATTTAAAAAAAAACTTCAAATATTAGAATTTGCAACTACACCTTTTGGAGTTTGCTTGTCTAACAAAAATAATCCTACAGTTAGGGTTTTGCGACTGAATATTTAATATCGAATATTGTCAAATCAATATGAATAGGAAATAAATATTTGAAATAAAAACCTACTAAATTAGTATCAGAGATTATTTATCAATTTATAAATTTTTACTATGAATATACCACGAAATATAATTTTATTTTTTTTAGATTTACCTTATTAACAAATTTTCTTATTTAAATTGTGATTTGATGCCTCATTTCTGTTTACAATATTTAGAGATGGAAAATTATAGCACAGGTTTTTTGCCGAATTCAACT
This sequence comes from Petrea volubilis, assembly GCA_026212405.1. Lineage (NCBI taxonomy): Eukaryota > Viridiplantae > Streptophyta > Magnoliopsida > Lamiales > Verbenaceae > Petrea > Petrea volubilis. The sequence continues at coordinate 17,105,947 of CM047875.1, forward strand.
AATCATATAACAAATTTTAATACACTTGTGATGTGATTAATCATTTTTTCTAAACTATACACCAATTATATAATAAATATAAAATACTCACATTATATTAGTCATGGCATTGTTGAATCCGAGGTGACCAAGCATTTTAATTGGAATTGAGCAAATATAAAATACTGACATTAACAAATATAAAATACTCACATGTCGTGACTTGAGCAATTAGCTATTTTTGACCAAGCTATTTAACAAATATAAAATACTCACATTATATTAGTCACGACAGCTACAGTTTACTTGGAATTGCCTTGAGAGGAATGGCCTTCTGCAGAGACAGTCCAAACTTTTCATCCATGTCCAGTTCTTCCGGTTTTATCCCTGACTCGATTTCCCAATCAAAGTTGCCTATCAAAGTGGCAAGCATAAGGTGGACCATGCGATAGGCTAATGGCAACCCCACACAAATCCTCCTACCCCCACCAAAGGGAATCAGCTCAAAATGTTGGCCACGAAAATCAGTTTCTAGCTCTAAGAACCTCTCGGGCATGAATATATCAGGATCGGACCATATGCTTGGATCTCTGCCCATGGCCCACACATTCACGAGAATTTGTGTGTTTTTAGGGACGATATAGCCATTGATTTCTACATCCTCGCTGGCCTTGTGAGGTAGCAGGAAAGGTACCGTGGGGTGGAGCCTGAACGTCTCTTTCACGATGGACCGTAGGTAAGGGAGTCTCGAGATGTCTGATTCCTGAACCTGTTTGTTCCGGCCGATTACATCGATGATTTCATTTCTTGCTTTCGACAGTTTATCAGGGCTGCGCATTAGCTCCGCCATTGCCCACTCCACTGTGCCTGAAGTTGTGTCTGACCCTGCAACAAATAGATCCTGACACAAAATATAGTTGATTAGACGGAACAATTAGCAATACCTCGCAGGGGCTTCCGAGTGCGATGATGGAAATAGGCATCATCACAATCCAAAATAAGTTGTTTTTTTTTTTTTTTGCTTCACAATACAAATATCTAAATATTAAGATATGGAGTATGCTCACCAGAAGCAAGTGCTTTATGTCAAATAAGCTCAACTCCGACCCTTTCTTCTGTCTCACATCCAACAGAGCTTCAAGCATATCATTCTTCGACTGATCAGCATTACTGGAACCGCCTGGTTTTTGCAGTCTTTGCTGTATAATCTCATCGAATATCGCGAAACATTTCTCGAAATAAAATGTAGACTCTTTTAAGATCCCCTGAGGATCAACCAGCTTAAGAACAGGGAAATAATCAGCCAAATTAGGCTTGCCGACGACCGCCATTATACCCCACACGATGTCCCTGAACTCTTGCGACGAATCGGAGCCAAAAGCCGCAAAATCCGCCGAAAACAGTGTGTTTGACATCAGATTAAGCGCCGTCGTGAAAGCAGCTCTGCCGATATCCACGACCTGACGGGAATCACAGCATTCGCTCACGTAATCGCGCAAATTCTTCAGTTTCTCCGTCCTCAGGCCCTGGCTGGCATCGAGCCTGTGCAGAGAGAACATGTTTTCTTTGCATATTTTGCGGATTTTACGCCACTGATTGTCCACGGGCAGCCAGGCCACGGAGTGTTTGTTGTGATCCAGGGCCCGAACTGCTTCTGGAGGGACCCTGTTGCAGAAAGCCTGGTCGTATTTTTGCAGCACGATCTTGGCGATTTCAGGAGAGGACACGATAACTGCCGTCAGGCTTCCGAGCTTGAGGCGCATCAGGGGCCCGTAAATCTTGGCGAGTTTCGCCAGGGATTGGTGGGGTTTCGGGCCAAGCTCGAGAATGTTGCCGATGATGGGAAGAGGGGTCGGGCCTGGTGGGAGGTTGGATGATTTCCAGGGCCCTGGATAACGTTTCAGGGCCCAAGGAATGAGCAGCCATGCTACGAAACAGAGTGGCACGACAAAAAGTGTGAACAGGAAGTCCATGTCTAGATTTTTTTTTTGGGGGGAGTTTGTGCTTTTTTTTTGGATGAATAAACTATGTCGATGTGATTACCTTTTATAGCTGGAAAGCATAGATTTGTGTGTCAATTTGAAACTCGTCGCATGGTGTTTGACTGTTTGTAGCAAGATCTATGCCGGCTTCTTGACAAGGAAAGTTAGGATTTTTTTGAGGGCAAACTAAGTTGGTTTTTCTTTTTCTTCTATTTTTTCAATATTTTTTTTCTCAAGTTGAGATTAAGTTGGTTCAGTTATCTGCGAAAAATCTATAGCGTCAGGCTGTAAAAAGTCAAAAAAAAAAAAATAGTGATTGAATTCTCAAAAAATAATAAGATGGAAAAAGTAGATTGAAAACTATTTTTAATTTTTAATTTATTTTAATTTTTTTCAGCAAAAGCAGCGAAATAAAATGCTACACAAATCACAATTATATTTTTGGTAGCAACTAAGAAGAAGAAGAAAAAACACTCTTTTTTGTTGTGATTGGAATCACGGACAAAATACGTTTCAAAGATCTATGCGAAATCCGCGATTTTATCTATGTGAAAGTAAAATTAGACTTTCTTTTATAATAAAAAAGTTGAAGTAAAATTAGAATTGAGTTGTAATATTTTCAACTTTTAATATATATTTTAGTTTTATTAGCTTTGAAATATTGCGTTGTATCAAGTTAACTACTTTTTTATGGTTAAACTTGTATCAACTTAACTAATTTTATTCAATGACGTAACTAGAAATTTTTGTTTGAAGGGACGCTGAGATTAAATTTTTATAAAATATTACAAGACATTTTATAATTTAGGAAGGTGAAATTCAGAATTTTCATACAATATACATATAAATTTTAACTTTATATGAACTTGAGGAGGTCGACCAACCCCTCCAGCCTCCTTGGCTTCGTCCATGATTTTATGGATGAAATAATAATATCCTAGAGTAGGTGTGTTGAATTGTAATATTTTCAACTTTTAATATATATTTTAGTTTTATTAGCTTTGAAGTACTGTGTTGTATCAAGTTAACTATTTTTTTATGGTTAAACTTGTATCAACTTAACTTATTTAATACAGAAACGAAACTATAAATTCTTATTTAAAGGGGCGTTGAGATTAAATTTTAAAAAAAATATTAAAAGGATTTGTATGATTTAGGGATGTGAAATTCTAAATTTTTTTACAAATACATATAAATTCAACTTGAGAGGTCAATCAATCTCTCGAACCCCCTTCACTCTGTCCATGATTTTATGGATGAAATAATAATATCCTAGAGTAGGTGTGTTGAAAAAGGTAAAATCAATATTTTTTAAATAAAAAATCTTGATTAAAAATTTATGCAAAATAAATAATATTTAAACAAATGCTTCAAGATAATTCATTCATTCAAATATATACAAATTTGAAAATAGTTTCGTCCGCATATTGGTTTGTCCGAATGCAATTTATTGATTTTATTCTCTTACGGCCGTACATATCCACGAACGTCGGCCCTTGGAGGGCGGGCCGGAGATGAAATCGCACTTTTTTCACCTCTGTTTATTTTACTATTAGTAAATTACACCAACATCCCTTGTATGGAGGTGTTCGCCGGAGATGAAATCGCACTTTTTTCACCTTCGTTTATTTTACTGGTAGTAAATTACGGATAAGGGTAAAAACGTCATTTAACAAGTTCAATTTGAATTTTATGTCAAAATTGAACCCAGGAAAGGAAAGCGTAGTTTTCCAACCAAATGGATCTAATTGTATTTGGTTATAATATCAGGAGGAAACGGTTATTTAAATTCGTAGCATGTGTACTCAGTAAAAATAAAAATAAAAATAAAAATGAGTATATGTAACATAAATTTAATCTAATAAGATATATGAGTGGAATAGAAAAGTAGAATAAAAAATCTAATAGGGAAAATTCCAAATAATCCACCTGTGGTTTCGTTTATTGGCTGAAAACCCCCTATAGTTTGAAAATGTGCAAAAAAATCCCATGTTTTATAAAACCTTGCGCCAAACCCCCTTTCCGTTAGAAAATAACGGCACTTGTAGTACACGCGGTTGTTGTGTGAAAATTAGTAATTTTTGACATTTTTTACAAGTAAATTGACTAATATATCCTACACTTATATATTTAAATATACTTGTTTAATATGACAAATTACTCCCTTTATTTTGTTTAAATTCTACTTAAGCCCTCATCTTTTTGATTTTAAATTTTAGAATTGCAAACTAACCCTTTTATTTTTGTTATTTTTTTCAAGAAGACCCCCCAAAATCATAGCCACCCATCGCCCCCAAACATCAAAAATCTCACCACAAGAAGAAGAAAAACAAAGAAAACCCCATTTAAGGAAAAATGAAGATCAAATGATGGTAATATAATGGTATTGTGATTTTCAGTCATCTTCTTCCCACCCACTCCACACCGCCACCGCCATCGTTCGCCCCCCAAACCCCTAGTTGGCCTCCGCCGCCATCATTCGGCTCCCACACCCTAGCCTGCTGCCGCCGTCATTCGCCTCTCAAACCCTAGCCTGCAGCCGCTGCCACCGATGGCAAGGCCAAACATCACTGGAGAGAAATGTGTGTGTGTGTGTGTGTGTGTGTGTGTTTATGTGTATTTATATATATATTATATACATGTATATGTATATAATATATAATGTGTGTGTATATATATATACACATTTATATAATATGTTATTTAATTTATAATTTTATTTCAATATTATATTTTTATATTCAGGAATTAATTTGGACCATTGATTTTTTATGTCAAGATCTAGTGGTCCATAATAACAAGGGCATAACGGATATTTTAGCTTAAATTTGACACCGTTAACCTTGAATTAACAGAGAGAGTGTGTGCAGGGTTTTATAAAACATGGGTTTTTTTTTGCATATTTTTAAACTATAGGGGATTTTCAGCCAATAAATAAAACCACAGGAGAGTGGGGTTATTTGGAATTTTCCCAATCTAAAATGACCAAAAATTTGATAGTTATCTTCTTAGTCAAATGGATGCGAGAACGTCCCATTTATGCGAGAATGTTTTGAAGTTTCTTTCCTCATATTTATGTAATGAAAATATTTTTCAAAAATATTCAAGAGTACGTCCCATTTAATAATGTGTAGAAATAAAAATATGTTTTATATTGCCGGAGTAGAGACGAATTATTGAGTGCTAAAGATTCACTAATTTAATAAAAATAGTCTCTCTTTTTTTTTAAGAAAAACTGTGCGAATTAATAAAACAAATTGAATTTATTTATTTTTCACAATTAACATAAAAATATTGGCAATATAAACACATTTTGGACCAAAAAAAAAAGATGCTAATTAATTCATCCTCATGAATTAAATCTAACTTATAAAAACTTTAGGCTCCACATATTTTATGCACGTTCACAATTTGACTGTCATCCAATTCAAACTTGTGGCCATGTATGATAGCACAATTACAACTCAAAAAGTTTGTTTGTCGGTACTATTTACGATAAATTACAATTAGCCCCCATATTTTCTTTGAATTTTTAGTTATCATGCAAATGTTTGACAACAGTGCAATTTAAACCCCACCGCATAAAACAAAAACCATAGCATTAGGCACGCACAAAAGTACTGGTTATTAAGTCATAATTTATTTTCTAACTTTTTAAAATTAAAAAAAATATATTACTTTGAACTATTATCAAATTAAATTAAGGATTATGTGGCTTTAATAGTTTAATTAATGTTGATATATCAATAAAAATAAAATTATTTTATATTTGTTCTAGCGAAACACGCACGCTTAAATTAATTTTCCTGAAGTTAATTTGTTATATATGCTTCAAATTATTTCATCCAATGATTCAAGTAAATTTCCAATGTACTTTGTTTTAGCTAATCTCAAAATTTTTCCCCTACTAAAATAGGAAATATTTTATTCAGTTCATGAATTATTTAGACTTTATTTGGGTTAAGTCATTTATGCATACATATATATATTTAATTATTTATATATATAGCATTGGATAAACTAGATAAACAAATATTATCAAGATATGCGATTGTAGTGATGAAAAAAATAATTTTTATAATAAAAAAATAACAATGTTAAAATTGTTACAATTAAATTATGGATGCCAAATGATAACGAGTTCCATTTTATTACTGAAGGATTTTTATACATTAGATGATGACAATTGTTATAGTGTTACTACAAGATTTACACTGTTTACAATTAATGAAATTCATAGAGGGACACATGTTGGCCCGATTTATGATATGATTTTATTATCGAGTTGCTACTATATATGAATCATGACTTGTCAATTGTGACGACAATTAATTTAAATGCAGTTTATGTCTTTGTTAATTTTGTAAAAAATATTTTTGTGACAATATCTTTTTATCGATTAATATATATAATTAGTGACGGCACATTGTCAAACACAAATTGTGACCATTGTTTTTAGTAATTTATATACACACTCAGAGAAAGAAAAATCAATAATTTGAGGCAAGTATGACAAATATAATTCTGTAAATTATACTTATTCAGTAATTTGAAGAATATATCAAACGTGCATTGTATGCAAAGTCAGGACATTTGGTATGGCCGTATGGGGTCTAAATCAGTCAGGGGTCTTCTAAATCAAGACACGCAGCGGCACCGTCAACCCCTCCCCCCGCCCAAAAAACAAAAACAAAAAGTTAGCTATGGATTTCATCATGGATTTTGGCTATTGGCTACAAATTTGTAGGTAAACAATTAGCCACATATTTTTTTTTGCAGCAAAAAATGATATGGGTAAATTTAGCTATAATTTTTTTATGAAATATTTGTTGCAATATAACTACGAAAAATAGTTACGGATTATCGATGGCTAAATATTATATACGATTTCTGTAGCTTGGAATATTTTACTTTAAAAAGTATCCCCATATTAATCCTAGCACGGATTCCATCACTCTTCCATCGTTAAATTTTTGGTGGCCAATCTAAAAATCGTATCTAAATTTGTAGCTATTAGCCATGGATTGAGGTGGAGCCACATAGTTGTGAGTAGGTTCAAATGATCTCACTAAAAAATTTAAAAAAAAATCCATTATAGTTATATATTAGATATGAAAAATATAAATAAATTTTAAATTTTATTGTTATTTGATCCCACTGAAATAATATAAAAATATTTATGTGATGGAGTCCAAATATCAAATTCATTATTATCTACAATATATATAGTATATATATATAGATATACTTACTATATATATATATTGATGAGTCAGGTGCCACATCACCACGCCACGTTACTATAAGTCTCAAATCCGCCTAAGTAGGAGAGTGCGGCCCTCGGTACAACGATGGCCCTCGAAAGGGCCCACAAGCTGACTTCCTTCCCTCGAGAGCCCCATAAGACGCCTAACACACAACCACGAGCACCCTCGAACTGGGATGCGGCCCTCGAGAGAGCCTCCATCGAGGGCAAGATCCCCACACTTAGCCGTTACAAGGTTGGGCATCTAACGGAGACAAGTATAGCTGGCGACCTCTGACAGGCGCAGCCCACTGCCACCTAACACATCCCAGTGGCATATGGGTCCATCCCATCAGTTTTCGGCACATTAAATGCCAAGTCATAAATATAATCATTGATCCTAAATGCCCAATATACACATTTATTGCCAAACAAGGCCCCTCATTAATGAAGAGGGATAGTAGCCACAAAAAGGATTCATGGAGGGAGACAAAAGGCACATGTTAGCACGGCTACAGTGCCTAAAGTGACCGGATTCCCACCAACCATGTCACATCCAGGCTCATCACTCTCATATAAAAGCCCCCCATGGCTCTCCACCCAAGGGTAAGACACACACATCTTTCTGAAACACATATACTTGTACTACTGTTCATCGTCTTCTTTACCCATATATTCTTAACTAACTTGAGCGTCGAAGAGCCTACGCCGGAGCAAAACTGGCTAGTCTCACGTGCGTTCCTCCCTCTTTAGTAGGTGGGCCACCAGCAAGAATATTTCAGAGTGTTGCTTACCCCGGCACGTGGTCAAATCAAGATTGGGCTGCATCATATATATATATATATATATATATATATATATGTACGTGTGATTAAATAGTGACCCACCTACACAAGCTAGATTAGGTATAATCATTAATTAATTTTGCAATATGAAAAATCTAGATATTAAAGTATGATTATTTAATTAGGAATAAAGAATCAAAGAAAAAAATATTTTAAACAATGTGTAATGACTCATTCCGTGTGGTATGGAAAACCGACATTAGCATTGTAATGTATGGCTATAAATAGCATGATGTATGTCTCATTGTTTTGATGAAGAAAACAATACAAATTCTACGTCATAATTTTCCATCTTCTTCTTAATAAATTCCAATCTACATATCCATTAATTATAAAATCTAAATTTGCTCCTATATCAATTTACCATATTCAAGTGGTTTGTGCTCTACTGCGCACACATTCAAATCTGCAAAGTAATCTATAAGAAACTCTCACTAAGGTAATGTTGGGGAACTTGATTAAAACTTTAAAAAATATCAAATCAAATAAGCTTTTAAAACGCTTTAACTATTGATTCCACACGTTTCACATTATTGGTCATTTAGGTTATCTTATACAAATTAAGGAGAATTTAATAATATATTTGATTTAATAAGTTTACCCTGTTAATATGTCTTCCATATGTTTTAAGAATACAACTTGTATAACAATTAGGACGCCATATAATGATATTTATTCCTAAGATAAATCTGGGAAAAATTGCATCAAATATTATCCTGTTTTCATAAAATGATAGATATTTCAAAATACAAACAAAATACTAAGTTGACTTAGTATCAAAATACAAAATTCAAACTACTTACGTTTTACAAACGAGTTGAGCATAACAATCAATACACGCATCATACCCACAAAAATAAAACAAGCTAAAAAACAAAACAAAAACCAAGTATCCCATAAATCATGTCCATTGTCAACCTATCTTTATTGTCGCCTAGTACCAAGCTAAAATCAAGTCAATAAAATTGCAAGATCATAACCTCGGTAACTTCCAAATTATGATTCACAATTTCATTGGAATAGCCCTAACAGGTATGGCCTTCTGCAAAGTAAGTCCAAATTTCTCATCCATATCCACATCTTCACATTTCATCCCTTCTTCAAGTTTCCAACCAAATTTATGCACCAAAGTCGCCAACATTAGGTGCACCATACGGTACGCCAAGGGTAGGCCTGGACATATTCTCCGGCCCGCCCCAAATGGGATCAGCTCGAAATCTTTGCCCCGAAAGTCGATTTGATCATAATTTTGATCTAAAAATCTCTCCGGGATAAACAAATCTGCATCGGGCCACACATCTGGATCTCTGCCGCTAGCCCACACGTTGACGAGAATTTGCGCGTTTTTAGGGACTATGTACCCGTCGATTTCGATGTCGGATTCGGCTCTATGGGGCACTAAGAAAGGGGCGACGGGATGGAGTCGGAATGTTTCTTTCACCACAGCTTGTAAGAATGGGAGTTTCGAGATGTCGGATTCTTGAATGTGACCGTTTTGTATTACTAAATCGTTGATTTCGTCTCTGACCCGAGACATTTTGTCGGGGTTGCGTAGTAGTTCTGCCATTGCCCATTCCACTGTTCCTGACGTGGTGTCAGTGCCAGCTACAAACAAATCCTGAAAATTAATGGCAACGCCAAAATTAGTCTTTGTATAAAGCAAATTCTTTGATACTGTCCAATTTGACGGGCGGTATCCGCAAAGGTCCTCTACCAAAAAAGATATTGTTGTCACAAAGGAAATTCTAGCACGTAATTGAAATTTGAAATTTATCGTTGATTATATGCTATATGATGATTAATTATTAATTATTCAGAAAAAAAACGCTAGTATATAAATTATTACAATTAATAATCAATTACCGACTCTTATAAATTATCATTATTGGTAATTAAAAATACATTTATCATAATAATTAGTAACAGGTAACAAGAAGTTTGTATCACTGTATAGTTTACAACTAATATACTTAGTACTAATTAAAATTTAAGCTTAATTAAAACTTACCAGTAGCAGATGCTTTATGTCGTTTCTGCTTAATTCACTCTCATCTCTCTGATTAATCTCTATCAAAGCCTCCACCAAATCATCATTAACCTTATCACAACCCCTGTTTTTCAACCTCTCATCAATTATCCCATCAAAAACATCAAAAAACCTCTGAAAATAAGCCGTGGTCTCCCTCAAAATCCCCTGAGGATCAGCCCGTTTCAGGCCCGGAAAATAATCGGCCAAGTTCGGGATGCCGACGCACTTCATCACCCCCCACACCACATCCTTCATCTCCTGCGACGACTCCGAGTCGAACCTGGCGAACTCGGCCGAGAACAGCGTCGCCGACATCAGGTTCAGTGACGTCGTGAACGCGGCATCGCCGACGTCCACGGCCCGGCCCGCTTCACAGCACACTCTCACATGGCTCCAGAGCTTCTCCAGTTTCTCTCTCCTCAGGCCCTGGCTGGCGTCCAGCCTGGAGACCGAGAACATCTGTTCTTTGCATATTTTCCGGAGCTTACGCCACTGGCTCTCGGCGGGAAGCCACACCATCGAGAACCTGTCGTGGGCGAGGGACTCGGCGGCGGAGGGGATGGTCCGGCTGGAGCAGAGCATATCGTGTTTCTGGAGTACGTTTCTGGCTGTTGCCGGGGACGAGACGACGATCGTGGTTCTGCTCCCCAGCTTGAGGGACATCAGGGGCCCGTAATTCTTGGATAGTTTGGCGAGTGATCGGTGGGGTTTCGGGCCGAGATGGAGGATGTTGCCGATGATGGGGACCTGAAACGGGCCTGGAGGGTGCTTGGTGGATGGTTTTCGGGCCCTGGAATTTGATGTTAGGATGAGAGTTAATGTCCATATGATGGAGAAGAGAATGAGTAGAAATGTTAGGGCGTCCATGGAGATTGATGCCATGTTTTCTGGGTTTTTTTTTTAAGGTTTTTGATTTGGTTGAATTCAGAGCTTCCATGGTAGCTGGAACATTATTTTATAGCTGTGTCCACATTGATTTAGTTGATTGGTTATTTTTCGATTATCATCTATTAAACGTTCTGAAATAATTGTATCAAAAAAATAATAAAAATAATTCAAGTATTGCGATTTACACTTTTTTTTTTAAATATATTAATCAAGACAATGTATGATATGAGAGTATAATATAAGACTAATGAAACGGTATCAAATTTTTATAAAATATTAAAAATATTTTTATGATATAGAAGGGCGTAATTTTGATTTTTTTAAAAAATAGCTGTAAATTTGAATTCAATACTACCTTCAAAAGCAATGAGAACTCCGTCCTGGCTGCTTCTTAACTCTGCCACAAAGAAGTTGGGACTTTTTAAAAAAATGACACAAAATATTTTTTTTAATATTTTAATATCAAAATAAAAATAATATCAAAAATAGTCTAAGTTTACAATAGGAATATCGACTTTTATAATCGACATTCCATTGTCAATTCTTAATAAAATAATAACTTATCTCGATTTTAAATTAAAAAATAATTTTTGATTGTTAAAAAAAATTCAAAAAAAAAATCAAAATTATCAAAATTTTCTCTCTCGTCAATCACTATTCATCATCATCTTCGTCCTTCACCACCACCCTAACCCGCCATATCGCAACGCCGGTGACCACACAGTCAGCGTCACCATCATCGTCACCACACAGCTGACCACGTCTCTTGCCTCGCCGTTGCTCACGGGGAGCTGAAGTTCTTGAGAGAAGACACGAGGGGGGGGGGTGAGAAGCGGTGGACGGCGGTGGTAGGCCCCGACTCTAAAATCTTTTGCAAGTTCTTTAATACCAAAATTACCCTTTCTTTTCTTTTATATAATAATATATATATATATATATATATATATTGCATGTTATAGGCCCTGACTCTAAAATCACATTCTATAAGGAAATTTTGTAAGGTGGGAAGAGAAAGAAGGTCAACAAAAGCCCTTATTCGACCAAGTAACTGAAGATTAAAAAAAATTTCTCAAAATTCCCTCTATCTTCAATCAATTGAGACTTGATTTTTGCTGGAACATCCATTTTGTGGTAAGTTTTAAGTTATGTTTTTTGACAATGATTGAACATGATTGAATTGAGCCATGTTGGCCTTATTATTAGCCTTTGGATTGAGGTTGAGCCTTCTTTATTACTCATTAGAAAGATGAAGTTGCATGTTATGTAATAATTTTTGTTAATTTTTGACTGTAAATTGTGGAAAGATCATAAAAATTGAAATTTCATTAACAAAGTTACATTTTAATTTACATGCATAATCCTTTGTTTTTATATTTATTTTGTCCTATATATTTTCATTTGGTTTCTTCAAAAGTCATGTCATTTACAAATTTTTGAATTGATTTTGTAAATAAAATTAAGATAGAATAGAAACTTACTTTCCAATCAACACAACTTGCAAAATTTCTCAAATTATTTATACTCCAAGTCATTGGAATAGTTACCTTGAATTTGCATTTACATCTTGCTCCGTTAAAATTAGAAATATAATATTTTGACTGATGATATAAATATATGAATCTTGTGAATTTGCACTATTAGTAGACATTTATAATATGAATAAAATAAATAAATGTGACAATATTTCCTGTCACAATAATTATCAAGCAAAAAGAAACGAAAGCTAGTTGAGGCTTATTTGGTTCCTAATAAATAAATCGGCCAAGTACATTTTCAATGGAAGGCTGTTGGATTTTTACATAACCAATCTCAGGAGTAATTTGAAAAAGAAAAAGGGCAATTTGGTCCCTTAATTTTATATGGCTAGTGTAACATTTCTTTTTCCATAAAGCTGACAGCCACATCAGCATCTTGCAAACTATTAAACTAACGGCAGAAATATGAGGGACTGAAGTGTTACCTTTTATAGTTTAGGGGATGTTTGCGACCTAATGAATAGTTTAGGGGTGCAAAGTGTATTTTGCCCTTTTTTATATGCAATTAATGGAATGGATTTATATTTTGTTAATAGTAAAATTGATTTTAGGTGAGAATGACAGGTTTTCTGTAATGAATAGAAATAACTGGTATAACTAAATAGCCATTGGGCTCAGAGTTGAGTGTTGGGGGTTCGAAAGTGGTATCAGGGAGGTCTTGAGTTCAAATCCTCTTGTCCTCTATCCATTCCCCTTTGAGTGAGTGTGTGCGTGTGTGTGGGAATGTTTTTCGGTTGACATTTATAAGGTGTCCCGAGGTGATTGTATATAAAAAAAACTATTATAACTAAATAGGGTTTGTTCCATTTTTAGTCCCTAACGGATGACCCCAATGCGATTTTGGCCCTTCACATTTAGATGTTTTCAATGTTGGTCCCTAACGTTACAATCTGTTATTCAATGTCGTTCTTCTGTTAAGTTTTTTGTAAAAACCTTAATATTATATACAATTTGCCCACTTACAAAACAGAAAAAAAAACCGAATAACCACCCAAAATAAAAGAAAAAGTCCAAGAATTTTCTTAGCTTGGCTAAAATTCGAACCCTGATCATGTAGGTGGCAAAACTTTGACTCGCACCACTTGGACATACCTTGGTGTTGTTTCTTGTTATTCTTTGAAACAACATGTTTATTTGTAAACCCACTAAGTTCAATTCTTAAAATTTATTTATCCAATATTGATATTTTACCTTTATTTTTTTAAATATATCTATAAAATAATAAAATAAATTACCTTAAATTTCTTAAAATATTTTCTTTACAATTATATCCATATATTCAATATATTTGGAAGATTAAAGATTTAAAATTGAAAATTTTAAATTAAAGAGTTTAAAAGCTTAAAGATTAATTTATTCCATAAATTTATCCGTATATTGAAACAAATTTAATTTTGTCCTTTTAACTTCAAAAAAAAAATAAAATTCTTTCCTAACTTTACCATATGTTAGATATATTGAAAAAATATATATTACAATTAGATAAGTAAATGTTAAGAATTGAACTTGGTGAGTTTACAAATAAACATACTATTTTAATGAACATTTTTAAACAAAAGTTAGGTATGTTGAAGTGGTGTCTAAGATGGACTTAAAGTTTTGCCACCTACAATATCAGGGTTCGAATCCTAGCCAAGTCAAGATGATTCTCGAGCTCCTTTTTTATTTGGAGGTCATTTAGTAATTCTTTCTTTTATTTTGGAGGTCATTTGGTATTTTTCTATTTTGTAAGGTGGCAAATTGTATATAAAATTAGGATTCTTAATAGAAAACTTAACAAAAAGATGGCATTGAGTAACAGATTGTAACGTTAGAGACCAACATTGAAAACGTTTAAACGTGAAGGATCAAAATCGTATTGGGGTCATACGTGAGGGACTAAAAATTGAATAAACCCTAACTAAATATATTTAAATTTTTATTAAAATAATATAATTTTATATAATTTTTACCATTCGACCCTATAATGAAAAAATGTATTCATTTTACTATAATTTGTGTGCACTGTGTACGAGTTGTTGTTTATTTATATATTTTTTTCCTAACGTATGCCCTCCAGCAATGGTCACAATCTCATCCAACGGTCATAAGACCGTTTGGTAATTTTTTTTATGTATGAATTGTTGGGTTATATTTATTTTTTCACTCATTATTCTATTATTGTTTCTCACCAAAAGTCCCACTATTTGTTTTTCACATATTGTTTTTTTCAATCCAACTATTCTCACTATTCCTTTCTCAATATAATATATATATTCTATATATCTATTTCCTTCATAAAAAATATATTCCATTATCATACTACCCAACAATTTATGTATATAATTTGAATGATGTAACTTTTTTAGAATAATAATTTTTTTTCTTGAAGGTCTATTACAATAGCTTAGCTAAAAAAAACCCATTACAATGGCTTAATTAAAAGAAACCCATTACAATGATTTAACTAAAAAATATATATTACAATGACTTAACTAAAAAAAATCAATTACAGTGATTTAGCTACAATTTCGTGAAGGACCGACTTGATCTTTTTGCCTTTCATATTATTGTCTCATTCATGTTTGGGGCCAATCCAACTTGAAGGAGTTGAGAATATAAGAAGGGTTGGGGGGTGGGTGGTTTATAATCCCACGCATAAATCTGCCATTGCATAACGGCTAAATTTATTACGGATAATTAGTCGTTGTGCAGTGGCCAATCCCTTTTTCTTTGACAAAAAAAGAGTAACTCATACATCGTATGAATAGTAATTCGTACATATCAAGTGCAAGTTACTGTTTTGGGAATAAATATGAATAGTGATTCGTACATAGTATGTACGAATTACTGTTCACAGATTAAAAAATAATAAATAAACAGTAACTCGTATACATAATAGATGAGTTATTGTTTTTGAATTAAAAAAAAAATAACAACTCATACATAATGTATACAAATCATAGTTTATATATTAAAAAAACAATAATATACAGTAATTCATACACAATATATAAAAATTTTATTAAAATAATTACCA
The DNA here is from genome assembly GCA_026212405.1 of Petrea volubilis. Classification (NCBI taxonomy): domain Eukaryota; kingdom Viridiplantae; phylum Streptophyta; class Magnoliopsida; order Lamiales; family Verbenaceae; genus Petrea; species Petrea volubilis. The sequence goes on from CM047875.1 coordinate 17,121,469, forward strand.
ATTCTCATTATAGGAGTGATAAAAAAATATATAAAATTATATTATTTTAATAAAACGTACTAATAAAAATTCTGATTGAACTCCCAGTATCTTGTGGTTGATTGATGCCATGCAATAATCATTTGGGGCCTACAGATCTTCGCGTGTAGGTGACTCTATAATAGGCGTATCTCCAAAGTTGAAATTGGTTTGCAGGCGTAATTAATAAGTTTACTTTAGATAATATATTTAAATATGAGTCCACGTGATTTCAATTATTTAACGTTATCCACATTTGACTCATTCAAAACAAATATTAAAACTCAAAAACTCTTATTTGTTGGCACAGACGGGGCCACGAACGGCGGGTGGGTTGCATCAATATTTAATCGAATAAAATTTTATATATTTTTTTAAATTTTTTAAATTTTATCCTCTAAAATAAAAAATAATTTTTTTTAAATATTTTAGAAAATTGATTTTGTCTCCCAAATAAAAAATTTTCTTGTCTCTAAATATTGTATGTTAAGAATTTAGATACGAAACACAAAAAGCATTACAAATAAAAACAAGGAAAAAAAAGAGGTATGAATGCATTCATATTGTCCACACAAACGGGCTACATTTATGAATGCTTTCAAAATAGTTTGTTAGTGATAATTGATACATGTAATATTTATTGATATCGATTTAAATTTGATGTGATGATGACTTATATATATATATATATATATATATATAAATAAAGGCAAATCGACTTACTAAAAAAAACTTAACACAATTTTTTAAACTAACAAAAACAAAATTTTCACGTTTATGGTGTGTGTGTATGTTTTAAGAAATGCTTTCATTTAACTAGAAATATCCAAAATACATCAATGAAAAACGCATATGAAAGAATATTCAAATCACCCTTGATCGAGTCCGAAGTGTTTATAATTAAATTATGGACGCCACAATTTGTCCGAACACAGAAACAAGCATAATGTTAAAATGCTTATTTGATAACGTCGACGTTAACGTTATCAAATAATTATTTGTTGATAAATGTAATAATTGTGGAAGTTGATTATCATGTGATGCAATAATGATAATTATACTTATATGATTCAAATATAATTATCACGCTTTAAAAAAAAAAATAACACAAAATTTTAAACGAGCAAAGTGATGTTTTCACGTTTATGAATATTTGACCTATTTATGAATACTAAATTGATTTTAATCAATAAATAATATAGAAGTAATCCACAATTTATTTCAGTCAACATGCTAAGTCATCATCGTTTAATGGTTTTGTTTTTTGTGTTTTGTGAAAACATCGACGTTGTAATGTTAAAAACAATACAAACTTTTCATATTTAATCAACTAAAGTATCCCATAGTTTAGATTCAATGATGAAATATACTTCCTTCGTCCCATAATAGTTGTCGCTTTAGGATTTTTTTTTTGTCCCATAACATATAATTTTCTCACATATCAAGAAGGAATTTATTATTTTTTTCCTAATATACCCTTAGGTTACGGAATAGCTGATGAGATAAAATTAACAGCTTAATTTATTAAAAGGGTATTTTAGTTAAAATAATTTATATTTAATGCTTTTAATCTGTTTCCTTAATTATTGTGCATAAGCTTAAAGTGACAATTATTATGGGATGGAGGGAGTACATAAAACAAATGAATTGAATATAAAATTAAATAATGTATACTTTCTTTAATGCTCTATTTCTTCTACCTTTTATAAATTTAATTTTTACACGAGGCATTAAGCCGTTAACTGTTTGCATTGGTTATTTGATCTTATCATTTTAGCTATCATTTATTGTTTTCAGTTTAGAAGCCCGTCTGGATAGATTTTAAAAAAATACTTCTCAAATCGTATTTTTTTTTATAGTAGAGTTGTTTTTTAAATATATTTTTAAACCAAGTAATTTTGTCTAGCTTCTACTTTTTACAAAAATCTAGCCAATTGTTTTTAAAAAAAATAATTATCTATCTTTAGAAAGAAAATTCATTCAAACAGACTCTAGATTTTTTCATTGAATTTTAAACTTTTTTGTTAAATTAGAACTTCATGTATCCAAACTATTGAATTTTAAACCCTAAACCCTAACCATATGGCCCATACTAAATGGGCTTCTATTTTTATATTGATTACCCATCAAACAACCGACAACGGCTACTGGGCCAATGATAATATCACGATTCGTAAAATACCAATTGGAATAAATTGTTTCGCCACTTCTCTCGCGCTCTACCCGCCTCCTATTTCGATCCCTCACTCGTCATTCAATTTTGTTTTTTTCCATTTTCTCTCAGATCATCATAATTTCTCATTAATTACACCCCCACGCCAGGTTGAAATCCAATCAAATCGGGGCATTTTATTTTATTTTTTAATTCCCGATCCTTTTTTTACAAGGTAAGAAACAATCAATTAATACTTCTTGTTCTCGAATGGTAATAATTATGCAGAAAAAGTTGCAATCTTGGTGTGTGTATTGCTATGAATTCTTGATCTTCTGATCCGGGCTGCGGCGAAACATGATCTGGGTTTTGCCTGCAAGTTGTGGATTCACAATGCGTTGTTTGGGCGAAGCTAGATCTGTGATTGAGTGCTTGTAACTTCACTTTCGACTTGTCTTCGTTCTGGGATTTGTTCTGTCTTTTGTTTGTTTGTTCAGTGGAGAGCTCCACTGTTACACGTGGAGTTTCTGCTGAAAGAAAGTGAGAATTTTTGTTTGTGTGGTGGGTATGATGTTTGCTGCATTTTGTTTCAGTTGACTAGATGTTATGAAGGTTAATAATACTCGAACAGTTTGAGTTTAGCTGAATTTCAGTATGCTCGACCTGCACTGACATTAGAAGTATGTACAAAGGTTTAGCTCTGAGGGTTCTCCGTTTCTTGGGTTTAGTAAAATTTTTAACCTTGAGATAATTGGCTTACCCTTATTGCTGATTGTAGGTCTTTCTTGCTAGTTAATTGAAGTATGCACATTTTTCATCTCTTTGGACAATTAGGAAGTTCGTTTCTTCATCATTCATCCTTTTTCCTCCCATTTTTATTTCTGTGTTGGTTGTGGTGTCAATTCAACTAGTATACTTATTCATTGATGTAATTCATATTATGCTTTTGATTACACTTTCAGGTAAAATTACGAGCAGCTCTGATGAAGAATCTATAAATTAGAAAATGGAAGAAGAAGAAACAAAAGACCGTAAAGAAATTTCTGGGAATAACCATGAAATGCAGAAAGAAGGCACTAGTTTAAATGATAATGCAGTAATATCTAAACCTACGGATACGAAAATGGATGTTGGTTATGCAGATAATGTCGGTGGTGATAAAGTTTTAAAAGGAGTTGGTTCAGCTTCTACAGGTAAGAAGTACGAGATGCATAAAGAAGACACTAGTTTACATGACAATGCAGTAATATCTAAAACTGCGAATACAAAAGAAGATTTCGGTTATGCGGATAATGCTGGTAGCAGTACAGTTTTTGAAGGAATTGATCCAACTTCCCCAGTTTTAGACGAATTTCTTTTTGAACATGTTTCGTTGAAAGATCAGGATAAAATTGTTAAAGAATTGAATCAGTCTTTAAGTCCAACTGAATTTGGACGTTCTCCTATTGGAGGTGAGGATACATTTGAGTTCTCCTTTGCGAATGTTCCATCACCTGGATTTGATTCACCCACAGATGTATTGTTGCATCATGATCGCCATAATTCAAGTCCCGGGCCTGATAGAGACTCCAATTATGACACTAGACAGTCCCCATCTGCAGCTAGTCTCGATTCTGCTTTGCAAGTATATGGGGATACCGGACACTCTCCAGTTGCCTCGCCTCAGAAATCAAACTCTAAGCAAGATACGACTAATGTGTCTCCAGAGCTTTTGCATTTAGTAGATTCAGCTATAATGGGCAAGGCAGAAAGTTTGGAAAAGCTGAGGAATGTTGTTAGTGGTGTTGAGAGTTTCGGGGGAGATAATGAGGCTATTTCCATGGCTTACTTAGTTGTTGACTCCCTTCTTGGCACTATGGGAGGTGTTGAGTCTTTTGAAGAGAATGAGGATGATAATCCACCTAGTGTGATGCTAAACTCTAGGGCTGCAATAGTGGCTGGTGAGCTCATTCCTTGGCTTCCTGACACTGGGGATATTGATGGTTTTATGTCTCCTAGGACACGGATGGTGAGAGGACTGTTAGCTATTTTGCGTGCTTGCACTAGGAACAGGGCAATGTGCTCTGTGGCTGGTCTATTGAGAGTATTACTTCGCTCTGCTGAGAGGATTTTTGTTCAGGATGTTGGTTCAGCAGAGAAAAATAAATGGGATGGAACTCCTCTCTGCTACTGCATTCAGTACTTAGCTGGGCATTCTCTCAGTCCACGTGATCTGCACTGTTGGCTTGAAGTCATTAATAAAACTCTCACCACAGTGTGGGCAGGTCGCTTATTGCGTTCTTTGGAGAAAGCCATGGGTGGAAAAGAGGTCAGGGGTCCAGCGAGTACTTTTGAGTTTGATGGTGAAAGTTCTGGTTTGCTAGGTCCAGGAGAGAGCAGATGGCCCTTCACTAATGGATATGCATTTGCAACTTGGATATACATTGAATCATTTGCAGATAATATAAGCACAGCAACTACTGCTGCTGCAATTGCAATGGCTGCTGCTGCCACATCAGGGAAATCATCTCCCATGTCAGCAGCTGCAGCTGCTAGTGCACTAGCTGGTGAGGGCACGGCACACATGCCTCGGCTATTCAGTTTCCTCTCTGCTGACAATCTGGGGATGGAAGCATATTTTCATGCACAATTTTTAGTTGTTGAATGTGGAAGTGGGAAGGGAAGGAAAGCTTCACTGCATTTTACTCATGCATTCAAGCCACAGTGTTGGTACTTTATTGGCCTTGAGCATACTTGCAGGCAGGGTCTGCTTGGAAAGTCAGAAAGTGAGCTGAGGTTGTACATTGATGGTTCCTTGTATGAAAGTCGTCCTTTTGAGTTCCCAAGAATTTCTAAGCCACTTGCATTTTGTTGTATTGGGACTAATCCTCCCCCAACTATGGCTGGGTTGCAACGACGTCGCCGCCAATGCCCTTTGTTTGCTGAAATGGGGCCTGTGTACATTTTTAAGGAACCTATTGGGCCAGAAAGGATGGCACGCTTAGCTAATAGAGGTGGGGATGTGCTGCCTTCTTTTGGTAGTGGTGCTGGTTCCCCGTGGCTAGCAACAAATGAGCATGTCCATAGTATGGCGCAGGACAGTGCACTTTTGGACAGTGAAATTGCTGGATGCCTTCATCTGCTGTACCATCCTAATTTGCTCAGTGGGCGTTTCTGTCCAGATGCTTCTCCTGCTGGTGCTGCAGGTAAGAAGACAACTATTTTGAGAAACATAGTTTGATAAATGTACCTTTCTAGCCAGTTGATTACACTCATGATATAGTCTTAACTCTGTTCAGTTAATGTGGATCTGGCCTTCAATGTAGTTTTGAATTTTGCTTCATACAAGATTGTTCTGTGCTATCCTCTCCTTAGGCTGAGGTCATATTATGGTGCTGATTTCTCCTCTTGTATAGATTTAACTTTTGAGTTTTGGGATACCTGAGACTAATTGAGTTAAGATTTAAGATTCTGGAAGACTCATTTTGTGCTTCTTTTTAGGGGCGGGTGCCTATTCTTTTCTGTCTAACATTTCGTCTCTCTTGTCATGTATACTTTGCCCGACCTATGCTACTATTTTCCTGGTCATGTTGATAGCTCCTGAATTTGTAGAGTTGTTGGCAGGCCAGGTTTCTATGCTAACTGAGAAGAAGTTCTCATAATATATTTGCCACCAAAATCAGCCACTTAACTGAATTTCTCTAAATTATGGCCTTCCTTCTTTTTTGCATTGCCTTAACAACTTGACATGCTTCTCATCCTTAATGAATAGTGCCCTTCTGCATTTCAGGCATGCTCCGAAGGCCTGCAGAGGTTCTTGGTCAAGTGCATGTTGCAACAAGAATGCGGCCAGCAGAAGCATTATGGGCTTTGGCTCATGGAGGTCCCATACTGTTGCTTCCACTGGTAGTGAGCAAAATGGGTGAGAATAGCCTGGAGCCGCGGCAAAGTGACCTGTCTTTGTCTTTGATCACAACTTCACTTGCTGCTCCCATATTCAGAATTATGTCTTTGGCCATTAGGCACCCTGGAAATAATGAAGAGTTGTGCCGCCGAAGAGGCCCTGAAATATTATCGCGAATCTTATATTATCTCCTCCAAACTTTATCTTCACTTGATATCACAAAGCGTGATGGAGATGAGGAACTCGTGGCTGCTGTTGTGTCTTTGTGTCAGTCCCAGAAGTTCAACCATACACTTAAAGTGCAGCTTTTCAGTACACTGCTACTTGATCTGAAAATATGGAGTTTATGCAGCTATGGACTGCAAAAGAAGCTTTTGTCTTCACTTGCAGATATGGTTATCATTGAGTCATCGGTGATGAGGGATGCTAATGCCATCCAAGTGCTCCTAGATGGTTGCAGACGATGCTATTGGACTGTCTGTGAAAGCGACTCTGTCAATACATTTCCTACAGATAAGGGTGGTCGTCCTGTTGGTGAAGTGAATGCTTTAGTCGATGAACTCTTAGTGGTTATTGAGCTTTTAGTCATGGCAGCTCCACCATCTTTGGCTGCTGATGATGTCCGTTGTTTATTGGGTTTCATGGTTGACTGCCCCCAACCAAATCAGGTAAACGTACCTTGTTTATTGGGCATTTTCCTTTTCTTGAATGAAACAGTGGACTGATGTCTCATACAGTTGTTCTCTCTGACATTCTCACTTTTAAATTTTTTTAAAAATTATATGCAATTTGGAACTTTTGGTTTGTAAGAAAATATAAAATTCCCTGTTGTGTTGGCCTCATCTGTTCCCTCAAACCACATACATATTATTGTTTAGGTTCCTATTTGGTTGTACTACAATTTCAAATTTTCAAATTTGGAATAAGTCTCGGGAGATGTTATGCAACTTGGAAGCTTTTATTCGTGAAAAACAATTATGAATATAAAATTTCGGGTTCTATGTTGACCTCATCCATTCCGTCAAACAAAGTAAATGTTATTGTTTAGATTCCTATTTGACTATGGTACACTTTCAGTGATTTCAATTTGGAACGAGTCTAGTGAGGCTTTGATTTCAATTGTTTTCCGTCATGAAAATGGAGTCCCACCACAGCGGACATATCCATCTGGACTTTTTGAATGAGAATAAGAAAAACCAACTCCAGACAACTATTTTAGGCCACCAACTCCAGGCGACTATTTTAGACCAAAAGTGTGAAGTACGCAAAACTTTAACGATCATTAGTCGATTGAGAGCTCCAGGGCTGCTCACATTCAATTAGGGACTTAGGGTCTATTTTTAAGAGAAATTGTAATGTCCACGAGCATTATTCATTGGGGATGCTTAATAAATAATAATGTTTTAACGTGACCGTGGACATTGAATGATGAAAGATGATAACTAGCTTAACACCGTGCTGCTGCCATTACGAAATATTATGCGATTGATAGTCCGGTGGTCTAGTGGATTTATCCTCTTACTAATTTTCTTAACCAATACCGCAGAAGCTACAGTTTTTAATTTAAAGCTGATGGCATTCCAATCATGAAACCCACAGAAAACATCCTGTGGGAATTTTTAAGAAAATTCATGGATTATCCATGCATAAAATAAATGAAACACTAATAATCCATTTAATTTAAGTTTTCTATGCTCTGAATAGAAAGTTTGCAGAAACAAAAGATCATCCCTTCAGCTAATTGGGCTGGAATCTTAGCACCAATTTCTCTTTCTTTCATTTTATTCATTTCTTTGTTTCCTGGTGGATACAGTTGAAATCCTGTCTTAATGATGTTGGCGAACCAGCAGCTAATTTTGAAAACACTTTTGCTCTAGTGCTTGTGGAAGGGAACTATTATGTGCTCTAGTTACCCCATGAAAACCGGTGAACAACTGTCATACATTTCACAAAGTCTTGGCACTATGAACACCCTTTGTTGTTCAAAAGAATTTTTATTTTACTAACTTCTCTACTTGGCACGACTGAGAGGAATTATAGTTTGTCCAACATCATCTGAAATCCCATATGTAATATTCAGTCCTTGCAAAGACATCAGTTTAGGAGATGACAGAAGTGAGATATTTCTTGGCAAATATTTGTTATGACCTTGCCGATTATGTATAGATGCTTATCGGCTTAACCCAAAACCTGAAACTGTTGTTGTATAACTAGTGTGGCTCCATTTATTTGTCTGATATCCATGTAGTGTGTCTAGGCTTGGTTATTCCTATACCTTTATTATGTTTCCAGAAACTGCTGTTGTTAATACCTAAAGTTAAAACACAAAGTCTGCTGATTCATGGAATATATATTTCAGAATGTTTATTTTCCATTGTACACAGCACAATATGACGGTTTTACCACAATCAGCTGTTGCATCATCACTTCATCAGTCTGCAGTTCCTAGTATTGATTAGACTTTTTATCTGTGATCACAAAATTCTTAAAGCATGCCTGACAATATTCTGGAATTAATCGCTACCACTCTCTCCTTCCAGGTTGCCAGGATGCTGCACTTGATTTACAGATTGGTGGTTCAGCCAAATATGTCCAGGGCTAAAACCTTTGCTGAAGCATTTATTACATGTGGTGGTATAGAAACACTTCTTGTTCTGTTGCAGCGTGAAACAAAAGCTGGAGACCATGATATCTCAGAGTTGTCAGCCGAGCATGATGAGACTTTATCAGTGGCCAACACTGATGTTGCAGAAGATGCTTCTGCAAAAGTTGGTCATGACCATGAAGGATCTCTGGAGAGAAAAGATTTGATGTTACATGGAAGTGCTTCTGTACCTGAGAGTTTTCGCAATGCTAAAATATCTGGCATTGAGAGGATGTCATCCATCTCAGAGAATCCTTTTCTTAGAAATTTGGGTGGTATAAGTCCTCCAATAAGTGCTGAAAATGCACGGAAAAATGTGTATAATGCTGACAAAAGTGATAGCATCGTTATAGGTATAATTAACCTTTTGGCTGCTTTAATAATGTCTGGGCATCTCAAATATGATGCCCCTGCTCCTCCTGATGTGACGAGCAACCTTCTTGGTTTGCTTGAGGGAGGAGGTACAATGTTTGATGATAAGGTATCTCTCCTTCTTTTTGGTCTACAAAAGGCTTTCCAAGCAGCACCAAACCGACTTATGACTAACAGTGCCTACACAGCATTATTGGCTGCGTCGGTATGTCATTGCTTTTTGCATTTAAATTTTATTCTGCTTGATGCTGCAGTGTCATTTTCAGTGATTTCGATAGCCTCCTTTTTTGCATCTATATTTGAAGGTTATAGGCTATGCTATACTGTCTTTTCCCATCACCTCTAGGATTGGGCCTGAGTGAGAAAGTTGCCTCTTTATTGGGCAACGCAGTTCTAGGATGAATGCCGTGTCATATTAATTGGTGCAACCTGTGACCAATAAGTGTTTGTTTTGTGGAGGAGAATGGCAGTGATGTGAAGTGGTGGGGAGCCAATTGGACTTGACTGCCGTTTGACATGACATGATTTAAATGATTACCTATTCCTGTATGAAGATATTGACTCATGTTGTAAGATCTAAGTCTAATCGTCTTTAGAAATGTTCCTTAATGAAAGGCTTATAACCACCTAACACATTTATTCTTATCTTCGGACTTTGTTTCCTTCAAGTTTTCATAAGATCCGTTCATCGTTGATACTGGAATGATAAAGACCATCATTTTTGCTGATGGTTAATAAGACGCTTGCTCCTTAATGCTAAAGAAATTACTAAAACTCGAGTTCCACTATGGCCTTTGTTACAGAGAAGTTTGTAGTTGCTTAATTTGGGTATCTGAGGTAATCTTCTCTCTGTTTCAGATTAACGTGTCCCCAGGAGATGATGGACTAAACTTCCACGATTCAGGTCATCGCTTTGAGCACTTTCAGATTTTGTTGGCTCTTCTTCGTTCGCTTCCCTATGCATCAACTACATTGCAAAGTCGAGCACTGCAGGTATTACATTGTGGCAGGCAACCATACTAGGATTTGACATTCTGGCTTCAGATTAAGAGCAGACTTATTTTGTTTTGATACTTTTTTATCTCCCTCGTCCCCTTTTTCTGTTCCTTCTTCTATAGTACTTGTTCCTTTCTTTAATCATTTTCCTTTTTCTTTCTTCTTTCTTTCTTTCTTCAATATGTATGTGGAAGTTGGTGTTGGAGAGGAGACTTTGAGCATATATTTGTTTAGCGATGAAAATGAATCTCTGCTTGGATTGCTTTGATATAAGATTTGGTTGGATAGCATCCCTAGAATCAACAGTTTTTCATACGAACAAGGCTAATTCTGGAGATCTGTCTATGGCCCATGCTTATGCTGTGCGTGTATATGTTATTTCCTTGTTGGCTTGCTGTCTGCTCTTAACATTTGGATTTTGAGTAGGTTACACATGGGATGCCAAATTTTTCACATGATTCCTCTTGGGTATTGCTCATTAACTTTGGGCATTTTAACAAAAGAGCATGTCCATGACTCATTTAAGTTCTTCTCATCTTCTCTCTGCCATTGTCTGTATTAACTATTTTACTTGATTCTGCAATGTCATTGAGTGGAAAATTCACAATTCAAAGGACAACACTTTTTCATGCTTAATTGGAAATTTACATGAATTAATTTCTAAAAGTATTTTTCCTTACCACTTGCCTGGTGATATTTCTTCACTTTGTGTTCTTATACTTCCTATTTTATTTCAGGATCTTCTGATTTTGGCTTGCAGTCATCCAGAAAATAGAAGCAGTCTGACAAGAATGGATGAATGGCCTGAGTGGATTCTGGAGATTCTCATAACTAATCACGAGGTAGGCTTGTCAACTCTAATAACATTTGACCGTGACGTGAGCATTTGTATGAGGCCTTTTTTGCAATTCTGCCGATTCTTACACAGTTCTCTTTATGTGCAGAGAAGCAGAAGTAAAAATATGAATCTCTCCAGCTTGAGGGATGTAGAAGACTTTATACACAACTTCTTGATTATTATTTTAGAGCATTCAATGCGCCAAAAGGATGGGTGGATGGTATTATTCTTTTGAATATTTTTGTTTGTACTTGCACTCCTGCTGCTATTTACATTTTTAAGCGAAATCAGTAGTTTGAAGAATCAGCAATACTAGGATACAAGGAGTGATAACTTGATGTAGTGAATTATATAATATCAGCACGATGACAATCACGTTTGATTTGATTATGGTCATGAAATCAGGCAATCCTATGAGTTAAGAAAGAAACAAACTTTGGTTCGAGAGGTGGAGCAAGATATTTTACCACAGTTCTAATTGATGCTTGCAGCATAGTTAGTATACTTTTTGCTTTCCTTTTAATTAGGAATGATATATTGGAAGTCTTTTTGAGATTGAGATCGATAGAATTCTACTTAATTTACAGATTGAGACTATTTAGCAATTTTTGCTAAACCGGTTCTGCTGTATTTAGATAGCTTTTCATTAAGGAAGTGGTAAACGGGATTAGAATATCCCTAGAAAACATATCAAATGGTTTAAGTGGGGATGATATTCCTGATTTCACTTAAATTGAGAGATGTTATTTTTAGAAGATCTAATAGAATATTTGATAGGTGTTGGAAGAGAAAAATAAGTTGGTGTATTATTCAATAGCTCTAATCTTTTTTATATAGAGATAGAAATTGAAGAATTCAAGAGTCCTAAGCAAACTAGAAATAAGGTAACATAATAATATTAGACTCCTAATTGATATAGGAATCCTAAACCTACCATAATGTGCTAGCTTACCAATTATTCTATTAGATTTTCCAGTACTCCCCCTCAAGTTGGAGTATGCTTAAGAAACATACACAACTTGCTAAAAGGAAAAATGAAAATGAAAAACATAAAAATAATTCTAACAAATTGAAAAATATCCTAACATATTACATATTTAATTCCTCCCCCTCAAGTTGAGAATTTTGGAAGCTTGAAACACCAAAGAGTCATAGAAGATTGCAAAGCGCACAATCTCCTCATAAGTTGAAAGACTAAGAAAGAGCATGGCTAAATTGTGAAAGCATAAAATAGAATCATGGCTAAACGTGACAAAATATGTAAATTATAGTTGAACCTTGATAGGTAGGGAGTAAACGAAATCGTGATAGAAGTTGACAAAATTACAGGACAACCATGATAGAGATAAAAATCAGGGTGTAGCCACGACAGTGAGAAAAACACAATCGAATTGTGATAGCAAGATAAAAGATCACGATCTAGTCGTGATAGAAACCACAGTGTAACTTTAATTGTGATAGGAGTATAGATAAAAGAATCATGATATCAACTGTGACAGATAGAGAATCCCTACATAGTCGTGATAGAAATCACAATGTAATTGTGACAATATTGGAGAATTAATAGAGAAAAGATTACCACATAAATATGAGAGAATTTGAAAAATCACGGGGAAAGTAGGAGAGAATTTGAAAAATCACGGAGAAAGTTTTGAAAGGCGCGATAGGACTGTCAAAAGCCTTGGATGTAGGGTTTGTCAGAAAGTTGGCAGAAATAAAAGAACACAAGAAGAGGATTTTTGTTTTTCTTCAGACGTGAGGGGCAGGAGGGTGCAACCCCTAAAAAAAAAACCTAGAATTAGGAGTAGAATGGACAAGAAATCTGATTTTCTTTTCTCTTCGCTTGCTGTTCTTTTTCATTTTTTTTTATCTTTTCTTTTGGGGGAAAAAAGGAACAAAGGTGGAAAAAGAAATCAGTCAGATTGGGAACTAAAAAAGAAGAGTAGGGGAAGGATGGGCTTGCGTAACTGAGTAACAACAAACAATCAGCTGGGAAGAAAGGATGGGAAGAAAGGAAAAAAGAAAAGAGGCCTGAACAAGCCTAAGATGTTTCTACACATTTTTCTTTTCTTTTTTTTTTTTTTTGGGGTGGGTTGGGGGACCGAACATGCTCTTGTACCATGTTGGAAGAGAAAAATAAGTTGGCGTACTATTCAATATCTCCTATTTCCTTTATATAGAGATAGAAATAGAAGAACACAAGAGTACTCAATAAACTAGAAATAAGGTAACAAAATAATATTATAATCCTAAACCTACCATAATATGCTAACCTACCAAATATTCTATTAGATCTTCTAGCAATAGGTTAGACTTGTGTGGTAAGATTAGATTTCTATATCTATTAGTATTCTAATATTATTATCCTACGTTGTAACGCTCCTTTTTCCATCTCCATATAAAGGTGATGGGAACTTATTGAATAATACACCAACATATTTTCCTCTTCCAACACAGAATCACAGCAGGTTCTACAAAAAAAAAAAAAAAAAAATAAGTGGCGGTAGAAACTTCTTCTATGGCCTTTTCTTCCCATTACCCACCCCTTTCCATATTGTTGTTGCTATTGAATCTTCTCTAGACTACCTATCCCAACCAAACCCAATTGCCGCTGAACAGCCGTTCGCTTCTGCTGCTCCTTTTTCGGAGGGATGTTTTCACAACCTCGCCAGAAAATATTCTCAGTTTCTTAATTCTTTTTCTTTTCTTTTTTTAACCCACCGCTCTTTGTTGAAAAAGAAAAAGCTTTACCCATTTTTTTCTCAAGTCTGTCACAACTTTTTGAAATTGTTGATTTTCTGCCCTATTTTTAGGGCCTTTTACTGTCATATCATGACACACTCAAAACTTTCTCCGTGATTTTTCTAATTTTGTCACATCTATGTGGTAATCTTTTCTCTATTAATTATCCAATACTATCTCAATTACATTGTGATCATATCTATATTGTGATTTTCTATCTGTAACGGTTGATATTGTGATTCCTTTATCTACTCCATTCAAAGTTAAAACTATTATTTCTATTATGACATGATCTTTCATCTTGTTATCAAAATTCAGTTGTGCCTTTCTCATTGTCATGGCTACGCCATGATTTTTATCTCTGTCACAGCTCTCTCAAACTTTCTACCTATCAAGGTTGAACCATGATTTATACATTCTAACACGTTTGCCCGTGATTCCATTTTATACTTTCATGATATAATCGAACTCTTTATGAGTCTACCAACTTATGATGAGATTGGGCTCTTTTCAACAAGATTGCTGCATGTGACTTCTTGGTGATTCAAGCTTTTGGGATTCTCAGCATGAGGGGGAGGACTCAAATATTTAATATGTTAGGATATCTTTCAGTGTTTTGGCACTAAATTTTTTAGGTTTGGCATTTGTAGTTTTCTTTTTAACAAGCTGTGCATGTTAAATATGTTTCACCTTGAGGGGGAGTGTTAGAAGATCTAATAGAATATTTGATAGGTTATCGTAGTTTGGTAGGATTAGATTTCTTTATCAATTAAAATTCTAATATTATTATCTTACCTTGTAACTCTCAAGGAGATAGGAATTATTGAATAATATACCAACACCATTTTGTCTTTCAACAGTTATGATTGTTGATGGGGACCTGTGTTACAACCTCTAGCGAATATCAAAACTGAGAGTCAAGCTAAGAGCATTACAGGAACTCGTGTTCTTATTCCTCAAATGTAGTCTGAGGGTGAATCAGCACCTGGAATATAATTTCATGGATCCTATTTGTTCTGGAGGGCTATTGTTTGTTATGCCTTGATGTTTCAGAACTTTTTGATCATAAGACTTTGTACATACTAGCAATAGTACACACTTTGTTTGCTTAAATTTTTAATGTGTGTAAAATTCAAAATATTTATTTAATTTTTATTAAGTAAATATTTCATCAATTCTTTAAATATAATTATTTTATTTTATTATATTATATCACATAACGTGTTTGAATAAAAATTTGGATAGTAAAGTTGGGGGGGGGGGGAGGATAAATAATTTAGTGAGAGAAAAATATGTAGATAAAAAGCATAAAACATTAACAAGAGAGGAGAGAAAAGAATTGATGCAAAATACTTTGAAATTGACTTTTTCAATAGGATCATTTAGTCAATGGAACAAAGTTACCAAAGATGGTTATTTTAGCACCCTTACACTTTTATATAGCATCGGTACAGCCCCAGAATTGTCTTACTTCTTGTATTTGTCAGCTTTTACTGGTACTTGTCCACATAGTGTTTTAAATGACTAGTTGATATATATCGAATGATTAGATTTCCTGGTGCTGACCCAAACCCCGGGCCAGTGGCTGACTGCAATAATTTGCCCTTTTAGTATTGTTTTGGATGAACTTATTGTTTCTTTTCAACTTCAGCATTAGATTTCTGAGTTTCATTCATGTATTTGGTCATTACTGTAACAGGATATTGAAGCTACAATTCATTGTGCAGAATGGCTGTGTATGGTGGGTGGTTCTAGCACTGGAGATCAGAGGATCAGGTATTGTAACTAATGCCTAGACATTTGCACTCTTATCAGTAGGATAATGACAATTTACAATCGGGTTTCCTGAATCTTGGTGATCCATGAGCTCAGCACCCTTGGGCAAGAATATTTTGATACACACATATTTAACTTATCAGTCGTTCAATTTCATTATTATGGTCTCAGGATCTACTTACTAGCTAAAAGAAACAATTGCTGATATGGACTGATGATGGGACTTAGTGATATGTGCTGAGAAAATTCAAATATTTGTGAATAGTATCTATACTAAGAATCTGATACTGTTTTTTACAGACGGGAGGGATCATTGCCTATTTTCAAAAGAAGGCTTTTGGGTAGCTTGCTGGACTTTTCTGCCAGAGAATTGCAGGCTCAGGTGATCTTTATATCTTTGTTGTGGAAAGTTCTGTTCAAGTAAGTGTTTGCTTTATGGCATTGTGCTGGTTTGATTACAATGTCTTGTTTTGATGACATGAATGATCCTCTGCACCTTGGACAAGTCTCAAAGATTGAGTGCGACCACTCTTTAACAATTAATGTCCAGATATGTCAATTATTTCTCAATTTTATCCTATGTTTCTTCATGTGGGACATGTTTATATATACCTGTAATAGATGATCATATTGTAGCTTAGCTGTACCCAAAATCAAGTCAACTTTGGACCAAGGCTCGCATCCTAAAATTATACTTGTGAATAGCACTCAAAGTGATTTGATTCATTGGAGTATCTGGTACCTGTACCCAAGTTTGAGCAACATAATTGTGTACTTAAGTAGAAAAATTATAACTAATCCGAAAAAGGGGTACGAGGATGATTGAACTTCATAAGAGGGAACAATGAGCATTGAAGCTTTTCACAAGAGTCATGTGCCAGATTTGAAAAGGTAGATTTCTTCCCCTTAGCCATGCGGTTTGTCCCCTGTTGATGACCTATGTTGATTATTGCCGCTTGTCCATGCATCTAACATTTCTGGGCCCCTTTTCCCCATTTATTATGGAAGAGTCCCACTACCTCCCTTAGGTTCCCCTGACCAGGTGATAATAAAACAAATTCAGCATTTCTACTGGCTGATATTCGCATGTTTACTTCCTAAAAACAAACAATCCAACCCAGTTTTATTCTGATCAACTCAATTTTAGTTCACTTTGATGAAATTCCTTCTATCGATTCTTTATTAATTCTGTTTGCCTTATATGTTTCACATTAGTTGTTCTTGTATGGCTTTCAAGGAGTTGTATTGTTCTTCTAATGTTACACTAATGTCTACATCCTAGCGTTTCTGTTTTTTCAGACTCAAGTTATTGCTGCAGCAGCTGCTGGTGTGGCAGCTGGAGGATTGCCACCTAAGGATGCAAAGATTGAAGCAGATAATGCTGCTCAGCTTTCTGTTGCTTTGGTTGAGAATGCAATTGTGATCTTAATGCTTGTTGAGGACCATTTGCGGTTACAAAGCAAACTTTATGGTGCTTCATGTTTGCCAACTGCATCACCGTCCCCATTTTCAAAAATTTTGCCTGCAGGTGACCGAGAAGCTGCAGATCCTGCTTCATCTCGTAATTCATCTAGTGATTCTGGTGGAGTACCTCTTAATGTGCGTATTTTACTAGATCTGATAGTGATGTATACATATCTAACCTACACCCTGATAAATGTTGCATATGCTATAACTGTTTTTTTCTTGTCCTGTTTGTATCTGGTTTCATTCTATGAGCATTATTATCACATTCTTTTCTTCCCGTTGATTATTGTCTGCCAGAACTGAAAGGCTCCCATTTTTGCTGGATTTATTTCATCATGCATGTTGTTTATGTGTGACAGTACCCAGTATGCCACTGCAAATATGTGCGCCTGCCTCTTTGTTGCTATCCTATATTTCTGCCTTTGGAAACACATTTCAGTCCTTGATCCTGAAAGAGCATAATTTTATCCTCACGTCTTTTATATTTCCCATCTCTATCCATCATGACTTCAAAAAACTAAATCTATCTTGATTGGATTAGGTTCTTGCTTCAATGGCTGATGCTAGTGGGCGAATTTCTGCATCTGTAATGGAACGTCTGACTGCTGCAGTGGCAGCAGAACCTTATGAATCTGTTTCCTGTGCTTTTGTATCATATGGAAGCTGTGTCATAGATTTAGCAGAAGGATGGAAATACAGAAGTCGATTGTGGTATGGCGTTGGACTTCCTGTGAAGGCATCAGAATTTGGTGGAGGTGGCAGCGGTTGGGAGTCTTGGAAATCTGTGTTGGAGAAGGATGCTAACGGGAACTGGATTGAACTTCCACTAATAAAAAAATCAGTTGCAATGCTACAAGCTTTGTTATTAGATGATTCTGGACTTGGCGGTGGTCTTGGGATTGGAGGAGGGTCTGGTACCGGTATGGGTGGCATGTCAGCACTTTACCAGTTGTTGGATAGTGACCAACCATTTCTTTGTATGCTCCGAATGGTGCTTGCGTCATTAAGGGAGGATGATGATGGTGAAGACCATATGCTAATGAGACACTTTAGTATTGAAGACAGACCAGAGGAAGGTTTCCAACGACAAACTAGTGGTACTCTGTCTTTTGAGGCAAACGCCAAAATGGCAACTAGAAAACCACGATCTTCATTGCTTTGGAGGTACCATCTATGTCAACTATTCTAATCAACATGAATGTCTTATTCTGCTGCACATAAGTGCATATCAGTTGTAACCCTTGCAAATGTGAAATCTTCTCTTAGCATTAATTTTTAGATATATATTATTTTACCAGCTGATGGTCAAACTTGTATTGTTTTTGTTCTGTGTCAAAAAATCTCAACTTTTTTTTTTGTCCTTTTTCTTTTTTGATGGTTATCAAAAATCTCAACTTGAATAACACAAGTTTTCTATGTGATACATAATCTACCAATCAATCTTATGCTCGTTCCTCATCAGGCTTTGCATAAAGATCTCATCAAATAACAGTAACTATGGCTTTATGGCAACCATTCTCTTTGGTCTTCTATGTTACTAGTTCTCATAGATCTCTGAATTTCCTTTGCTCTTCCTGATTTTATGGGTTGGGAGAGTGAGTTTTCCGGTCCAAAAATCTGGAGAGTTGCTTCTTTGGTTTCTATCCTATGGGATACCAACCTGTTAATGTTTCTCACCTGGGAGGTTCATATCTTGTTTTTTCCTTGTGTATTTCAAAAATGAGATGGACTCACAGTTAATTATCTACAGTGTGTTGTCTCCTGTCTTGAACATGCCAATTACCGAGACGAAGAGGCAGAGAGTTTTGGTTGCATCATGTGTGTTATATTCTGAGGTCAGTGTTGTTACTGTTAGCCTGCTTTTTCTTGTTTATTATTGCACCAATGTCTGAAAGTTGTTTTGTCCAGTGCTCTTGGTATGTACATCCATAATTTAGCATGCATCTACCCTTAGTGTTGTAAATAGTCATGCTTTTATCTTAGTATTTTGTTCATGTTGCAGGTGTGGCATGCTATCGGGAAGGACCGAACTCCTTTACGCAAACAATATCTGGAGACTATCTTACCTCCTTTTGTAGCTGTTCTAAGAAGGTGGCGGCCTCTCTTGGCAGGGATTCATGAACTTGCTACTCAAGATGGTATAAATCCCCTTGTTGCTGATGACCGCGCCTTGTCTGCAGATGCTTTACCTGTTGAGGTCATTATCAATTCTATTTTATTAAGTTCAGTTTCAAGTAGTGAAATCCTCTATTTCACTCCACAGAATAAGATAAGCCAACTTCTCCCATTTGTGGGGGTATGATGTGAAGTGAACCACCATGTTACTCTGCATGTTAAACTAGTCTCACATAAACTTCTGGCTCAGCTCATCTTAGGTCACTTGTCTAGAAAATATGCTTCAATCATTCAATCAGAACATTTTGGTACTCTGTGGGACTAAATTGAGCTTAAGTACTCTGTATTGATTAAGAGCCCCCTATTTTGGTTCCCTGCTTCTGGTTTGATCTATTAGTGGCAATTCCGTGAAGCCAAACCACAAAAGCTGAATGCTGTTTAATAACATCATCATATGCAGTCACGTACTCATAAACACAAGGCATTTACTTACAATATCAAATTTTAAATCATATCACTTTATCTGGGGCATAGAACCTACTGTGAGAAAAGATTATGATAGTAAATATGATGGGGGAAGATTTGTCTTAGAGTATGCACAATGGAACTAAAAGACATTTTGAGTCTGAACATGTTGGCTACACTCTTGTCTGATTGTGTTATTGCCCCTCATTCTAACTAGTAATGCATCTCTGGAACTTTGTTGTCTAAGACATTTGTCGGTACATCTTAGGCTGCTCTTGCTATGACATCGCCTAGCTGGGCTGCTTCTTTTGCATCACCTCCTGCTGCTATGGCATTAGCAATGATTGCTGCCGGTGCTGCTGGTGGAGAAACTACTGCTGCTCCCCCGACTACTCCTTCACAGCTCCGGCGTGACTCATCATTGCTTGAGCGGAAAACAGTTAGGCTTCAGACATTTTCAAGCTTTCAGAAACCTTTGGAGGCAGCACCTAGCAAATCTCCAGCTCCAAAGGACAAGGCTGCTGCAAAAGCAGCCGCTTTGGCTGCTGCAAGAGACATTGAACGTAATGCAAAAATTGGCTCAGGAAGAGGTCTTAGTGCAGTGGCAATGGCTACATCTGCACAGCGTCGGAGTAGAAGTGATACCGAACGTGTAAAAAGATGGAACGTCTCTGAAGCCATGGGAACTGCCTGGATGGAATGCTTACAGTCAGTGGATTCAAAATCTGTTTATGGCAAGGACTTTAATGCCCTTTCCTACAAGTATATTGCTGTCCTTGTAGGAAGCCTGGCTTTGGCTAGAAACATGCAGAGAACTGAGGTATTGCATTCTTTTATTGAAGGTTTTTATCAATATTTGTGAAGTTACAACCTGCAATTAAGTCTCTGTTTATTCGTGGTTTAGGTTGAAAGGAGGTCACAAGTTGATATAATATCACGGTATCGACTATACACTGGAATACGTGAATGGCGCAAGCTTATCCACTGCTTGATAGAGATGAAATGTCTTTTTGGGCCTTGTGGTGATGATTTATGCAATCCGAAGCGTGTATATTTCTAGCTTGAAACTTTTCTGTATTATTCGAAGATTCACAAGTCAAATTTCTGTTAATGTGACCTGTGGTGGTGTTAGGTTTTCTGGAAGCTAGATGTCATGGAAAGTTCTGCTAGAATGAGGAGAATTTTACGTAGGAACTTCCAAGGCTCAGATCACCTTGGTGCTGCTGCAAATTATGAAGACCATAAGGAGCAGAAGCCTGGTAAAGATAAAGCTGTAAGTCCATCTAAAGCTTCTATCTTAGTTGCGGAAGCCATCTCAACTGAGGTAGGACATGAGGAGGATGAGCAAGACGCCACCTATTTGGATGTCAGTCAAAATGGTGAACAGGCCGCTGAAATTCAGACAATACCTTCTGGACCTGGTGAGCAGCCACTGACGTCAGCAGAGTCCAGAGATCCCCCATTCACTAATGACCTAGACTCAGAACCGATCCCGACAGTGGTTGCCCCTGGTTATGTTCTCAGTGAGCATGATGAAAGAATTGTTCTTGAAATTCCATCATCAATGGTCCGTCCATTAAAAGTTCTGAGAGGAACTTTTCAAGTATGCTCTACATACCCTGTTCAAGCTACTTTATGCATAATTATTTTCCTAAACCCCATTCCTGATACAAAACCACTTATTTTCCTGCTGTAAAAAGACTTCAGAGCTTATATCTTTACATTTCTACAAGCGCTGTTGTTGGAACAGACATTCGAAGAATTCGTATCCTCAAAGAAATTTTAATGATTAGTAACTGTACAAAGAGCAGCTGATACTGTTTTTTCTTTTAAAATCCACCCTTTCCCCTAGTTGTATGTTTATTATTAGCAAACGATATTTGTTTAGGTTATGAATTGATGGTAGGACCTGTAGACTGGTTAACTATTTTTGGATGTTGGCTCATTGGGTTACAGAATTATATTTGAATCAGACGGTTCCATTCTTTAACTGTGCATCCCATACAGAAGTTCTCTTCTGAGTGATCCTGATACTGAAGTTCATCATATCTGTCATATAGTTTTCTAGTATTGTATCAAGAATGTGTGAAATGATGTCTTTTGTCAGATAACCACTCGAAGAATCAATTTTATTGTTGATCGTAAGGATAACAGCACTTCAGGAGATGTGGACTGCAACAGTTTTAATGAAGTTAAAGAAAAGGATCAAAGCTGGTTGATATCATCACTTCATCAAGTATACAGCAGAAGGTGATCTTACAAACATGTTCATTAACATAATCCATTCGCATCCCATCCTAAAAAGTGAATGGGGCCTGAAGGTTTTGGTTTGTCCTCACGATGCTAGTTTCCAGCTCATAACACCAATCAAATCCTTGTAGTCCACTTGCTTCTAAGGTTTTACTTGTCTTGCAGGCCCATATTGCATAATTATCTATGAACAATAAATGAAAGTTGATAGGCCTCATAGAATTCGACATTTTCAAACCGATGATTCATTTTGATAAATTTTTTTTAGGCCAAGAATACCACTCAGGACCACAAGCTTGAAGCGTGTCTAGTTATTATTATAAGAAAAGAACCTGTAATTTAAAATTCTCCTCAAGGCTATAGATCCCTAGTGTTTTCTCATTGAGCTTTAGAACATCTACCCAAACCAATAATTTTCTATCAAACATATCCTTCTGCTATACTTCTATTTTCTTACATCTTTCCCCCCTGTTCATGAGGCTGTTGGTTAGGATGTTCCATATGGGTGCCTTTTTTCAGACACGTGAATGATTGGATCATTGTTTTTGCAGATATCTTTTAAGAAGAAGTGCACTGGAGTTGTTCATGCTTGACCGGTCAAATTACTTTTTTGATTTTGGGGTATGTCCCTTTAGAACATCTGTAATTGCAGGGATTTACCCTTTTGTCTTTCTTCAGCCATTGAATTTGTTGTTAACTTCTTTTCCCCTTCTTTTGTTTTTTTTTTGGTTTTTACTGCAGAGCACTGAGGGGCGAAGAAATGCATATCGAGCTATTGTTCAAGCCCGCCCTCCTCATTTGAACAATATCTACCTTGCAACTCAGGTATTACCTTGTGATCTCGTGTTCTTAGATGAGATTAAGCACATGTTTTCCATGCTCTTACTCACAATGATACGGACTCAACCTATAACCCTATGGCTGTTGGGCACTTGGTTTTGGACATTTTCATATTTTATTCTTGTTGTACAGTATTTTAAAGCTTATATTATTTTCTCCTATTTTGAAGAGACCTGAACAACTTCTAAAAAGAACTCAGCTTATGGAACGTTGGGCTAGGTGGGAGGTATGTTCACAGATCAACTTTGGCTCAACTGAATCTTTCTATTTTGCTCTAGTTTAAACTGCCGGGTTTTATAAAGTTAATATCCTAATGGTAATTTTTTTGCAGATCAGCAATTTCGAATATTTGATGCAGCTCAATACATTGGCTGGCCGCAGTTATAACGATATCACACAGGTATAGATTTTATTGATGATCTCCATTTTGCAACGTGAGATAAAAGAACTTTGATGTTTCAATTCTTGATTGTATCTTTTTGTGCAGTATCCTGTATTCCCCTGGATCCTTTCTGATTACGGATCGCAGAATTTGGATCTCTCAAATCCTTCTTCTTTTCGTGATCTATCGAAGGTGTCTATATTTGATTCATACATATGTATAATAATAAATGGATTTTTACATGCTTCAAAATTTCGGCTAACATTTCTATTGCAGCCCATTGGAGCCCTGAATGCTGAGAGGCTAAAGAAATTCCAAGAGAGATACTCCAGCTTTGATGATCCTGTCATCCCCAAATTTCACTATGGCTCCCATTACTCAACAGCTGGAACGGTGGGTTTCCTCATAATTTATATCCTACTTTGAGCTTGCATCACAGTTTTCTCGTGGAAATCGTTGGCCCTATAACTGTGTTCTGTGCATGAAACATGTATTTCCATACTTCAGTTTTCGTGTTGTCATCATTTTAACTGTTCTTATAAGTCCCTTGGAACAAAATTGCCAAGCCAGATAAGTAGCATTTGCAACTGTTAAGGGATCTTAAACACTATTGTCTCTCATCTTTCACAAAAGCTTTTTGATGAGGTGGTGGTGTAATATGTGGTATCAGTGCTACACCAAGCAGGTCTTGAGTTAAAAACTTTCCGCAATCCATTGATTAAAAAGAGCTTCACGTGGTACGCTTCACGAAAAGTATACTGCATGCACATGAGAGGCTTTTAGAGATGTTGGATACTTGTAGATGAAGTGGTCATTCAATAGCAATAATTCTCCTTTCATTAGTTACTCGATAAAAAACTGCAAGAATCATCTCTGGAATTCATCAACCCGAATCACTTAGTAAAATCTACCCCAAATAAAGAAACAATTAACAGTTGTAGGTTACTTGGATAGTGAATGCCATGATCCAACTGCGATGGATAAAGCATTGTGTAATGGAGAATACCCGCAGATGTTCCATTTTCCTGGTTGTTTTTTAATCATTCATGTTGATCAAATTCTTATGAATAAAAAGGAATTGAATCATTTAAATCCCTTTATTGGTGGATCTGGATTGCACTTTAACAAGCTAATAAAGAACTTATGGCATTATAGTTGATCAGCATGCTCAGTGTATTGCTACAGTTTATGCTTTGAGACATAATAAACTTATTCTAGTCGCTTGAGCCTTTTACAAAACTGAGCACATCAAATTTGGCCTATGAAATTATTTATCTCCTTCCCTGACACCTTGTTTGTTTATCAGTCAAATCAATTTCCATTGGTGATTTGAGAGCATCTACTAGCATAGAGGGCTTTGATTTGCTATTCTTTCTATTTTATGTGGCAGGTATTATATTACCTCACAAGAGTAGAACCTTTTACTACCCTGTCTATTCAACTTCAAGGTGGCAAGTTTGATCATGCTGACAGAATGTTCTCAGACATTGCTGCAACTTGGAATGGAGTTCTTGAGGACATGAGTGATGTAAAAGAATTGGTATGCATCTTCAATTTGTCTGGCCTAGTTTCCCTTTATTTTTATTTTTATTTTTCTTTTTGCAATTTTTTAACTTATGACCTAAGTCTCAGCGTATTTCATCTTCTGTATTGGACATCTTTGGGTTACTGTTAAGCATTCGCTACTTTTTGTGTTGAGCTTCTTTCAAGATATGCTTGCTCATGTGGCTCTTCAATGGAATATTGCTATTCATTCATCTTTAAATTTCAGGTTCCCGAGCTATTTTATCTTCCAGAGGTTTTAACCAATGAAAACTCAATTGATTTTGGTACAACACAACTTGGTGAAAAGCTTGGTATGCATTCGAGTGCTTACTTGTAGTAGAAAATCAAGTTCGACTGCTCCCTATGAGAAAATGTTTCTTACACGGCTTTTTTTAATTTTTTCCCCCCTTAACAGGCTCAGTTCGACTTCCTCCATGGGCTGAGAACCCAGTTGACTTTGTCCATAAGCATCGAATGGCACTTGAGAGTGAGCACGTCTCTCAACATTTGCATGAGTGGATTGATCTCATATTTGGGTATTTTTGTTTTGTACTTTTGAAGCTCAGTTTTTTAGTATAATTCCTCTTCTTGTATAGTAATCTAGAGTTGGCTAAACTGACACAAATGTTTGTGAATTCCACAATTTACACCTATTCAGGTACAAGCAACGTGGGAAAGAAGCTATACAAGCAAATAATGTTTTCTTTTATATCACATACGCAGGAACTGTAGATATTGATAAGATATCAGACCCAGTGAGTTTCTGCTTTATATTTTCAGACGTTTTGCTTTAGCTATCCCTGCTACACTTGTAACTTTTAAAAATATTTAAAAGGTACAACAGCGTGCAACCCAAGATCAAATCGCTTACTTTGGGCAGACCCCATCACAACTTCTAACCGTGCCTCACCTGAAAAGGATGTCACTGGCAGATGTCCTTCACATGCAGGTATCATTTAACACCCAAATTCTGTTTGCTTTTCACTTCTGCATGTGGTAGGGATAGGAGTAATTGATTGGAGGCCGGAGTTTGTGACAGGATGTGTGATTTGGGATGAATCTGGGATAAATTCTTTCAATAATCTGGAAAAACGATGAGACAATCATGGGGATAGGAAATTTGATGGGTCTACAGATGCAGTCAGATATGTTTACACTGTAAATTTCAATAAAATATTTAGCATAAAATAGCTAAGATAAATTAATGTGAGCTATTCGAAGAAGAATATAAGCTGGATCTGATTTGAGAAATATTTTACCATGAAATGAGCTCCGCTTCAGTTCAATAAATTCAACCGTGAACTCAAGTACCACTCAACACTGCAAAAGCTTGCTAGTTGGCTCAATTTCTGTTAGGCCCCTATCTTTTGTTCTATATTTTATCAGTTCAGATTTTAAAGTTTCTAGAATAGAGTGTTTCTTTCTACTTGACTAGGATATCCTGAGCAGGTGTGTTGTTTGAACTGCAACATTGTTAACCTTTTGATATGTTGCAAACAATTGAAATGTTGATTCATTCAGATTCTCGGTTGTTTATTTAGTAGTGAAATCAATCTGAAAGCTAGCAATAGTAATTTATAAATCAATGGATTTTATAACTACTTTTTGAAATCTGTTCAAATTTTGAATTCACTTGATAAATTTGGCAAACATGTCGAGAGCTAGGAAAACATGATTTGATCTCTGTTTAGTTAGACGACCAAAACAGGCTTCAGATTTGCATGGGGAAGCGTGAAAAAAATTTATAGTTATGTTAAGAATGTAAAATGACTTGCATTTCAACTGTTCCTCAACCCATATCATAATCAAATTCATAGAAGACTTGCTAGAACTATCACGGATCTGAATATGTTCTTGTATACAGACTATTTTCCGGAATCCCAAAGAGGTTAAGCCATATATTGTTCCTGAGCCTGATCGCTGCAATTTGCCTGCTGCTGCCATTCATGCTTCTTCAGATTCTCTTATAATTGTTGATATAAACGCTCCAGCAGCACATGTAGCACAACATAAGTGGCAACCAAATACACCTGATGGGCAGGGGACACCTTTCCTTTTTCATCATGGAAAGCCTGCTGCAGGTGCAGCTGGTGGAACTTTAATGCGAATGTTCAAAGCGCCAACTGCCTCTGGATTAGAAGAATGGGATTTCCCACAGGCAGTGGCATGTCCAACTTCTGGAATCCTAAGTGCAAGGATAGTTTCAATCACTTGTGACAGAGAAATTATCACTGGTGAGGATAATTGTTCTATGACTGATTTGATTCTAAGGCTTTGCCCTACTCGTTCAAGTAATGTGAAATTTCTGTATAAATTTCTTCTCATTAGAAGGTTAGGCAAGACTATCTCTTTAAACATACTCTGTCCTTTATCTCTTTAAAAGAAAAAGGATTGGGGGGGAAAAGAAAATTGAGCTAAGGATTTCAAAATCCATTTCATTTATTTGGATGATTTTTAGTTACGACGACTTTCAAATCACTTAGTGGCTATTTTATGCTTTTTCTTTTTCCCCATGTCCTTGGAATGTTATATGCCCCAGTTACTTTCATAAAAGCTGGACAATTTCTCTTTTGTTTGGCATGATAAAATATTGCCTTTGTGTAGTATTCAAATTTCCTTTGAACACCTCATCTCCTAGATACTTGCCAGTGTTTACCTTCGGCTTCTAGCTGATTGGATGTTAACAATGATATGATTGTGACCTGTCCATACGCTTGTACTAACTCCAAAGTGTTTATTTTCTATTTTAGGAGGGCATGTAGATAGTAGTGTAAGGCTAATTTCAGCTGATGGAGCAAGAACATTGGAAATAGCCAGAGGCCATTGTGCTCCTGTGACATGCCTGGCTACATCTTCTGACAGCAACTATCTTGTGACTGGCTCTAGGGATGCAACAGTTATACTCTGGAGAATACATCGATCATCTATATCACTCACTAGTAGCTCTCTGGAACCTTCCAATAATCCAGGCACACCCACATCCCCAGGTAGTGGCTCACCAGGAAACAACTCAGCAGAGAGGAGTTGGGGGCGGAGAATTGAGGGCCCCATGCATGTCCTTCGAGGTCATCTAGGGGAAATAACATGCTGTGCTGTGAGTTCTGACCTTGGAATTGTTGCTTCCTGCTCTGACTCCTCAGATGTCTTGCTTCATTCGATAAGGCGAGGCCGGTTGATTAGAAGGCTTGTTGGTGTGGAAGCTCATTGCTTGTGCCTATCATCTGATGGAATCATGATGACCTGGAACAAATATGTTTCTACTCTCAGCACCTTTACTCTTAATGGAGCTCTCATTGCTAAGATGCAGCTTCCACTTTCATCGAGCATCAGTTGCATGGAGGTTTCTGTTGATGGTCATAATGCCTTGGTCGGACTAAACCCATCTCTGGAAAATGATAGAGTTTCGGGGAATGCAGATTCTGAAGTTAATGAAGGAAATAGACTGGATTTGCCTTTACCTTCTATTTGCTTCTTTGACCTCTATACTCTGAAGGTAGTGTGGCAACGGCGGACTTGGTGCTGTTAAATTAAAGAACTTAGTTTGTTAGGAAAACACATACTTTTTTTCCGAGCACTGTATTTGTTCCACATTCACTAAATTGTCTTCCTTCTTGATAGTCATATATGTATTAACACTTTGGATTTTCTTCCGCTTATAGGTTTTTCATACATTGGAACTTGCAGAGGGGCATGATATTACAGCCATTGCTTTGAATAAGGATAATACAAATCTTCTGGTGTCAACAGCAAACAAACAACTGATAATTTTCACAGATCCTTCCGTAAGTTGCATAAGTTTGCCATTATTTTTTTTGTTATTTATGTTTTGGAGCTGTGTGCTTTTAGATCTCTTCATTACATACCTGTTCCCTTAGCATCACCATCTAGTGCTCTACCTTCTTTTCTTATAAGGAAAGAAGCCCATGCATTACATTCGTAGGAGAGGTTATGGTTTGTTACAATTATTTACGCCCTTGTTGAGATGTCTCAGTCTATTGGTGCATAATGTTATGCTCAGAGGATATCAGAAAAGGATGAAGTACTGTCTGGTTTTCCATTTTTCTCCTCTCTGCCTCTCAATTCATCAAGCACGTTGAGATATAACATGCATTCTCATGGTTTCTTGAGTTCCTCTAATATTCAAAGAAGACGTCACAGCATATATAGATGATTTCATAAGGCTGAGAAGGATTATCTTTGTTTATTTCTTGTTTCTTTTGGGTATGCAAATATCAGAAATAGTTTACCCCTTTCAGAGTTAAGGATGTTATCTGATGCTCTGAGTTGTACCTATCATCCTTGTCTACTTATTTTTTTAAGGGAATAAAATCCTATCCGTCTCTGTTCCGTTGCAGTTGAGCTTAAAAGTTGTAGATCAGATGCTCAAACTGGGTTGGGAAGGTGATGGATTGACCCCCCTCATAAATTGAAAGCTCTAAGACGATACGTATCACCTTCGTTAAGACTTCCTAAGTCTTTTTCCTTGTCCCTCAACGTTTTGATGGCTATGCCTCGGGAGATAGAGCTCTTCCATTTTTAAGTCTATTAGGCCGTTGATGCAGTCGATGGAACATACACCTGCAGTCGATGTAACATACACCTGTTCAAGAAGATGGGACCTCAATGCTACGCGAGTTTGATTGTACCATATTTACTGAATAGCTGTATTTTTAACACCTATTCGTGGCCAAGCTTTTGCCGGATAAAAGGCTTCCTATCAACTTTGTGTTCATGATGTATATTTCTTGTCCAATTTTTTTCGACATTATGATGTATAAAAGAAAATTTTGGCAGTACGGTTGAAGCTGCTCGTGCCACAGCCAATATATACATGTATTATACATTTTTGTAATTTCCGTCGGGGTAATGTTGTGTAAATTTCTGAGGATTTTTAACTTGTTTGATTTGTTGATTTGTGTTGCAGCAGTTCTTTTCTTTTTTAACCTGTGTGAATGTATATTTGTACAAGCTTTTCTTCTTTATGATGCTGTAAATCACATGATTATAGAAGATGATACTGTAATTATTTTTTTCCTAGGGGTCCAAAAGGCCTGTTACAATATTATGGCAGAAACACACACACATTTATATACATGATCTGCACATCTTAGACTTTGAACGGGCCTGTTGTTGGAACTGCATGAATATTAAGGCTTCCTCTGATATGAAGGGTGAGCATGGTCCTATATGTCACATTTTCAGTTTCATCACTCAACCTGAACCTGAAGAAGTGAACAAGAGCTGCTGATATTATCTTGATTTGACGATACGCGAAGTCTTTCCCCAAGCAAGTCCGAGGGCCCGCCTGATAATCGAATCAACCACGAGCTTTTTAGCAAACACCCACGTAGAGAGAGAGAGAGAGAGAGAGAGAGAGAAGGGTTACATTGAAAGCTATAAATTTGAACGGTGATTCAGGTTGAAACATGCTATTCTTGAGCCATCTTTCGGGTTTGAACTCCTCAGCGTCGTCACCCTAGATGTATGGCATGCGGCCCATGGCGTAGGCCATCGAGTACGCACCATCACCCTTTTTCAGTCTGTAGCCATCTGGAAGACCATCATCTGTTTCAGCACACCTCCCATCCTAAAACATTGAGTGATGACACAGTAAGGGCCTGTTTGATTTCATTTTCATGGTATGTTTTCAATTTTTACATAATTTTTACAACGGGAAGAAACGGTTGTTCCGGTTTTTGTATTAAATGAAAGTATGTGTGGCATTGTAATCTGACACCAGCTATTATTTATTTATTTTTTTTTATAATTGTCTTTGTATATAGTTTCTACATCTTAAATTTGTTTTACATGAATCCCATCCCAAAGGCTCACTGAAAACACAAGAAATATAACTTGCTATCATGTCCCGTCTTAATTAAGGATGAATTTTGTTGACTAATTTGTAATTTTCAAAATTAGAGTGGCTAATTTGTAATTACATTATACTTCAAGGGTGTAGGCGTAATTTGCCCAATATGATAATATATTCCGTTTGGGAAAATTTTTACCCGAATCTGGCTCGGCCGAACCAAACAAATCATATGGTAAGTGTATTGCACTTGCCAAGTGATTGGTCGCTCTCCCTAAATTATCAACCATTCACACGGCAAGTGTAAAACACTCGCCATGTGATTAACACTGGTTCGGCTAAGCCGGGTCTGGGCTAGAATTTCCCTTCAGTTTGCCCACGTTTTCTGCATAAAATCTTGTTCAACTAGAAAATATAACGAATCTGAAATATTAGACACAAGTTTCACGAATGTATCATAAGAATTCAAATAAATAAATGACGCCTAGAGATTAAAGGGTCCTTGAGATATAGCTTACCACTGGGACAACAGGGTGGAGCCTCAAGGTCTCTGTCAATGTTGCATGAAGGTAACGCATTTCTTCAAGTGCTTCGTTATCCTCTCAACAAAGTTGCTCACATTATAACTAGCTTCATTTCGTGGCGAATCGGTGAGTTTTTCGACTTCTGGCTCGATTTTTTCTTGTATCAGTGGATTCTTGCAGAGCATATAAACAAACCAAGAAATATTGCCTGCAGTGGTGTCTTTCCCAGCAGCCATGAAGCTCCGAACGATATCCCTCAAGTACTCGTCGGTCATCGTCCAGGGATCCTTCTTGCTCTCCACCAGAAATCTTGAAAGTATGTCCTCTTTCTCATTCTTCATCAATCATGAAATGTTAAATGAGTTTAAAGCATTGGAAACTTGCAAGATTTTATAGAAATAATTACAGTGTTCTTTAACATTGTTGTGTTAAATCACAATGATTTCTTTCGCATTGTAACCAGAAACCCCCTAAACTCACACATTGTTTGATGGCGTAATACCTTCACAGGGGTTGGCGGGGTGGGGGGGTTAGTAATTTCCCGAACAAGTGGGAATTATTTATAAGGGATATTTACCAAAATTCCTCTTAGGTTTAATTTGTGCTAATTACTAGAAACCCCCCTCTATTTATTGGAATTATAATTACCACCTTGAGGCTTGCTTTCGTCTTACAAATAACATTATCCATTAGTTGTTCTAATTATGAAAATCCCTTCTATCAATTGGTGTTGGGGGTAACTGTAATGCCAATTGATAGAGGATTTCTTTTTTCAATATAAGCAAGTCTCGAGGGTATTTTTGTCTTTTTCCTTCTATAATTAGCCCTTCTTATTAGGCCAAGGTTCAGGCGATGTGTCTTTAAATTGCACAAACTTACATATTATTCTCGCATATAATAATTTCATTATAATTTTTCTTTGGCATATAAAATAAGATATTGTATCGTGGTCAAATAATCTATTTAGTTTAGGTCGATGAAAATGAAATTGTGGAAATTAATAACAAATGGATGCTAACAACATTCCAAAGTTTAGTGGTTGGCATTTCACAATCATGACTAGAGAGAGAGAGAGAGAGAGAGAGAGAGAGAGAGAGAGAGCCTTATCAGTTAACCTAAAAACGTCATGTTTTATGCATATGAACACTTAGGTTGTATATTTTATTGCAAATTGTATGCTCATTGGAAATTCAAACAGTTTGCCGTAGATTCCAAGACATATTACTTCCAAGTATATTCACATTAAAGCCAAAAGCATGGATCTTGTGTTTGTTAAATAAATATATATATATATATATATATTTGATAAGAAGGTGAAAAAAAAACTAGAAAATATTGTTGGAAAAAAAGAAAGTGGTAAAATGTTCAAAGTAGATAGTATTTGAAAATAAAATCGAGAAATAGGAAATTTAGCAGTTCAAGCATTTTTGACCAAAAAAAGAAAAATAACTGAAAGAAGAAAAAATGTGATAGGAACTTCCAAGAAATTACAATAAACAAAAAAGTTGGTAGAAATTGGATTTTGAGATTCTTATCAACAAAAATTTACCAAGAAAAAAAAAAGAAGAATTTTATATTCTTATTTTTATTTTGGAAAACAACAGAGGGAGAGAAATCCAAAGAAGATCCAACGACGGAGTAACAGGGCTGACGGGTGCGATTGTCCCTCCTCGAGTCTTGATCGAGTTAAATTTTACATGCATCTTTTTAAAAATTTTAAATTTTGTTCCCTCTAAAAAATAAAAGTACCTTCATTATTTTATAAAAATTTGATATCCCCCCCCCCCCCCCCCCACAAAAACAAAATTTTTTTACTCCGCTCCTAATTATATTCATTTTTCGTCAACTTGAAAGTTTAATCTCATAAAAAATTATATCCCAGGCAAAATCGTTATATTTTTCTCTATCTTTCTCATCAACACGCAATCCATCTTTTCAAACAAATTCTAGTTCTTGTTATTAACAATCTTGAGTGATGGATCATGTATCAAGACTTAAATCAAATGAGTACAAATCATAGGTGACGTCTATTATAGATAAGATATATATGTACCAATTGTATATCATGAAACTTTTTTATTTTTTTTATCAAACAAGTACAAATTAATCACAGTTGATGATGTCTAGTATCCAACATAATCTTTTCATTTTGTGTGATTACAAAATCCATTAATATTGTCGCAAGATTGAGTTGTAATTACGACTTTACCCCTGGCTCGTCCTGTTTCTAGATATCCAAAGGCCCTAATAACATTATTGAATGAAAATGGACCATTGGGATCAATCACAGCCTTGAGCTTTCCACTCTCCAAATATGGGCTCAGTTTCTCCAAAATTTCCCCAGAAACTGTCAAGCTCGAATGCTTAGCTCTAGGGTTCGATGGAGGCCATGTTATGTCGATAACCGGGGCGTCGTCCTTAGCCACCGCATAGGAATTCCTCGAGTCACCTGTGAAAGAAACATCTTTATTCAGAGAGTCGGAAAAAAAAATTTACTATTTCACGATTTTAAAGTTAGGGTCATTTACGTCATTCTCTCTTCTGTTTGATTTCAAAATCGACAAAGTTTTTATCTTTTGGTTTAACAATCCTTCCATTTTTTTCTCATTTTGCTCCTATTAATTACGAGTTATGAAATTTAGCTTTATATCTTTCGTTTTTTTCTTTTCTCCTTTTTTTTTTCCTAATCACAACACGATTGTTGATGTAACCCCCCCCCCCCCAACACACACACACACCAAAAAAAAGAAAAACAAAAAGAAAAAACCCCTCGATACATAATAGTTACGTGCATGTTTTGTGCATTTTGCAATTGAAATTTTAACTAAAAAAAAAAAATTGAGAATGCATAATCAATGGGATAAAAAGTGAATTAGGGATAATTTACGAGACAAAAAATAAAACTTTCCCCTAGAATTACAAATATCCCCCTCTACTGGTCGGAATTCGATCAAAATTGAGAGAATTTCTTAAAAACCACTTAAATGATTGACATTACGAAACTGTGTAATGACCAACAGAGGAGGGGACCGTAAAATGAAAATAACTTGCAAGGGAGATACACGTAATTTTGAAATTAAGAGGAAAAATAATTGTATGATCAAAATTAATTGTGGTGCGGAGAATATTGTAAATATATCTATACCAACGTCAACAAGCTCAAAGAATGAAAAGAACAATTACCAATTGTATCATAAACAAGATCATATTTCTCCTCAACTTCTTCATATCCACTCTTGGTGTAATCCACCACCTTATCAGCCCCCAAGCTCTTCACAAACTCAACCTTCCCAGTGCTAGTTGTTGAAGTTACTAAACTAGCCTTGTAAACTCTCTTAGCCAGCTGAACAGCAAGACTACCAACACCACCAGCTCCACCAACCATGAAAACTGATTGCCCCTCTGTGAAACCTGCAATTTCGAAGCCTTCGATGGCCGTTTGAACGGCCACCGGCAAGCTGGCTGCCTCCACGAAAGACAAGTTTTTCGGCTTCATAGCCACCAAATTCTCCTCCACAACAATGAACTGTGCTAGGGATCCAAGTTGCTTCAGCTTCCCCTTTGCTTGGAAATCTTGAATGTTTCCGTAAACTTCGTTGCCAAGTTTGAATCTCGATGCGCGTTCTCCTTTCGCCACCACAACACCGGCCATGTCGCAGCCGGGAACGACCTGCCAGGGACGGAGGTGGAAATTTTTATTCAAGAGGGGGGCAAGATTGGCATTTCAAAAGAGACTACAAGAGTCATTTTTGTTATTTTAGGGTAATTAATCCCATCTCTCCAGTAAAAATGCATAACCGATCTCGGAATTTCAAAAAAAAAAGTTACATATTATAGGGGGCGAATATCCGAATTAATCATCTCTCGACTCCAATCCTACAAAACGCAACACTTGTAATGAAAAGAAAATGGACTTTATATCGTGTGTTATATTTAGTCGTTATTGATGTTGCATTATAAGATCTTCTCATTTTAAAGCTTTACAAAATATAAAACACAAACTTTTCAACTATAACAAAAGAAATAACCGGGGCTGTCCCGATTAGCCTCCCTCCCTCTCCGTTGTTTTCCTATAAACGATTGTCATAATATTGTTAATTTGTTCGTGTCAAATGAACTCACCGGAAGATCAACGGGGCCTACTGGATTCTGGCGCAACTTGAAATCGATAGGATTTAAAGCTGCAGCATGCACTTGGATCATCAATTGATTAGGCTTTGGAGAAGGAATTGGCAACTCCCCGAGCTTGAGAACCTCCTTAGGCCCATACTCTTCATAGAACCAAGCCTTTTGCATCTTCAAAATCAATCTTTGCTACCCAATCAAGTCCTAAATTTCTTCTCTTTATAATTTAGATAGATAAAATAAAAGCTTTGGGGAGGAACAAGGATGAACAATAGTTGATAAGGATTAGTGAGCTATGCAAAGCATTAATGTTTATCAAAAGACAAAAAAAGTTAGCTAAAACTAGTTAGGGACACTTTAAAAGCATTTCTGTCTTTATATGACTGTGGTTGTTTTGTTGTGATCTCAGTGGAAAATTTCTTCTATCGGTCAATTGTTTGGGCTCCATTTATGTATATGATGATTCAAATTCAACTATATATTACAAGTATTTAATAAAATAATTAATATATAATATGTAGTTGGATTTGAGTCATTAGATGTACAACACTTGATCCATAAAAAAACTTGCCATCGATGATTGATTTGTGGTTGTCCTAGTCTTGTTGATGGTAAATTTGAGTGACTTCATTTGTGTGAACTTGTTATTGGGATTTGATATTTTTGCTAGAATCTTGTTTTTTAGTCATCTGGAAATGGGATCCCATACGCTAGTGTGGCTTGATGGCAACTTTTCTCGGGAATATTCAAGTTTTGTAGTTTATTGCCTATCGATCACCTTAGAATAGAAACTATCTAAGGATTAAGGAACTATTGGGAACGGAATTGAATTTTTATGAATTATAAAGAAAATAATTCTATGGAATCGTTTTAGTTCCTGGAGTTCAAAACGAAAGCTTTTGATTTCTAATCTTATAATTTAATATTTATCTCAATATTTTGCAGCAACTGTTAGTATGATTTTGTTTGTGAGTCTTTGGCTTACGTAACAAGTACCCTATTTTTGGAGGCGCTTGGGAGTTTACCACCAAGACTTTAAATCTTGGCAGTGGCTTGTAATAACTAAGGCATAAGGGGCATTTCGACATAAATCTAATGCCGTTAAACTCGAACTAACGAAAGGGGAGGAGTACGCATAATCTTGGAAAAATAGATTTTCTTTTTTGGCATATTTTTAAATCTTATGGTAGTAATTAGAGATTTCGCGAAAACACAAGAGAATTTTATACAATTTTCCTTTATTTGTATAATGGATATAAATATTATCGCACATATACGTAAGAGAGTGTTTGGCTAAACTTATAAATTTCTCAAATTATTTTACAAGATCGTAAAATTTATTTGATAATTTTTTAAATAAAAGAAGTTTATAAACTCTAAAAATAAATTGTTAGGAGCTTATAAATTCAAAAATAAATAAATAAATAAGCTCCTTCAACTTTTTTGTAAAACAGCTTATAAATTGTCTAACACTAAAAGATAAAATGATATAAATGTCTTTATTTTTTTTTCAATATAACATTTCTACTATCTCAAAAAATATTTATTTACATACATTATTTTTTTTGTCATCGTTACACTTAAAATAACTTATAAGCTCTCACTTTTACCAAGAATCACAGCTTATAATAAGTTTAAAAAATATCTTATAAGTTATAAGATTTTATTTTATCCAAACAATTTGATAACTTATTATTAAAATAAGACGTAGGGGCTTATAAATTTTAAAAATATCTATACAAGCTTATAAACATTTTAAAATAAATTTTGCCAAACACTCTCTAACTTGTATGTGTATCGCCCCATCGGGAAAAAAAAATAGTATGTGTATCAAAATATTATTATTTTATTATATTTTCAAGCTGTTTAAATAAATTTATTAATGAAATTTGTAGGCTTTTGCATTTTATAGTATAATGTAAAATTTTATAAAATATAAGTATATATATATATATATATTAAGTTTTAATAAAATATTAATTAAAATAACTTTACACTAAAATTTAAAAGAGTTTTTAAGAACCTTATCAAAAAATAAAAAGAGTTTTTAAGATATGACAAATTCAATTTTTTTATTTTTTTTCCTTATATGAAAAGAAGTCATATATGGTCATCACATCTCTTTGGATGTTAATAGTCTTGTCTCCCATATATATTAAACACTACACAAATTTATACAATATTTTAGGTAACTCACAATTTACAAACTCATCAACATACCTTGTAATGTGAAATCTCATGTCAACTTATTTTACTTGATGAAAAAGGAAAAAAGAAATTGGATCTCGTGTGATTTCTGAATCATGAAGTTATAAGAAGTCAATTGCGGATTAGCGTGAAATTTCATCTTTGGAGCAGTGATTCTCAAAGAGCGCAATGCAAAAATTTCTGCTGGAATTGGTAAAATTCGTGTACTTTGATTCAATTTGTTTTTTGCATTTGATCTGCGACTGTTCTGACGGATTATTACGTTCCAGAGATGAGCTTTTTGAAAACGATCATCGAAAATTTTAGCTCGATCTTCTCCGATTCGGTTCAGCCGCAGCAAAACCCTAGCACCAACGGCGGCGGAGCCATGGACGGCGACGGCGTCTCGACGGGGAACGAGCGGACGGCGTATAAGCTGAAAGGCTATTTTGACTTGGCCAAAGATGAGATTGCTAAGGCCGTTCGCTCCGAGGAGTGGGGTATACCCGACGACGCCGTTTCTCATTACCAGAATGCGCAGAGGATACTCGCTGAAGCAATTTCAACGCCGGTTCCTTCTTACATCTCCTCTAGGTACTAGAATCTTCTATGTATGAATTGTGGTTTTATGTTTCGACGTAGATATATTTATGCAAGTTGTAGTGTAGACTAACATTATATAATATCACTGGCTTCATGATGGAACAGGTCGTTAATTTTCCAAAAAATGAATCATTGACCTGTTTACATGATCATCAACTAATTTGAAAATTTGAGAAACGTTGTACAGTTTAATTTCCGGAATTGGTGCTTGAGGACATATTATAATGAATAAAGCTACATAGTTAACAAAGAGACTTGAAACAAGATACACGTACAATTTTGAAGAAGTATTCTGCTGACTGTACTAAATTTTCATTTGCAATGACAAATATTTTGAGCTAATTCTCTTAGGGTGTCTTGGATGGAAGGATTTGGATTTGAGTGAAAGATTAGAGGAAATAATTCAAATAACTCCAAATTAGGTGGATTAAACCTACTGTAATGACTTAAAAAATAGGGCAAAATTGGAGCTTGTACATTCAAAATTCATTTTAATATAAACTTATCTAAACAAGATCGATGGATTTGTTACTATGAATTTGACATCCTTCACTCTAAATTCATCAAACCAACATAACCTTAGTGAGTTCTATAAATGGAATCTTCTTGAACTGATTAAATCATGAACGGTTAAGGATTTGGTGGTTGTAGGGGTTCGCAGTGTTGCAAGAATTGTTTGTGGCCTTAGGAAACTTGTGTAAGCATAGATGGTTGTGAGAATAGTATTTTGTGGACATTAGAATACTTGGCTGTTGTAGTTGTTGATTCCTTAACATCTTCAAATCATTTAGTTCTTGGTGCATTTTTGGTTTCAAGTTTCCTGAACTTTTAACAGGGAGCTGGAGAAGGTGAAATCTTACCGTCAAAAGATATCAAAATGGCAGAGCGAAGTAGCAGAGAGATTGCAAACTATGGCTCGAAGGACAGGTATCTAATTTCTTGCATCTTTTGCTTTTTTGCCGTAAAATTTGAATAAAGCATTGTTGGTAGCAAAATGCTCGTGTTTTTATTTTGCTTTTCCTCCTTTGCTATCCTTATCTCAGGTGGAACATCAGAAATCAAGGTATGGACTGCTCTAACTGGCGTGTAAGTTTTAAATCTTTGAATTGGTTAATTGTTTGAAGAACACTCCGATATGCCCTTGAGGCCATTGTGTGAGAATTCGATTGAGTCATTTGCAGAAACCTATTTTGTGCATCATGCATGAGAATAAAACATGTTACTAAATTGAGCATAGTATCTGACATCAAGTTGGTCTACGATGAACTAACCTTTCTTCACCTTTTTGCTTAAACATTCACGGAGAATACAGTGGAATCAACCACTGGCTTGACCTAATCCTTTTTCTTTCCTCCCCTTCTGTAATATATTTCTTTAGAGCACCTCACCTAAGGTGCAAACTGGGGCAATTTCGTCTGTGCCTTCACACACAAGAAAAATGGCAGTACAAAAGTTGTCTGGCCATGGCAGCATCAGTCCTGTTGTGAGGAGTAAGGCTAATAATGTCAGTCCGGTTGTGAGGAGTCAGGCTAATAATGTCAGTCCTGTTGTGAGGAGTCAGGCTACTAATGTATCGACGTCAAGACCTGTGCAACAATCTGGTGGTGGCTATGATACTAAGCTGGTGGAAATGATAAATTCTGTGATTGTTGACCACAGTCCTTCAGTTAAATGGGAAGACATAGGTTAGGGGCTATTTGATTTACTTATTAGAGTTTTCATTCTCTTTGTTTTGTTTATCTGAAAATGAAAATGCCTGTGCAGCTGGGCTTGAGGTAGCAAAACAGGCATTGCTTGAAATGGTTATTCTGCCAACTAAAAGAAGAGACCTTTTTACTGGACTCCGGAAGCCTGCCAAGGGTAATGCTTTGAATGATCTTCACTGTTCCATGTGAAGTAGTCTGAACTACATTTCTTTGTACAGAAAGTGAAAGAACTTAATAATACGGCAGGTTTACTTCTCTTTGGTCCACCTGGCACTGGGAAGACTATGCTCGCTAAAGCAGTTGCTTCAGAATCAGATGCGACCTTTTTTAATGTTTCTGCTTCTTCCCTGACATCAAAGTGGGTATGCATTTTGTATCTCTCACACCCCTCCTTTACAGGCCATCTTGAGTGGATGAGCCCTTATTCTGTTTACTTCTATTGTCTGAAGTTCTCATATTTTATGCTTAAAATGACAGGTGGGAGAGGGGGAAAAGCTTGTTCGTA
Source organism: Petrea volubilis (assembly GCA_026212405.1). Classification (NCBI taxonomy): domain Eukaryota; kingdom Viridiplantae; phylum Streptophyta; class Magnoliopsida; order Lamiales; family Verbenaceae; genus Petrea; species Petrea volubilis. The sequence continues at coordinate 17,161,413 of CM047875.1, forward strand.
CTCTTTTTCAGGTTGCCATTTCCAGGCAGCCATCAGTAATTTTCATTGATGAGGTATTAAACTGTCTTGAATGGTGACTGCTGGTTTATGCATGCACTCTAGATTCTGCTCTTTAAGTGTTCTCCTCCTTTTACTACTATATATTACATCTTTCCTTTTATGAGCTGTGGAACATAATTGCTTTATTTGTTGAGAAAAAGATCGCTTACCCCATGCCCAACCCCAAGCCCTTTGACCCATTCTAGTTATGTTTTGGTTGCTTCTCATTATTCTTCTACTGTGGGTTTTATTGCAATTGGTGGTTATCTTTTGTATGATGTTGTTATGTTGTTCATGCTTATGATCTCTTCTTCTTCCACGACGGTTGTCCAACACTTTACAAAACTTGTTGTGTGCTACAGATTGATAGTATCATGTCAACAAGGACAGAGAATGAGAATGAAGCAAGTAGAAGGTTGAAGTCAGAGTTTCTCATTCAGTTTGATGGGGTGACATCAAATTCTGGTGATTTAGTCACTGTCATTGGTAAGTTTTTCAATTCGAGCACTTAATTTACTACTAGGTAGAGAAGCCCACTACAGTTGGCCCTTTGCTGCTTTCCCTCTTCTTCATTTCTAGAGTTTGGGATAGCATGAATCTTTAATGTCAGGGGTTTGGTATACCTGATTTGAAGACAGGTGAAGATCTTTCTGGCAAATCAACCATGTAGGAACAGTAGGTTCTCTTTGCTGTTTCCCTTCCTTTTTTATTCCCCCCCGCCTCTCCCTCTCTTGAGGTTTATGGGACCATTTGTGGATTAGGCTGTCGATTTTGTGCTGGCTGAGGCAGAGACTGGTGCAAATAGCTGCGGCCAAATAACATAAAAGAGGATGATTACTGGGTTGTCATTTGTGTCCTTACTGAATTTCTCTCCCTCCCTCCTTGTCCCATGCCCCAATTTAACTTATGCTTGGATTAAGGAATTATGGGAGCTGAATCATAGTCCTTTTGCAAATTATTAAAGCTGAATAAATGCGCTCAAATAATTCTGAGTAATTGATATTACACTACTATAAATCAATGTCCAATTTAATTTGATATGCAGTTCTTTTCTCACAAAAGTTTTTATGCTATTGCAGGTGCAACGAATAAACCCCAAGAGTTAGATGATGCAGTTCTTAGAAGACTGGTTAGTAAGAATTGATTTACTCGTAGCATTTTTATGAACTCACTAATGGAATTTTCCTTATGTGAACAATGGTTTATGATGTTGGATCCATCTCTTTCAAGAGGCTTCTAAAACCAGCATTTGTGTTTCTGGAAGCTTTTTTCTTCAATATTTTCGTTACATATACCTAGATTCTGGTCAATAGGTGAAGGAGAGGCAAATTCTGGCCAAGTTAAATATTTGTTCATAACTAAAAACAGGTCTTTGTTATGCTAGTGTTTCAGAAAGCTAATGGATATTAGCGTGTCATTGGTTAGGGGAGGATCTAGTGTTGATTGGCCTCTGTGTTCTACTCTTGATACAGGTCAAGAGAATCTACATTCCGTTGCCAGATGCTAACGCCAGAAGAGTTCTTTTGAAACACAAGCTCAAGGGCCAAGCATTTTCTTTGCCAGGTGAGACTTCTTGTGAGCTCAATGGTTGTGATATATGTTTATGGGACAGGTATGCATTCAACATAATTCTGTTATTTGATGATGTTTTTTCGTTCTTGTAAACAGATGGAGATTTAGAGAGACTTGTGGCGGAAACAGATGGTAAGACCGAATCCTCTGGTAGTTCTTGCGTTCTTGGCGTATGCAGTCTCAATCTTCCGAAATTAAAAATCCAAGATATACATGTATATGTATATATAACCTGTTTCCTGTACAAGCCCATTATCGAAATTGTTTTTGTATTTTAATTCAATAAATAAGTGATTGACAGTCAATTTCTTGAACGATGAGATTAAATTATTGAGATTTCAGAAAATATCCAACCAATCCCAACTAACACAGCAAAAAGACCAGAACGGCCACTGCTCAAGTATTGAACCAAAAAGGAAGATTAGAGGGTTTACAAAATAGCTTTAAAATACAAAAATTCTGCTAGCAAATATCCCTGGAAAATTAGACCACTTTAAGACAAATTTGTTACATTCACGGGTAATATGTATATGTGTGTGTGTGTGTGTGTGTGTGTGTGTGTGTGTATTCTCTGCTTATCTTAGATTCATGGTTATTTTTGCAGGGTATTCTGGAAGCGACCTACAAGCATTGTGTGAGGAAGCTGCAATGATGCCAATCCGAGAGCTAGGTTCCAACATTCTTACAGTCGAGGCAAATCAGGTTAGCTAGCTATTATAGTAAGGGTTATTCGCGGAAAACCCCCTGAGATTAGGTCCATTTCCAAAAAAATTCTAGGGGGTGTGAAAACTTATAAATGCCTCCTAATGTTTGGTTTGATCCTACAGACAAGAATAAAAATATTGGAGTGTACTTATTAATGTCATACTACATATGAGGTTTTGTGAAACAGCTCAATCCTCGGGGTGCCGGTTATTAATAGTTTCTCTTACAATTGAAGAATAACTGAAATTGTATGCTCTTACGTGCAGGTGAGGCGGTTAAGGTATGGAGATTTTCGAAAGGCAATGACTGTTATCAGACCAAGCTTAAAGAGAAGCAAGTGGGAAGAACTTGAAAGGTGGAACCGAGAGTTTGGGTCTAACTAGGTTAACATTTGATGTGGATTCCCCCCTCGCTCACAACATGATTTGAGGTATATATAGGTTGAGAAAATATAGTAATATATGACAAGTAAAATTAAATGAAAATACTGAGTAGAGTTCATATCAACTGTATTTATTACTCTCTTCATGTAAATATTCTGACCAATTTGGCTGGATAAAAAATGGTTTTAATATGCATGCTGTGATTCCCTTGCCTTAATATGTAACGGTTCGGCTTTTACAGCAAAAGTGCAGAGTTTTTTTTTTTCTGTTTTTCTGAACTGAAGTGCATATTATATTAATTCTCTATAAAACTAACAAATCAAAAAAATAGTTATAGTCATTTATATCAAACTAATGTCAAAGACAAAAGTGGATAACCATGTTTCATTGTATACATTATAGTTGGTAAATCTTCGAAGTTCAGTCTATTGTTCTTGAAAGAGTTTAATAACTGTATTCACTCTCGGGAATGAGGGGAATATAGTATGGCCGGCAAAATCATTTATTTTTTATTTTGGTTTTTATTTATTATAGATACTATTTGTTCTTTTTAAAATTATTATAATTATATAGGTTTGTTTAAAAATCCATCTCTGTGTTCTTAAGAAGTTTAAGAAACGTTCGTCAAGTTCAATGGGAGGTCGAGCGTGATCTATCGTAAATAGTAAATCAAAAAGCTGCTTGCAACTACGTATTAAAAAAATAAATAAATAGTGAAACCCAACATACTACAATCAAATTCTTGAAGTGCTTACAAAATTCCAAATCAATTGCCACACAAAGAAAAAGAAAAAGAAAAAGAAAAAAATATCAATCGATACCAAAACAAAAAAACAAAAAGACAAAAAAATGAAGAAAGATTTGATGTGTAGTAATTTTTTAAAGCCAAATATTAGCAAACTATAATTAAATTATTGATACAAGATTATGTAAAAGCTAGGTATGATATTGGGTATTAACGTTTTGTTAAACCAACGTGTAGAGAGAGAGAGAGAGAGAGAGAGAGAGAGAGAGAGAGAGAGGGGTAAGACCGATCATAACCAAATTGAAGTAACCGTTCAAATCCGGGTTCCACACCCGGTTCAATATGGATATCCACTATCCGCAATTTCAAATATCCTAGTTTCCCTCTCATCCCCAATCCGATCGATCGCCAATCCCTAATTCCCCAAATTCCATTCTCTGTGAATTCTCATTCCCCAATCCATCAAATCCGATGACCGCCCACCCACCAAAACCCCCCAAACAGCCCCCCAAAACCCCCAAAAAGCAATGGTCAATCTCCGATTTCGACATCGGCAAACCCCTCGGAAAAGGGAAATTCGGCCGCGTGTATCTCGCCCGCGAAATCAAGGTAAACCCAGATACCCAATTTCGAGCCGAAGCGAAGAAATAAAAGAATTGTGCGTAAAAATGTTGATTTCGTGTGTTGCTTTTTTGGGTAGAGTAAGTATATAGTGGCGTTGAAGGTGATATTCAAGGAGCAGATCGAGAAGTACAGACTGCACCACCAGTTGCGGAGGGAAATGGAGATCCAAACAAGCCTCCGACACCCGAATGTTCTGAGGCTCTACGGATGGTTTCACGATTCCGAGCGGATTTTCTTGATCTTGGAGTATGCCCATAGAGGTGAGCTGTACAGGGAGCTCCGCAAATCGGGACACCTCTCCGAAAGACAAGCTGCCACTGTAAAGTCAATTGTTTTCTTCTCTTTTCGTTTTGTCTCTGCGTGTTTGGGTTGATGGAGTGTTTTTGTGTTTGTGTTCGAATGTTTGTGCATCTTTTTGAAACTTCTGCCCCAACTGCATTTTTGAATTGATTTTTGAACTAACCTGTTTTTGATTCTTTGATGGTTTATTGGTCTTGAAAATCAGTATATAGCAAGTCTCACACAGGCTCTGGCGTATTGTCACGAAAAGCATGTGATTCACAGAGACATCAAGCCGGAAAATTTGCTACTTGATCATGAGGTAATGCCCATTTGTCCAAGTGTAATCCAAATAAGTTCATTTGATTGAGCTACTAGTTAAGGGTTAGCGGGGTGAAATGGCATGCAAGATGAATTGGCGTTTACTGAAGTGTTTCAATAAATTCATGTTAGTGCTATCCCTTAATTTATATAACTGCATTTTTGGTTCCTCCAGCTTTCGGTTTTGCTGCAAATTAAACATGATAAAGCTCCTAATCAAATAGATATCAAGAGTCTTACGGCTTCGTGGCATAATTGTAATGAGGATCTATTTGGTCATGCAGAAGGAAGCTCATTTGGTTGCTTCCTCCTTCTTCAATCACATAGCTCCTGCTATTGCTTCAGAAGTTACCTCGTGAATGCAATATCGATTTCTTGAAATTATCAGACTAGTTGGCCTGAATATGATTGTGAATTCATACCTATGCATTGGATAAAATATAACTGTATATCTGCTCTAAAACACAAAAAGCTGATGACATTATGGTGTACTAGCTGAGCTAAGCTACTTGCTCACTATCCTATAAGGCAAAATCCCGATAAAAAATAAGTTTGTGTATGCAATGACATAATTCAATGTATTACTTATAGGGTCGACTTAAAATTGCGGACTTTGGTTGGTCTGTGCAATCCAGAAGCAAAAGACACACTATGTGTGGAACTTTGGACTATCTAGCACCAGAAATGGTGGAAAACAAGGCCCACGATTATGCAGTCGATAATTGGACGTTGGGCGTTCTCTGCTATGAGTTTCTATATGGTGTCCCTCCATTTGAGGCCGAAAGCCAGAAAGACACATTTAGAAGGTCAGAAAAACTGCTGCTTCCTTTACCCGAGATTTTCATGCATCGTGTTAGTTGATTGTGATCTGATAATGATCAAGTTCAACCATGTAGGATTATGAAGGTTGATCTAAGCTTTCCTTCCACCCCTGAAGTGTCTGCAGAAGCTAAAAATCTCATAGGCCGGGTAAATTTGTAAACCGATGTATCATTTTAGAATTTCACGCTTGTGACATATGACGGGGTATGGAAGCTTTTTTCTCCTTCCTGATTGGGTGGTCTTTTCATTGGCAGCTTCTTGTTAAAGATTCATCAAAAAGGCTCTCTCTTCAAAAGATCTTGGAACATCCTTGGATAGTCAAGAATGCCGAGGCAACAGGCGTTTGCCCAAAATAGCGTGGTGGTTCTTTCTTTCCAGTTCAATTCCTATTGCCTCGGAGGAAACTAGAATTTGTAGGTCAGATACTACCAACTTATGAGCATTGTATTCACACCATGACAAAGATCATTGGGATTACGCTGTAAATGCTGTCTCATATTATCTATCTGCACCTGTTGGTTAGATAATTTTCTCCTTAACCCTGTCAGTTTGTAATGTTATCTTGCATGTATCTGCACCTGTATGTCTACTGATTGGATCAAAACTCATAAGATTTTAAGGATTCATTTCTTTTCTTTTCCAAGAAACACGATCAGCGTATCTCAGTTCGATCCAAGCAAAAACACAAAAACAACACGCTATGCGTACTTTGTTATTTACATACATTGGTTGCATGTCATGTTACCCATTTGGATAACATACAATTCATTTATGAATCGTTACATCATACACGATAATATCATAATGACTTATAATAGTTATAAACCATTTCAATATATATCCAAATGGATAGCATTAAAGTGAAATCAAATAAACTTCCAACACGATCTATAACCGCACCACAAGTAAAGCAACTAATGCATAGGATCTCTCGGTACAGCTTTTAACAAAAGCATCTGATACAGGCACTGCTATGCGTACATTGTTATTTACATACATTGGTTGCATGTCATGTTACCCATTTGGATAACATACAATTCATTTATGAATCGTTACATCATACACGATAATATCATAATGACTTATAATAGTTATAAACCATTTCAATATATATCCAAATGGATAGCATTAAAGTGAAATCAAATAAACTTCCAACACGATCTATAACCGCACCACAAGTAAAGCAACTAATGCATAGGATCTCTCGGTACAGCTTTTAACAAAAGCATCTGATACAGGCACTGCTTCGGCTTACGGTACCAAAATACATCGCCAGCTATATAAGTATATGCTACCATCAAAATCCCAACAAAATCTATTGTTAGTAATTTGCGAACTAAGCCGGCCAGCAGCTGGCCCTGCACGAGAGAATGACATCTAGATTGCAAACTCTGAGTGAAGTTAGCAATAATGGAGAGAGCGAGAGAGACAAAAGCTAATGTTTTCATCAGTAATGGTAGTGGCGTCACTGGTGCTACTAGTAGATTTACTGGCAGTAGTTATACGTACAGGACTCGCCGGCATTGTGTTCAAGTTTATGCCATTACCTTTACTTCTGGACGACGTGGTGGAAGAAATACGAGCTTTCTGAGCAGCGGAAATATCACTCGCATATTCGGCATTTGAAATAACCTTCTTGGCCCCTCTATGCATGTGCGCCTCGCAATACTTCTGATCAGGTAAAGCATCTTGCTTGCATTGCCATTTCTTGCCATCTGTTCTTCGACATCTCTGTCGTTCAGTCTCTGTGGCATTCACTTTGCCTATACGAAAGTAAAAAAAAAAAAAGGAAAAAAAATTGAATAACTTAATAACAAGTAATTTAAATGAACTTAGCCAAGCAAAGCTCTCCAATTGAGAATGATCGACAAGGTGACAAGTGCAGTGAGATAGATAAGAGCAACTTACTCATCTTGTGGTCAATCCCCCTACATAGAACAAAGTAATACGATCAATTTTTCATCAATATTCGGCTAGGAGGGGATTGTGGATAAAAGTTCATCCAGACGACAAAAGTTCATACAGCCAATCCAATTAAATGGGGGACATAAGAGGACTCAAATCAAATATCAAGTGGACAATAACGGGTTTTGCTTCTCCTCAAGTTAACTGTTGCAGGGTTGCTTACACAAAAAACAATAACAAAAACAAAAAAGTTTTTGACTCATTTTTACGGAACCCCTTGTGGTATGAAAAGTTAAAAAAATATCCCCTTAATGTGTTTCGTGTTACAAATACCCTTCTAACCGCTAACGATTTGTAATATGAAACCAACAATTAGGGAGGTATTTGTAATTTTTCATACCAAATCAGGTTTTGTCCAACCTCGGGTCCCCACGATCACCTCAACTTTTTATTAGTGGAGTAGAGAAGTAAGAAACTAGTACTGGTTGAATCGACGCTTTAAGGCCTCCTTAAAACTAAGGTCATTACTCAGTTTGATGAATAAGAACAAATTCCGAGAATCAGCTCCAAAGACAAAAAATCAATATTTCCAGGTATGAAATATCTTCTTGGTAAACAAACCTGCACCACTATGAAGAACACTCTTCGGAGACAAACCAAATCCAGGAGAAACGACTCTTGTGTATTTGTTTTTCGCCAAATTTGTGGTGGCAGAGCCAACATTAACGTTTGCATTAGCTTCATTTCCGGCCCATAAAGCATCACAACTTTTGTCACTTCTGCATTTGACGATTTGTGTAACACCATTGCTACGATTGGAAATATCAATCCCATTATCTATATCAGAAGTAACCAAAGAAATCACAGGTATCCCACTGTCATCATTAGACGTTTTCTTATCACGTTCAATGGTTTCCACATGCTTTCTTGAACCATGACGTCCTCTGTGCATGTGCCGCTCGCAGTATTTCTGGTTTGTAACTACACTTTTGCTGCACCTCCATTTTCTCCCGTCGGTTCTTCTACATCTTCCGGGATCAGAATCCGTCATGCTACTACGATCGGAGTACTTAGGACAGAAGCCTATGACTGAAAAACAAAAGAAGAAATGATTATAAAAATATAAAGAAAAGCACTAAAAAGGGCCTTCTTTGAAACTTAGTGAGTATAAATACTATTCAGTGTCAACTATGAAAATCTTGAAGCCTGTTGATGGAGACAGTGTTGCATATCAATTCACAATGAGAATCGAAAATACAAGGGAATACAACTTCAAGACATTCAAATTTAAATTTCTAGGTAGTCATGTTGACTAGAGACATCCGTAGCTTTTCCTGGTGCATCGTGCGTCCTCCTCAGGTCCTCAGGTTCCGTGACAAAGGTGGATCAAAGTTACATCAAAGTTCGCCGGGGATAACAGGCTGATGACTCCCACGAGCTCTTATCGATGGAGTTGTTTAGTCCCCAACTCATATAAAATGCAAAATATGTGAAATTTTTTGTGGTTTCTTAGGATAATTTTCTAATCTATTAAGAATAATAACCTCCTTAGATGATCACAATTGGCAAAGAGCTTGTGCGCATAAGATCTCAACTGACAAAGCAGATTATGTCTGTACGGATCATGGTAAGGAACAAGTCCATACATAAGTTTCTGTTGTCTTCATTCACTATCCTCAGAGGCCAGACAAAACCCCAAAAAACAAAGATTTAAAATTTCTTGAAAAGCAAAAAGAACTAAAAATGAGGTCCATCTGCCTAAAAGCTTCAGCGCACAAATTAAACAAGGAATCTTCTTTTAGCCATCCAATTTTCCGAAAGAAACAGCAAATGAACAACGTAAAGCTAAGTACAAAGACAAGGGGGGAAAAGCCCATTTTGCATATATAAACAGGAAAAATGAGAGAGAGAGAGAGAGAGAGAGAGAGGAAAGAAAAGAAAAAATTACTCACAGCTGGGGTATTTCTTGTATATATCTGAGCCGAATGATTTACAAACACTCATCCAAATGGGAAGTAAAAGGTGAAAAGGCACATTCAGTCCAGAGATTATGGAATTATAAACAAGAATTTGATTGTAGAACTCATGAAACTGCGCAGCAGTTAAAAAGGGCTCTCTCTTTTCTTGTTTAATTTTCTTATTCCCTTTCAATCCTTCACCATTTTCACATGCAAAGCTTCCAATCCCAAGATCAAGATTGATTTTTTCTGAAAAATCTTCATCTTCATTGCCTTCATATATTCAAACCCAGCAAAATTAAATTCTTGATACATATCTTAAAACACATGTACGGACCAGAAATTAAAGAGTTAGTGCGCATTTATTGTGTGTGTGTTGTGTGTGTGTGTGTGTGTGTGTGTGTGTGTGTTTGGGGGGTACAGAGAGAAGACCTGGAGGTGCTGCAATGGTAGGGAGTAGTTGTGAATGCATCTGGCAATTAAATTTCTCACATTTTCCAGGTACTCCGAGAGAGAAAAGCAAAGCAGAAATAGGTCAATTCAAACAGTGGAGCTCTGAAATTTTCTCTGAAACCATAACTGTAGAAACAGGTGTAAAGCAACTCTGCACACACAACACAGGCTGTTCCTGTGTGTAAACACATATATCTATATAATATACATATTTGTTTTGTGTGTGTGTGTGTGAGTGTGTAATAAATTAGAAAAAGAGAGGTGGATGTGGGATGATGTTCGTGTATTGAATAGGTATAAAGAAAAGCCAAATCGGAACCGCCTAAAATCAAGAATACTGAGATGAAAGACAAGCATTACTCTTACCAAAAAAAAAAAAGACAAGCATTACGCGCATGCGGCCACCACCCCTTCTGCTGCACATTGCCTATGCTGTGTGTGTGTGTGTGTGTGTGTGAGAGAGAGAGAGAGAGAGAGAGAGAGAGAGAGAGAGAGAGAGAAAGACAGTGGTGAGTGCAGCAGTAGCAGTAGTAATTGTTAGAATTTTGTCATGTCAGCTTTTTGGCAGGAGGCCTGGTATTCAAATAAAAGTACTGCCAAAATATGATTTTGGAAGACTTTTTTAGAGAGAGACTAAGGGTGTGTTTGGTAAAAAAAAAAGTGTTTAGAATAATTGTCTTGCTCTTTTAAAAAGTTTTTTTTTTTTAAATGCTAACATTTAAAAACAATTATACCCAATTTAGCAAGTTCCAACAATATTTCGACCATCGCCTCTCTTTTTATTGTAACTTGTAAGAGATGTTTGGATTCAAACCCAGAGTTATCTCACCTCTATCAAGAAGATTAAACAAACAAAATAATAATAAGCTTTTAGGCTTTTTTCTTCAAACTATTAACAAATTGTAACATATATTACTTTTAGGCATTATTAGCATTTACCAGTAACTATTCTTTCTAAAAATTTTAAAAGTAAACAATGAAAGAAGCAAAACCTCTTTACAAATTCAACTTCATGTTCATTCTTTGGATTTGTGGATCCAATTCCATGACATTATTTTTTCTTGTTTTTTTTTTTTTTTGCCAAATGGAATAATATACCACATGGTTTAATTTTTAGTGTTATCAGTACTTGAAATGGAACAAATTCTTATATGAACTCGGTATACAATCCTCACTTACGGACTAAATGACTAAAATTGTGTTAAATTTTTTTTTTTTTTTTTGGTTCTAGCCACCCGATTTTGACTCATTGGCCGATTAATTCGGATCGGGTACTACAGAAGTCCATTAAGGGAGCGATCCTCCCAACCCAATTGCTCCATTCGTAGCATCAGAATTCAAACTTTGAACGTTGTTTAAGGGATCTAGCGCCTTATCCCGCCAGACCAACTGATAGTTGGTTGTCAAATTTTATATGTTGATTTATTTTGTAAATGAAATAATAATATGACCCACTGTAAACGATTTGGTATATATACGAGTCTCAGACTAAGTGTATAAAAGAACTTCGCAATAAATGATCATGTGAGATTGGATTGTATAAACATTTGGGCCAAGATTTTGCGCTTATGAATTGTCATACCTGGGCCATAAAGGTCCTCTGTTGTTGGGGCTGAAAAACATAAAAGGTCCACCACTGCACACATTATTGGTTACTATATCCAAAAAAAAATTACCGAAAAAATAAACAATGTTTGCAGACCAACTTCATCTCTCTCTCTCTCTCTCTCTCTCTCTCTCTCTCTCTATATATATATATATATATATATATATATATATATATATATATATATATAGGCTTGATCTTTTGTGTTGTTAGAGTTTTGACAAACAATTCATCAATTAAGAAAAAAGTGCAATTTATCGAAAAAGTTAGACTCTATGTTTTAACCCTAATTAAACAATAAAAGTACATCTTCTAAGTTCTAACAATGTCTCATTAGGAGTCCTCAAAAGTCTCCCAAAATTTCATACTCTTAATGGGTATTTATTTGGTTCCATTTGAATGGGATATTACCCTAGACAAGAGTAGGTCATGTCAACTGGTTTGGCATTAATATTTGATAAGATTAATTATCATAGAAGAATTAATATATTAATTTCTTGATTAACTTAAACACAGAGAAACAAAATAAAACAGTAGACTCAAGCCTAATTGATAAACTCATCAAGCAATTTTGATTGTTGTTATTGTGCATAATAATCGAATATATTATCGTGCAAAACATCATGCCAGCGGCTATGATCAAAACAATACGAAGAAGCCTCTGTTATTTGAACTTAGGTCTGTACTATAGGATGTTGTAAAAAAAAAGCCCCTTCATGTGCTAGAAAATAGATAGTTATTTTTTAGGTTTAATTGCACTTTTAGTCCTATAACTTAGGCCCTCTAGCAAATTTGGTCCTATATGTTCTGTTTTTACACATTTAGTCCCGAGTGTTTTTAATGTTTGAAGTATTTAGTCCTGAGGTGACAAATTTAGTTCTAAGACCCTACAAATGTAGTCCTTTATGTTTGCACTTTTGATCCTCCCTCATTTCTTCAGCTAAATTAATAACTTCTTTAGACTACATATTACAACACAACTATACGAATTTCAACTCACAGGACTAAATATGTAAAATAAGTGTATCCAAAAAATCATTAATTTGGCCAGAAAAATGAGGAAGGACCAAAAGTGCAAACATAAAGGACTACATTTGTCAGTCCAGGACCATATTTGTAAGAGCTCAAGACTAAATTTGTCACTCTCGGACCAAATGTGTAAAAATAAATATACAGGATCAAATATACCATAAGGCCTACATTACAGGACTAAAAGTATAATTAAACCTATTTTTTATTCTCAAAGTTGATTCTTCAAATCACTTACCTATTTCCTCAAATCTTCAACTTGTTTTGTCATTGTTATTGGCGTGTCGCCCTAATGCATACTGAAATGACCAAAATGTCAAGCTATTTTGGGCATCTTTTCTCTTTTATTTAGAAGATAAAAAATTAATGAGGGGTTCAATGTTAAGTGAGTGTTATGACAGTAGTCTATGCAATAACATTCTTCAAATCACTCTTGACTAAAGTTAAAGTTGATAAATACATGTTCTTTGCTACTCTCTACAAGTAGGTCTTGTCCAATGATAACACTCAACCACAAAAATCTTAAAATTAAGGAGGCGCATCGTAATTTTTTTTTTTTTTTTTTTTTTTTGCAAAAAAAAAATGAAAAAATGAAGAAAGTTTAATTGGAAAAATTTTAAAATAATCATAATTCGAATGACGAGAGGTTTTTGTTCCTTGTCTTTGCATAAATTCAAATGCAATTACTTAAAATTTAAAACTAAATAAAGATAAATAAATAAAAATAAAAAGTGAGCAAGCATGCAGGCTGCAGCAGTAGTAGCGCAACACTCGAAATGCGACAATTTAATATTTAAAAGTAAATATAATAAATACGTTATTAAATATAATACCGCATATATTGCATCTCGTTTAAGAGTCTTTTAGTATCATTACAAACATAACTTATTAATTTCATAAAAATATTATTAATTTTCATATTTGATTTTTTTATGAATTGGATGGAGTGCCTATAATCTATTCATTTATCTCGTAGCATAAATATTTATAATCCAAATATGCTCTACTTAATATTTTCATCGATTCTCCGTAAATACGGATATTTTTTTAATTTGATATTAATTTGTTTTTATCGTATTTATTTGTTATTTGATAATAAACGATTGTAATAATTTGTTATCAATTTAAAGTATCGATACAGTTGATTGGTTGCAATACATCTTAAATGTAGCAGAACGATTTCTATCCAAAAAATCCATAAGTTTTGATTGGATTCGAATTCGAATTCAAATTCAAATTAAACTGTGCAATTAGATCTTTAAGCGTGCGGGTCCGATCGATTGTTGAGCTGTGCTTTATTATTAATTTAGAAAAATAAGTGGGGTGTATATGTAGAGGAACTAAATCAGCGATATAGCAACAGTGCTGTACAGCACACTGCCAGTGGTATCCTTAATAATGATAATATTGATGAGGTTTGGTGGATTATTTTTTTATTTTTTAGAAAATAATTGAGGTTTGGTGGATTATTTTTTTATTTTTTAGAAAATAATTGAGGTTTGGTGAATTTCAACTTTGTGGAATATATAAAGTTATAAATTTGTCAAATAAGTCCAAATATTTGGGATTTTTATAGGAAGGAATATTCCTTCAAGTGACAATATTTACAAATTTTTCCAATAAAAAATAAAAAATAAAAAGATTATATTGGTTAGTCCATCCATAACCAATTTTACACTTTATCTTCCAAACTTCAATATATATATATATATATATTACCTTTTCACCTATACCAACTTTTACATGCTATCATTCCAATAATATTTTTGATGATATTTATCTCAAATACTCAAAAACGTATACATATTATGCCTAATGCAACAAAATAGACCTAGAAGTACATGCAAACTATTATGCATTATCCTTGTTTCATCGTAAATAAATTTGAGGTGGTAATGAATAAAATTTGTGCAGTTATAGTCCGAATCTGGTTCAATCGAATCAGGATTAATTATGCGGCGAGTATTTTACATTTGCTCTGTGATTGGTAGATAAATTAGGGAGAGTGATTAATTACTTGGTAATTACAGTACACTTGTCATATTATTTGTTATGTTTATCCAAATTAAATTTGAATAAGAATTTTCCGTCTCCCATTTGAAGACAGTGGGATTTTGGTCATGTGATTAAACGGCATCTCATAAAGTGAGAAAGGAAAACTAGTTTATAAACTAAACAAGAAATTTGACTACATTCAATGTAAAATAAGAATATTGACGTGGCATATTTCCGACCTGGTCGATCGCACAGCTTCACTGACTCTCTTCCTCCTCGACCTTCTGGTCATAGCAACCTCCTCAGGGAGTCCGCCCCTCGACAGTCTGGTCAGTTCGCATGTCGATCGGGGCCATGCTGTATTCAACGGATCCCTGCTAGGCATTAAATGCTCCGTCAGACGAGGCATGGGGAAGCCACCTAACCCTATGCCTCATTAATGACCCTACCCCCAGGCCTACGGGGTGCGCACGTCGGTCCCCATCTGCCTGCTTGGCTAGGTGGGCCCCCAGGAGCGGGGCCTATTCGCACATAGTATAAATATTCCTGCATTTATGGTAAGTGGGGACATTAATTACATTCAACGTCCCTTACTCTGTTCAAATTACTAAAAATCGATCCGCTGACTTAAGCATCGGAGGGTCATAGCCGAGACCCATATCGGCTAGCTCACGTTGCTGTTTCCCTTTAGTTGCAGGCCAACTTCCCGATCAAACACATCCATTTCCATAACCGATCAGGGTAATCGATCGGAGTCGAACAGCTCCCAGAATCAACCCGCATCAAATATGATATCATCAAAATTAATTACCATATAATCAAATACAGACATTTATACATTCTTCAAAAGTGAGCTCTATAATATCCCATGCCAAGCTCATTGAATTGCCTTTCGCAATAACCTCAAGTGTCGGTTGCAAAATAATAATAATAATAAAATAAAATAAAAATTAAAGTACTCTGCATTGAACCATCTCATCGAAAATGGCCAAGCATAGGATAACATGATTAGATTTTGGACTCATATTATACATAATAATATTAGCACCTCATTTTATTGTATAATTTTACCTCATTCAATGATTCATAATTTAGATGGTGTTGGAAAGAGTTCTCATTTTTTGGAGTGTTCCAATTTTAAAAATTTAAAAGAAAATACATGATAAAAATTAAAATCGTTTATCAATTACTAGTTAATTTAGAGGAATGAAACACTAAATTTTTTAAACAACGTTCAGAATTCAAATTATAGGGTTGTAAATTGAGCAACTGGTCGCCCCATAATGAGTCTATCCAGTATCTGATCATAATTAATTGGACCAATAAATTAAAATTGAGTGACTAAGAAAAAAAATTAGAAGAATTTGAATGTAAAATCATTAAGAATTATATAAAAAACAATAAAAGAAACTTTAAAACGTGCACAAAATTGGGTAGTGTTTTTATCTTTTTATTCTTTCGTCTGCTTGAGAAAACAGAATTAATATATCCAGATACTCTTCAACTTGTATACAAAATTGAAGTTAGAAAGTTTATTTTGATTTTAATAAGTACTTTTAAATCAGATAAACTATATTACAGGTCTAGTTTAGCTGAATCAAGGATAGATAAACTATAGCACCTGGTTTAATTTGATCGAATCAAGGTTAATTATGTATTAAGGTTGTATTTGGTAGTAGTTTATCAAATGAAATTGCATGAATATTCTATCCATAATTATGTTTAATAATTTTTTTTCTAATATTTTGTACAGTTCATACTTGATATTTTATCCACAAAATTATGACACAACTCGTACAGGGAAAAGAACACCAACAAAAATACTATTTGAATAATATCTCATAAAATAATAGTTCCTACCAAACAAATTAATGTAATATATTGATAAAAAAAATTGTAGTAGAGGTATCCAATGATTTTGCTATTAGACACAATATTATATTGCTACCAAATACAAGCAAAATGTATTACACTTACTATATAATTGACAGGTATTTCAAAAAGGACAATCAATTTGGAGTTGTGAATATATTTTTTTGGTCTTAACCACTCAATTCCAACTCATTAATCTAGATCCATGTACTATACAGGTTGAATATGGGCACAACTATTCCAATCCAGTGATTCAATTCACAATTTCAAATTTCAGACCCTAAATATTACTTAAATAATGTAACACCTCATCCAAATATTGGAAATTCTAGCGTAGAACCGGCTTAGTTGAACCAGTATTAATCACATATTGAGTGTGTTATACTTGCCCTGTGAATGGTCAATAATTTATGGAGAGTGACCAATCACTTGATAAGTGCAACACACTTATCATATGATTTGTTAGATTTGACCAAATTAAATTGAGGTAAAAATTTTCCTACCACTATATATATATATATATATATATATATAATACACTTACCAAATCAATGCAAGAATAAATAAATTTCACCTCATCATAAATTACTTTGGGGTGTGCTCTTGGAAAAGGCAAGGGCAATTCCGTCATTTTATGTGGCAAAGGGCAGCATAAAAATATAACCCCACCGACTCTAATATATGGTATCCAGCTGTGACCCAGAAATACAGACGAACGTGTACCAACTTCACAGTTCACACACACACACACACACTCACAAATCACATGCCAGCCAAATTCCAACTCAAGTTTTTTTTTGTTTTTTTAAACCTAACCACACAACTAACCATAGTTAATCATATCTCCCGCTAGTGCCGATGAATCACTTTTTTATTTTTATCTTTTCATGTTTCTTTTTGTCATTTTGAATATAAAAGAAAATAGGAATATTAAAAAATAAAATAAAAAACACCCCTTGAAGTTTGTTTCGATGATGACATTCTCTTTTATCTGTTGAAATTATAATATCACCCTAACACTAAAAGCTTGAGGTTTAGATACTAATATAAATATATATATGTATTTTATTATTATTGAACCCCCGTTAAAAAATATAAAAAAAATTATGTATTGGGGTCTAAATACCAAATTCATTATTATATACAAAGCATAATAGATGAACATAAATTTTGCCATTGATAGTTGGAATTAGGTTGATTGGATTGGATTTGGGTTGAGTTAAAGATAAGTTTCAAAAAAGGGGTTTGAGATAAGTTGGGTTAAATGTGGGTTGTAAATGGGTTGAAAGTGGATTGTAGATGAGCTTGAAATAGTTCATAACATGTTCAATACGTCATTCTTGTACGTTTAATCAAAACAAAAAAAAGATAAATTAAAATTACCAATTCTTATACTCCTTAGATGTTCTAAACTACTAAAATGAATTACAATTAAATATAAAAATAAATATTTTGTTGTTTATGGAGTAACTCGTTTAAAATTCAATATGAACTCATTACCAACTCATCATTAACCCAATATTAATACCAACCACATGAGATCCAGTCCAATCCAACACACTTTAAAATATATTGGACCTAACCCAATCCCAATCCCAAAATTATATGGGTTGGGTTCAACCCACAAGTTGAGAACCATTTTACCATCTCTAGCTGGAATAATTAATGGAATGCGTTCTTTGTAAAACGAAAACAAACTTCGAAGCCACGATTATAATTTTAACAAATGGAGAATTTTTTTGTAATCAAAACAAACTTCACAAATATTTTGATAACTACCTCAAAGAAATAACAAGTTTTTGTGCATTAGTTTTTCTATACAACTTATAATATGACGAGCGATGTAATGCATAAATATTAAATTGTTAAATTTAAAATAATATTTAAATAGTAACACTGAAGATTTTCGTAATATTTAAATGTGTAATAAAAATTATGGTCCCAAAACTTGTGATGGTAACATTTTTTTTTTGTTTTTTTGTCAATTCAATTAAATAATGACTGAGTGAATAATATTACTTGATTTATCTTGCCCGTTATAAGGATGAAAATGAACTGTGATTTTTGTTTTATTTTTTTCAAAAATAGAAGAAATAGGTCAGACTTTTAACAAAAAGTAAAACCGTTGAAAAAGAAAAGACAAAAATAAAAATAAGGCCAATCATGGCTACTCGAAAACTTCACATGTGAGAGAATAATCATAAAATTTGAAAAATGGAAAAAACAAAATATAAAACAAGAATAGTAATAATTATTGACATACGTCTAAGTCCGAAATCTGATCACTATAATATACAGAAGACAGAACAATCCATAATTAGAAAATAATATATTCTCCACTCTCCAAACATTGTATCACTATTAAAAAAAACACTCTATTCGCTAATAAAATGTAATGAAGAGATTTTATCATAAATTTAAGGTATGATAATTTAATATTAGAATTCAATATAAATTGAACTAAAAAAAAATAATTAATGACAAGACATTGACTAACATATTTGTTATAAATAAAATGTCACAAAAAATAAATTTCTAACGTATTGATTCATTAATAAATAATTGCATTCTTGTAGTAGCATTTATCTAATCAACTTCTGTGCTGGCCAAGTATCTCAGATCGTGTACTGCAATGATTTATTATGGAGACAATCATCCCAATGCAACTATTCTATTCACAATTCTAAAATTTAAATAATAAATATTGATTATGAGATCTAACGTCTCGTCTCGTTGGACTAATTAGTTGGTAATTGATCCATATACAAAACTCATCAAAACCACGTAAAAATAACTTTAAAATCATTCTCTATACACATAGTGAGAGTAAATTTAGAGTCACTCAACTACCGCTTCGACTGTGGTTTCATTTGGTATCCACAAATTTTGAACTCAACGGCTTTCTTGAGGAATGATGACAGAGCAAGCTTTAGTGTCGGCCACCGTTATACTGCCAATAGATTTTCTTTTTTTAAGGAACCCACCAATAAATAAGTGGGGGAGGCCCAATTAATTAAAAGAAAATTAATTATTTTTGGAAAATGCAAAAAATAAAAAATTAAAACAACACACAAGTCCCGAAATTGGTCAAATTCGAGGTGGTTGTGTTGGAAAACTTTTTTGGATGGCTCAAACCTACGAGCAATAAAATTAGAGTAAATTCTATTAATCATCTCAAATTTTGGGATATTTTATATTTTGATACCCAATATTTATAAATATGCATATTAGTATCTAACATTTATTATTGACATGGCATAATTTCGATCGGGAATCTGACCTCATTTCTCAAGACGAGCTCTCTTTTACTCCCTGATCGATTCCCCTCGAATCCTCCCGATTGCACTGTCTGACACTGTCCGGCTCCACTAGCCCCTCTCCCGGTCGGCCCGGGCAGATCGTTATCCCTTTCGACTCGACACCAGCTCCTCGGCTCTGCAGGTCGGCACAATTATCGACCTGGACCATGCCGGGTCCAACGGATCCCTGCTGGTATTAAATGCTCTGTCAGACGAAGTATGGGGGAGCCACCTAATCCAATACCTCATTAATGGGACGCCAGCTTGCGCCTATGGACACTACCCCTAGGCCTACGGGTCGCCCACGTCGGTCCTCAACGGCCTACTTGGCCTGGTGGACCCACATGAGCGCGGTTTATCTGGACATAGTATGAATACCCCCGCATTTATGGTAAGAGATACGCATTAATTACATACAATACCCTTACTCTGTTCGAATCCCTCCAAAATCGATTCACTGACTTAAGCATCGGAGGGTCTTAGTCGAGACCCTTATCGGCTAGCTCACGTTGCCATTTCCCTTGTTGCAAGACCAACTTCCCGTTCGAATGTCACCACTTATTCACTCGATTTGAGGAACTGACCGGTGTCGATCAGCCCCGAATCCGACCCACATCAATTATTTATATACCAATGATATTTTTTTACTATTTTGATGGAATATTTATAGAATATTTGAGCATATTCTGGAGAATATTGAGTAATATTCCATAGGAAGAGTGTAAAAAATATTATCGGCACACAAATAATAAAAATTAAGTATTAAATTGCATATTTACAAAAATTGGATACCAAAATACAAAACACCTTAAAATTTGAAATTCTTAACGTAATTTACTTCAAAAATTAAATCACGTTAGTATTATATAAATTTTATTATTGGACATAACTTAATACTCATTATGTGTTATTTAACACTTGATGCATGAAAAGATATCATTTTTTTTTCACACCGCGTTTCAGTGTAATGGCAAGATTGTAAGCTAGGTCAAATTTTTGAGACTTGATTATAAAATGTAATCCTTAGTCAATCCCAATTCGATCGTATTTTATTTATTATATATCATTAATAATTATTTTGTTGTTCAATTATTACTTATTAAAAGTGTATATATTGATGATAAAGTGCAAGCTTTGGTTAGACTCAGACTAATTAAACAATGACTTATACTTCAATTAAATTATATCAATATTTTGAAACAAGTATGGGCTATTATTTCATTATTAATTAAATAAAAGAAACATCCTTTACTGATAGAACAATAACTCCTTCACTTGTCGGATAATTGCATATTACCATACATAAATTTCATATCCTTGACTATATACACACACACACACTTACTTGCTTCTACATTTTTAAATCAAACCAGCCAAACACACTTGCTTTTTCTAAAATATTATTCTCAAAAAACAAGTATTAAAACACACACACACACACACATCCAAATGGACTCATAATCTAATTCCATCTTTAATCTATCTTCGTTGATCTAATTTGATCGAACTCAATAAATCATATGACAAGTATATTTGGATCACTCTCTAAATTATTGATTAATTATAAAATAAATATAAAATACTTGTGACGTAATTAACTCTTGTTTGCCAAAGTCGCACCGGATCTAGTCTAAAATTTTCCCACCAATTTAGCGAATAACAATAAATATAAAACGCTGCATTTAATTCATCTAAAATTAAAATGGAAACTGAACTATAATTGACCATAACGCATTGATTCTAAGCGTAATCGCGGCGACAAAAACAGTCTTCTAGAGTCAAACGGCTCGAAATCTGACGTGGCACCTCATTTCCATATATAAAAATAACAACAAATCTCAACACTCGATTTAGATAAATCTCCACCTTCCGTTCCCCCACCGCTGTGCAGTTTCAGTGCACCACCACAAACAGCAATGGCCGCCTCTCTAAAACTCTCTCTCCTCGCCGTCGCCATTCTCGCCTCCGCCGCCTCCGCCGCGGCATCCAACATCACCGAGATCCTCTCCGCCTACCCCGAGTACAGCGAGTTCAACGATCTCCTCACCCAGACCAAGCTCGCCGATGAGATCAACAGCCGAGAGCCCGTCACCGTCTGCGTCCTCCCCAACGGCGCCCTCTCCTCCTTCACCGGAAAATACCCCCTCAGCGTCATCAAGAACATCCTCGCCCTCCACGTCTTGCTCGACTACTTCGACGGCCCAAAGCTCCACAAGATCTCCGAGGGCTCAGTGCTCTCCACCACACTGTACCAGACCACCGGAAACGCCGGCGGGAACCTCGGATTCGTCAACATTACGGATCTGAAGGGGGGCAAGGTCGGCTTCGGCTCCGGCCTCGCCGGCTCGCCGCTCGACTCGACCTTCACGAAGTCCGTGAAGCAGATCCCCTACAATGTCTCGGTCATCGAAGTCAGCAAGGCGATCGCGCCGAGCGCGATCCTGACAGCGACGGCTTCGAACGTGAACATCACGGCCCTGCTCGAGAAGGCCGGGTGCAAAACGTTCGCTTCTCTGATCGTGTCCACCGGGGTTTTGAAGGTGTACCAATCGGCGGCTGACAAGGGTTTGACCATTTTTGCGCCGAACGATGAGGCGTTCAAGGCGGCGGACGCTCCAGATCTGAGCAAGCTCACCAATGCTGAGGTGGTCTCGATCTTACAGTATCACGCCCTCGCCAGCTACTCCCCCGTCGGGACTCTGAAGCAGGCCAAGGGTAAGATCACCACTCTCGCCACCAACGGCGCCGGAAAATACGACCTCAGCGTGAAGACCGCCGGTGACTCGGTGAGTCTCGACACCGGAGTGGACTCGTCGAGAATCGCCTCCACCGTGCTCGACTCGACTCCGCTCTGCATTTTCACCGTCGACAGTTTGCTCCTCCCGGTGGAGCTTTTCGGGAAAGCTCCTGCGCCGGCACCGGGTCCTGCTCCGGAAACGTCTCCTTCTCCGGCTCCGGCTCCTGAAGCCGAGTCTCCGGCACCGGAATCGGCCGCAGCTCCATCTCCTTTTCATTCTCCTCCGGCGCCGCCGTTGAGCTCGCCTAACGGAGCACCTTCCGAGGGCCCCACCGCCGACTCGCAGAACAGCACCGCAGACAGTGCCGGCGGCGCATTGGAAGCTCCGGCTGCGATGAGCTTGCTGCTCACAGTGTCAGTTTCGTTGTTTGCTGGGTTTTTCTTGTCCTAAATCGTCATTTCATCCAGGTTTACTTTATTTATTTATTTCCTTTTTGTTGTATTTTTCTGGAGTTTTGTATTGGCCACGCTACGTAGGAAGGACTTTTTTTTTTTAATTTTCTTTTTATTTATTTTGGCTTATATTGTTGTGTTTTTTTTTTTTAAATATGAGGGACAGAGTCAGAGAATTCGAGTGAATTTTTTTTCTTTTTTTTTTTTGTTATTTTATTCGGAGGATTTGTCTTTGCTTCATTATTTATGTTAAGGACATTGTTATTATGTAATTTAATTTCCAGTCCTCCATCTTTATGAATTTAATTTAGAATAATAAAAAGGAAAAACACAGTTGTGGGGTGTGTAGGTCAAGTTTAATTTGTCGGTTGTAATGATGGGCCTTTATGTACTGCATGTGGAGTGAGATACCTTGTCGGGTCCAAAAATCAAATTTAAACTTGCAGGTGAAGTGTATAGGAAAAGTGGTTGTTCTCTCTCTCACTCTCTCTCTCTCTCACACGCACACACACACACACGCACACGCACACGCACGTACTGAAATTAAAAGAATTTACTCCAACTCTCTCTCTCTCTCTCTCTCTCTCTCTCTCTCACACACACACACACACACACAATGAGAGTAATTACTAACTTAATATATCCGATCAAGTTAAATTGTAATTATTGTGTGATTATCATTCCTTTTGAATTAAACTAGGTTACGGAATCGTAGTTAGTTTCTCTTAATGCAAATTAGTTTGTGTTATATAGTGAATAACTTATTCTAAATAATTTAATATTATTAATTTATTTGATCGGGACAGGAATTTTGTAGACTGTTTTTTTGTCGATTATTATATTTATTTGTGCGTTGTTTGTTGAATCGCCATAATTACATGATAGATGATGTTGTAGTTCGTTATGTTTTAATAAATTTAGGTAGAAAGGAAAAGGTATAGAATAATAAGAGAATATGTAATTTGGAAGATTTTATGAGCACGGGGGCCGCAACATCATCATTTGTATTTATATAGTCCCCCACCCACCTAACCCATGCACTTAGGGATGGCAACGGGCGGATTTGGTCAAACCCTAAATCCGGCCCGGCTGAAAAATTTTGTACCCGAGCCCGGATTCATTGGATTTGAATTGGATTCAATAGACCTGGTTTATATTTTAAAAATAATTAAAAATGTATTTTTTTTTTTAAAAATCGTATTATTACAACTTTCTAAACATGAAAAAAATAATAGTATTACCAAAACACTAATTATTATAAAGTTTTATGAACATATTTTAATTTTAAAAAATTAAACATTATTATCGCATATTGATTTACACATTTTAAAATCATAACTTAAATATTGATGTTATATAATTATTTATATATATAAAAGTATCATATTTATTTTATGTAACTATTGATATAATATATACTTTTATATATAAAGTATAGATATATATAATATAAATTTTTATAAAATAATAAAGAAAAAATATTTATTAAATATAACCCAGCCGGTTCAGGTTTTAAAATCAAAACCCAAGACCTGCCCCGGACCCGGTTAAAAGTCTATGCCGGGTCCTAGTCCAACCCGGACCCATTGTCATCCATACATGGACCGACATTGTTGAGAGGGATGAGCATAAATTTTTAAAAATCGTACTCACCACATCGAATCATATTGTTATTGTCAATTTTTTGAGAAAATTATAGTTCGACAATTAAGTTCAAATTGCATCGTAAAATTGGTTCGATTTTAATTTTTTTTTTAAATCAGATCAAACCAAACCAAACCAAACCGCTTATATGTATTATATTATATATATATATATATATATCTAAATTTATTCATTTTTAAAATTAAATTATTCAATGTATAAGATTAATTTACTAGTTACATTTTAAATTGTTTCAAATTTCATTGGTTATCATTCAACATTTTAAATATTTTCTAACTATTTATTATTAAATTATGCATGGACTAATACTTTAGTATGTTATATTGACTAAAATCTTAATAAGTTAAATTTTAAGAAGTTGTGTAGTTAAATCAGTATTATTTTTTGAACTTGATTTAAGTATACAAAGTCGTATTATATCTTTTAGTTTCATATATTCTATACATTTAGTCTTTATATATTTTTTTCTATATACAAATTTTATTTTTATGCATTGAATGTTTAATATTAATTTAAATATTTTTTCTGATATTAGAAGATGATATTTTTTGTCTTTTTTTTTTGTTTAAAATTGCCAAACTAGATCGAATCGAACCGCTTTAAACCGCACTTTTGATTTTAATTTTAAAATTTGCATTTTGAAATATATTTTTGAAAAAACCGCATATGGCAATTTGATTCTATATATGTTCAAAAAAAAAATACTGAAATCGAACCGCGATCACCCCTAACTGTTGATGATCATTTATTGAGAAAATGATTTACTGTATACCAATCAATTACATTTAGGGGTGTAAATAAATCAAGTCGATCCAAATAAAATATTGTCTAGATTTGATTTGAATTTCATATTGAACTTGAAATTTTGTTTGGATTTGTGTTTGATTGTTAAATGAGCTTTAATTGAGCCCAACTTGAGCGAGTTTGAGTAGTTTAATTTAGGACTGACAATGGAGCGGATTTTAATCCGAGTTTGAGCCAAGTTTAATTCGAATTTTAACATATTCGACCGATTAAAATATCTGATGGGTCAGATCTGATTATGAATATCCGTATTCCAAAATAAATGGATAGGATATGAAATCAAACAGTCCGATCCGTTAAAAATTCGAATCCGAACTTTAATAATACTTTTTATTATATTAGCAACCTTATCTATATATAATATTAATGAAGAAGTTTAAATAGAATGCAATATCAAAACCATTATAACTTATAATACACTTTTTTATATTTTTTCAAAGTAATTTTTTTTTCAAAAAAATAATGTATAGTTTTTATTATAAAATAAATTTTCTCCTTATTTAAATTTTTTTTTAGATAAGAATTTTTTTTGATTGTTTATTTGATTTTAAAATTTTAATTCTCTTAATAGTTAATTGGATCGGATTTTTTCTATAGGGTTTCTAATTTTTTTCTCAGATTCATACTTAGTTGAAATGAATGTAAATCCTATAAGATTCGGATACTTAAGAAGCTTATCGGATTCAGGTTTGGATTTTCAGTTTTGGCCCAAATCCAACCTGTTGGCAACCCTAGTTTGATATTTTCACATATATATTACCATATTTTAATAAATCGAGTCGAGTTTCAATTTTTATCGAACAAAAAATGTGTTTGAGACAAAGTAAACTCAAGCGAGTTTTTTACAATCGATTTCGAGTCTAGCATCGAGTAGCTTTATTTATTTTTCGGCCTAATTACAAAAAATATACCGTCGAAAAGAAGGTCAAACTATTACATCAATAATGAATAATTCTCAAATACAAATAAGGGTGAATTACATCAAACACCCCAACTTTTAGGGTGTTTTGCAATTTATTACCCAATCTTTGTAAATATACGTTTTGGCATCTAATCTTTATTGTTTGTGCAGAAGTGGTCTTTTTTACATTATTCCAACGGAATATTCATTTCCCATAATATTCCCGAATATTCCACAAAGATTGCACCGAAATAGTAAAAAAAAAAAATCATTAGTACACAAATGATAAAAGTTGGGTACTAAAATACAAAATTATAAAATTGGATACCAGAGTGCAAAAAAGCTAACGATTGAGTTACTTAAGGTAATTTACTCTACAAATAACCTATAATTACAATAAATTAAATACTCCTAATTGATGCTTAATACATAAATATATTCAAAAAATTATATAATGAGTGTTGAAACTAGTTAAATATATGCTTTTTGAAATATCTTATAAATGTCGAGAATTTATGAAATATTATATGATTATATGGCAATCAGCAGAGAATCCAAAACATTCACTGGAAGCCTAAGGCCTTGTTTGAATTGGACCATATGGCTCATTCAAATGTGTGATTGAACTTTATTGGATTGGGTTTAGCATAGGCAATAGCTTGGAAAAAAGATTGGACTTTTGAGTTTCATTCAGAGATGTCAATGGGTCAGAATTGAAAAATATGAATCCAAATTTGATAACATTTCTTACACTCGCATGTAAATAGGCAAAAGGTTCTCTCAAGAGAGAGATATGGCATTTCCCCCCATTCAAGATTATTGTAATTTTATTGTTTATCTTCTCAAAAAAATCATAAAGTTAACTTGAGCGTCGGAGAGTCGATGGCGAGGCAAAATCGGCTCATCTCACTTGCGTTTCTTCCTTTTTGACGGGTGGGTTGCCAGCATATCATACGGAGCAAATCAAATTCCACCACGTGGTCAATTAAAAAGACCCCACATCAACATTCTATTTAATCTGCTTTACTAATATTATATACACATGGTTATAAATCTAATAAAAAAAAGTATCTTTAAAGTTTGGATTTGAATTTTTAATCGATTAGACTTCTTAATTCAAT
This sequence comes from Petrea volubilis, assembly GCA_026212405.1. NCBI lineage: Eukaryota > Viridiplantae > Streptophyta > Magnoliopsida > Lamiales > Verbenaceae > Petrea > Petrea volubilis. The sequence goes on from CM047875.1 coordinate 17,188,701, forward strand.
ATTCTATCCAATTTATTTTCAATTATGAATATTTATAATAGAATTTGATCTATTGAATATTTTAATCAATCAAATATACTGAAATTCAGAACGGACTCAAATCGAATTCCGATTAAAATCCACTCATTGATGGCCCTAGATACACTCAATACTCATTAATTAATATATATTTTGATATTTTTTATATGAGTATATGCTTTAATTTATTTTATTAGATTAATCACAACTCAAACAAGTGTAAAAAAAAAATCATTAAGTTCGAAATAGTCAATTTGGCTCCTACAATAAATTGATTTGCACGACTTATAGACCTTATTTGAATTGGAGTGGATCAATTAATTTGGCAAAAGGTATGACTTTTAAGTTTTTGCTTGGGCAACACTCCCCACAATTACATACTTCATACTAGTCATACACTATTGATAATCAATAAAAAAAGTAATTTAAAACATAATAATATACGATATAATAAAAAAAGGCTATAAATAATGTAATATATTTATACGATATAATTAAAAAAGGCTGTAAATAATAATATAGATATATTTCATTTGTATGTATACTAACGTCATCACTTTTGTTTTGCAAACAATACTTGCAATATAATATTCTATTTTACAGTTCGTCTTCTGTATTTTATTTTGACATCTTTGTTTTGGAATCTTAAATATAGAAGTTATTTATTAAGTATTTAAGTCAAAATGAAATTATAAAAATAAAAATAAGACGGGGGGGGGGGGGGGGGGGGGGGGGATGATATATAAATACCCTCGTATCTTTTTGAAGAAAATTTTATTCATATAAATTAACTAAATTTTGTAGCCAATCTAGTTGTAGATAGACGACAATGGCGAGCGAGGCCGCCACCGGAGATAAACCAACTGAAACGCCGCATGAGCGGCGGCAGAACCAGCAAGACGACCCAAAACGACACCGTTCCATCTTCGAAGTCCCGCCGGAGTTCTTCGACTCCTGCCGCCTCATCCACTCTCCCTCCGCGCCGCCGGTGTCCGAAACTTCCCCGGAAGAAACCCTAGAAGAATCGAATTCGGAGAAGGAGATTATCGAAAATAATAAGATTGATGATGCTAAATTGATGCGGAGATGGTCTTGCAATACATGTAAGGCGGAGTTCGAGTCTCTCCAAGACCAGCGGTCTCACTTCAAATCGGACCTCCATCGTTTCAATGTCTGTTATTTTTCCTCTTTTCCCCCCTTAAATTTCTTCACTTTACTGTTTTATTTATTTATTTATTTATTATTGTTGTGGCCTACTAGATGTTGTAACTTAGAACAGAGTAATAGCGGGAATTTGATTGGCCCTTTCTAATTTGATTGAGTTCGGTTGAGTTTAGGGGTTTGAAATGTATTGGGTTTATCCAATTTTGCAGGATTTTATATCCCAGCTATAAGGGAGGTACCCGGAAAACTATTTGATTAGGTCAAGTGTTTTTAGTTTTCTGATTCTTTGCTAGTGTTCGGAACTCTCAGAGTAGAAGCCTTAATGGTTTTTTTTAATTGCATCTAATTTGGGTTGACGCTTCAGAACTTATCACTAAAAAGTCAAAAATAGCATTTAGTTCTTTTTCTTTTATCTTAACATCAAGGTTGGTTGGTGTGGCTAGTTACTTTTATAATTTTGTGTTTGTTATATTTTATAGTGTACTCCTTTCGAATGTATTGAACTCAAAAGTACACAAAAGTTGCAATTTTTATACCCAGCTTGTCGCCTGTGAAGGAGGGTTGCCTTTATTTCGCATCTTGATTAACTTGACGGTGGCTTATTTCAGATAAAGCTAAGTATTGCTGGAAAAAATACCATTAAAGAGGAAGATTTTGATGAAGCAACCTCTGAATCATTGTGTAAAGACTATGATGTATCAAGTATTTCTGGATCAGAAGACGAAGATGAGAAAGAGAGCAGTCTTGTTGCTGACAGGCAACCCGAATCAGTTGGAATCTCAAGGAGAAAAATATTTATACAATTGCAAAATGGAGAGCGAGTTTCAGTTTGGAGATGTTTGATACTCAATGAGTCAGAACATATTTTATTTGAAAGTGATAAGTCAATTGTAATGGATGCGGCTCGGGAAGTATATTTGAGACAGAAAGAAGTGATTGAAAAACTCAAATACATACTTCATGAGCCTAGAAATAACACCTGCTTGAGGATTGTTTTACTTGCAAGAGGTGGGCATTTTGCTGGTTGTGTATTTGATGGTAATTCCCTTGTGGCTCATAAGACCTTCCACAGGTTAGTTCCTCACTTTGGAATAGTTTGTTTAGTATTAAGTGAAATTTTTTACCGCCTGACCTCTTTTCTCACTCTAGTGAACATAGCTGAACTCTCATTTCTTACATGAGCTGAGGATTGATGCAATTTATTTTTTTCTTGATATTGGACAGTTGCATGCTATTATTTTGTGGTAAAATATGCAATTTGTTTTCCTGACATTTCTGTCCTTAATGTGTAGTCTGAACAAAAATGTGGTTCCTTCCATGTAGATATGTTGTTAGGGCCAAGGCTGGTAAAAAGCAGTCATCAAAAGATGCAGGTGGCCGGACTATTCATTCTGCTGGAGCTTCACTTCGTCGATATAATGAACTTGGTCTTAAAAAGGTATCAATTTCGTGATTGTTTGTATAGGAAGATTTCGTAAATTTTTCTTGTATGTTATATTATTTCCACAACCTATTTATTAAAAGAAAAATGAAAGATTCAGTCATTTAATGCAGCTATATTTTTCTGGGATGCTGGACTGATTCTCGCTTCTTTTATAACCAGGATATTCAAGAATTACTTACTTTATGGAAGCCCCATTTCGCCGTTGCCTCCTGCATATTTATTCATGCTCCTTCGAATAACCGTCAACTCTTTTTTGATGGAGAAAAACCTTATTTTATCTGTAAACATCATGCAATAAGAAATATCCCATTGATTGTTAGGAGACCAACCTTGAAGGAAGCTAAACGAATCTATAGCTTCTTGGTACAAATATCCTCTGAGTTAAGTGGTGAAATAGCTCTTACGACAAAAGAGGAACCATTATCTGGTGCAAACATGAAAACCGACAACTACACTGAATCAAGTGAAATGGAGGTGAGAGAGAAATCGGAGGGCACAAAATTGTCTGAGGCTTGTTCGTTTGTGTCTGAAATGGACGGTCTGTCTTTGTCAGTCGAGTCCGAAGAGGAGACTCATAATGTTGGCATATCAACCCCTTTACATGAAGCAGCGAAGTCCGGAAATGCTCCAAAAGTTCTGGAACTCCTGGAGCAGGGTCTAGATCCTTGTATGAAAGATGAGAGGGGCCAAACTCCATATATGCTTGCCAGTGAGAAAGAGGTGAGAAATACTTTTAGACGTTTCATGGCATCAAACCTTGAGAAATGGGACTGGCATGCTGCTAAGGTTCCCAGTGCACTCACACAAGAGATGGAGGAATCTCAAGCTGCTAAGCAGGTAAAGAGTTGGCTAAAAAATTTCATCTTGTTTCAACCTTGTAACTCTATCGAGCTCGACTCGTCTCAATTGCTATAGTAGCATGCAGCTTACTGAATGGTGGATTATGTTGATATGGACTTTGAAATTTATCATGTTTGGAGAATGGTACTTTACACATGCCTGAAAAGACCTTGAGTTGTGGATGGATTGCTTATCGGTGGAGTCTACTGCATGTAGTAATCTTGGTTCTTTAAGAACAAGCTTGGTTGATGTGTTTTAAGTGAAAACCTGGGATCTTGATATTCGAATGGTTATTATATCGTATTATTACTCTTTTGCAAGTTGGCCTTCTGTTACTTTAAGTTGTACGGTTTGGCTGTGATGAACATTAGCTTACTTTGTGTTGCAGTAGTGCCAAATGAGCTAGCATTCATGGCATCTCTCTAATTCTTTTTGTTAAATTTTATCTCAGGCAGAGAAAGATGCCAAGAGGAAAGCAAGAGCAAAAGAGTTGAAGAAACTAAAGAAAGCAAGAGAAAAGAAAGCCCAGGTTTATTTCATTTATAATTTAGTACTTATGAAATTTTTATAGCATTGCATTCAATAAATTTACTCTATATACTAGTTCAAATGTTGTAAATGTTCAGTATCTTTGATGCATGTCCAATTTTCGACTAAAGCTGCTTTTTACTTCAGGTTCTTTGTCCATAAACTTTTGTGTCATGCGTGTACTCGTTTTCTTTTCCTTTTTTCTTTGACGCTGTACTATTTATAAACAGGCGGAAGCTGCTCAATCCCAGAATGCTTCGATCAAGTCAGGTTATTCTGGAAATGGTTCTGTTACTACTCATAAAGGGCAGCCCAAGTCTAGTGGGTCGGCGATTACCTCCAAAGAGGTACTCTTAATACAGTCTCGCACTTATTCTCATGCAATCATTACGATTACAGTTCTAATGATAGGTGTCCTAAGCTCAAGTTTAGGATCCCCAAACCCCGACGTTTGAAAATTACAATAATTAAAAAAAAAAAGCAAAAAAATTGGTTGAACCTTCAAAGCCTTCTTGATTGACTATGCATTGAGATAGGCCTTTGTTATCACAGTTCTAATGCTGCTTAATCTTTTTTAAAATCGTTTAGGATGAACAAAGAAGAATTCAAGAAGAAAGGGAAAAGAGAGCTGCTGCAGCTGAGAGACGAATAGCAGCAGAGCTCAAAGCTCAGGGGACGGAATCAGTTGTTACTCCCAGCAATTCGCGGTTAAATAGAACAACAGGAAGTGATAGTTTATGCTCATGCTGCAATGGGTCGCTGGCCGGTAAAGTCCCATTTCATCGGTACCATTACAAATACTGCAGCACTTCATGCATGCATGTGCACAGAGAGATACTTGAAGATGGATGAACAGTGATATCATTCTTCACGAATGTCCAACCATTTTTTTTTGTTTTTTATTTTCTAAAATATATACCCATTTCATTCCTTGTGTGCCAATAACACCCAATATGCGATTCTTGATTTTGGTTACAAAATATCATTGTTTGTAGTTCTCTTCAAGTCTACCGGTTTATAAACCCCTCTCTCTCTCTCTCTCTCTCTCTCTCTCTCTCTGAGTATGCATCGTGAAAATCTTTTGACTTGCCATGGCATTTGGGTTAAGCTTAAGCATGTTTGTAGTGCCGCATAGATATTCGATAATCTCCCGTTTCAAGTGTCATATTTGACACAAGAAATGTGGTACAGAGACAATTCCAATTAGACACGCGAATATGTTTTGAAATTATAAATATTTATTTCTCTAGCCCCTTCAACCCATCAGAAAAATTAGCTGCAAAAGCTTCCATTTTCTTGCCCTGCAAAGACAAGTCAATCTCCAAATCACCCTCGAATTCCCTCAATTTACAAAGCGACATGGATCCATCCCGATCAATGGAAACGGATTCGTAGTTCTTTGGGTCGCCCCACCTGAAATCCACATCATAAAAGTCCAATACGGGCGAACCCGCCACCCCAAATGACCGTTAACCCTTAAAAGGCCCCGTATTTCACCAGCCACTGGTCGGCATCGCTCGACTGCTCCTTTTTGTAAACCTTCTCGTTGATAAGCTCTCCAATCATCTCTGCCGCCGCCAAAAACCCATCCTCTCCTCTTATCGCGCCGTGAGTGGTTGCCCCAACCACAAATGCCATGCAGTTCCCGAAATACACTGCCGGCAGTGGCGGCGGTGGGCGTCCACGGCAAATCCAAAGTACTCGGGCTTGTACTCATTGACCTCCTCTTTAGCGGCTGCAGATTTTGCCCGAGAAGCACAAACGAACGCCGTCGTCACTGTGAAAGACGATAAGTGGCCTGAACCCGGGTTTCGGGCCGACACCAAATTTTGAGCGATTGGATTTGATCTTTCTAAGTTTTTATTAAAATAATATGATTTTATGTAATTTTTATTATTCTATCCTAAAATAGGAAAATATAATCATTTTAACATAACTCATGCACACTGTGCACGAATTACTATGTATATATTAATTTTTTAATTGGAGAACAACGACTGTTCATATATTATATTTTTAATCCAAAAACAGGATACTGTTCATACAAAATACAAGGAAAAAAATGTGGAAATTAACCTATCTAAATAATTAAAGAAATAATGCCACAAAAATAATTGACCATTTAAATTAACAATATAAAATGTGTGTGTTAATTATATATAAACATATGTGTACAACTAACTAGCTCACTTTTTCTCTCTCTCTCTCTCCCTCCCCCTATATATATATGCATACATTTGTATATAAACTAACTAAAACATAAATATATTAATATGTACATAAACTAACTAAAAAATTAATCAAACTAGACTAACATTAAGTTAAAATTTTACAAACCATAAGCTAACTAGAAACAAATGTGCTACTTAATTAGCTACTAAGAAAACAACTAAACTACATAAAAAAAAGTCAACAAAGCTTACTAAATAACTAATGTAACTAAAACATAAATATATTAATACGTACATAAACAAACTAAACTAAATTAAGTTAAAATTTTACACAACATAAACTAACTAGAAACAAATACATTATTAAATTAACTAATAAAGAAAACAACTAACTACATAAAAAGTCAACAAAACTAACTAAATAATTAATGTAACTACAACATAAATATATTAATACGTATATAAACAAACTAAAAAATTAATCAAGTTAAACTAAATTAAGTTAAAATTTTAGAAACTATAAACTAACTAGAAACAAATATATTATTAAATTAACTACTGACAAAAACAACTAAACTACATAAAAAGTCAACAAAACTACATAAATAATTAAGGTAATTAAACAAAAATTGATGTATTAAAAAATAATATATAAATAGTAACTCATCACAACGTGCACGAATTATTGTTCTTATTAAAAAAATAATAATATATGAACAGTGATTGGTACACGGTGTGTTCGAGTTATTGTTCTTCGATTAAAAAAATAATATATGCATAGTAATGCGTACACAGTGTGTACGAGTTATGCTAAAATGATCACATTTTTTCATTTTAGAATAGAATGATAAAAATTACTTAAAACTATATTTTTCCCTCAAAAAAAAAAACATAAAACTATATTATTTTGACAAAAACTTATGATCTTTCTGCAAAATAAATGTGGTTCGCAGTTTATACGCGGGAAGCTGAAAATGGTTTGATCCGAGTTTGAAGGCCCACATTTGGTTCCAAAAAATGTTTGCTCGGCCCGATGGATCTTTAATCACGGGTCTGTCATACAATGGGAGTAAATTTTTCTCAGCTAAAATCGCCATCTCCCCTATTTTCTAGCTATTGAAATCCAAGTTTTTATGGAACCCACAATTGAACTGGCATCCCCCATTGCATGACGGTTGCTAAAGCCTATATGTATCCTTGTTTTAGGAAATAGTGTAATCTGGATAGCTAAAACAGGGATTATCTTAAAGCCCGAGTAGGGTTCAGTCGCCTGGCAAATATCGCAGTTCAGGCATATTTGAATTCAAGGGATGGATTAAGTTTCCGGTGAGGGGACGATAATGTCTGAGGGTTTGTGAGAAAGATCTTTTGAGATTTGGGACGACGGTTTTGAGGAAATTTGAGGTTAAGCAAGGGTATTGGTAGAAGAGATGCTGGATTGGGTGGAAGTACAGCCATATCATGTTGTGAGGGGGATGTGTTGCTCTGCTGCCGGTGAGGGCAGCGCAACGCCGCCACATTCGTGGACGGCGACGACTCTCTTTGTGATTGTGGGCGTGGATTCGTTGGATAAGATTTGTGTGAGTTGATGAATTATTGTTATAACTCGTAAAAGAAGCAAATCCATGGTCTTGGCTTCTTGTGTTGAGTTGACGAGAGAGAGATTGTCCACATTTGTGGTGATGGGAAAGGGCTTATAATATTCTACAGACAGATGTTTTCAATCGTTGGATTGAATAAAATATAATTTGTATTAAAGATATATTAAAGATAGGCAAATTCCAACATAATTTGGCTTCTCTAGAATGGCAAATTCCAACATAATTTGGCTTCTCTAGAATTTGCTTTACCCATTCATATCATTAACTTTCTGTAATTAATTTTATAGTTGTTGTAAGTCTTTCTTTTATTTTTCTTGTTGTTATATATGTACAGATTGTATTGTACTAAGACACAACACCATTTTTTTCTATAATATGAAGATACATTTTCTTTTCATCACACATTCCCTTTTTTATCATGGTATCAGAGCACCATTTCTGGTGACTCTAATTTAACGTCTTCCGCTTATTATCATGACATAAACCACCAATTTATCACTAACAATGGAGGTTTCTGATCCTCTTTCTTTACATCATTCTGATCATCCGGGAATGATTTTAGTTTCCAAACCGCTTGAAGGTCACAACTACGGACAATGGAGTCGGGCTATGCGCATCAGCCTTAGTGCGAAAAATAAAATTGGTTTCATTGATGGAACCATTGAAACTCCTGTGCCTACGGACTCGAAATATGGCACATGGCGACGATGCAATGATATGGTGTTGTCATGGATTTTAAACTCAATTCATCCGGACATCGCAAGCAGCGTCATTTATGCCGAAACAGCCACCGAGGTCTGGAATGACCTTAAAGACAGATTCTCACAAGGAAACGATTCAAGAATTTATCAAATCCGACAAGAAATTGTCGAGCACCGCCAAGGTCAGCAATCTATTTCTACTTATTACACCAAAATGAAAGCTCTCTGGGATGAGTTGGCTTCGTATCATGAGCCATTATCATGTACATGTGGAGGATTAAAAGGTCTTGTCAATCGCGAAGAAAAAGAAAGAGTTATGCAGTTCCTTATGGGTTTAAACGAATCTTATGCTAATGTTCGTAGTTCAATTTTGATGATGAACCCTCTTCCAGACACACGAAAAGCACATGCTTTGGTTCTTCAACAAGAAAGACAAGCTGAAGTTGCCTCTCGACGAGAGACAAATATTGGTCACCATGCTATGCATTTTAGCAACTCACAGCACATACGACAAAATACAAAAAGTAATCGACAACCTATGACGTTACAAACTGGTGGCAGTACAGGAAAACACATAATTAAATGTAGCAATTGCAATAGAGAAGGTCATCTTATTGATAATTGCTACTATTTACACGGTTTTCCAGTTGGTCACAAATTACATGGTAAAAATATAAAGCCAAAGGGAAAGAAGTTGGCAGCAAATCACACTCAAGCCGACTCAACCGAACTATCAAAAGGAGGAAACTCTGAATCAGTTACATTTACGACTGAAGAGTACAACCAGTTGATGGCACTACTTCGGAAAGAAAATGGTAACCAATCCTTTGCTAATACGACAGGTATTACTACACCCATTAATAATTCCACTAAACTTGATTCTAGTTCTAAGATTTATTGGATTGTTGATAGTGGTGCCACTGACCATATAACTAACTTCCCATCATTAAATGATAAATCTTATGCTCATTCTGGTTTTGTGGAATTGCCTAATGGTGAAAAGGCTGAAATTAGTTCTGTTAGGTGTATGAAATTGTCTAACGATCTACCACTTGAAGGAGTGCTATATGTTCCCAAATTTCGTGTTAACTTGTTATCAGTCAGCAAACTTACATCAGCTTTAAAATGCATAATCACATTTTATCCTAATTTTTGCGTGGTGCAGGACATGGTTACGAAGAAGACGATTGGCCTGGGCAAGCAATATAATGGGTTGTACTACCTTACGACAAGCCAAAATTCATATCTTGCCAACAATATAACCCGTGTTGGAAATCTTTGGCATCAAAGACTTGGACACCCATCATTTTCCCCCCAACAAACATTGGCTAAATCTATCTCCGAAATTTTTTTTGACAATGAGCATGTTTGTGATATTTGTCCGTTAGCCAAACAGACTCGTTTACCTTTTCTAATAGTTCTATTTCTTCTTGTGCACCTTTCGATTTAATTCACTGCGACATTTGGGGACCTCATAGAGTTAATTCTCATTCTGGTGCGCATTATTTTTTGACTATTGTAGATGATTTCTCTCGATTTACATGGATTCACCTTATGAATTTTAAATCCGAAACACAAACAATACTGAAATCTTTTTTTGCTTGGGTTAAAACTCAATTTTGTTGCACTATTAAAACCTTTCGTAGTGATAATGGGGCTGAATTTTTATCTATGAAACAATTTTTTCTTGAAAACGGAACTACTTTTCAGCACTCTTGCACGAACACACCCCAACAAAATGGGGTTGTAGAGCGCAAACATCGTCACCTTTTAAATGTTGGGCGTGCTCTCCGTTTTCAAGCTAATTTGCCATTAAATTTTTGGGGAGAAAGTGTACAAACAGCTTGTTATTTAATTAATAGATTGCCGACCCCTTTGTTATCGCATAAATCACCATATGAAATACTTCATAAAAAATTGCCATGTTATTCTCATATAAGGGTTTTTGGTTGTTTATGTTATGCTACTAATCTTTCCCCTACACACAAGTTTGATGTTCGTGCTCATCGATGTATTTTTGTTGGCTATCCACATGGGCAAAAAGGATATCGAGTTTATAATCTTGCTACTAAGAAATTCTTTACTTCAAGGGATATTATTTTTCATGAACATACATTTCCTTTTTCTTCATTGCCCATTGAAAATCAAAATGATTATCCCGTTCTACCTATTCCCCTTGATAGTGGCAATGTTTTTTCCACCCCATCCCATTCTATCAACCAAACCCCAGATCACTTACCTGAAACAATATCCGAACCCAACCATTCCCTTAATTCCATACCTCTTGATAATATAAACTCTACAAACCAACTCATTCCTGAACCAATTCAATCCGATAACATCCCCTCATCTGTAGAAACTTCTACACCTGTACTTCGTCGATCTTCTCGACCCACAAAAACCCCACTTTATCTCCAAGATTATCATGTGAATCATGCTACGTTGCTTGACCCAGACATTGTCTCTTCGTCCATGTCAGGTACTCGTCACCCCCTTCACAGGTATGTCTCTTACTCTCATTTCTCACCTACTTATAAGAAGTTTGTACATAATATATCTCACTTGGTCGAACCAGCTTCCTACGAACAGGCTCGATATGATCCAAAATGGGTCGAAGCGATGCAAGTCGAACTTCAGGCTCTTGAAGATAATCACACATGGACTATAGTTCGGCTTCCTCCCGGTCATCGTCCTATTGATTGTAAGTGGATTTTTAAGATCAAATACCATTCTGATGGAAGCATTGAACGCTATAAAGCTCGCCTTGTTGCGAAAGGCTTTACTCAACGAGAAGGCATCGATTACAAAGAAACATTTGCTCCTGTTGCAAAACTTATTACCGTTCGTTGCCTCTTATCCGTGGCTGCTGTCCGTCATTGGACTTTACACCAAATGGATGTTCAAAATGCTTTCCTCCATGGAGAGCTCACTGAGGAGGTATATATGAATCCACCACTGGGTCTGCGTCGACAGGGGGAGAATCTCGTATGTCGACTCCATAAGTCACTATATGGTCTTAAACAAGCCTCTCGGAGTTGGTTTCAAAAGTTCTCTTCTGCGATCCAAGATATTGGTTTCAAGCAATCAAGAGCAGATTATTCCCTATTTACAAAGGTACAAAATAACTCTTTCACACTAATATTACTTTATGTTGATGATATGATTATAACAGGAAATGACGAGACAACAATCAATGATCTCAAGAACTTTTTGAGCACACGTTTTCGAATTAAAGACCTTGGACCCTTGAAATATTTTCTTGGGGTCGAAGTTGCTCGTTCAAAAGCAGGAATCACCATTTGTCAACGGAAATATACTTTGGATATATTAGAAAATGCTGGCTTACTTGGAGCAAAGCCCGCAAAATTTCCAATGGAGCAAAATTTGAAGTTAACCCCTACTGATGGCGAAATTCTCAAAGATCCAACTTATTATCGCAAACTTGTTGGAAAGTTGATTTATCTCACTATAACAAGACCAGAGATTACATATTCTGTTTCTATCCTTAGTCAATTCATGCAACAACCAAGAATACCACATCTCAATGCAGTGCATCGTCTCCTTCGATATCTAAAAGGGGCGCCTGGGCAAGGATTATTTTTCCCCTCACATGGCCAACTAAAATTAGTCGGATTTTGTGATGCGGATTGGGCTGGATGTCCAACTACAAGACGTTCTATCAGTGGATATTGCATATTTCTTGGCAAATCTCTTGTATCTTGGAAAAGTAAGAAGCAAATGACGGTATCCAGATCATCTGCCGAAGCAGAATATAGGTCCATGGCTGCTATCACTTGTGAACTTACTTGGTTGAGGTATTTATTACAAGATTTACGTGTGGAACATGAAGAACCCGCTAAGTTGTACTGTGACAATCAAGCTGCAATGCATATTGCGGCAAATCCCGTATATCATGAAAGAACAAAACATATTGAACTAGATTGTCACACAGTTCGAGAGCGAATTCAGAAAAAGGAGATTGAAACAGCCTATGTTTCAACAGGAAAGCAAATTGCAGACATATTTACGAAACCTTTGGGTCAAGCGACATTTCAGACACATCTTCACAAGTTGGGAGTTCTTGACATTCACACTCCAACTTGAGGGGGAGTATTAAAGATATATTAAAGATAGGCAAATTCCAACATAATTTGGCTTCTCTAGAATGGCAAATTCCAATATAATTTGGCTTCTCTAGAATTTGCTTTACCCATTCATATCATTAACTTTCTGTAATTAATTTTATAGTTGTTGTAAGTCTTTCTTTTATTTTTCTTGTTGTTATATATGTACAGATTGTATTGTACTAAGACACAACACCATTTTTTTCTATAATATGAAGATACATTTTCTTTTCATCACACATTCCCTTTTTTATCAATTTGAGTATCATGAAATTGAGGAGAATGGACAATTAATCAGATCAGTGAAAGATTTAATTAATTTTGTTCAATTTAAGTGAGCTTATCGACCGTATTGTATGAATTTGTATTGATAAATTAATAAATATATTTTTTAAATTTTTCTGTGAATCCTCTTTCTACCAATTCGTTTCTCTCTCCGACGTGACCTGCGTCCTCACGAATGTGCACGACGTCATAGAGGGGGCGAGGAAACTAAAAACCACCACAAGAAAAACATTACTTGCATGAGAATGTATAGCAATTAACACTCATCATATTTTTACATCAAATAAAAGGTCGAATAATACATTCCCTCTCAGTACAATCCAAAATTATGAAACAAATTTGCAAATCAATCCACACAACATATACTTATAAACTATATAAATTGAGAAATCAAATTGGAAGCTCACCTCCAGAAATACAACCCAATACCACAACACACTTGTGAGAACTGAATCCAATATATTGTCTATAACACTCACTAACACACAACACAGTGTATTGATAGCCAGTTGAGAATCTTAACCGTTTATCAATATACGATCACACGTATTGTGTTTGTGAATGTTAGAATTGAAAAGATGTTATACGAAAACATTACCGAAAATCCAAACTGCACCGAAACATGTTGCAAAAACCACCACCAAAATCTTCAAAATCAAATCCTCAACAAAAATGCCCATTATATCTTCAATCCATGAGAAAAAACAGCTGCAAAAGCATCCATTTTCTTCTCCAGCAGTGACATACCAATCTCCAAACCACCCTCGAATTCCCTGGATTTACAAAGCGAAAAGGACCCACCCGCATCAATGGAAAGGGATTCAAACTTCTTCGGGTTGCCCCACCCGAAATCCGCATCGTACAAATCGAATTTGGGCGATCCCGCCACCCCCAGAAGCCGGTTACTTATCGGCCCGTATTTCACCAGCCACTCGTCGGCGTCTCTCCACAGCTCCTCCTTATTGTTCACCTTTTTCCCGATAATCTCTCCGACCAACTCCGCCGCCGCAAGAAACCCATCGTCCCCTTTCAGCTCGCCGTGAGTAGCTTCCACCACCACGAAAGCCAAGCAGTTCCCGAAATAAGCAGCCGGCAGCGGCGGCTCGAGGCGGTGGCGGGCGTCCACGGCGAAGCCGAAGTATTCAGGCTCGTTGTCGTCCGTCTCCTCTCCGGCCGCCGCCGCCGATCTCGCCAGACAAGCCCAAACGTACGCCGTCGTCACTGTAAAACACGATAAGTGGCCCGAACCGGGTTTTCGGGCCGACACCAAATTCTTGAGCAACTGGATATGATCTTTCCGCAAAACAAACGTTGCTCGGAGTTTATTGGTGGGAAGATTGAAACGGGTTGACCCCAGTTTGGAGGCCCGCATTTGGTTCCAGAAAATATTTGCTCGGCCCGACAGATCTTTAATCACGGCTCTGTCGTAGAATGGGATTAGCTTTTTTTCAGCTAAAATCTCTTCATTTCCCCCATTTTTAGCTAATGAACTCCAGGCCTTTATGAAACCCACAGTTGAACTAGCATCCCCGACTCCATGATGGTTGCTGAAGCCTATACATATCCCTGTTTCAGGAAAAAGCGTAACCTGGATAGCTAAAACAGGGATTATCACAAAGCCCGAATCGGATTCAGTTCTGGGCTCTGGCAATTCGGGCACAAAATTATAAAACTGATCTGAATCACGGGCCTGGTCTCCCGTCAGGTAATCGAAATCGAAAGCTTCGTTTATCTCCGCAAAGGTCACAGAAACTGAGTCTCCCGGCAAATATCGCAATTCAGGCATGCCTGAATCCAGGGGATGGACCAAGTTCCCCGCCAGGGGACAATAATGTTTGAAAGCTTGTGAGAGTGATTTTTTAAGATTCGGGACAATGTTTTCGACGAAATTGGTGGTGGAGCAGGGGTATCGGTAGAAGAGGAGGCGGTGGCTCGGGCGGAAGTAGAGCCATATCATGTCGAAGTACGTGAGAGGGAGGCGTTGTTGCTCCGCCGCCTCTCCGGTGGGGGGGGCAACGCGGCAATGTTGGTGTATGGCGACGGCTTTTTTTATGGTTGTGGCCATGGATTCCGGGTATGTTCTTGTTACTTTTTTCTTTTTTTTTTTGATCTGAAAGGGGACTTTTTCTGATATACGAGAGGCGCCATGTATCTATATATAAAATTAATTCCATGATCGTGGCTTCGTTGTGGTGGTGGTGCTGTTGTGTTCAACGTTTTTTTTTTTTTTAAGGGCGAGGGGGCCAATGATCTCGTCACATCTTGTCTCTTAAAGACGAAAGTTTGATGGGAGAAGGATCACGTTTGATCCAGAACCTAGTTAATAAGCTGTAGAGGAAAACAGTGTACAAGTGTCGTGTCGAGAGCGGGAAATTGTTACCGGAATTTGGTTCGAACGAATATAATTTATTACATAACAAGTGTATTATACTTATTAAGTGATCGATTATTTTTTTAAATTTTTTGTTTTGATATTCTTTTTTTCTAAAAATAAGTGAGGCTTGACGCTGCTTCACATACAAAACAAGAAAAAGAGAGCTATGTCTGTATTAAAGATTCCCCTCTAGAAAAAAGGCCTACTGGAACTGGTTGATTGACCCCTTGATAAAGGAACTTGCCTCCTCCCAAAAAAGGAAAGTTCACTTTGCTTGATTAATTGATCAAAGACTAGTTTGACTCAGCAGACGTTGGTTGACCGCTCAGCCACATCCAGTAGCTCTTAAGTTAGTCTACGTGGCTCATTTTCCACCATGGTTCACAAGGGTACTCCAGTCTTTGCACCTTATCACTCGTGTTTTGTCTCGAGAATTCTTGTATGAATTCGATGTTTAGTCCCTATTTATGCATTGAACAGTTGAGATTATATTATTTTTTGTATGTTGATTTTTTTTTAAAAATTAGTTAATAATATAATATAATTTAAATTGTTTGATGTATGTATTATATGGGGCTCAAACCGAATTTGGAGAAAAATTTTCTATTTTGCCCTCTACAAATAGCCAAATCATTAATGCCTCAAACATCCAAATCACTCTCTAATTTAGACATCGATTGTCCTTAGCTAGGTGTTTTTTCCATTATTAGCATGGGACACACTTAAACCAAATTGGAGACAGATCTCACCACATATCCTCCTAATGATACATCAAATGAAAATCTCAATCAAATTTCGCCACCATTTGTGTATATATCATAGATACATGTATATACAAATAAAGACACATAGGGCAAATCACATAATTGGCACTTAAACTTTGCAATTATAAACTTTTAAATTCTTAATCTTTAAATCACAATATTTTAATCTTTCAAATTTTAGTTAAGTTTACTTTGGTCTCTCAATCATTTTTTTTTTTAAATAGGGATAAAGTTGTCAACTAAAATGTAAATTGCACAATAATTCTTGAAATTTTATACTTTGTGCATTTGATTTATTCAAATTTGATTTTTTTTCAAGTTGATTATTCAAAACTTACAAGTATAACATTATTGATTCTTCTCACAATTAAACAAAATACAAGGGGCCAAAGTAGAATTACACTTTTTTTTTTTTTTTTTTTTGATACTACATACATTTAACCCATATACAGACACCTATTAGAATTCAAACCTTAACGCTACACTTGTCCGAAGGAGCCAAAGGTCCTGGACGAATTAAATACAAAGGACCAAAGGTCCTGCACGAATTATACCTAAATTACAACCACCAAAACATACATAGGGAAATTCTAGTCGAATCCCAATTTAATTGAATTAGTGATAATTATGTAGCAATAATTATACACTTGTGAATATTTTAAAAAGTGTAACCATCATATGACAGGTGTATTCACATGATTTATTGGAATTTGATCAAATTAGGTTCAATTGAAAATTTTCAGGCACATAAACCACCACCAAAATCTTCAAAATCATTACACATATATATAAGAGCAGTCGGTCTTGAATCAATTATACCCAGGGTTTTTTTCGTCTTCAGGTTGCATCATTCATTTTCCCACTAAATTGTCCTGGATTCCTAGAGGGAGCGCCAAGGACATGGTCTGCCGCGAGCGTCGACGGCGGCGGCTAGGGCTTTACAGTGAAGGAGAAGAAGTTTTTGCCGGATCAAGTCTTTGAGAGAGATAGATCTGAGATGATTTTTAGGTAGTAGTGGCAATATGGATTGTAAATTATGGGTCCAACCGAACCCAATTAATTATGGGTTGTGTTGGGTTGAAAAGATTTTTAAATGGATTAAAGTGGGTTGGGTCCAAATGGGTTAAATTAATTATAATTTTAAATGATTTTTTTATGGGTTTTAAATAGTTTTTTCATGGGTTTTAAATGATTTCTTAATGGGTCCATAATGGGTTTGGCCCAAAACTTAAAAAAATCCTATCAACTACTATAAATATCATCAATTTTATTCAAAGTAGAATACGTCCAAATTTCTCATACCACAAAAAAGTCCTGAGTATGTCCATTTTAGTCGTAATTTTCCTCAATGTTTGATCAATATTCTTTTTTTTCATTTTTTTTATTCAATTTTATGCTTGAGACATAATTTATTATTATGAGATGTAAGTTTATGTAAAATATGATATTGAAGATTGATTTTATCTAAACTTATTTTATTTTTTAAGTTTTGATTTATATGAGTATTTTGTTATCGGACCTGCTTTCAACCCGCTCCAACTCATTTACAAACCGCTTACAACCCGATTCAAACCATTTACAACCCGACCCATTTACAACCCGTTATTAATAACCCATTTTTGACCCAACCCATAAAGGCCCGACCCAAATCCGACCCAACCTACCCAATTGCCACCTCTAGTTTTAGGGAATAAATTTCATATTTTAGATGAGATATTGAAAAAAAAAAATGTCCACCAAAGAAGTCTTCTATATTTTTATTCTCAAAATGATTTAATAATTCTGCAGTTATATATATATAATATGTGTTACAAAAAATTGAAAATGCAGTTTTATTTTTCTTTCACTATATTTAATTAGGTAACAGGTAAGTAAATATATATGTATATATATTATTATTATCTAAACGTTATTAATTCTTTAATATATGAAATATATTTTTAATTCAAATTTTAATAAACATGTGGTAAACATATATATAATAAGATGTTCCATATGTTTGCTTAACTGGACCTTTTTGTACGTTTTTTTTCTTAAATAAACATGTGGTAAACATATATATAATGAAATGTTCTATATGTTTGCTTAATTGGGCCTTTTTGTATGTTTTTTTTTCTTTTTCAAAATTTTGGATTGAATTTCTTTATTATTTTAATTTATTTACTAATTGAGGATTAGTTTAAATAAATAGTGGATTTTCAATTATATGTTTCGATTCAAAATTTTTGGTTATCAAATTTTAAATTATTAAATGAAATATATTACCTAATTATTTGTTTGCAACTTTTAATCTTAAATGTTGAAATATGAAAAGACCTTTCATATATATAAATTTTCGAGATATTTTCAATGTTTAGACTAATCATCAGTTTAAAAATTTATGTAATGTAAATATTTATTTAAATTTCATATTAAATTATATTTTATATTTCGCTTGATCAATAATAGATAATTTAAAATGGATAAGTAATGTTATTAATAAGTTTGTAGTTTCATTTTAAAAGGGTTAATTAATGATTCATAATTCAAAATTATACAAAATGTTGCTTAATACTAACATTAATAAATATTTTTATATATTCTAATATTTTTCATAATTTTTAAAAAATTTCAATTTTTTAGATATGAAGTCCGTGAAATGACCGTGATTGTTCCGTGACATTCCAATTGAACTGGAACAGTAGTTTCCGTTTCATTCCCCACGACCGTTCTGGCGAACCACGACTACTGACATTGGGGTGGACAACACATACACAAGAATTTGTGCACAAAATGGACAATTTAAGCCTTTGAGAATCAAATTTGTTCGATAATCTAATGAATTACACCACCCTTAACCATTTGATTGGCTGGCACAGTGAAAAGCACGATGCTCTTGAAACTCCAGCAAGTAGATTTTTGGGGTGAAAGAGTTTCTCAAATTTGAAACCACAATATGACAATTTGTTTTTTGACAAGCATATTGAGGAGCAATATATGGTAATTTTATGTATTTAGCAAAGAGCACTATAGTAAATCCTTCTCGCTAGTTTCATGATGGCTTAATTTTTAACTGTCCATGATGACAGGTTTAACTGCCCTGTGAAAAACATGCTTTGACCCATCGGTCCATAATAATTTGGTATATTGGGCCTTAAATGGTATAAAACTTCAATTCGCCTTGGTTAGTTATACAAAGGCCGTCAATGGTGGGGATTTTCACCTGATTTTGATTTCAATCGATTAAAATATTTTATGGATATGATTTAATTATAAATACATAGAATTCAATATAAGTAGATAGAATATATAGTTAAGCAATCCGATTCATTAAAGATTCTAATCTAAAATTTAATATTTTTTTAAAAAAATTAATGACCTTATGTGTATAATACTTTCTAAAACTCATGTTGTGTACAAAATCAAAAGACGTATACATAATATTCATGGGTTAGAAGATAAGTGAAAATTAAAAAATAAATATGAGATTACTTCAAGAATTTTCAACAAAAAAATCATGGTGTTTATCAATAAAGATCAACTGCCAGTTGGTCTAACGAGATGAGGCGTTAGATTTCTTGAACAACGTTCAGAGTTCGACTCTAGGTGTTGTGAATGAAACAATTGAATTGAGAAGGTCGCCCTCATAATGAGCCACTGCAGTACTCGATTCGGATTAATCAATTAATGAGTCAAAATCAAGTAGTTAAGACCAAAAAAATAAAAAATAAAAAGCATAAAGGCCAAAATAAAAAATTATAGTTCCAATATGACGCATGAAATTTATTGTACAAGTTTCGATGGATCAAATAAAAATTGCATTTCAAAAAGGAAATCAATATTTAAATAAATCCGAGCTACTCAAGAAGAGAAATTTAATCTTAGCATTATATATTATTAAAAACACTTCTGAATATCTCTGTTTAAAAAAGATGTGCAATATAAAAAGTAGTCACTATTTTGATTTAAAATTGTGTGATATCTTGCTTAAATATTGTGCCATGGATATTACACTGTTGTTGTCATATTACCATGGGTTTGACACAAAAAATTGCTCTCTTGCATTCGTTATTAGAATTATATGGATGAATTATACCTTCATTCAATCTCAATTATATTATAGATACATTACCAAGTAAAAGCAAAAACTTCAAAAATAGTGATCTACAAGCAAATGGAACTGAACATACATCAAAATATATGACTTATTTCACCGAGCATTAATTACCGCACAATATCCTTAAAAAGAATGACCGTCTCTATATGTTCAATCCATCAGAGAAAACAGCTGTAAAAGCATCCATTTTCTTATCCGGCAAAGACAAACCAATCTCCAAACCACCCTCAAACTCCCTGGACTTACAAAGCGACATGGATCCATCTCCATCAATGGAGATCGATTCATACTTTTCGGGCCTGCCCCACCCGAAATCCGCATCATACAAGTCGAATTTTGGCGAACCCGCCACCCCGAAGAGGCGTTTTCCGATCAGGACCCCGAATTTCGACAGCCACTCTTCGGCGTCTCTCAGGATTTCGTCCTTATTGTTCACCTTCTTGCTGATCGATTCTCCGATCAGCCCGACGGCGATCGGGAACCCGTCGGGGCCTTTCAGCTCCGCGTGCGTCGTCTCCACCACGGCCAGCGCCACGCAGTTGCCGAAGTAGGCCGCCGGCACCGGAGGCTCCGTCCGCTGCCTCGCGTCGACGACGAAGGCGAATATTTCGAGCTCTTCGCCGGCCACCTCCTCCCCTGCGTCCGCCGCGGATTTGGCCAAGCAGCTCCAGACGTAGGCTGTTGTTATTGTATAAGATGATAAGTGAACTAGATTTGGTTTCTTGGATTGAACGAGATTTCTGAGTTTGTGGATGTGGGATTTTTGAAGAACAAACGTCGTTCTCAATTTGTTCGTTGGGAAATTCAACGGCGGAGATTCGACTGTTAATTGTTTCATCTGGTTCCAGTGAAGATTAACAACCCCAGATGGGTCTTTGATCACAGATCTGTCGTAAAACGGAGGCAAATGAGCCGCGGCCAGAAATTCACCGTCGCCGCCGCGCCGGGAAACAGAGCTCCAAGCTTTAATGAACCCCACGATCGAGCTAGCGTCTCCGACGGTGTGGTTATTGTTAAACCCGACGCATATTCCGGCGGCCGGAAAAAGTGTTATCTGCACGGCCAAAAGTGGGATAATCTTGAAACCCGTCTCTGTTCTCGCCGCCGGAAAATCGGGGAAGAAAGCGTGGAACTCATCGGCGTCCCGGGGATGGTCCCCAGTCAGGTAATCGAAATCGGAAGCTTCGTTTGACTCAGCAATGGTGACGGAGACTGAGTCACCGGGTTCGTATCGAAGCTCGGGCGTGTTCACTGAGTCGAGTGGGTAGATTAAAGTGCCCGCCAATGGGAGATAGTGCTTGAGGGTTAGAGAGAGTGATTGATTGAAACTCGGGACAATTTTTTCGAGGAAGTTTGATTTTGAGCAGGGGAATTTGTAGAAGAGGAGGCGTTGGATTGGGTGGAAGTGGAGCCACCCCATGTCGAAGAAGGTGAGGGGGAGGGTATGGGGCTGCTCCACCGCGTCGCCGCCGTGGGCTGGTGGCGCGACGCGGCAGTGCTCGAGGATGGTGGCGGGTTTGGGGGTGGCGGCCATGGGTTCTGGCTTGGCAGATTGTGATGCCAAGATTGTGGGGATTTGTGAGAGGGATTAGAAATTTGGCCAATTAGGACTTTTGTTCTTTGCTTAAATAATAGAGGCAAATAAATAAATCAAACTACTTGATTTGAAGATATTTTTAAATAATAAATATATCGTACATTGTTGATGTTATCATCTACGTAATTTGAATTATTAATTATATGTTTTGTATTTTATAGATCTATATATTGATTTGATAAGTTTCTAGAAATAATTGTCACGAAGAAGACAACACAAATTACGCTCCGACTTCACTTAGGTCACATAGAGCGAGTGTACGCATGAGTGGGTGAACGATGAAGTTGCACGGGAGTATTTAAAAAAACAAATTAATATAAAGCACGATTGACAAGGGAGTATAAGTAAAATAATTTCGTTAAACGTTACACTTTAATTGTATTTTGATTATTTAATGTGACTGATTAAATTTGTTAGTTCTTCTCATAACTTAAATAAAAACTACCTTCTTATTATCTCATATATATATATATATATTTACTTATTATCTAATAACTAAATTGCTATATATTAATTGTATTAATAAAAATTTATTTATATAATATCTGATTAGGTTATGCAGTAATTTTTTTCAAGAGGCTAAATAAAAAGAAATACTTGTAAAGAGTTTATTTATCGAATAAATATTAAATATTTTCTTATTTGTTTAATATTATATCTAAAATATAAATACACGATCTTGTAAAATTTAATGTGTAAATTAAGAAATTTTAAATTATTTTAAATTGAATCCAGCATTCAATTCGTCAGCTGAAATACTAGACGCGAGAACTATGAGGATAAGTGAAGAATTGTATGACCCGACGTTCCATTTTTCAAAATTTGATACTTCGATAAAGAGGACAAAAAGAGGAATCTCGAAATAAAATAAACAAATAACAACGCTCACTTTTTTATTTTTTTTAAATACATTCAATGTGGTTCGAATCCTTAGCATGTTGAACATGGCATTCATATTATTGGACCTTGGCCCACTTCACATGTTAGAATTAAATAATGTTATTACGTTGATTTAAAAGTTTGATTGATCTCAACATAAAGTTAAAAGGAAAGTTGGACAAAAAAATTTCTTTCTGGAGAAACAAAATGTTTAAAAAGTTTGTATACAATCAAAAGAAAGTTACAAAACCTTAGTGTGGATGGGTCGATATCACTTCGAATTCTCTATTATATAATTGCGCTATATTTTCGCTTCCTTCCATCAATACATATCTCGTATATTGGTAAAAAGTTGAGATACGAAAAGAGAAAAATTATAATATGGAAATTTTTTTAAAGATTTACTTTTCGGTGTCTTAATCGTCCACCAATACGTGTAGCATGCATTAGCGAATGAAAGAGAATATAGAGTATATGTATGTAACAGAAAATCCGAATTAGGTCGATATTGTTCATATTGGCTAAATAAGCAATCGGCTAGCTCACTCTCTTATTATAAATGCGAACGACTCTGATGAGGGTTTCACGAACATTCCTTCTTTTTCTTTGAATTTTGTTCTTGAGGATGTTGTGACTTGATATTTTTTTTGAGGGGGGGTTATTAATGAAGCTTCCATAAAAAAAAATGTAAACACAAAAATTTATTATGTTGTAAAATTATTTTCGTAAGGCTAATGAACAACAAAAATTTCACAATTTCTCTCGGCAATAGAGGAGGGTTTTTTTTTTTTTTTTTTGTGAAATTAGGTGAAAGTTTTCTTAATTTTTAACTATTTTATTTGAAAAACCCACATCTTTGTCTATATATTGTATGATTAATCTGTCATTACCAAAACAAATAGAAAAAGGTCAAATGTAGTATGAAAATTACACCATTGATTTTGTTCAAAATTGTCCCAAAAATAGATTGACATATGTCATCTAAATATAGAATTTTTGACGATAACTAAAAGGATAAAGTTCCACGTATTTTTCTAAGCACACAAAAGCAAAATATAATATTCTAGGCAAAGGGAAATTGTTCGTGTCACATTCTAAGGACACAAATATCCAATAAATTAAACGTTACATCAATTGAAGTAGAAAATCACAAAAATTCAAGTAAGTAAAGTCAAGGGTTAGTCGCATTAATTATTATACGTACATGGACAAGATGGGATTTTCTAGGTGCTCAAAATAATCTTCTTCGCTAGTTAGAAAAATACAAACTTTTTATATATTTAATTCCTTTTACAAATAAACTTATTGTTGAAAATAGTACCCACAATAATAAGTCTCGATCGCGATATAAATGAGAAAAAAAAATAATATAAAATTTAACATAATTTGATCAAATAATCACAAACCAGACAGAGAAAAAAATTCAACTATCATAAAAACGGTTAACAATCAAATAACCGCCCGATCTCCAATTCCTAAATGTCACCAATTAACACACAACTCAAAGTGGCCAAAAACATCGGCAAAAATTTAAGAGGGGGGGGGGGGGGGGAACAAGATTAGATTTAGCTAAATCTAATATTTTATGGAAATTTTATTATTTTACAAAATATAATTTCATAGTAATTACAAAATAATTAAAATTAGCTGTAACATGAACAAGACGACATTAATGGACTGAATCATCTCCACGTTTTGGGCCAATCAATCAATATGTTTCGGGATGAAATCCGTATTTGGGCTACTTACTCGTAAGGCCCAGGCGTCATCGTTATTTTGTATCCCATTAAATTTGATAAAATTCACATCAAATGTAAGGGATATTTGTCTAAGCATTTATTCGAAGAAATACGAATTAATACACTATAAATTTAATTTTTATAATGAGTTTAATTTATAATAATTTTGATACTAAATATTTTATCACTTGTTATGTGGCAATGATGTAGGTAAGTTATTGTTTCATATCCTTTTGCCATATAAACACATCTTCATAATTAATTTAATTTAAGTCTCATAAGTTACAAATTTAATTTTCAATTATAGGTTAAAATTTTCAATTTTTGATTCTAAATTTCACTCGTCTACCTCTACATCCTAAATCATTTAAATGCCTTAAATAATTTATAAAAATTTGACTTTGCTCTGCCAAAAAAAAAAAAGGAACTGACTCCACCCTTGCGTACATATTAAATTTCGATGTGTATAAATTTTTTTTTGAATCTCAATACGCGTTTTCCCCGGGGTTAAATTGCATTGGTCAATAAATGCATATTCGTATACTTATTTATGAGCCATGGTTTTACATAATTATTAGCGCGAATTACACTGATCACCCTTGAAATTGAGTTAATTTACAAAAAATTTCTTATTATTTCAAAAATTATCAAAAACATCCTACAGTTATACTCATATTACAACTAGCACCTAACCTTAGGGTGTCTTGTTCCCCTTTTCGAAAATATTATATTGACCACTCTTGAGGTTAGATTAATTTATGAAAAACCCCATGTAGTTTCAAAAACTACCAAAACCCTCCAAGACTATACATATATTGCAACTAGTATTTATCCTTATGTTGACTTATTTGAAGGCGGGAATGTAAAGTTGATAGGTGTGCCCCTGAGGTGAATTTTGTTATATATTGTCAAAATGAGAGCTAGTTCATTGTAATTTAATAAATCAACAGGGGGTTTATTATAAGAGTTCAATTTATATTTTCATATTTAACCCTTCAAAGTCGCAGTCAAACACTGTTCTTCCATCGTTTTTACTATTGCCGGCATATTGAATGACCACTTCATCATATTTATTTTAGGTGGTGAAATCAGCGTGTGATCGCAGGCGTGTGGAGCCGATTTCGCCTCCCAAAATAAATATGATGAAGTAGTCATACGATGGAAGAACAGTGTTCGACAAGCGGCTTTGTAGAGTTAAGTATGAAAATATAACTTGAACTCTTACAATAAACCCCTTGTTGATTTATTAAATTACAATGAACTAGTTCTTATTTTGAAAACATATAACAAAATCCACATCAGGAGCATACCTATCAACTTTACATTTCAGCCTTAAAATAAGTCAACAAAAGGTAGGTACTAGTTGTAACATAGATATAACTTCAGGGATTTTTTGATAATTTTTAAAACTATAAGAGATTTCTTGTAAATTAGCCTAATATCAGAAGTGGTCACTGTAATATTTTCAAAAAGGGAAATAAGTTAACCTAATGATAGGTGCTAGTTGTAATATGAGTATAAACTCAGAGAATTTTTGGTAATTTTTGAAACAACATAAATTTTTTTGTAAATTAACCTAATGTCAAAGATAGTCAGTGTAATTCGCCCTAATTACTACCTTTGTTACATTAGTCGAGTAAGGTTTTATACACATATTTAAAAAAAAAAAAAAATATATATATATATAATATTTTTTATACTTTAATTGAGTGATTTGACCCAATTAATGACGATGGAAACTTTTCAATAATTTATGTAAGTGGTATTTATTTTGAGGATATATTAAAAAAAGTATTAAATATTATTTTACTTTTCTTAAAATAATAGATATTTTGTAATAAAAATAAATGCTAAAATGACTAATGATATAAAATCGAGATGATATGAACCCATGAAAAAAAAGTAATAAATTCATCAACATTTATACTTCTATAATATTATTTAAAGCACTTGGTTCAGACAGTTATTAAAATAGAGTTTTCAGGTTGCAGCTTTGTTTTCCTGAAACACAATAAAATCAAGGCTAAAATTCACTCAAAACGCATTAAATTTGAGAAAAAGCTTATTTCCTTGCTACATATTATTAAGAACTTAATATTTGTCGAACATATTTTTATAGAAAGTTAAATCATACACATGAAAAACAAGTTGGGGAACCGTCCCCAACTCCTCTCTCTCTCTCTCTCTCTCGCTCTCTCTTCATTTTAATTTTCTTCTGTTTTTTTCTTTTTGTTTCATCTTTCTATCTCTTTCGATTTTCAATTTATCTTTAAATTAACAACAAATAGTGAGATGTTCATTGATTCTTAATCCTTCCTTCTTTTTTTCCATATTATTGTTGTTTTAAATTTTTAGGTTTCATATTTAATTTTCAGTTTTAATAACCATTTTCTCTCAAAAAGTAAAATTTTCTCTTTGTTAGTTTTTTGCCTTGCCAATCGACAAGTTTAGTTTATGTCTTGTCTATTGACAAGTTTATTTTTTATTTTTTTATGGTTCATTTAAGTTGATTTGTGATGGAAAGATGTGAATCTTTTTTCATGTTAATTGTGTGGCCAAGTGCATTGTTAATTAAATTGGTGGCTTTGTGTGTGCTGATACTAACATTTTTACAAGTTTTTGGAGAGTCTACATGCGGATTCGTATTTTATTGACTACTTGAAAATCACTCAAGTATCGTGTGCAGGAAGTATTGAGTTGGATCAAATAGTAAGGTTGGAGAACTATATGTTTGGAATATGATGTTCTACTGGTTATTAAAAATTATATTTTTATTAGCAAGGAATTGGACAATTTGCATTTTTTTTTGTAGAATGGTCTACGAACCAAGTCGCTCATGTGATTGTTAGGTAGTTTGATTATATGTTGGATTTTATATATTAGAATCATTGTCCTTTTTCTATACTCGATTGTAATGATTGGCATTTCTAATTATTAATAATAGTATTAATTTTTATTAAAAAAAAAAAGGTTAAATCACACACTACTAACTAGCAATATGGTGGTCTAATGATTAAATTCTACTACACTTATGCTATATATATATATTCAAATTTTATAGGGGATGTAGAGTTTGCCAATTTTTTGGAGTATTATGGGTTGGTGGTGGGTGACATAATGCCTAGTCTAATGAGGGGCAATGTTTAATTCATTAGTGTGTTGATGATACAATAGTGATCAAGTTAATGTGTAATCCGAGCTAATTTTGGAAAAAAAAAAAGAAAAAACATTCTGTGATTGTTAGTTCTATTAGTTGAGGAAACTGACGAGTCTCCCGACCTAATAATTTTCTTTAAAAAAATAAAAAAAAAACACTACTGCCACAACGCCATCGCGTCGGGGGCTAATTGCAAATTCTAGGAATTTAAAGGAGCGAATGTTACAATATATATAGTTGAGAGGGTAAGCTGTTATATCTTGAAAAAGTTAAAACAACAAACTACAGAAGAAAGTCAAAATCAATTCGCTTGAAATCGTCGAGAAATAAAAGAAATTCTGGAAAATTATTGGCGAGACGAGAAAATAATTACTTCGATTTTCAAGCGAAGTCACTTCGTCTTCTGACTATCTTTCTTCTCGACCAAATGGTAAGCGTAATACTCGTTACTTTTGTTTGATTCCGCAGCTAATGTTTTCGTTGAGGACTTT
Organism: Petrea volubilis; assembly: GCA_026212405.1. Taxonomy (NCBI): domain Eukaryota; kingdom Viridiplantae; phylum Streptophyta; class Magnoliopsida; order Lamiales; family Verbenaceae; genus Petrea; species Petrea volubilis. Next base: position 17,216,674 of record CM047875.1, read on the forward strand.
AATCGAACAGTTTGTGTTTATCGTGTTAGTTTACTGGAAACTTGAATTTATTTGTTGTTTTCGTTTTTGTGCTATGGACAATTTGTTGGAATTGCTAGTCAGTGACGCTTCACACGAATTTGGGCGACATCAAGTGCGAAATCTTCTGCGATGAGGTCCCAAAGACTGCTGAAGTACGTGCTTTGTACTTGTTTGTGTGTGTGTGTGTGGCAGTTTTTGGAGTAATTTTTTGGTGATTAAGTGAAATATTGTTTATGGTTTGGATTTTTGAGTGAATGGTGTGAGAGTTTAATCCTCGGGGGCGATTTTATGCTTTTACTTTTGAGTTCATGAAATTATAGAAGTGAAAGGAATGTGTGGTAATTTTTGTGCAACAACGTCTGAAATAAAAATTTGTGGAAGCTAAGAGTTTAGTAAGAATTGAATGTTATTAAGTTTGTGTGTGTATTTTTGAGTTAGTTACGTATCAATCCGTGTGAAGGATTATTGTAATGTTCTTGGGATATCATATTATGCGGTCTCTTACTTCTGATTGGAATCCAACAGCTTCAACTAAGATAGTGTTTTTTATATGAAACATCCGGTCACTGTTTTTTACTTCTGAGGTCTGAGTTCATATATATAATATATGTAAAATTTTAAATCGGATATGGATAGAATGCTTTAGAATATATTATGCTACCGAGGAGTTTGTAAAATCTTGAAATTTTGATGCATTCGTTACCATAATTCACTATCCATTATCATACTATCCTCTGGTTTTTATAGACTAAACATGTTCCGGTCTTGTGCTTACTGCACATTTCTATGCATTTTCTAATACTGTTAGTCTTGGCTGTTGCTGTTTGCACTGCCTTGGTTGTGTGTTTCTTCACAAGTAAGAAACCCTGTATTTTAATTTATTATTGGACCTAAAACTGCTTAACTATTGCGTCGCAGAACTTTTTGGCGCTATGTGCAAGTGGCTATTATGATGGAACCATATTCCACAGAAATATTAAGGGTTTCATGATACAAGGTGGCGATCCTACTAATACCGGCAAGGGTGGGACGAGTATATGGGGTAAAAAGTTCAATGATGAGATTAGAGAGTCTCTAAAGGTAACATCTGCTAGAACTTGATGACTTGTGATTTCTGTCTCTTTTTCCACTTGATAGCCCCTATTTATTTTATGTTGATCCACATGATGCTTCCTGTTGGTAATTGCTCATAGACATCTATTTTGTCCGTTAAGAGAGTGATTAGTGCCATAGACTTTGGGGAGGAAAAGCTTATTATTCTCATGTGATATGTAAGCTCGTGAAACAGAGTGGTGTTTACATCGAATACCATTTATTGTCATGGTTGGATTATATAATGATACTAGCATGTCTAACGCTACTTGTGGACTGGTAATTTTTGTATAGCCCTCAATTCCTTAGAAGAGTAAAAGATAATAACGTGCACACTTACATAAGTTAGTGGAGATTGTTTGATTTTTTCTGCAATTTTTATTGATTCAGTTTGAGCTGCTGAGAGATCTTCAATAGACTAGCAAACACCCACGGCGGGAGGAGGGGGCAGTTTCTGATTGTAACTACCCTGTATAATATTTGTTTGACAAACCACCTTAAACTCCTGTAGGTTAATCTTACCAAGTTGGTTGCTGTATTTACTCAAATTGGATTTGCTATTTCGTGCTAGTACCATGATAGCATATTAAGGAACAGGCATTTAATTATATGACTTGCATATCTGCTTATATTGATTCTTTTATTCATTTTGCTTTCAATCCAGCACAATGCTAGAGGTATCCTGTCCATGGCTAATAGTGGGCCGAATACTAATGGAAGCCAGTTTTTCATTTCTTATGCCAAACAACCTCATCTTAACGGACTCTACACCATCTTCGGCAAAGTGATTCATGGGTTTGAAGTTCTTGATATTATGGAAAAGGTAAGCCAAATAATTCCATCGTTTTTATCATCATAAGATGATGGCCTGAAACTTTTTCTTGTTGAATCAACAAGTTCAAGCAATAGTACAGTTATTTTAAACTTCAACTTCTGGTAACCGATATGCATTTTATCCAGGCTCCAACAGGACCGGGGGATCGACCTCTTATGGAGATCAGGATCAATCGTGTAACAATACATGCTAACCCACTTGCCGGCTAAATGCAGCGAAAATAGCGCAAGTTTGTGCCTTGTTTGGCAGAGGTTATGTGTTTTATAAGTTAAAACTGTCCTTAGACATCAAATAACATCGGGTTGACGGTTGTTGATTGGAGACTGATGACATGTATCAGTTTTTTCCTATGGTCTTATAATATAGTATACATTAGTAACTACAATGGATATGCTTGAGGAAGCCCAGTTTCTCATGTTCTGTGACTAGACATTTGGATATTGTGGTTGAAGTTGTATTAGTGTGATAGTTGTAGATGTCATGTATTGAACCCAATTAGGCCTGTCAATGGGTAGGGCAAAACCCTACCCTAACCCTAACCCAAAAAATATCCAATTAAAAATACCATGTACTCTAATCTACCCTACTCTATTTAAATACTTACCTATTGGGTATGTTTTAGGGCTGTCAATGGATCGGATCTGGAGCAAATCAGTGCAATCCGGATCCGAATCCGATTACAAGGACCGGCTACCGAATCCGACCCGAAATTCTATAGGATCTTTAGTCTTTATTCCGAATCCGAATCCGGAATAAATCCGAGATCCGATAAAAAAATCCGATCCGATCCGATATGACAAATTTTTTTTATGATTGGACCAAAAAATAAATAATTAAAAATTCTTTAATATATAAATATATAAATGTGTAAAAATATATATTATATATAAGAGATCTTTAATAATTATGCACCATATTTAATCTTTCATTTAATGACAATATATAATTAGAATTATATATAAATACGTTTATGTATAATATATTTAGTAAAGATCTCTAATAACTATAGAGATTATTAGTTGTTCATTTAATGATAGTATATAATAGATATCTCTAATAACATATCATATATGTGTATATATATGGTGTATGTAATAGAAATCTTTAATATATAGACTAATTAATTAGTATTCTATAAAAAAACGCCTCTTTATGTTAAAAATAAAATTAAATAATGTAGAAAAATATTTTAGAATATGTATAAAACTATATAATGTTTTGTTAAAAAATCTTAAAAATTAATAAATAATATATTATTAATTATAATGACATATATATTACATTGAAGTATCTTTATTACTATTGTATTATATATAATGTATAAATTTAATAAAATATAATATATAAATTCGGATTCGGATCTTTAACGGATCGGACTCATTGAATCCAAATCCAACCCATTTATTTTCGGATTACGGATATTTACTATCGGATCTGACCCATCGAATAATTTAATCGGTCGAATATGCTAAAATTCGGATCGGAGTCGGATCGGATTCGGATTAAAATCCGCTCCATTGACAGCCCTAGTATGTTTATTGGATTTATTCTATTTTTAGGATAGGGCCTGAACCCTACCCAATCATATATATTTTTTTATTTATTTATTTTTTGATATTGTGTATTTTTTTTTAGCTCACACACATTTACACACACTGCACACACACACACACACTGCACACGCTCACACATTTTTTTTCACACACACACACTGCACATGCATTTGTTACACACACACACACACACATTGCACACATTTTTCACACACTACACGTACACACGCATGCACGCACGCACACACGCACACACATATTATGTGCAGTACTTTGTGTGTGTGTGCAATATTGTTTTGTGTGTGTGTGTGTGTGCGCGCGCGCAGTGTTTGTGTGTGTGTGAAAAATATGTGTGTGCTGTGTGAATACTTATTGGATATCATTACCTAATGGGTAGGAACTGGTAAAGTCCTATCATAACCTATTCATTTGTAGTAGTATGGGTTAGAGTAGGGTATGTATAGATTTTAAAATTTAGGATACGGGTAGGGTATGGGTAAATTTTAAAATTTTAGAATACGGGTAGAATATGGGTAGAGAATGAAACGGGTATGGGTAGAGTTTTATTCTACCCATTGATAGGCCTAATCCCAATCCAGCTTTTATCATTTTTACTTCGACGCTTTACTATTTAGATCAACTTCTATTGACGATTGTTTAAGATTTGTTTGGATAGGTTTGAAAAAAAAAAGTGCTTCTTGAGCTGTATTTTTAATGGTAGGTCCTTTTTTTTAAAGCCAAGCATATTTATGTTTGGATGTAATAATTAAAAATATTTTTATTTGAAGTCATTTTGTTTCTAAAAAAAAAGGCTATTTTTGGCTTCTTCTTTCTAAAAATGCTAACCTAACATATATATAATTTTTTTAGTGAAATGATTTTTTTTCCCCAAAAAAATAAGTAATTCTATTCTAACAAAAAATTCTATTCTAACTAAAAAATCATCCAACTTGGGGTCGTAAATGTTAGTTCCGCTCCTTCAGAAAACTGTCTTGAAGAAAATAATATGATTAGATTAATCATGTTCATTTTATCCATCGTTTAAATTTTCCATCTTCTTTCCCCGTTTCAATTTTATTCTCTCTCTCTCTCTCTCTCTCTCTCTCTCTCTCTCTCTCTTAATATTATTTCTATGGTAGATCCGCATAATTATATTTACATGATTGATTGGATTTATTACTACATAAAATTTAAATATTTCTAATGTTGTCCATATTTAAATCTTAGGCACACAAATCAAGTGTCACAACAACCAATTACAAAGACTTCGCATATTGTAAGTCAGGGTTGTCGTTGGTCGGATTTGGAGCAAATACGGAGAATGAATTCAAATCTGATTAGCTTTCACAATATCTTTGAATCTGATAAAAATTCAAAACCCTATAAATTTTTTTGACCCGATTGATAATTAAATTTTTTGATATTTTTAAGATCAAGTAACCGGAAAAAAGCATGTAACCCTTGCATAAAAGAAAATTTAAGAAAGTAGAAAAATATTTTAGAATATGAATGATAACTATACATTATTTTATTAAAAAAATATGAAAAATAAAAAAAACAATATATTGCTAATTATAATGCCTTACATATCACATTCGATTTAAATTTATTTATTAATACTGCACGCGTGAGATTATCAATTTAATAAAAAATATTATTAAAGTTCAAATTCGAAATTTTAATCAATCGGATTGATTGACTCCATATCTTAGTAATTTTTCTTAAACTATGAATATTTATAATTTGATCTAGTTCATCAGATACTTTAATTGTTCGAATATACTAAAATTCGAAAATGATTCGGGCTTAACATCCGCTCCATTTCAGGAAGTGAAGCAACTAAATGGGCCATAGGACCAAGCTAGAGGCCAATAGCCCAGCCCAACTCAAAGTCTCAATTCTCTCTCATGTCTGACTCTGACCTCTGTCCACTTTAAAACAGTAATAAATTAAACAATGAATAATACAAAAGTGGAAAATAAAACAAAAACAGGCCAAAAAAACAAAAATTACTCTTCAGCTTCCTCAACACGCTAAAAAACCCAGAAACACTGTGTTTGGGAGTATAAAACAACTAGGGTTTTCAAAAACCCCGCCATTATCGAAACCCGTTTCACACACAGACACTCTGCTAATGGTGAAGGAGGACGAGAGCCCGGCCACTCCGCAGGCCCCGAAGCCCGGCACGAGCCCCAACTCGGCCCGGAAATCACCGTCCACTGGCGAACCCGGCAACAATTCTTCGAAAAATGCGCTGGGTGGAGAAGAGTTCATATCAGCAGTGGCGGCGAAAATCGCCGCTCAGCCGCTTCAGTATTCCGATCCCGACGTTTGGGGCGTGCTCACTGCCATTTCCGAAAAGGCGCGCAAGCGCCACAAGGTTTTGCCACCGGCCCCAATTGTTTTGATATTTTTCTGTCGTTAGTTTGATAGTACTGTGTGAATTGAAGTTTATGCCCAATTATTTTGTGCAATCCTACTCTTCTACTTGAATAAATTGCTTTTCATTTTTCCATATTATCTTCAATTGAGAAATTTTTTTATAGTTTCGTAAAGTTAACTCGCGAAGTAAATAAAATTCTCCAACATATGCGAATGGAATCTTTTTCATGAGTTGTTATTTTGCACCAAAAGATCTCGCACTCTCATTTATGTGCTTATGTTTAAATTTGTGGTTATTCCTATGTTTGCATGTTTCGTCGAATTTGTCAGTGTGTCGTGGAATTGAGGTCTTAACATTGGAACTGAAGGCATTCTCATTCAAATTTGACTTGATTTTTTCATCACGTCCAATTCAAAGGACCGTAATATGTTCTCCAAACATGATATCACTAATTTTCTTAAATGATTTTAAGATTTTGCTCTAGTTTGGCGTGGAGCTTCTTCTGGAAAATAATTCATGGACATAATCTAGTAGCATTTCTTGTTCATGTTGCATTTGAAAAATGTATGGCTTATGCAACTCTTCCTATACCAGGGCATGAATATGCTGCTGACTTCTGATGAACACTGGATTGGTCGGCTAGTAAATGATGCTTGTTTCCAGATCATTGCACCTGCAATTAGTGCTCGTCACTGCAGGATTTATCGTAAGATGGTTGCTACTGCAGATACGGAACATCCATCACACAACTATCATTCAGTTTTCTTGAAAGATACTAGGTGAATTTTTTACACACAAAGGCTCAATTGACGAATTTTGATTGGAAAACTCTGATGTTTCTAAGTTTACTGCAGCACAAATGGGACATACTTGAACTGGGAGAAGTTGAATAAAAGTAGTCCTGAAGCAAAGCTGCGCCATGGAGACATAATCTCAATAGCATTTGCTCCCCAACATGGTAAAGTTATTTTTTTTTTCAAGTAAAATCTTCCTCTGTTCACAGTGTGTGAATCTTTTTACAGTTGCACTGTTTCTTTCCCTTGGTTATTGTACTCCAATTATTTGGCTCCTCAACAATGATGGAATTGTTTTTGGAAGTTGAAGCTATACCTGCTTACAAAAAGTCATTTTTGCTGCACTTCTAGCTTCTCTTTCCATTTAAGAGGTATACTGCTGCAATTGAATCATTGCACTGCAGAGCTTTCTGTTGATTATTGTGTTAAGATAATATTGTCAAGTTATACCATCCCCAAGAAATGATGGTCATCAAACTTGTGCTATGACCTTGGTTTCCTGTTCAATGTTTGCAGAACTTGCTTTTGCATTTGTATTTCGGGAAGTTCAGAAAACCTCTTGTGTATCTGATGGCGGATGTCTAAAGAGGAAACCAGGTAGTTTTTGAATTGAGTGACAACATCCTCTCCTTATGCATGTAGAGACTATAAATCTATCCCAGATAAAACTAGTTCATAATGGATAAGAATAAAGACCAAAAGTCTTCTGCAAAATGCACTTTTGTGACTATGGATAAGTATGCGAAATTTTAATAAATTTCTGAACACATTTTATTAGAGAATGGGTATCCAATGTTGGCACTTGATATTTCTTCGGAATATGGGTTATCTTAGATGGTTGTGTTCACTAATGGTCAGTTCCTGTGGCACTATTATACTCTCTTTTATCTGGCTGTATGTAACTACTTCACCTGGTGAGTTGTACGTTAGGGACAGAGCACCTGGATAGAACTTCATGCTTAGATGTGCATAAACTTTGATACTTAAGTATTACTTATAGCTTAGCTATTTCTTGAAGAGGAATATGGTGCTGAGAATAAAAGGTTGAAAGGAATTGGCATAGGAGCTTCTGATGGTCCAATCTCTCTTGATGATTTTCGGAGCCTTCAACGATCAAACACGGTATTTATATGGGCTATTGAGCTGTTGTGATTACTATTGAATTACTTCAATGCCACAGGCTATCAAAACTGTACACAGGCTATCAAAACTGTAGATTCTTTTGTATCTAAATGTTGTACCTTTTCATAAAGTTTCCAATGTATATGTAGGAACTCAGGAAACATCTGGAAGAGCAAGTTGCGACTGTTGAATCCTTGCGTAGTGAAAACCGTGCAGCTATTGAGAAGCATGAAACTGTATGGCTTGCTTTCCTCATGCATGCTGTCCTCATTTTTGTTACTTTTTCCTTGTCACGGCATCTGTTTATGAAGATGAAGCCTTTGATTTTTTTTTCTTTGGCAGGAAATGAGAGAGTTGAAAGAATCAGTTTCAAAATCTTATCTTGATAAGCTCAGTGAGTTGAACCAATCTTTGGAGGCTAAAGACAAGGAATTAACAGAGCTAAACAGAATATCTGCTGAGCAAAAGCAAGGAATTGAGGACCTTAATGAAAGACTTAATGCATCCATGCAGTCATGCGTTGAAGCCAATGAAGTAATTAACAGGTGAGGAGTGAGCTGAAGTATCTGTAGGCTAGTATTTGCAGGAAATGTATGGCATTCAGAAAAATCTCCACTTTTTTTCCCCTTCAGCTGGTTCATGCATTGTACATGCGCTAGTTCATTTTACTTGAAGCATTTGCTGGAATCTTTTGGTTAACATATTACTGGTTTCTTCTAGGCTCTTATTTTCGGTAAATGAGGGTTCCTTCTTTACAGTGTGAAGTCATTTTTAAAAGTTCATCTGGTTTTTTCTGGTGGTAGAGGTTAAGGTGGGAATGTTGATTGAATATGCCAGCATCTAACAGGGTGTACCTCAAAAATATGAATAAGCAATCAATGGTCACCTGCACGATTCTTCTCTTCTATCTTTTTAATTTCCTTTACAACAAATTGTATCAAAATATTTTTGAGATGTTTGTGGACCTTCTTGATTTTGTTTGCTTGATGCAGCCAGAAGGCTTCTATATCGGAATTGAAAGCTCTAATAGACGAAGAGCGTGATCAGAGGAGAGAGGAGCGAGAGAAAGCTTCTTTAGATATGAAAATGGCAATACAGAGAGTTCAAGCAGAGGCCACAGAGGAAATAAAACGAGTGTCAGACAGTGCTTTGAGACGAGAGAAGGAGCAACAAGAAATGATTAACAAGCTTCAGGTAAAGATGATGACTTTGTCCTGTGACTGTTGCTTTTCTCGTTTGGCACTTAATTAGAACTTGGTTATACAGGAGGCGGATAAGGAAAGGTGTTCATTGGTGGAAACATTGAGATCGAAATTGGTAATGTTCATTATTGTTCCTAATATCAGCGTCTTGCCTTGGATATTAGTATCTTGTCTTCCCTTCTAATTTAATGTTGCTGTACTTGGTCCACGGCAGGAAGATACAAGGCAAAAGTTGGTCAACTCTGATAACAAAGTGCGTCAGTTGGAGGGTCAAATCTGTCAGGAGCAGCAAGCTTTTGCCATTAATAGAAAAGTATTCTTGCTTCTCCCATCAACCAAGATATGCCATTTTGTTTTTGATAAATCAAGATATGCCTTTATTGTAACAAAATTCACCTTCCATTTTGCACTGTGCTGAAGACTTTACATTTGAATTTACAGAGGGTTGAAGAACTTGAGCATGAAAGGAAAAGACTGAGGAAAGAACTTGAGCGTGAAAAGGTAGGATTGCAGTATGAATTTTTCCTTTTATTCACAGTGATGCAATACTATGCAAAACATCCATTGCTTAGAATGGGAGATTTGAATAACCCGTAGTTTGATGTATCTGAAACTGAGTTTCTCTTGCTGCTGTAGCAGGCGGCTCGGGAAGAAGCATGGGCTAAAGTGTCTGCCCTTGAGCTTGAGATCAGTGCTGCGATGCGGGATCTTGAGTTTGAAAGGCGGAGACTAAAAGGTGCCAGGGAGAGAATTATGCTCCGGTAAAGACTGCAAGAAAAGCATTTTATAGTAAAGATTTCGTAAATCACTAGAAATATATTCACAAATAATTTTTCATCACCAATATAGATGACATATTGGCAGCTTTTTACGGTGTAGTTTCTCAAAGAAGAATTTGCTCATACAGTTTCAGTAAATGGGGCGTGTCATTTCCAGATTAGATTTTGTATTACCAAGCAATATGCACATCATGTTTCATTGAAGAATAGTGCTATTTAGTATCATCTGATGATTTTGCTGCAGTGAAACGCAGCTTCGTGCTTTCTACTCAACAACAGAGGAGATATCTGCATTGTTTGCAAAGCAGCAGGAACAGCTTAAGGCAATGCAAAGGACACTAGAAGACGAAGAGAATTATGAGACTACATCAATTGATGCTGACCTTAACCAGGATGGTGGCAATAGAAATCGATCAATGGTCAGAGACAAAGAAGAGGCTCATCAAAGCAACAGCATAGCTAAGTCAGGATCTGGCGCATTGCGCACCCATAGCATGGTTGAAGTGGAGTCATCAAGTGATGAAGCAAGTGTGACAGAGAAGCACGACTGCAACGCCAAAAACCAAGAAAGTGGTCAAGACACACAAGAAGTAGAATTCATCAGTGCTGAATGTAATGTTAAGGGTGCGTTTGGCTCTGATATTAATGGTGGCGGCACAACACCTGCTTCAGATGGAGATGCTGTTGGAACCGAGCAGATCCCTGAAACTGAGGGTGTTGAAACTGAGCGAGTTTTGGATACTGAAATTCAGGGGCTTCAAAATGACCGGAATACGATTGATTTGAATCAATGCGGTACATTGGGTGCATTGGGTGGAGATACAATGCAGATTGATATAAATAACGACACTAACACACAAGAAGCTCCAGAGCCATCACATCACTCCCAATCAAATAGGCTTGTTGAGGCTCATGACCCGATGGACGAAACACAAGATGGAGGGACTATCAAAACTGCAGACCTTTTGGCTTCAGAAGTTATCGGTAGCTGGGCTTGCAGCACGGCTCCTTCTGTCCATGGTGATAATGACGAAGATGAAGGTAGTGCTGTACCGGTACATGATTCCAGCAGTCTGGTAGCTGAGAGCCAACACATACCATCCACAAAGTCTGAAGCTGCTGCTGCTGCTGCGAGGCGAAACCATGAACGCCGGGCACTGAGTGAGATGATTGGCATCGTCGCTCCTGATTTGAGGGAGCAGTTTAGTCGGGCTGTTGGAAGCGATGATTGGGTGGGATCTGAAAGAGGAGTGGCGTCTGATTCTGATACTCAAGATTGCAGTGATAATGATGATGATGATAAGAATGGAGGCGATAAGCGAGAGGCATCGGATGCTGAAACGGTCGTTGGCGACGCAGCAATGTCTGATGTTGAAGAAGATGATGATACACAAGAAGATTCAGTGGGATAATGAGTGTGTTGTGATTCAGGTATAGAGTTTTGTATTTATTTTTGTGCATAATATTTTCCTGATTATTTATTATTTAACCCCTACCCTGAGTTGTATATGTGCCGTTGTATGGAAGACGTTGAAGTGTTTCTTGTTTTACATTTCCGAACACTAAAATTTCTTCATTCAATGTAAAATATTTTGTCTACGAGTGTCTCAGAGTACCCCTATGGCCTCTTTTGATTGGGTGGATTGGATAAATATGTATTTAGTGTTGAGTTGGTTGATAAATTGGATAATTGTAGTTGAAATGCCATATTTGATTTGTGGGATTCAATTCATGACTCAAATTTCAATGATATATAAATCTCGTTTGATTTTGTGGATTACATTGGATTATTCGCAAAAGTTCCATTTTGCCCTCAAAATTATTTTTCATTGGTTTTTGATTTTTTTATAACAAGGATAATTTAGTAAATTCAATTTTGGGATATTAAGCAATACATTCTAACTTCCTCTAGTCGCACCCTCCCCCCTTCTAAGACTGAATTCAGCTTAAATGATGGCTTCAATCCATGGTATCATGCATTGAGGCATTTCAATACATGAGAAAATTACGAATCAAATATGAATTTTAGATGGATTATTTTTGGTATTATAATGTAATATCACGAATCAAAAGGGGCTTATAAAACCAAGTACCCGCTTGATTTTTCCACATTCCAATATACTCGCGCAGTCCAGTTTGGATTTTTTAGTACTAATTGTGCGTTCTTATTTATGACATTTATTAATACATATCGTTTATATTAGTAGGAGACAATCAAATGGTTTTTTTTTTTTTTTTTTTACTGTTCACCAATACACTTGCTGTGTGTTGATAAACGTAGTGATGTGTGTGTTGATAAATGCATGTGTTATGTATTACATTTAATCCTATCACTATCCTGGGCCCAATCCGACAAATAATTGGGCCTTTGTATCAAAGTTGTACTGTGTCCAGCCTCATTCTGTGTAATTTGAATAAAAACCGTACAGGCCTAGAATCTCGCTCTGCTTTTAAGGCAGTTTCAGTAGTGGTGATAATGCAAGGTCATTTTGGTCAATTCAGAGACTGTGGTTATATTCAACTTCACGAGGTCGGCCCCTCCAAAGACAACGTGCACGCTTTTCTGCCAGTGGCATTTACGTCCTTTTCTCTCCCTATCTGTTTGTTTCTCACAAAAAATAAAAAATAAAATAAATACAATGAAATGAAAACAATAAATAAATAAATAAAAATCTCATGCAAAAGATTCAATAATTTATGGTACAGAATTTTTTAAGAGATGAAAATCAACTTTCGCATTTTTGCAATGCTAGTCGGCAACAAGTCAGGATCCTAGAATTAGGAATTGTATCTATTAATTATAGATTATAGACAATATAAATAATTAAATTTAAAAAAAAATTGAGCGATGCATTGAAGGGGAACCATGGAGTGATCTAAAACGATATGAATGGTTAATCAAATTTAATAATATGTATATCGGATAATTTTAAATTAAGGGATGGACTCTGCTACTAGTGTTGATTACTAGTAAATAGATTTATCTATCTTTAAGTTCAAATCCATCATTTATTAAAAAATAATTGAATTATATATTTTGCTATTTTGCCTCGGAACATTAAGATTTATAGTTATTAATGCCCGCCCCCCCCCCCCAACCAAAAAGGAGGATTTCAGTTGAAATAATTAAGCAAAACCCTTTCCAATCATTAACACAAATTTTGTTTGAGACTTTGAGCCATCCAAGATAAGAGAGAGAGAGAGAGAGATTATCTATGTGTTTACAACTAAGCTTGGCTCGTTAATGCTATTCAGTTGGGTAGTCCCGAATTAGTATTTTCAGTTATTGAATTTGAATATAATGATATCAAAAATATTAAAAGAAATGAAATTATTAGATTATTAAACTCAAATTTTAATTATAATAGAATGTAGAGACCAATTAACAAGAGGTTCAAACAAGACTTCTAGATCAAAGAACATTATTATTATTATTTATAAATCTTAAGATATTTTTCTTAAAACCTTAAAAAATATGAAATGAGTTCAAACGTCCTAACTATTGCTTTCTACTAATATTGAGTGTTTGGGGGCGTGAATTTGAACCCAAAGCATCTATCACAATACAAAAAAAGTGATACTCCTTTAATAAATTATTAAAGATGCCAACTTTTGAGATAGTTTTAATTATTGGCTCATGATATGTTATTCCCTTGTGTAATATCCAAATAGCGTTTTTAGCTGTTGGATTGAATATATAAATTCAATGACTAAAAACATCAATGGCATAATATCTATTTTTTTTTGTCTTAATTACCCGATTTTGACAATTGATCGATTAATACAGATTGGGTATTGCAAATGTCCATTATAAAAACGATCTTCCGAGCCTAATTGATTCATTCATAACTACATAATTTAAAACTTAAAAATCTAACATTTCATCATATTAGACCAATTGGTGATTGGTGCATAATACCGAATTGAATAGTATGAAATTTTGCTAATTACCACCCCAGAGAGCCATTGCTATAATCTTACAAAAGATCAAAATTCCTCACCATAAAAAAAAAAAAACTAAAGATCAAAATTAAAATCCTCTGCCCAAAATTTGGCAGCCGTTTCTCATAAAACCAATATTTTTTAAGTCTTTATACCTTGTTCCTCGCTATAAAAGTGAAAACTTCCAAAAATTAATTAAACTTTTGCCAGAAATCACAGTTTCAGGCACCCAAACAGAACCTTAGCAAAGCAGTTTGGACCCACCCCCATACGCCACACCCCGGCCCCCGCACTATTGTCCTGTGTTTCCAACTTAAACCACCCATGCGAAAAGACTAATAACCCCTCCATATTTCATTTGATTCCCACACAGTCCTCTCGCTTCATATATTTGTTTCTCTGTTGTCTTTCTTAATTTGAAATCAAGCAGAACAAGAAATAGAGAGAGAGAAATGGCTACTGGAGGAGGAGGCTACAGGAATGGCGTCCACAAGTACCCGAATCTCCGTACCTCTTCTTCCTTCAAATCGAAGAATCCGCCGCCCAATGTCCGCCGCAGCAGCCCCGCCTCTCTCGGCGGCGGCGCCGATTCCGGTGAGTTGAGTGGGACTTTGTTGTTTTTTTAAACATTGCTTACCACCGGTGCGATCTGGTTACTTAGAGAGGAGTGGAAGATATTCAGATACTCTGGTGCTTGCTCATTTCTACTTTGCAATTTTGATGTACTGAATGAATTTGCGAGTTACTGTTGATTCTCAGTTAAGGCTCATTTAATTGTGTGACTTGATTGATTTATTATATGCTTCGTGCAATTAATTTTTGATTTGAGTGCAGGTGATGAACGTCATTGAAATGTACGATGGGTGGTGGAGTTGTTATTAGGATATGAGTTGCTATAGAAGTACAAACTAACATTGGGAAAGATTTGAGCATTTTCTGCTTGTACTGAGAGAGACATTGTGGTTTGTGGTACCGTGTGGAAGACAAATGCTCTGTACATTTTCATCTGTCATGGGGTTTCAGTTGTTAGGTGTAAGATAAGTCTAAATTTTCCATGACTGTGATGTATAAATGTACATAACTAATACTCCGGTGTTCTAAGTATGATGCATGCCTGTATTTAAAATGGATAACGGCAGTGGATAGGGGAGATTGTTATGGAGCTTGGATAATAAACTGATAACTTTTTTCACGTTTGAATTATATCCCTTCACAAGACATTCCTGGTAAAGTCTAAATAATGGTTAAACTCCTTATTCATAAGGGGCAGTAGAATGGGTATCCAGTTGATTTAGCGAATGACACGAATAGAACTGCTTTATTACTGAGCCTTGTTTCTGAACCACACCAAACTATTTAACTTCCAATCTTCTTTCATGTGATTAAACCTGAAAAATATCAGAGTGAGATTTATTTTTGTGGGTGGCTGAATCTGATTGATGTATATCCATGGGTTAGTTTCAGGAAGAGTCCGAGTTGCTGTAAGATTGCGACCTCGAAATGCTGAAGAGCTGGTAGCAGATGCAGATTTTGCTGATTGTGTGGAGCTGCAGCCAGAGGTCCAGATTTTAATCTTACTCTTATATATACATTTTACTTTCACATGTCTAGCACCTTATGTAAATAATTCTGCAGTGGTGTCATCTCTTTACGTCTTTGTTTGCAGCTTAAAAGGTTGAAACTTAGGAAAAACAACTGGGACTCTGACACTTATGAGTTTGATGAGGTTCTCACTGAATTTGCATCACAGAAGCGTGTCTATGAAGTTGTTGCCAAACCTGTTGTTGAGGTGAGTTTTTGAAGCCGTTTTACATTTACGATATTTGGACATTTTGTTCTCAAGACAGGTAATGCATGACATGCAATGAACACTTTTCCATAGATAACAGCTTGCCATTTTTAATCCTAAACCTGGTATTCCTGCATATTTGGGGGTTACAGCAAGGGATGGCTGGATAAGTTTTATTGTACTATGCTTTTTTTGGATGGTATCTTTGGTTGCCACATGGGCTAATCTTTTATCTTCTTCATTTTCAATTACTATTGGATGTCAGATTGAATACATGTCTTCGATATAGTTTGACCTTGAGTTGTTTAATATTTCCCAACTTCAACCTTTGATGTTTGACAATTTGGAGAGGAAACACTCTGGGTGCTTGTTTCGGTGAGTTGCATCTCATGTATAAGTTGTAATTCATCTGAAGTTGTTGTCATTGAAAGCTGAAAGCTTGTGAGAGTTGACATGTAAGGCCTTAAGGGGTTATTGCATGGCATCAATGCTTTGATGTGTATTGAGTTCTGCAATCTATTAAATCTTTGAATTTTATTTAGTTTTGACCTCAACTTAGATCATTCATATTATTCTCCACTTAGTTTTGTAAAACTATCACTTGCTTACCAATTATCTTTCTTCAATTCTTAATGTCACCAGAGTGTTTTAGATGGTTACAATGGGACAGTGATGGCTTATGGTCAAACTGGTACTGGTAAGACTTATACTCTTGGACGACTGGGTGATGAAGACACCTCTGCTCGGGGTATAATGGTTCGCTCTATGGAGGATATACTTGCAAATGTCACTCCAGAAACTGATTCTGTCTCTGTTTCATACTTGCAGGTTGTATACAGTCCCTACATGATCAAATAATGACTATGTTATCATGAACATCTTTTCTTTTGTATTATTCGGTTATTTGCTAATTTCTAGAAACATAAATGCTGTTCTAATTTAGAGTTATTGGTCTATTTGTAGCTTTATATGGAAAGCATCCAGGATCTACTGAACCCAGCAAATGACAATATTTCAATTGTTGAGGACCAAAGAACTGGAGATGTTTCTTTGCCAGGGGCGACTGTTCTGGAGATCAGAGACCAGCAAAGTTTTGTTGAACTCTTACGTGTGGGTGAAGCTCATAGGATTGCTGCTAACACCAAACTGAACACTGAATCTTCCCGTAGTCATGCACTTCTAATGGTAATGATTTCTGCTGCTTTCTTTGTTGTTTTCTGGTTCCTGTGGTTGTGAAGCTCATGTGGCATAGTACAGGTACATGTGAAGAGGTCTGTACCGGGTATGGACGATGATTTTTCTCCTGAAACTCAAAATCGCTCTAATTTGGTTGGTAATTTGAGGCCACCTATGCTACGAAAAGGCAAACTAATTGTTGTAGATCTCGCTGGTTCTGAACGTATCCACAAATCAGGTTTGTCTTTGTTGTTTCTTGAAAATCTCAACCTACTCTTATAAGAAAAATCTTCAGTCTTCTTGTCGTATGTATTTTCTTTAACGAGACGTGGTGAATTGTGTGCATCCATGTACTTTGTTTTGTTTTCTTCTCCTCTACCAAGCATGAGCAGGATATGATTGAGAAAATCAACAGTTGCTCATGGTATGAGTAGAAGGTGATCTCTTGGATTAGCTAGTGGATGTTTTGCTGCTTCCAATGGTCCCCAGATGTTGATAAAAGTTTCTAAGCAGAAGTAATTCACACATAGTATATTAAATATATGAAAATTTAATTCCTGAATTACTGTAGTATCATCATTTCACAGTGAACAGGCAGCCTAGTTTCATTTAGGTTTTAAATCATCTAATTTTCTATAATTCCATTCCTGAAATGGCAAGGGAAGCAGCAAGGGCACGCCTGAAAGAAAAATCACATCTCTCTGGATCATTATAAAACGTATTTCAATGAAGTTTCTTTGTAGTACTTTTTTGAAAGACTTATGCCCCTTTTTGTGAGATGTAATGACCGTTTTAGGTGTATTACCCAAAATTCATGATGAGCTATGAACCCAAGTATTTCTTTTTATCTGCCAAAGACCATGAGTACCTTAATCTTGGTATCTAGCAATTAGACACCTGAGGAAGGTTATGTTCTGTTCTAACTGTAATGATAAAGCTGATTGCTTTAATTGGCCGTTATTTCATCTTAGTATTTGAAATAAGCAAACTCTTTTGTGTCTTAGTCTGTTGCATTAGGAAAATGGAATAAGACGAAGCCTGATTAATTCTACCTTGTTATATAAACAAGATCTTGTTAAGCCTATTGTTGTTGGATCTTAGTTTGAGTCATTTGAGTAGTAAATCTTGCTAATATGAAATGATTTCGATCACATTTTTGGCCATTTTTATAAAAGGAAAGATATACTTGCCCTTCGTTTTGTATCAAGGTCAAACTCTTTATGAACTAAATCTTGATTGGGACCATAGGTGGAGTAAGCGGACTCTTGAATTGCTTTCGGATCTAGGATCAAATTCGTTCATGTTTAATATAAAACAACTGTTTTCTAGGCATACACTGCAGTCTTTCTAGACCAATTCTGTTCTGATGTTTAAGATTTATATGCAGTTTCTTATTCCAACAATTTACAATTTGGAATTGTTATCTGAGACACTTCTAAATGTTTCTTGAAGGAAGCGAAGGACACATGTTAGAAGAAGCCAAGTCTATAAATCTGTCACTTAGTGCTTTAGGAAAATGTATAAATGCCTTGGCAGAAAATTGTTCTCATGTCCCGGTTCGAGATTCAAAGCTTACAAGGTTACTTAAAGATTCATTTGGAGGTAAGACTTCTGACTGTGTTATATATATATATATATATATATATATATATTTGAACTCACCTTCTAA
The DNA here is from genome assembly GCA_026212405.1 of Petrea volubilis. NCBI lineage: Eukaryota > Viridiplantae > Streptophyta > Magnoliopsida > Lamiales > Verbenaceae > Petrea > Petrea volubilis. The sequence continues at coordinate 17,235,031 of CM047875.1, forward strand.
TGACCTCATATTTTTGGGTAGAACTTAAGTAATTTGTTATAACAATTTCTAGAACTAATATTATCAAACTCCGTCATGTTCTTGTCAAAAAATTGGGGATTAAGACCATTTTCTGTATCTTATACCATGTTTTGTCCTACACTGCCTCATTGGCTGATTTTAGATTAATCTCTTCAAAGATGTAGAGAGGTCAAATATGTTTGTTTAGAACTAGGGTTGATCTAACTCGTGTCCCATGGTATGCTGCAGGCACATCCAGAACTTCATTAGTTGTCGCAATTGGTCCGTCTCCACGCCATCGAGCAGAGACTGCGAGTACCATACTGTTTGGACAAAGGGTGAGTTGTTAGAGTTGGAAATTAAGGTCACGGCAGAAAGAGTTGATTCCTTGCATGCGTTTAATTATTTACAGAATTGGTTTCTTTATTTGACAAAGTGATTTTCAGATCAATAAATATCCAATTGGTACTTTTGATTTACCCTCAGGCTATGAAGGTGGAGAACATGCTGAAGATTAAAGAAGAATTTGATTACAAGAGCTTATCCAAAAGACTTGAGATGGAAATTGACAAACTTATTGCTGAAAATGAAAGACAGCAAAAGCTTTATGAAAATGAGATTGAGAGAATCAGATTAGAGGCACAGAAACGCGTTGCCGAGGCTGAAAGAAACTATGTGGAAGCCCTAGAGGTATATTTACACACTCGCATGCCTCTGAGCCTCTGCATATTCCAGTTTTAGTTAGACAGATATTTAGTTTGAGCAACATCTTTACTTGAAGTTTGCCATTTGCGTTTGCATAAAACAACCCACTGTCGATGAGGAGTTGATTGAATCTTTCTTATTCATACATAGAACTGTTCTAGCAACTCATGCTGTTATGAAATATCCAAAGGAGCATTTCTTTTAGTTTGTGCTCAAAAATTCAGTTTCACTACAATGAATTATTGGCCAATTTGAAAAGGTGAAGCGCAGCAAGTGTATGTGCTCCTTGATCTTTTTTGATCTTTTTTTTTTTTTTGCCTTCTTTAACCTTTTTCTGCATATTGTACAGGAGGAGAAAACAAAATGTCAGATGGATTATATGGAGTCGATAAAGCAGCTCGAGGAAAAGTGGGCTGTCAATCAGCAAAAGCATGTTGCTAATGGAGAGGTATCTGGCTTTGCAACTGTCTTCTTTTATTGTGGCGATACACCATCCAGTTACTGATATCATGTAAAATCAGTTGAAATAAGTGAATACCTTATTCAGGACACAAAGTACAATAAAAGGGAGCAAAACCAACTTTTCTCCATTGAAAAGGGAGGAAGGTTCTAATCTTTCCCCTGTTCGTCCTTCTTTCTCGAAATTTCTGTCTTCTTTCAATGTGTCCTTCTAGGCAGCCTTGTAAGGCAGTTCAAAGCGGAATCATGGTTAATAGTTATTAACTGCATATATTGAAGGCCAAGAAATTCCTCATCTTCATCCCTCACCTGTACACAGCCTTGAGCCTTCCCTGCTTTCTTTCCTTCTTTTCTTCGTTTTTCTTTTTCCAAACAATTTCTCGTACATATGTCACCAAGTGCGCATTCTAGTTACCTCTATTCATGTACTCATCACTAATTCAATAATTTAAATCTGATCGGAAGCAAAATGTGAATAACCTCTTCATCTGCTACCATCTGAAAGTCCAGTTAAGGCTATTAAATTGCTTTTTGCAGGTTCACAATGGTGCTGGTAATGAAGATGTTGCTGAGCTTAAAAAATTGCTCCAAAATGAACTTCTTCTAAGAAAGGCAGCTGAAGAGGAAATTTACAACTTAAAAGATCAGCTAATTAAATTTTCAAAGGTTGAGGTATGGTTTTAGTCAAAATTGAATTTCAAGTATGCCATTAGTTTGCAACCTTTCTTTGGATCTATATTTAGAGATTTTGTTAACTGATTGATGTAAGTGTAGTTGGCAGGTGGAAATGCTAATGGCATTAGCCTTCAGCAACTTTTGGAAGAGGAGAGTCTTGAAAAGAAGAAACTTGAAGAAGAAGTGAGAGTTTTGCGAAGCCAGTTAGCACAGATGTCTATTGAAGCTAATCAAGTATGGGTTTGGTTTGTTTTTATTTACTCTGAATCTGGTGCTTGGTATGAATGTAAATACACTTTTGCCTTATTTTTGGGTGTCTTTCTTGCTAAATTAGTTTCTCTCATAGAAACTTTTGAGAGAATCTGATTGTTGAGCAGCCTCTGTTATTTCTTATTACTATAAATGGGGTGATGGACACTAAGTTTTGATTCTCATGGGTATGCTGAATGGGGTAAATATTTTCAGTTTGGTAGATTATATTTCATTAGTAGAAATGTAATGACTTTTTTGTTTGCTGATCTTTTGTGCATAAAAATTAATTTGATATTTAGCTCAGCATTTCTTTATATTTACATTCATAGACTCGGAGCTTTCCAGACAGAGGCAACTCTGGGAACCCCTTTCTTGGTCTAGATTGCTCAACTCCCCTAAACCATCTGCGGTCTAGAGATGGTAACAATGGAGAAAGAGCATCAATTACAAACCTTCATGAACAAGGTGCTGATTTAATGTTCTGCTTTATATCATTTAAGGTTCTCCCCAAGCTTTTATATTTATCTATCTAGTAATCTAACAGTTGGACTGCAAAAGATATTGTCGTTGCTCGAGTCACAAGATGCTAATGTACGAATTCATGCTGTAAAAGTGGTGGCCAACTTAGCTGCAGAAGGTGCTTTGCTTTTGTTACTCTTATAAGTTAATGCCATGTGAAATGATTAATGTCTTTCTATTTTTTCAAGTTACATCTGCAAACTTGATCATCCTTTTTGAGATACCTTGATTTTTCTTTATTTCGTGGGCAGAAGGGCTTAACCTCATTAGAAGTACCGTTCTTCTCTTAAATAGTCTCAACTGTGTCTTGATGTAAATTTACAGTCTGATGGCTCTCATTTCACATTATAGTATTGGAAACTTACCTGCAACTACTGTGTGTTTTATAGAAGCGAATCAGGAAAAGATAGTTGAGGCTGGTGGTCTCACTTCGTTGTTGATGCTCCTAAGAAGGTATGAGGATGAAACGATTCGTAGAATTGCAGCTGGTGCAATTGCCAATCTTGCTATGAATGGTAACTTCTTGTTCATTGTGGTGTACCTAAATCTGTTATCTTTTAATTCTTTGCTTCCCTTTATTTCTTCATACGGGGTTTTTCTCCTTTCGGGTTTGGAGGATTGTCCCTTGACCACAGTGATCTAATTGCAGCTAAGTCTTTCTAGTCATATGACTCATGCTGCAAATATTTTTCCCCTTTCAGAGTCTAATCAAGAGCTCATAATGGCTCAAGGTGGAATACGTCTATTAGCAATGACTGCTACTGATGCCGAAGATCCTCAGACTCTAAGAATGGTTGCTGGAGCAATAGCTAATCTATGTGGAAATGGTACAAATATTTGCTTTTGTAGTTGGAGTCTCTATAATACTCTGATCTTTTCCATCTTTGTGGTTCTCCTTTGATGTGAGTCACCCTTTGCGGACTGTTATCAGGGGGTTATGGTGGGAGATTTTTCAAGACATTTTGTTTTCTGAAATCATATAGCGTTTCTGATCATTTTAGTTGGAGTTAATTGAAATCTCAGAGAAACTGCACTATTTCTTTGTTATGATTTTCAGTCCCCTCGGACACTCCGTTTTTCCCTATTACTATGGATTCGAAGTTTAGAGTTTTTTCCTGATTCTTGGTCCTTGTATCCATGGTTTTCAGATAAATTGCAAACGAGGCTAAGGTCAGAAGGCGGCATCAAAGCACTATTGGGAATGGTAAGGTGTAGACATCCCGATGTTCTCTCTCAAGTTGCCCGTGGTATTGCAAATTTTGCTAAGTGTGAATCGAGGGCATCTACTCAAGGTAAGTTATTTCATTTATTTCAAAATTATGAAAAAGATAGTCACCACCATGCTGCAATAACCCAATTGGGGTAGCATACATCCATGTAAATAACCTACCACATCTATGTAAATGTTACCAGTCATAGAGAACATACATCTAATGTCGTTAGTGTATGCATCATATCATGGACATTTATTTAGATGCGTTTGAATGATATGATACTTCCACATGACAGGAACCAGAGAAGGACGATCTGTCCTGATAGAAGATGGAGCAATGCCATGGATAGTACAAAATGCAAACAATGAAGCGTCACTAATTAGACGTCATGTTGAGCTTGCGCTCTGCCACCTGGCACAGCATGGTAATCATTGATAAACAACTGAGAATTCAACTATTTATCGGTTTTCAAGCATAATGAACCTCGGTAAATATGACTTATCACAATCTTTGCAGAGGTCAATGCAAAAGATATGATCAGTGGTGGTGCCCTCTGGGAGCTTGTTCGTATTTCACGTGACTGTTCTAGAGAGGACATAAGGGCTCTCGCTCGTCGAACCTTGACAACGAGTTCCACATTCCAAGCTGAAATGAGACGCTTGAGGATAGAGGTGTAAATACTAATCAACTTAATCTAAATTCTCCTCTAGTATATATAATTATCGCATGGCTTCTAACCAGAAAAAAAATAGCTCTCTAGAATGCCCCGAAGAGCACGACAGTTATAGCTTCTGCTGTCTCCTTTTCCAGATGAGTTGCAGGCTTTGTTTTTTAATTGTTATTCTTTGTTGTTTGTCAGTTATCTCATTGTTTTTTGTGCTAGCATTCTCTGTATGTGGTGGCTTCTGCTACAATTTTGCAGTAATTAATCGTTTGTTAATGAGTATTAGTTGTATATATATAAGAGGACACTTGTTCAAATTTCTCCGTGTGATAAACGTAAAAGTAGTGGTGGCAAAATGGGCTCAAACCCATGGGTTCAACCCAACCCAATTGATTTTGGGTTGGGTTGGATTTAAAAAATTTATAATGGGTTGGGTTGGGTTTGGTTCCAATTGGGGTTGAGATGGTTTTGGGTTTATATTGGGTTTAAAATGGGTTCAAATGGGTTTAGAATGTGTGGATTTATAATTTGTAATTACTTTCATTATCATCACTCACACACACACACACACACACACACTGCGCACACACAGTGTGTGAAACACACAGTTTCACACAGACACACGCACTGCACACACACAGTGTGTGAAACTGTGTGTGCTTTCACACACTGTTTCACACACACACTGCACACACAGTGTGTGAAACTGTGTGTGCTGTGCATGTGTGTGTGTGTGAAACTGTGTGTTTCACACACTGTGTGTGCAGTGTGTGTGTGTGCGCAGTGTGTGTGTGTGTGTGTGCGAAACTGTGTGTTTCACACACTGTGTGTGCAGTGTGTGTGTGTGTGTGTGTGTGTGTGTGCAGTGTGTGTTGTGTGTGAAACTCTGTGTGTGTGTGTGTGTCTGTGTGCAGTGTGTGTGTGTGTGCAGTGTGTGTGAAACTGTGTGTGTGTGTGTGTGCAGTGTGTGTGAAACTGTGTGTGTGTCTGTGTTCAGTGTGTGTGAAACTCTGTGTGCAGTGTGTGTGAAACTGTGTGTGCAGTGCGTGTGTGTGTGAAACTGTGTGTTTCACACACTGTGTGTGCAGTGTGTGTGTGTGTGAAACTGTGTGTGTGCAGTGTGTGTGTGTGTGTGTGTGAAACTTTTTGGTTTTTTATCTTACCAAATAATGAAATAAAAATTTGAATTGATGATAGGAATCGATTTAAATTGGTAGCTAAAATTTTTTACATTTTTCAAAGTAGTAGCAATAATAATAATAATAATAATAAAGTAAATAATAATAGATACAATCTTCCAACTATAATAAATACATATTTTTTCGTTTTGAAATTTGGATCCACTTGGGTTCAACCCAACCCAAACCCAACCCATCTTGAACCCATATACTTAAACCCATTTTGTATCCAATCCATTTCAAACCCAATCCATATGAACCCAACCCAAACCCAACCCAACACGTCCATTTGCCACCCCTACGTAAAAGTAAGTTTCATTGGTTGAGGTTTTCATGGAATTAAATATGGTTATCCCTACTTGCCTTAAAGACTTTGCCCAGTCCGTAAGTTGAGGTATCATTCATTTTGGAGAAAAAAAGTCCCCCGGATTATGCCTGTTTTTGCACACTTTGGAATCTATTTTGGTTCAAAAACTCATAGAAAAATGGATACGTGACTTTTTGTTTGACGTTAATATAAGGTTGAATTTTTTTTTTGACCGGGGGGGTTGGGGGGGGGGGGGGGAGGTTGGTTTGCATATCCTTGTCCGATGAGTTTTTGGGTCGATAATATGGATAAAGTGTACAAATTGGATTGTTCATATAACAAGGCGTAGCCCAACAAAAAAAAAAAAAAAAAAAAGATCTATGTAAAAATTTGTAATAACGGACATAGTAAAGGTTGAATTTGTAACATTGTATGTATTCGGTAACTTTGTAAATTGATGCAGTAAAGCAGCGGATGCTTATTCCTAGAGGCAAAAGGGAAACAGATGAGTTAATGCTAAAGGCAGATGGAGTTGGTTTTATTTATCAATTGATCTAGAACTCAACAATTGATCCCTCAAAATTCTTTATTTGTGTAGTTTTATTATAAATTACAGTGATATTTTTTTTTTATTTTTCTTTTTTGTCACTAAAATTGTTTCTACATGTGTACTGTGTGTATTTGATAGTAATGATTAAAATAACAACATCTAAATAGTTATCATCATTGCCGCCCTTAAGTTTGTGAAACAAAAGTTCATATTGTTGTTAAATAAGTTTTACTTACATGATACTTGTAAATTATCATAGGACTACTTCGTTATAATGTCATCAATAAAGTTCTTCCCAGTAGTGGTTGTTCATTTGATTGTGTTTCTTTTTAGAAGAAAAGCACTTTGGTGAGACAAAAAAAAAAAAAAAAATTATATTTGGTTAGATTTTCTTAATAAAGCAAAAGTCAAAAAAACAATCCAAAAGTAGCTTTTTGTGAAAGTTATCTGGAATAATTTTAAATAAAAGTATTATTAATTAATTACTGTATTTACACACAAAATCGTATATAGAAAAAATTATGTTACAAAAAGTACAATTCAATAAATACTTGCTTTTTGTCTGAACGTACTCTGAATGGAAAATCAAATTGATAGAAAATGACTTGGTGTCACAAGGGATATAGCAGGCCGTCCTGGGAGAGAGAGACAACACAAATTGACCATGAAGTACACATAGTAGGTCACTTTTGTAATGTTATTCGTGTTGAACTTTTCTTTGGAACCCTTTAGTGTTACTTTCAAATGAAAAATGCCAAAGCTAATTTCAGTGTGCGCCAAAGTTAAATGTCAAAATCCCTATGGATAGATGTTAAAAGAAGAATGACAATATTTGTGGGCCAAAATATATTCAACAATTTGACATGGAAATTGTCCCGTGATTGACTGATTGGACAAGACAAATTTGTCCTCGAGTTACATTAGGGCTTTGATTTGATGAAAACAACTTGATGAACTAAAAAAGGATAACGGAATTATATGCATGAAAAGGTCATCATGCATTAGACTGGATAGAGCTGCGGCTGGAGAGTGCGATCGTCCCTAACAAAGTGTATATCGAGATATGAAATTTATATTTATATTTCATAAAATTAATACCTTCAATATTCTATAAAAAATTAACCTTGTCCCCCCCCCCCCCACACACACACACACCAAAAAAAGTTCATGTTTTCATCCCTACTACCGTACACAATCAGGTTCGGGCGGCTTTCGGAGAAATTTAAAACTATTTCTTTGAAGTTTTCTCTATTCTACGCAAACACATTTGTGTGTTTTTTCTCTGCAAACATAACCTCTTTTTTTTTTTTTTTTTCTTTTTCTAAATTCATACTTGGGTGTGGATGACTTAGACACTTATATATGGTGTGGATTTATAATATGATCATATGGAAGATAAAATATGAATTGAAATAAAAGATTCAAAATGGAATGTAGATAACGTAGCACATTATTCTAATTAAAGGACTAAAACGGGGTTAATTGTAATTTTGGTCCTGTAAATATGCCTTTATCTAATTTTAGTTCCATTAGTTTCAATTTCTCAATTTTTTTTTCTCATATGTTTCAATTTTTTCAATTTTGGTCCCAAATATTTTAATTTTTTGCAATTTTGGGACATTTCTAAAATTTCGTCTTATCTTTAATTGCGAAGGCAGACGTGCCTCACGTGGCCGTTAAATCCCATACGTTTCACATATCTGCAAAATCCCAAAATTGCAAAAATTTGAAACTTATGGGGCCAAAATTGAGAAAATTGAAACAAATGGGACCAAAATTGGACCGAATTTTCATCCCATGTGAGCCGCAGGTGCCTTCGCCATTAAAAATTAGATGAAATTTCAAAAAAGTCCCAAAATAGCAAAAAATTGAAACATATGAATCCAAAATTGAGAACATTGAAATGAATGGGATTAAAATTGGACAAAGGCGTACATGTGGGACCAAAATTGCAATTAATCTACTTAAAACGTGATAACTAAAGGATTAGAAATAAATAAAAACAAGTTTAATCTCCCTTCTTTTGTCTTCCACTTATCCAAGTACATGCTAAAGTTATTTATGTTTCCCATTTCCTCTCAAAAGAAGCAAAACTCGGTCAGAATAGCATGTGATGATCAGATGGAACAATTAAGCACAAGTCATATATAACAATTAATCTTTTGATACCCATTTTTATTTTTTTTTGATAATTAATCTTTTGATACCTTCCTCATCCGTAAGTTTGAATACTTTCAAGCTCTGGTAATTTTTTTTTAAAGAAAGCATCCCCTTCAGTAACACAAATTTCATGAAAAAACTCTGTCACAAATTTGAGGTATATGTGATGTATTAATGACAGAATTTAATATTATAAACAAAACTGAAAAGACAATCATTAACAAGACTTTTACTAATGAATTTGATATAAATGAAATTCGTCACATAATCTAAATTAGCGTTGCATTAATTCGTTAATGAAGGGTATGCATTCTCGTAGTTTCCTCTAACATTTTGCATAAAAGTTGGTTTTTGTCCGGGAAATTTTTAGCATGAACTGAGTTTGCCTGCACCAACATATCATATTGGTAGTTGGTGCTGTGATAGAATTGTGAGTTGAATTCAAGCTAATTAGTTAGGTTGTTTTTGGATGGAACGATTAATTAAGGAGGATGATTTTAAATGAAATACACAAAACATCAGATGAAGTTAAGATTAGTCTACTTTTTTTTTTTTTTTTGGGTTACATAAGATTAGTCTACTACAACAATTTGAAAAATAGCTCACAGTGAGATTTCAAATATCTAAAATTTATCGCCACATGAATTGTTCAAACTTTAGTGGCTTATTAATTATTATGTATTTTAAAATAATGGCATTAGGGAATTCATTTAAATCGTGTGAGTTTCCTATTTGGCTTTGTTCGTAATTCAATATTGTTAAATCATAACAATATTGAATACTAATTATCTATAGTCACTATCTATCAACTGAGATTGTTTGGTTAATAAGTGCCAATCCTCTAATAACATTATATAGTAAAAACATTGAATTTTCAATTTATCATAAAAACCTACAAAATAATCTGATTATCCACATGATCTTTTCAATGGCAAAAACCATCATTGACACTGTCATATACAGTTGCCATATCACAACATAGAAATTTCAACAAAGAACCCGAAAAAACCCTAAGGTTTGGATTTCAATGGAAGAACTTGGACTTGGATAAAGGGTTTCAAATCATGATCTCATTATAGGTTAATTTAAATCCACCACAATGATTCAAAAAAAAAAAAAAAGACTCAAAATGAGAGTTCAAGTATATGAACTTGAAATTGTCCAAACAAGTTCAACGATGTTGTTATAATTCATAGATTCTTATGTATGAATTCAACAATTCAAACACAACTTTAGGAGTTGATTTTTGCAAAAAAAAAAAAAAAAAAACAAGAGCACCGTTATGTGTAACACATTTTCTAGAAAAATTGCCTAACTAATAATACTTTCTCACTTTCAAGGACGAAACCAGAGGGGCGATTGCCTCCCTCAAATTTATATTAAGCTAAATTTTATAGAAATTTATTTAAAAAATTTAAAATTTGCCTCTCTAAATCATAAAGAAAAATCTTTAATATTTTATAAAAATTTGATCACCCCTCCCCTCCCCTCTCTCCTAAACAAAAATTTATGCTTCAGTCCCTGCTCACTTTTGCATGTATGGAAAAGTTGACCCCAAATTTAAGATTGTTAGGGGGAAAGGAAAAATAATAAGTCCTTGAAAAGACTAGAATTTCTTTAGTTATTACTACAATCTCTTTGATTGAATTAAGAAGTTTCAAGAAGCCAAAACAAGTAGTAATGACCTAAATAACTAGAGATGGATTCAGTTAGACTTACCATTGGATCAATTAAGTTATAAATAACAACCATCCAAAGCAATAGTTGACACTATAAATTCATCATCTTTAGAACCGTAGAGATGTTTGGAATTGCAGCTGCTCATAAACTTCAAGAAGAAATGTTCCAGACACACACACATGTACACACACTGTGTGTGTACTTAGCCATGCAGCAATATATGACTCTTGAAAGGAAGAAATATGTTCTCGGTGAATTTCAAGAATTAGGAGAATTTTTCATGAAATAAGCAAAAAGTAAATAAATGTATAACGAGTAATACAAAAACTATTGTAAACAATTAAATAAGGGCCTACTAAGGTGTGTGTATATACACACACACGCGCACACACACACACACACACACACACATATAGCCAGCGAGATAAATTATGCAATTCACTCCTAAGGAAAAGAAATATATACCCAAAATGATGAATTAACGTGCAAGAAGACCTAGCAAGGGTTCAAGAAAATCAAGAAGATAAACAAGAAGAGATTCAAAATCATGAAATCATCATTAATGCAACATATAAATTAATTGTTTTGCAAGATGTATATCTGCTTAGCAAAATATGGGTTTACATGTTTTGTTTATTCTAAAGATATGTGATCATAAATTAGGCCAAAAAGCAAAGAAAGAAAAATTAGAACCTTTATATTGTGTGCGTGTGTGTGTGTGTGTGTGTGTGTGTAGTGCATGTGAAGGGAAAAAAATGCAAATCAGTGTTGGATTGGATATAATACAAGGCAGAAAAGAGTCTTAATCCAGTGAACCAACCTGAATCTAGACATGATAAAACTCATTACACATATATCTCAGCCCGCAGGTCCTCTCTCTCTCTCTCTCTCTCTCTCTCACACACACACACACACACACACACAAAAACACACACACATATGTATATATAGTGTGTGTGTGAGAGAGAGAGAGAGGGGTTTGGAGCTGGAAACTTTATGTGTGTGTGTGTGTGAAGGGAAGGCATGGTGTGGTAGTTTTGGGTGTGGGAGGGGAATTAGTTGGTGCCTCGAAAAGGTGCCATGTTCAGAGCAGTGCACGTGTAAACCCAGTCGGGCCAGTCCCCAATGTTACACAAAAATTATACATACAGTCAAACAAGAATTCAATCAAATGTTAAAGTTAAGCCCATACCTCACTAGTCTCTCAGTCATCATCATTTCTCATCAATAAACCTCATTTCCATGCACTCAAAATTCAAGCCTCTCCTTCACTTTCTTGCCATGAAATTTCAACAAAATAAAAAATATGTGTATGTATATACAAAACCTATGGAAAAAAAATATATTTGTAATGATTATTTTCTATCGGAAATGCTATTCTACACACACCTACACACACACACACACACACACACACACACATATATATATATGTGCCTATATATGGATATGATCATGAAAGATAGTTCTACATAGTTTAATTTTATGGGAATTTTATTGTGCAAAAAATAGGAAACTTAAAGAAACAAACTAGCAACAAAAAGGCACCTAAAGAACCTCTGATCTTTCTTCAACAGGAAGTGATGCATATGATTGTCAGACAAGTTACCAGAAACTGCAACTACAAATTGTGGACAACAAGAAAAGCATAAAAAAAAAAATTTGCAGATTTTTGAAAAAGTAAAATAGTTTGAAATGAAATAAAACTTGATAATTGCCTTCATCTTCTTCAACATTCTCAGTCTCCCATATTGAATAATTAAACTGAAAAAAAGCTATTAATTTTCATGATATCTAAAAAAAAAAACCCACAAAGAATTCATGAATTTGTACACCCAAGAAAATTACTAATAACCAGATGACACCATGAACTCCAAGAAAATTAAAAAAAAAAAAACTACTCTTAATTAGATGGAATATTCAAGAAAATGAGGAAATTAAATGCCAATCATTTGCAAGAAACTACTGAAAGTTAATCATGTCATCACAAGAAAATTAACCAGAAAATTTTCTTTTTCTTTTTTTTTTTATTGGGGGTTAAATCAGAAAGGTGGGCGACCTGTGCCCCAGTAAGCCTCGGCCGGTAAAGAATTCATCATATTCTGTTGCATTCCCGGAAATATATTCGTATTCGGGTCACCCATTAGCTGCCCGCCTTGCTGCCCGACCATACCCGGCGAACCCGCCGCCATCTGCCCGCCGGCGCCCCCCACCGACGGCGCCGCATCCTCCTCCTCCAGAGGCAGCCTCTCGTACGCCGCATTCCCGAAGGACGCCGCCATGATCACCACCGGCCCGGAGGTCATGAGCGGGCCCACCACCGTGCCCCCCATGACCTGTCCCTGCCCGCCCGCCAGGTATATCGTGAGCGAGGAGGCAGCGGGCGGGGCGGGCGGCGGGAGAAAGGAACCGGAAAGAGATAGAATCTCGAACCTGCCGTGCAGGGTCACGACAGCGCCGGGCGCCGCCGGCTGCCGGAGGGTGACGTTTGCGACGGTGCCGTTGCCGCTGAGGATGCAGACGCCCCTCTGCCGCCGTGTGGCGAAGGCGGAGACGCTCTCCTGGATGTCGCAGCCGCCGGCGACTTCCATCACGTGCGACCTGAGTGCGTTGGCGCTGTCGCGCGTGATGATGATCGGGGGCTTGGGCTTGTTCTTGGACCCTGCGGGCCGCCCGCGGGGCCTGCGCGTGACCTCTAACGATGATGTCCCGTCGGGCCCCGCGGGGACGAGATCCTTGCCCTCGAAAGAGGAAGTCATAGTAGTAGTAGCAGTAGTAGCAGCGACAACAGCAGCGGGAAGACCGTAGCTGATCTCATTGTGGTCTCGTTTGTGGCTGCGATTGGGGTTGTTGTTGTTCCCGCTCTGCTCCTCGTCGTGGTGGCGGTGGAACTGGTGGTGGAGCTGGAGATCCCGGGCGTGAAACGGCGGTGGAAGAGGACGGCCGTGAGCTAGCTGATCCATCGATCACTTGATCAATTTCTTTATGAGATTTTTGCGATTCCAAATCAGCTCGAAAATGGACGAAACTTTCAAGAAAACGAAGAAATTTTTGAGTGGGGGATGAATTGAAGTAATTAGCCTTCACCAGGGAAGAGGTGGGGAGGATTAATTGTGGAATGATGAGAACTCACCAAGAATTGAGCTGAATTATTAACCATCCCTTTTCCCATCACTCTCATGTGAATTTTAGCTTTGTGTAGTTCTTGTTGAGTTTTTATCTGTTGCTGCTGGTGAGTCTTTGGGGGGGGGGGGGCGGGAGAGAGAGATCAGAGGGATGAGAGAGAGAGAGAGAGAGAGAGAATGGGGAGGGGGGTTTTGGAAAGTTGATGTTTTTATGTTTGGGGGGCTTTTAGTTTAGGAGCTAAGTATTGCTTGGGTTAGGGTTAGGTCAATAGAGAGAATTGGATCGAAGATGAAGGGGATGGGGGTAGAGGTAGGGGTAGGGGGGTTCAATTTGGTAATATACTGCGTGCGCATGGCCGCATGGGCGGTGCGAATGGGACCCTTCCTTCCTCTCTCTCTCTCTCTCTCTCTTGCCTATTTACCCCCTTCACTGTTACACACAAGGATTAGAACGAAATGGGATAAAAAGTCTTCTAGTACCTTAAAATATAACATCATACTATAAAAAGTATCATTTGAATTTTATTTTTTTTTTTAAGTTTATTCAAACGGAACCTAAGTCAATTATACTATGAGAGAATAATATTTGTTGTATTTTTTTTTTTGGTAGAATATTAGTATGTACGATATAACACTATAAAAAAGATATATATAAACGAGTGATAAAAAATTAGATGATAATATGCAAATTATCATTAATAAAATGTATAAAATAATTATAATTTTTATTATTTAATGGTTTTTATTAAGTAATAATAATTTTTATTTGATAAAATATGATTTGATGATAGCAAAATTTGAATTTTAACTTCTTGTTATTTACAATTAATGATGCTCAATGACAACTTAATACTAACACAAGAAAATTGTCTTTAGGATTCGTTACGACGCGCGTTTGGACTGTTACTGATTACGTTCTCACATAGAGGTGTAATTAATTGCCTACAACGATAATTTAATCACAATTTTTGCTGTTGTTCATAAAAAAAAAATTTATCACTAAATATATATAATTGATAATCATTTATACGTTGCCATTCATATATATATATATATATATATATATATATAATCATGCACTTTCTTGTTTCTTGGATCATAGAAGAGTAATTAACAGCATAAAGTTTGATAACATTAATTAATATATAATCACCACAGAATACACCCCCTTCATTGCCGAATCAATTCATCACAAATTTATTAAAATCTGTCACAAAACATAGTTTTGTGTTGAATTTCCATTAATAAATGCTTTATGATCACTAGTTGTTGCTTAAGTTAGTTATGTTAATGTCGGATTTCGTCACAAATTCATTAGAGATACTTTATATATGTGATGCAGTCTCTTCATCACAAATCTTTCATTGGGGAGATGTTGGAATCTCAATTTTCGAACATTTCACCTCATCAATTTTGTATCCACCTCATCGGTGTTCTGTTGAAAAATTGAGATCCGAACAAAAATAGAATCAAAATCGTCAAATTTAAAAACTTATAGAACGAAAACCCAACAACAATCTACTAAAATGAAAAATAAGTAACTTATAGAATGAAATTTGTGTTTTTCCCTGATAAGTCAATTACTAATGAAATTTTGATGAACTCAACCATCTAGAGCATCAAATTCTTGAACTCAACGGTTGTTCTAGCTTTTATTTCCCTCTTTATTAACATGTTCTTCATTGTCAATACAAGAATTCAAGAAAGATAAGACCTTTTTTAATAATAATAAAATTAATTATTGAGCATGAACTAAAACTTGAATAGAGAAATAGATCCTGAATCATGATTTGATTAGGTAAGTTCAGCATTAAACTTAAAAAAAGCAATGAATTTGTGGGGGCTCCATTGAAAAATAAATAAGACAACAATCGAGATGATACAATTATTGATCCATAGATTTTGACCATGGGGGCGTCACGAATTGTATTCATTTCAATAGTTTCCTCTGATCCCCTGAATTTGCGTGGAATTAATACTGGGGATATATATGAGGAGAGAGCGAAAACGCTGGCGTTTTGTACTTTAATGCAGACAGCAAGGAGAAACCCAGGGACATGCACATATATGTAAGATGACGATTGACGACAAGAGAGAGAAAGAGGACAGAAAGAGAGAGAGAGGGAAAATTCTTACCCGAACCTGGTTTGGTCGAACCCAACAAATCATATGGTAAGTGTATTGCACTTGCCAAGTGATTGACCACTCTCCCTAAATTATCGACCATTCGTAGGGCAAGTGTAAAACACTTACCACGTGATTAACGCTGATTCGATCGAGCCGAGTCTGGATTAGAATTTCCCGAAAAAGAGAGAGAGAGAGAGATAGCACATGTGGGTCGTGGGGAATTGGAATAGACCCAAGAGACCCACAAAAAACAATGGGGGTCAGTCGATTGCAGACCGTGTCTGAAGGGGGGATCTCTCTCTCTCTCCCTCCTGTTTCTCTCTCTAGGAAATAAATGCCAAGAACGGCTCTCCATTCCGGTAATGTTTAGGAAACAAGAATACCAATTTTACGGTAGTGGATGGTTAGAAAGGAATTTGGAATTTGTTCAAAGTACAGTACTGCAAAACTTTACAACATTATGGGCTGCTAGTGGAAAGAGGTAATTTATGGATACAAAATGGAGAAAAATTTTATACTATTTAATTGGGTATTCGATTGATGCTTTTAATTAGTGAATTTAAATATGATGATATTAAAAAATTATTTAAAAAAACAAATTTATGACATTATTATATTAAATTTAACAATTAAAAATATTACTTAAATATTACTCAAGTGGATAGTATCGTATGAGCCATTGGTCGAGTGGGGTAATAAATACTCTAATGCAAGAAGTTAATCATGGATATATAACTAGGAATGGTTTGTTATTATTCTTAATAATTATAATAATAATTCGGATTTGACTTTTCAAATCAAAAAAATTAGCCGTCGCATAATATTGTTTTTATTATTATTGGGATAAAATTTAATTAAGAATACATTCGATCAATAAAAAAAAATTGATCGATGCAATTCTACAAATTATATATTGATAAATTAAGTCATATATACTCCACATTATATCAAGTATTATACACCGATGACCGCCGACTCCTTATATTTTGGGATAACTAACAAGTTTTACCTTCTTACTGAAATTTGGATTTGAGCATTTAAGATAAAAAAATAATGAATTTAAATACTAAATTGCTATATTTCTTGGCCGAATTTTCTTATATAAATCGGGTGCTTGGGTCTTATGTATGGTGTAAATAGTGGAGATTCTGTAATACTTTGTATGTTAATTTTTTTTTAAAGCTAATTAATGATGTGACACAATTTGAACTGTTTGATACATGTGTGAGACTCAAACTCAGTGCATGAAAGAATTTCTTATTGTTGGCAATCATTTGTGGTGGCAATCATTCATTACTTCTATACAATAGAATTTGAAATTAATTGAAATTTATTGCACATTTTTCAAAAGTATTCTTCAGTTTTAGTATTTTTGGGTTTTATCAGGTATAAATATTAATTTATATAAATTATAGCTAACTTTTTTTTTTTTGGTGATGCTAAGTTGAAGGAAATAAATATATTGCTTGTATTGATCATTTAAATAGATACCTACTATATATTTATTTTTATTAAAGATGAGCATAGGAATATACATAACGAGATGAGACATAAGAGTCACAATACACTGCTGCTATCTCATTTTTTTTTCCCAACAAAAATTAAAAAATAATTAATATCTACGAGGTTTTCTTAGCTATGTATGCATTATGCAAGTTTATTTGTGTTATTAGAGTGATTTATTTAATTTTAAGCCTTATGTCTCAAATTAATCATAATTTTTATTTATTATCACTGAATGTGTTGTGATTAACTTCTTTCCTTTGATGAAAAAAATTGACACACACACACACACACATATACACATACATATATATATATATATATATATATATATATATATCTTCTTTTGGGGTCAAATGGTTCCAAAATTGGTCCTTGTTTTGTTAGTATGTCTTCTTAGGGGACGTATTTCATGTCGTTAGACCAAGAAAAAAAGAAAAAAAAAACGCACAAGGTATTAAAAAACTATGGTCCAAGAGATAAGCACATAAATTTTTATTTCATTGCTATATTTGCATTTTTTCTTTTCTATGATCGTCTTATCAGTTACCATCACTTGATATATACCTTTCTTTTTAAACAATTCGAGTGCTTTTATTTTAAAAAAAACTTTTATTTGTGTCGATTTTGAGAAATCAAGCAAATATATATATTCATAGTTAATTGCAAATAATTGCTAATAATAATAATAATAATAAAATGTGCAGTAAATATGGGCCAATGAAATGGGGTCAAACTGCGACAGGATGCAACGGTTGGATTCATTATTAAGCGAGAGCAATAGCAATGATGGAACTCGTGTGCACGTGCGCGCAGGGGATAACTCACTCCACCATTGGCCGTCACCAGTCACCCCCACCTCGGCGTCTTTTCCAATGCAATCCGCGGAATATTCGGCTGCCTCTCTCTCTCTCTCTCCCTCTCTCTCCATATGTGTGTGTGTGTGTGTGTGTGTGTGCGCGCGCCGGATTTTGTTCTTTGCTTGCCATAGAAGTGCGCATTTTTTCCCCTCCCACTGCGCGTCACTCGGATGCTAGCTTAGGATATCATGACATTGAATACGATACTTCAAAAAAGAAAGAGAAAAAAAGAATGATATGATTTAAACATGATTATTTAAAACAGACAAGTACAATGTTTGTGTGTGTCTATATATATAAATATATATATATATATATATATAATTGATATAATATTGATAACATTTTATATAGCTATAATACTGATTAGTAAAAAGATTAATTATAGCATAGTTTGGCATGAGGATCAGTCACAAATTCTTTAAATATTATGACATATAACAACACTAAATGTTCTTATCAATAATTAATAAATTGCATTAAAATATAAAAAATTCATATAAACCACAACTCGAATAAATTCCAAAAAAGATGATTTGTGAAGATCTCATCAATAATGGTCTGAATTGAAACCCAGTACTCTTTTGTTACATTGTACGTGCATAAATAATTAAATATCGTACGATGTATATATACATATATATATATATACATATATTCCAAATTAAGAACGTCTTATCAAAATATTTAGACAAATCACATCAATTGGTCAAGGTTTAGCAAGAGATAAACCTGCCTTGTTATTGTTAATACCGGCTTGAAATAATAAAAATCCGTGATATTTGATTAGTCAAATTAGCACAATTAATATTTCTTGAGATGCACCCGTGGCCAATATCTCTATCAATAGACTAGTTGTAGAATGAAAAATGGACTCAAGGGTTTTCATTTCTTTTTAGAGAAATTATATTTTTTTTATGAAAAATGAAATATTTTATATATATATATATATATAATTTTTTGGAAATTAAATTTAACACTTTACATCGTTAATTTGATGCAATACAATGATGAGTATTTTTTTTGGTACAATTTAATCTCAACTTTTATTTTATAATTATTCAAAATAATTGGTTAATTAGAAGAAGGCGATCAGCATTTAATTTTATGTATATTATATTTGTTATAAAAATATATAAATACTATAAAAAAAAAACATGTACATATACAAGTAAAAATATTAAATACTTGCCGAAAATAACTTATGGCACATTGATGATGAATTATGATTGTTTCGAACTTCTATATGTGCAATGTGGTGATGCCTTATTGATTAAGCAGCGGTCACGGATAGTGACTTAGACGTGGCTATAATTAAATGAGGATAACTGTCTCAATAGAACATTGTCCCTTTCTAGACTTTGCCACGTTTTAATGAACATCTTGGGTTATTAGATAAATTTAAACTTGCTTTCTTTATTTTCCAAACTTATACATAATTGAAGGAAACTTCTTATCCTAATTTAATTCGATCATGCAAATTCAATAAATCAATTAAATAGCAAGTGTATTATATCTGTGAAGTGATAGATTAGTCTCTCTACATTATACACCAATCATGCGACAAGTATAAAATACTCGTTACATGATTAATACTGATTCGGTCGAGTCGGATCAGAGTTAGAGTGTTTGTGTGTGTAAGCACACACATAATTAAATATATTTTCTAAATCAGGTAAGCACAATTTTCTACCTTAAAATTATGAGTTTGATTCCCCATGAACGTTGAATGTATTTTTCTAATTTGATATCAGTTTGTTTTCATTATATAGTCATTTGTATTTCTTTGTAACTCAATGATAAATGATTGTAACGGTTAATTTGTTCTTTATTTGGAGTATTAATATAGTTGATTTATTGTAATAGACCATTGATGTGACAAACCGAATTCTAGCTATAAAACAAAAAAGGTGAGCACAATTTTTTTTACCTTTCTAATTTCTTTAATTAATCGAGGTTGGGGAAATTTGGATTTGAACCAAAACTTATACCAATTCAATCAAAGAATGATGATGTGCTACAATTTTAACTTATAGGTATTAATATTTCAAAACAACAATATTTCCCTTTAAGTTGATCACCTCTCCTAAACAATATCTTTAAAGAACTTGGTGATCTAACAATTAGACATGGCAACATGTTATTACATCTAAAAATGCTCAAATTTAAATTCTAATCATAAATTACAAAATCACAGTTATAAAATATTACCTACTAAAAAGTATGCAATATTTATTAACAAAAAACACAGAGTGGGATTGAGTGACGACGCACCACTACAAGAATGCATCTCATTCAATAATAAATTACCAATACATTGTAAATTTAGTGTTTGTGATGTATTTCGTCTATAACAAATTCGTTAGTAAATACTTCGTCATTGATTTTTTTTTCCCAATTCTATTTACATTAGATTATGTGATTAATCCATCACCCAACATTAAATCTATGACCAAATTAAATCTATCCATCACAATTTTTTCATTAGTGCAAATGGTATTTTCTTGTAATATATATATATATATATATATATATATATGCAAACCGGTGGAGTTGCCTATATGCACTATAGGAAAACACGTGTTTTCCGGTGAAAATCTGCCAAATATTCCCGCCAGACGATTCCGACGAAAATTCCAGCTAGAATTTCCCAAAAAAAAAAAATCCTTCGGAATTCCGTTAGATGAAGCATATGCTACCGATTATAAAATATTGTATTTTTACATTTTTTGATAATTCCTTAAATTTATTTTCTTATAATTTCCTAAAATAGATTTTATTTGATAATTTCCTAAAAAATTGGTATTTATACGAAATAAAAAAAAAGAATTAAATTTAGTTTGGTGAGAATAATTGAGTGACAATGTTTTAATTAACTAATAGGCAGGGTGGCATTGAAATTGGAAACCGGAGGGAATGGGCGTGATTGAGAACACGCGTGGGTTTTGCTGACAAGGGGACAGTAATCACACCAGTGCCCCTTCCTTCACCCGTCCATTATATGCGGATTGTTGGACAAATAACATTACATATTCGTTTTTAGCGACATGAAAAGTATAATATCAAAAGAATTGAATATTATCACAATTCGAATTTTTGACGATAAATTCTCGACACCTCTAAATGCTACGTATATGCCTAGTCGAGCAAAAAGCCCATGCGCGACAAGTACATATGTAGGTATTGCGTATTGAGTCTGAAAGGAAAAATTGTCCCAAAAACCACCATATGTCTTGGTCGTAAGTTTGTTCTCAAAATATTTATACAAAGTACGACAAGGTATGCGGATTGTTGGATAAATTAATAACATGCTTGTAATAAGTCTCATTTTTTAGTTCTATAATTTGATATTTGTTTATTTTTTATTTTATTAATTATAATTTTTCGATCAAATCTAATTATTTTCTATTTGTTTGTGAAAAACAAAATACACGAGTCATGTACGTTGCCATTGAGTATTGAGGTAGCAAGGAAAAATTAATGTCATGTACGTAAGTGTCAAAAATACTTATATTAATGTACAGAAAGATTGAATTTGAGAGAAATGAAATATACAAAATCAAATTTGAGAATTGGTAATCGATGGAATCGAAATGAAAACGAGCCCAATTATATAGGATTGAAAATGAGATTCTCCCTATAATATCTATTGAAAAGTAATAAATTTGTTAAATAATTTAAATTTGATGAATTGAAGAAAAAATATGCAATCAATCAAATTATTCTACGTGGCGTAGTATCTCAAATTTGGGGACAGTTCAAAGTATTGGGACTTGAATCTTACAACACATGTCAATTTTCAGCTACAATTATCAAAATGTTTCCGATTCGCATATAAGGTGGGGTTAATTTCTTCAATAATAATATTCTGGCCTCTCTTTCATTGGGGTGTGTGTGTGTGTGTGTGTGTGTGTGGGTGTAAGCTTACTTGAATAAAATTTACTCAAGTCGTTCATGCAAGATGTTTAAACATGGGAATATATAATCTAAACTAGCCATATGCCAAATCCCAAAATATATAGCTTATACCAAGTACATATTTGATTTAGCATAAAGGGTAAAAGAATTTAATATATATATATATATAGATAGATATAATAGAAGAATAAAAAAAAGTATAATTATTGTAATATTTTGCTCAAAGAAAAACGTAACAAACTTTGCAAATTGTCCCAACTAAAATGACAACTATGGTGGTACTATAGGACTACCAACCAATATAATGGTGATGAGCTCCAAAGTCCAAACATGTAACAACCGGCCCCTTAAATTAAAATTACAATAAATATTTTGATTGGAACAAATATGAGAACAAGAAATTAATTAATGAGAATATTTAATTAGTAGCGGGTCCTCCTCCGGAACCACCGGCCCGCTTTCTTCTGTGCTCCATGTTACTTTAATTTCAGGCACCCTTCTCATTGGATGTTGCCCTTGCAAGGACCTCCATCTCTCTCTCTCTCTCTCTCTATATATATATATATATATATATATGGCAATTGAATTATATTTTCTATGTAGAGGTTGAATCGAGGATTGGAATGGACAATCGTCTCCCTTCAACTCTATATTTAGTTATATTTTCTTGTGTATTTGTGTTAAACTTAAAAATTCCACTTCCTCAAACAACAAAAATGTCTTTTTTAAATTGTAAAAGTCTATCTGAACCCCGTAAGTAGAAATCTCTATTTTTGTTTTATAAATAATTAGTGTATATTTTAGAAAAAATAACTAACAATTTATATGAGAAATACAATAACACTTGTTACATGATTGAATTGATTTGAAAACTTATATATATATATATATATATATATGTATGTATCTCACAGTACTTTCAAGGGTTTGTCTCTCTCGAAGTCTAATATATGTGTGTGTGTGTGTGTTATGCCTAATAATGCATTTGTGATAGAAACAGCAAAACATCGTTTTCCACGGCAGGAGGCGGTCAACTATTCCCCGCCCTCATCAAATTAATTTTATTTCTCACCATTTACCAAATCAAAAATTAGAAAAAAAAAAAAAATTGCAATCATCAATTCCCTACATCTACTGTATCGATATCATTTCAAATTCATGCTGGTGCAATTCTCTTTCAAATGATTGGCTTCTTTCAAATATATCTTCCTCAGGTCTGCATCACTTGGCTTTTCCCAAAAATTGACCCCTTTTAAGTTTTTTCCTTCTTTCTTCTTTTAAAGTGGCCCATTAAAATGTAATTATAAGAATTAATTAATTGTGTCATATTAATAGTGGTTGATTAATTAAGTTGATGTAACAAAAATAATATCACTTCGATCATATTATAACTATTTCCATATATCTTAATTTGAATAACTATATATATATATATATATATATATATATATAATGGAAGCTAAAAGATTCAGATGTTAACTACTTGTTCTTGAAAGTATATTTAAGTGCTTTATAAGGACTTCTACCATTTTCCATTGTTTCACCAAAATAATATATATTTCCATTGCATGTCGTTCGCAACTTTTAATACTCAAAACATGCTACAAATTAAATACTAGTTACAAGATACACCTATTGCTTTTTCAATATTTTTTGCAAAATTAAAAACACTACTAGAAAAATGACGATTTGCGATAGAATTTGCGACCGATTTTTCCTGAAAATCGGTCGCAAAATGCTTTTGCCACCTTGTTTGTTTTATACTTAACATATATTCATTTTATATTTTAAATGTAAATTATTTAAATAAATTTTATTAATTTTACGAGTTTTGTAATTTATTAATTTTTCAAATTTATTATCCAAATTTTTTTAAATTAAAAATATTTATTAATTTTTAAAATTTATTATCCAATTATTTTTTTTAAATTAAAAATATTTACCTTTGACTTTATTAAAATTAATACCTTAAAATTTTTATTTAAATAATTTCAAATACTAATTTTATTTCCCTATTGAATAAAATGAATAATAACACTCAATCAATTTAAATATGCAAGTCAAATATTTGAATTTATTTTATTGAAATTAGTTATTCGTTCTTCAAATAGCTAATCAAATTAGTGATTTTTTCATTAAATAAATAAATCAAATATTTGTTTTTAAAACATATGTATAAATGAGCACTATACATATATATATATATATATATATATATAATCAAACTTACATTAATATCAATAGGCATCTCAAAGTATGTAATCTACAAAGTACGGATTTTATTAATAAATTTAACTATGTACTAGATTTACTAAATATACTATCGAATAACTGCCTTGGTCTGTCAATACAATGTTGTCTTTTTTTTTATATTATCTCTCTCTCCTATTTTTTTCCCTATTCCAATTCGACGTTGTTTCTTTTTTTTTTTTTTTTTTGTCATTTTACATTCTCAATATATTCTCTTGCTTTATCTAATATCACACTATTTAATATTTTTTTAGTTCTCATATTCAATTATTTTTCTACTAATCATATACTTTAGTTTGATTTTAAATAAATTACTTTACTTTTCACTTGTAATAAAATTATATATAGTAAAAAGTACTCATATATAAAATTCAAAAAATTTATGATGTAATTTATTAAAATATAAATACATAATTAAATAATATATATTTTACTTTGCACACACATCGAATATGCACAAATAACTAATAATAATTATTAGAATATATATATATATATCTTTCATACATTATTTAATATTAATAGAATGATTGATACTTTTAAATTTATAACATTAGTAATACAAATAAAAAAACAAAATTTTCAAGAAAAAAACAACACCATTGAAGTGGGACGTAAATTGATTGGTGGCCAAAATTTTTTTAAAAAATTAAAATGAAACTTTTGCGACGAACAAATCGGTCGCAAAATGATCAACAATACCAAAGAACTTTGCGACTGAAAAATTCGGTCGCAAAGGTGGTCGAAGAAACGACGATGACTTTTGTAACTGATAACGTCGGTCGCAAATCTCGCTTACCACTTTTGCGACGGATTAGGTCTGTTGCGAAGTTAGACCAAAAATTTTTTTCGCATGGCTCGAAATTTGTGACCGAATGGACTGTTTTTGCCATTGATTTAGTCGGTCGCAAAATTTCGGTCCAAATTTTGGTCATTTTCACTAAATCCGTCGCAAAGGCGGTCGCAATTTGCAACCGATTTTTTTGGTCGCAAATTTTCGTTGCAAATTACAGTTTTTCTAGTAGTGAAAATAAAAAAAAGCTATCATGTATCATACATTTAAAAATGAATAATAAAAAAAAAGGAAAACTGCAGGTAGAGAATGGGATATCATAAATATGCTAGAAATATATTATTTTATATAAGAGTTTTTGTCACGCCATGAATCCCCAGTCCCTGGAACGCGAGAGTTGTCTAAAAATTTATTGATCGACTGCATCCTAAAATTAAGCTATTAACAACTTATTCAAAAGGTATATTTGGCGGCCAAATTTTTAAGCAATTTATTTATTTTTTTAATTTCTCAATGTGGAACGGGATATTACAATTTTAAACGGGGAAATTTATCAAATATCAATTTATCCTTGTGCATTTGATCAAATGTTGACAAAAGTCCTATCAATGATCAAGAGGGTTAAATTAATAATTACTTGATTATTGTTCTGCCTTGTTTATTGTACTAGAAAAACATTTAGTATAGTTCAAAGAAAAAAAAAAACGAGAGAGAGAGAGAGAGAGAGAGAGAAAATCATTTAGTATGATGATTTTATGTTATTATAAATTAATAGTCATCATGTATTATAGAAATAGGTAGTTAACAACGTCTGGTTTGGTTTGTCGTTATTTGAGGCAGGCATTTTGATTAATGATGAGACAATATTCAACTATTAATGTAATTTCACTATTCCTTTTGAGATTTGTATAAAATGAAATTCAGTAGAAACTACATGTTTGTAAAATCAATTGGTCAACTGATGAATAATGAATATATATATGTCGATTGTTTATTGATAATAATGTTTGTGTTGCTAAATGAACAAGTGGAACATACATCTGTGTGCGACGGTGTGTGTGAAAGAGAGACAAATCCCTAATGTTCATGTATGAATCTTTTTATGCGACTAAATAGGAAATTTTGTAAAATTCGTTCCAGTTAATCTCCTCTTTTTTCTTTTTTTTTTTGTTATCCTAGCTTTTTGCCAATTTTCAATTTTATCTATGTTTAAAATTTTCGCAATTTTAGCCATTGTTTATTGGAATCTGACAAATCGTGCGAACGCGGCACTCAATTTTACCAGGTTCCAATGAAATTGAATTAAAATTACAAAAATTTTAGACATATAGACTAAATTTGAAGAAGGACAACAACACAAATATAGTTAATTACTTACATGAGTACCTTTTGCGACGATAAAATCAATCTTCGACATAAAAGTTTTTTTTTTTTTGAGTGAAACGATTTCATTATCACTTTAAGAATATCAATCGTCATCAATTATATCATCAAATATCAATCACTATAGATAACTATTACAATTATCAATAAATAACCAGACTACTGTATATGGAATAGAATAAAGATTACAATGAAGTAGAAATACTAACTCATACGAGTTGGTATAGAATTGAACCCAAAATCTCATAATCTTGGGAGTTTATGTTCGTCGGTTGAATTAAGCTTTGGTCGGCTTCAACATAAAAGTATGTGAACATAGTATTTAATACATCCTTAAAAAGTTAAATTTAGATGGTTAAAAATATGATAAATTAACGGTCCCAATTGTCGATTGATTTTCAATAAGTCAATTCACTTTGTGGCGGCAAAAGATGGGGTTTGAATTTTGTGAAACTTTTGAAAGTGGGGTCTTCAAAGTAAGACACATAAAGCACTATCCCCTTTAATTTTCAGGCAAAATAATAATAATAATAATAATAAGAATAATAATATATTACTATTTCTTTAATGAAAGCAACTTTGGGGCTTGTGCGACAAGCTTAATTGTGGTGCTTATCTTAATCAACTCTTTAAACTATTATTAATCCAATGGATTCCAACCATTACCCCATTAAACAATTTGCGCTTGAGCTATAGCTAATCTATGGCTGAGAATATGGACCACTCCAAACGACACCGTTGCTTTCATGTGACGTGCACCTATAGACTTGGAATCTGTTACAATGCTCCCTGTTCTAGAGAAATTTCACCCTACGGGTACCTGTTCATACACCGGACTTTCGACACGATTGGCCCCACCAATACAACTAAATGGATAATCGAGAATTCGTTTATATATCGTTCGCATCCGTATTTATTTATAAGGTATGCTATTCATATTCGTATAAAACAGATATTATTTGTGTCCGATTACAAGTATCTGAATAATAAATGGATACAGATATACTAATTATATATCTGCTTCGAATGTGTATTTGTCTGATATATTCATTTATTTATATTCGTTATTCGTTTTCGATAAATAACATTTAAAATTATTATTATTATTATTATTATTATTATAATTAGGAGGAGGAGGAAAATAGATCTTCTTATAAGTAAAATAAATAATAATAATAATAATAATAATAATAATAATAATAATCTCATATCTCCATAATTTACAAAAAAATGAGAATCTAAGTAAATATATAAATTTTACTTATATTGATGAGCATATACAAATATATAAAGTTATATAAGTTTTATTTGATTTTAATATAAACATATTTGATATTTGCATAATTATAAGCAAAAACGAATATTTAGATATCCAAATATCCATAATTTTGTTTGACCTTTAAAAATACTAAATGGATACAAATATATCTGAATCTACAAAATATCTGTCGGATTCGACTTCAAATATTAGGTTTTGAATATTCGTCGAATGCAAATAGGGATATCGAAAACTTAACTAGGTACAAATTCAAATGTTATATATATGCTCCGTTTAATATCCATTTATACCCCTTATGTGTACACGTGCTTGATGATATATTATTGTCCATCAGACGATAGGTGATCCGTGATTGTATAAATGCTGATTGTAGGATAGTACTAGCCCGCACTCGGGAACTTTTTGTTTTGTTATCCCTTTGTGGAAGACCAGTTCCTAGGGTTTACAAGTTGGGATTAATTAATGCAAATTGGATGGCAATTTCTTTAAAATAAAATTACAAGAGCCGACCAAAATTGAGGTCAGCACGTGAAGGATGGTGATCGATTTGGAATATATCGTTTTTGGTCATGTATGTGTGTGTATATACATACTAATTACCGGTTGATTTAATAGGATGAGGCGTTAGATCTCTTATAATATTCATAGTTCAAATTTTGATATTATGAATGGAGCAACTAGGCTTGGAGAATTGCCCTTATAAGAGGTCTCTGCAATACTCGATTCGGATTAATCGTCCAATAAATCGAAACTGACATGACTGACTAAGACCTGTATATATATGTGTGTGTCTCTCCGCCACCTGCTAAGGTTGATAAGCTTTAATAGCTCTTACGAATTTCCAGAGGTTAATTAATCATTAATGGCATTATGTATATATATCAAGTCTTAATTTCGGTTTAAAGTCATGGATTGGCTGGTAATTAGGATTTATGTGATTCAATGCAAATCCTAAAATTGTATGGGCTTCACTAGGACTAAATAATAGTTTATACTGAAAAGAATTCTTTAAGGAGTTTAAGGGTTGTTTGCGAACACGAAAAAATAGTGTTTTTTTTTCCTGCTATTAAAAAAAGAAGCAATTATGCAGTATTTTGTTTTGCTGTTTATACTGAAACAAAAGGATAAATTAAGTTAAAAGTTAGAAGCATATTTTAGGTTGCTTTTTTGAGCTTCTAGCTTTTTTTAAAAAAAAAACAAATTTAACCACTACTTTTCGCTTTTTTTTTTTCAAACACTACCCACCTTTACTAATCAGTTTTTCTTTAACTTTTTCTATAATTTCAACTTCTTTAGAAATAGAAGTGCTTGCAAACGCTCCCTTAAATACCTGAAATAATTTGATATTATATAAAAATGGATGAGGGCTTGTAGGAACAAACATTCTCTTATCTGTTCATACAAATATATTTAATGTTGAATTTTATATTTGTTTTCTAAATTTGAAATTTTATTTCTCTAAACATCATAAGGTTATTAATTCTTCATATTTTATAATTAATTATAATTTCGTCCTCGATATATAGTTCATGACATGAGCTATTGAATCATCAATCATATATAAAACCTTACTAGTACATGTGTGAATTACAGTATACTTATTGAAGTTGAAAAGCGCTTTACAAACATATGTATGTATGTATATATATATATATATATATACTTGTGAAGGGGTAATTATTGTTAGTTGTGATGATTTTTTTTCCTTTGTACAATTTATATACAAAATAGAAAAAAAAAACCCTCTATTTTATTCAATTTTGAATCAACTGCAATCATATCGTATCATGATTTATGTGTAAATCACTATAAAAGGCGTTTCTTTCACTAATGAAAAATTTATGACGCGAAAATTATGTCAGATTTAAGGCATTTGTGATGTATTAATAATAGAATCCAATATAAATAGAACTTATTAAAAAAACAAGTAGTGACAATACATAGCCAACGAATTTGTTATAAATTAAATAAAATGCATTACAATAACTAAATTTATAATGTATTAGTTTGTCAATGAAGGAGATGCATTCTTATAATGAATATTTTTCTTCCTAGCTCAACCCCCCCCCCCCCAAAAAAAAAAGTTTGATACTTGTCTTCACTTTTATACTTTATTCCAAATAAATAAGTTAAAAACACCAGATTCAGCAAGCTTACTGCTAATATTTAATCATACATACATATACATATATATATATATATAAATCGAACAAAATTCCAATCAGATAATGTAAATTAGAGAGTTAGAAAATAAAGCAAGATTCCCACCTATATGGATGAGCTGATAATTTTTGTGGCTAAGTACTAAATATATTCTAAATGTTCGAAACTTGTGTTAGGATCCAAAATAAATTGATTACACAAACTGGGGTTTAATTAAATCAATCTCAGACAACGTTTTCTAAATAATAACAAAAAATACATATGTTGAAACCTCTGTGTGTGTGTGTGTGTGTGTATATATAAGTACACGTATATATATTATTAGTGTTGGATTGCCAAACCAGTTTTAACTTTTCCAACATAGTTGAGATAGACATATGATGTTTGATCTGTACTAATAGCTCAAAAGTAACCTTTTGAATGCTTTTTTGGCTCAACATTCTTGAAGATATCTTTACGTCTTGTAAAGTAGTCAGTTTTAAGGGCATAACAAATGATACAACTCATAAAATATTAATTATGTGCAAACACTATAGTTTAATTACACAAAAGAAAGCAAAATGATTGCATTCAACATCATTATCTGTAAACATTATACGAGTAACAAATTCTATTATTTTATAAGTATTGAAAGCCGACATAATTATTTAATTTACATATGTTTGTCAACATATATTTGAATTAAAAACTTCAAGATTAAGGGCTGTAAAACTCTAATTTTATTCTTTAATTTTATCACATATATATATATAATCATCAATAATAACGAGCAAATTATAAATATATATATATATATATATAACAAACTCACATATTTGAAGCAAATTAATATGATTTTGGAACTGGGAAAAAGATTTGTTTTCTTTTTCGAATTACTTCGGAATTTAAGTTTTTTTTTTTGGTCTTGAACACTCTGTTCCGATTCATTGACCGATTAATCCGGATCGGATACTGCATAAGCCCATTATGGGGCAATCCTCCCAACCCAATTGCTCCATTCACAACACCAGAATTTGAATTCTGGACGTTGCTTTTCGGAATTTAAGTTGAGATAAACTGTGTATATCAAAAGCACTCGTATAATTTGGGTACTACAATTCAACTAAAAGTTGATCTTTTTTTCCCCTTCAAAGTGTTGAAAACACCAAACCCATAACAAGAAAGTCCCTTTGCTAGGAAGTTCGCACGCGCACACACACATCTATATATATATATATATATATTTATATTATATATGTTTGTGAAAATTGAAATTATACGTTTAGCAAAATTAAGGCTGCAAACAATAGTTGCGATCACTCGTTATAGTGATGTACATATATAATAAAAACATTGATTATTACATTCCGCACATTGCTAGACATATATATATATATATATATATATATATATATATATTAAAAAATGAATTAAGAAGAAGAAGAAGAAGTGAATTAAATAAAAGGATGAGTAGATTTGGGGATTGTCCCGACATAAGCCGAGATAACGACTTAGATGTGTCTTGTAAGTGATATAATTAAACACAGCAATCGCTGATTCTCATGCTGGGATTAATTATTGTACTTCAATCTTCGTTTTAAAACATAAATCTATATATAATTATTATAAGGGGATGTTTGGAAAAGCGGTTTGAAGCAACTTATAATTAATAAAAGTACTAAACACTATGATGTTGCTTATCATAATTATGTTCTCGCACAAAATCCAATTGTGATTATGATGAGTGACAATGTAGCTAAAAGCAAGAAACCAAAACTCTATATGGAGAGAGAGAGAGAGTGACAATGTAGCTAAAAGCAAGAAACCAAAACTCTATATGGAGAGATAGAGAGAGAGAGAGAGAGAGAGAGAGAGAGAGAGAGAGAGAGAGAGAGAGGGCGTGGGAGATTGGGCTTCCCTGAAGGGGTACAAAGTATATTTTTACTCAGTAGCCCAAACGTAAGCCCAAGATTTTAATCAACTGTTTCTGCACGTTAAGCCCAATAGCAATCTTGTTGAAAAGCCCAAATATTTAATAAGATCAGTCGAAGCCCAATACAGATAAGCCCATATAAATTTGCCGCCTTCGGCCCAATGTGTGTCTTTATTGTGTGTTTTATAAGAATTAACGACTGATATAAATGAATCATTTCCTTTTTCTAATCGGAAATAGTAGAATACGAAGTTATGGATTCGATTTCTCGTGAAAGCTTTAATATAAATATCTTTTTCTTTTCACAAGAGATCAAAATTTTGTGTTATTAAATGTCATATTTGTAATGGCATATATTGAAAATGAGATATTTGTATTAGTATAACAATTAATAGATATAAATATACTTGTTTTTTTATTGATATGATAATTTAGAATGATTAAAAATATTTTAATAATATTTTAGGAGAAAATTATGTAATTTCAAGAAAAGCTTCTTCAAGGAAAAACTTTATTATGAGAGTTGGAAAAAGTTTTCCCCCAAAAACATAACTAAACAAAGCCACGATTTTTCTTAAAATTATTTGATTCCAAGGAAATATTTAATATTCGTCAATATATTACCCCCTTCACCAGCGAACAAATCCATCACAAATTAATAAAATCCGTTAGAAAACATAGTTTTGTGATGAGTTTTGTTCATAAAAAATCGGTTATCGTTAATTATTGCTTCAGTTTTCCTTTCATTGAATTAATTCCGTCATAAATTTGTTACAAATACCTTCTATATATGACGAAATATACCTATCGCCAAATTTTAGTTAGTGAAGGGAGTATTTTTTTTATTGCGTCAACCAATAAAAAATCTTTCATAACATAGTAAAATACACTAAAGGGTGTTTTTTTTTTTTTTTTAACAGTGAACACACAGAATGACGAAATTAAGAATTTAGATTTTATTCACTCCTATTTATACATAATCATACGTTTTTTAAAGGAATGAACTCAGAAAAATTATTTAGATAAAACAAGTATGTCTATTGAGCTTCAGTACACTCAATTTTTGTCAAAAAGGCATAATATATTTTTAAAAAAATAGACTCAATTGCAAAAAAGACATATCATTTTGAAGGAAAAATAATTACACTCAACGACCTAAAAAATACATTATTTCGAAAAAAAATTCAGCCAAACAATATCATTCTATAAATATCGACAACAATGTAAGTGTTGTCGACTTCGAAAGGTGGTTGAGTGTGATGTTTTCAGTCCAAAAGTTTATACCATGGCCCATGTTAAAGTCACTATGCTATTATTGAATACATATCATTATTGAATCCACTGAATCCCTCCTCAATTTCCAAGTTTGAATTTCATTGAAATTATAAAAGTTGCTAATTATTTAGGGTATTATGAGTTGACACTACATAGTAGATTTATGATGCCTGATGTGATGAGGGATTAGATAATCACTAGTGTTTTCGTAGAGCTACGATGATCAAATTGTGCTTAGTCCCAACAAATTTTGGTAAAAGGAACATTTCGTAGCGGCTAAATTTTCTAGATGGAAAAGCCACATCGGGTCTTTCAACCGGGCCTTTTTGCTATTGAACTTATCAAAAAATAATATAAATCATGATTTTAATTACCCAACATATTTAACTGAGTGTAGTATAAAATATACAATTGAAAGTAATTACTACCCAACAAATTAGGTATACTCGATGCGTGTTCCAA
This sequence comes from Petrea volubilis, assembly GCA_026212405.1. Lineage (NCBI taxonomy): Eukaryota > Viridiplantae > Streptophyta > Magnoliopsida > Lamiales > Verbenaceae > Petrea > Petrea volubilis. The sequence goes on from CM047875.1 coordinate 17,268,444, forward strand.
AATAAAAATAACATATAATGTAATTATGTATTTAAATCTGAACAATATAAAATTAAAAATTTATATGAATATATAATATCATATAATGTAAAAAAATAAAATTTTAAATTATATAATTAAGAGAACAAATAAAAAGTATAGATAAAATAGGTATTAAAGAGGTGTGAGAGAAGAGAGATGGAAGAATAGAAAGACAAATACTAATTTATAATGATGGGAGAGATGAGAGAAAATAGTAGATAAAAAGAAGAAATGAGCTTGAATGTCAATTCACTTAAAAGAATCAAAAGTAGTTAATATCACACGAGATTCTCTGTTGCAAACTGTGTTTCATTTTCTATTTCAATACATGGATCTACGCCAAGTGTAAAGATCCTAGGTCAAGTATATAATTAAGGAAATAATTTTACACACATGACATGATGTGAATTATGTAATATGAGATAAAACACAATTTTGTAATAGAAGATTCTATTCGAGTTAACATCAGAATTTGATGCTTTATAATGGTATAGATAAAGAGTATAGATGAGTGATAGATGATGAAATAAAGCCAAACAAAGGTTAGAATTTGTAATGCATTTCCTAGATGGCAATGCACCTCCATAGTCGGTAAGATAAATTTAGACTTCAATCCCACATTTTATTTATTTATTTTGAAGTAGTTGAGGTTCAAAAACTCTAATATTTTGGGCCCGATTCTCTACTAACGCATGTATGGGTTTAAATGGTAGTTTATTGTTCTACTTTATTAATAATTTGTTCATTTGTTTACTATAAAATTATTTGATTTGTACTATATAAGTTGTTGATATAATTAAATGATATGTACTCTCTCTCTCTCTCGCTATATACATATATATATATATATATATATATATATATATTTCTTTTACGGAGCATTCATTGGCAAATTTTAAACAATTTAAGGGGGCAAAGTTCTCTTTATCTTGTCGAATGGCTGCTAGAAAGTTGACCGGGAGTAAAATACGAAGGTAAAAATAATTTCAAGGGACAAAGTGTTAAAAAAAAAAATGAGGAGTTTATAGTAAAAATAATTTTTTCAGAGTGAAGTGCAATTTATCTATAGTTTCATGTTTTCATGATATATGTTTGTATCTTTTAATCTTTAAAAATATAGTAATTAATTCCTTTTCCACCTTCTAGTTTGAAAACTGAAAAGTGGTGTATGTTATGTGTAGCCATTTTGGGTAAAATTTTCAACAGAATTTGATTTGGTCAAACGCAACAAATTATATAACAAGTGTATTGCACTTGTTAATTTATTGATTACTCTTCCTAAATTATATATTTATCACATGACAAATGTTAAATACTCACTGCGTAATTTAATACTTATTCAGTCAATTCGTGTTTTAATTTTGAATAGTGCAAATTCAATAGATTGTCAACAGAGTATTCGTGGAAAACATTGGCATATATATATATGCTCTCATCAATTATATATATTGTCTTATATATACATATATAGTACAATGATAAAAAAAAAAAAAAAAAAAGGTCCAAGTCTGTCGTTCGAAAGTATGAATCTCATGTTGCATCCTTATAATTTTGATTTATTAAAACAATGATAAATAATTTATGAAAAATGCTACTTATATTGCGTTGAAATATAAATTGACAAATACTATTTAGCATTTCTCGTAATTTGATATGGCTATGAAAAATTTTAGTTCGAATTTGACTTAATCAAACCAAAGCTAATTATATGAAAAATGAATTATAGTTCACTGTGTAGTCGATGAAAACTCTACAAAAACAACCCACTTAGTATGATAAATGTAATAATCTGATTTTACTACGTAAGTTGTTGATATAATTAAATTTTTCACGGAACATTCATTGGCAAATTTTAAACAATTTAAGGGGGCAAAGTTCCCTTTATCTCGTCGAATGGCTGCTAGAATGTTGATCAGGAGCAACATGCTCCGGTAAAAATAATTTCAAGGGGTAAAATGTTTCTTTACTAAAAAAATGAGGAGTTTATAGTAAAAATATTGTTTTTTTGAGGGTTGAAGTGCAATTTATATATATATATATATATATATATATATTCATGTTTTAATGCAGAATTAGGCGGGTAAAAGAAACAAAAAGATGGTATATGTTTGTATCTTTTGATCTTTAAAAATATCTATACTATTTATATTATTACTAGTCGATAGGGTACATTCGATGTGTGTATACAATAAAAAAATATAATATAATCTAATTACATATTTAAATTATAAATATAAAATAAAAACATTTATCAAATTTTAGACATTATTATATATTTTTAATTATTTATAATGTATGTATTTTATTACATTTGTTTATAAAAAATAGTTTAAAATAAAGATAGAATTATAAGATTATCAAATAAAAAAATTTAAAAGAAAGGATAAAGGAGATATGAAAAACTATATATATTGATAGAGAGGAAGAATGAGAAAGAAATAAATTTAAAACACACTAATAGTGGGAGACAAGAGAACAGAGAGAATATAAATAATAATAGGGACACAAAAGATATCAAAGAGATCAAGGTGGTTATTACACCCCCTAAACCGGCCCGAATCCTCTGTTACAAAATGATGTTACATCTTCTCATCTACTTATCAATACACGCCACGTGTATTGGTGAATAGTTGAAATAAGAAAAAAGAATCTTCAAAATTTTCCTATATCACAAAATTTTTTTTTTTTTATCTCAACTGCTCATTAATACACATTTTCTTTTTCATTTCTTTTTTTTACTTTTTCTCTCTCTCTCATCTCTCCTCTATCTTCTTCCCCTCGCTCCTACAGAACATGTTAAACTCATTTGTTTATCATTTTTAATCATTTAATTTTATCTTGTATTAAATTATTTTGCTTTTCACTTATTTAAAATCTAATAAACATTAAAAAAAATTATTCATATTAAAATATAATAAATAATGGAACTCAAGTACATAACTAATTTTTATTTTTTTAATTTATCATACACATTGAGTGTGCCTACCTTAGTAGTAGATATAAAGTGAGAGTACCCTTTAATAACTACTTTTGGTCTCTCACTTGTTTTGCTCTAATAATTTTTTAATTTTTATTAATTTTCTATTTTTTCTCTCCCTCTCTTCCTCTTACATCTCCCACCTTTTAATATTTTCTTTTTCTTTACATTCTTTATATTTTTTCTCTTAATTTTATCTTATTTTTCCTTTCATTTATTATTCATTCATATAGAATTAAAATAATATTTTGATAATATAAATACTATCAAATTTTAAACATATGATTAATTTATATTTTTTTCTTTATTATAAGCACATTGAGTGTGCCAAAATTACTAGTTGTTATAATCTCCTTTTCCACCACCTAGTTTGAAAACTGAAAAGTGGTGTGTGATATGTGTAGCCACTTTGGGAAAAATTTTACCGAATTTAGTTTGGTCAAGCGCAACAAATTATATGTCAAGTGTCTTGTATTTTTCAATTAATTGATTCTTCTCCTTAAAGTATACACTAATCACACGATAACTATAAAATGCTCGTTATATAATTTAATATTGATCCAGTGGAGTCGGGTTTTGCCTTTGGACAGTGCAAAGTCAATAGATTGTCAACATTAAAATTGTTGGAAAACATTGGCATATATATGCTCTCATCAATTATATGTATTTATTGTCTTATACGTACATAGTACAATTATCAGAAAAGTCCAAGTCTGTCGGTGGAAAGTATGAATCTCGTGTAAGATTCTTTGCAAGTTCATTTAATTTGTTGCATCCTTATAGTTTTAATTTATTAAAACAATGGAACATAATTTCTGAAAAATGCTACATACATCATTTCGTCACCTATCTAATTAATTCCGCTTACAAAACATATTGCAGTAATTTCAATTTTGTCGATTTAACGTTGAAATATAAATTGACAAAATACTATGTAGCATCTCTCATAATTTGATATGAATATGGAAAACTTTAGTTCAAATCTGAGTTGATCAAACCACAGCTAATTTTATGAAAAATGAATTATAGTTCACTGTGTAATTGATGAAAACTCAACAAAAACAATCATATGGTATGATAAAATGTAATACTCCCTCTGTTCCACAATTGTTGGTATTTAAGGCTACTGCACAAGGATTAAAGAAGTAGATAGATAGCCTTAATTATAGATTAATTTGACTTAAATTCCCCCATAATTAAAGAATTGTTGGAAGGTTTTTTAAACATTTGTAAAAAAATATTAATTAGAGTCTAAGATCATATTGGTAAAAGAAATAATAAATTCACCCAGAATCACATATGTTATGGAATAAAAAAATATCGCTAAGACGACAAAAAGTATGAGGCAGAGGGAGTAACAAACAGCAAACATTTAATTGTTTGTGGCCAAATCTTCCAATACTTTCATTTACAATAAGAAATTCAATAAATACCCAAAATTATTAGGACAAAATAAAATTACACACCTATCGCCATACAAAATTTGCAACAAACTGAACCAAAAATATCAAATAAAGAATTTAAAAAAGGAAAAACAAAAAAACAAATTCGACAACTCTACTGATTCTGGGAACAGGCAAATAGCTTAACAGTAACCTACTGTACCTACAAACAGGTTCGAGCCCTACGAGGGTAGTTGGAGAACCAGTAAAGATCTTAAATCGTCAGATTTCAAAATTCACAAAAAAAACACAAATATTTCTACAATACAATAAAAAGACAACCTTGGATGATCAAAAAAAAAAAAAAAAAAACTAGCATCCAGCACTCATCATAACCTTAAACTCCTCAAAGTTCACAAAACCATCACCATCTCTGTCCACACCTTTGATCATCTCCCTACACTCTTTGATACCACACTTTGTCCCACAGTAACCAAGCCTCCCAAGAACCCTCTTCAACTCCTCTGCAGAGATCAAGCCATTATCGTCAGCATCAAACACTCTAAAAGCCTCCATAATCTCACTCTCCCTCAAAATCCCATTTTTACAATCTTGATCGCAATTATTATTCTCCATGATCATCACACTCATGAATTCATCCAAGTCGACGAAACCGTCCCCGTCGAAGTCCATCTCCCTCACAATCCCTTCGGCTTCTCTAGCCGCTTTCGCCTCCTTTTCATGCGCATCGAGGCTGAGGAGAACTTGCTTGAGCTCCAAAGGGGACAGCTTCCCGTCTCCATTCGTGTCAATGAGCTCGAAAACGTGTTTTAATTGCGTCGAAATCTCCATGGCTGCAAAAGATGAGGTTAGCCAGCTTATGTCGGAACAGAGCTTCCTAGTTTTCCTCCTCAGCTTCCAGCTTTTGAGCTTTTTTGATAAGTTGAGCTTCTCAAGAAGCTTTCTTGATTTCTTGAATGGTGAACTCGAGCATAGTTTGAGAGGATCTAACATGATTGGGTGTGTGTTGGGTTGGGGGGGGGGGGGGGTAGTGAGAAGTTGAAATTGCTGTGGATATAGTCAAGAAATGGGAGATAAAATATTAAGGATAAGAGGAGAAAAAGAAGCAAATGATTAGGCTTTTCGGACTAAATTTACTTCTTTTGCGCAAGCATGTGGAGTTTGCGCTTTTGACAATCTATATTACTACCCCATGTTATAAGTTTACAGCTATTGAGGTCCTACACAAAAACAAAACCCTTTTTCTCCGACATGGAAACAATTAACACATAGTGTGTCATTTCATAGAAATAGCGTTGAGAAATACAGTTCCTATATTCTGAAACATAATTATGTTATATTTTCTCCCTAAGTTATAAATACACGTCAAGTATATTAGTAAACAATTAAAATAAAATAAAATAAAAAGAAGAATCTTCAAAAATTTTCGATATCATAAATTTTTCTCTTTTCTTATCTCAACTGTTTATCAATACACGTAGCGTGTATTGATGAACGAAAGAAAATATATAGCACGATTATATATTAAAAGAAGCTTCCCTTTTGGAGAAGCAATTATATATATATATACTAGCAGTGTCGCACACTCTATGTGTGTGCAAGATATAAAAATTTATACCTTAATTTTGTGCTTAAATTATTTTAGGATCAAAATATGAATATATTATTAAATTTCTTTTATAAGAATACTTTTTTAAGAACTTTTGAAATAATTTATTTAATAATAATTAGTGGAAAATAAAATAATTATATAAAATAAAATTACGTGATAAAGAAATAAACACAAAAGAAAGAAAAAACCATTCGATAATTGTAATTAGAGAAATTATTTTTTGTGTGTGTGTGTGTGTGTGTGTGAGAGAGAGAGAGAGAACTAAAAGCATTAATTATTGATTTAAAGAAACTTTTTATTAAAAATGAGTTTCAACTTTCAAAATTCAAAATAATTAAGAAAGTGGTTTGTAGGTTAAGAAAGTGGGTTTTCAAATTTAATTGTGATATTACAATATTGCCCTCTCTATTTGCTTCTTTGTTGTATGTATTTACTAATTAAGAGGATAAAATTAACACATCAAAATTTGATATCCGAATTAAATTGATTTAATGGAAATTTTCAATATTAGCCTCAATTTTACATAACTCTATTTATTTCACATAGAATTGAACTGCAAATTTTATAAAATTACGAAAAAAAATAATTATTTGTGAAATAAAAATAATTTTCTTTTTATAATAATATAGATAGATAAAGACACACAAAGTATGTGCTTTTGGTGGCAGAGGTAAGCGAGATTGGCGGCAATTCGTGGTCATTTAGGTTAATGTTTTCGTGTTTACAATATTGAGGTTTCCGCAAGTTAAGGAGCAAATATTCAGCGGCCACCTTATTTTTATTTTCTTTTGTCATTACTATTATTATTATTATTTTTTCAGCGATATCTGTCTGCTGTGCTTTAACCATTTCAGACGGCAATTCTTTTCGTCCATTATAAAATAGGATTTTCTCTGAAACTCAGTCCGTGAATAACAATAATTCTTGACAAGAAACTAAGCCAAGTTTGGAAATGTTACGAGGGTAACTTTAAGATTATTAAATATTTGTACTGTGGTATATTCCATATTAAACATACACTATATTGAGTGATTAAATGAATGACGCGTAATAATAATAATATCATAACTTTAGTTCGGTGAATGATAAAAACTGAAAAAAAAAAAAAAAAACAAAACAAAACAAAGAAAGTAGAAACTAAATCAAAATAAACACGTCATCCAACGAATTACTCAATGCATTATAATTGGTGTAACATCTACAACACCCTTGAAAATCTTCACTTCCCAATTTTGTAACTCCATAATAGAATTTGCGTGGTGTAACATCTACAACACCCATAATTCTTGAAATAAACTCAAATATACAAGAAAAGTAGTAGTCCTAGGAAATAAGTGCACAAAACCCTCCTTTCCATCTTTGCCAAGGATTGTCCCAAATTCCAACCGGTAAATCTCAACAGCAAAGTATGTTTCCATATCTCTATATATTATCAACGATGCACACACACACACACACATATATATATATATATATATCAAATTCAACAGAGCATAAAACAATTACCATCTCAGGCCGCTCGGCTTTAAACACAACATCCGAAGCAGCGACCAGAAAAATTCATTGTCTGTGGGGTTTAATTACAAGAGGTACTCTCCTGGACTGAAGACAACAAATCTAAATTCACAAAAATCATGGAGTAATACAGGGAAGGTCCCTATATCAACAACCCAACTATGCCCAGGAAGAAGGTTTAATGTTAAAAATAATTTTAAACAACAATGAACACAGAGCCAGTATTTTTACTCACAGATGAGGTGTGCCAGTGAACTTTGATCACTCAAACAAAGGACACCCTTTTAGACCCGAACTAAGAAGGCCAGTACAGCAAACAAGAAACTTTCCTCCTGTGATGGCCTATAGGACAATCAATTCGCTCGCTCCGTCACAATCCGAAAAAACGGCTTGTAGTGAAAGATACACTAGCCTGCAAGAAGGAACTGAATTAACAAGGCAATAGCAGTTCTAAGTATATTGCTGAACGAACAATCTTATCTTGTACAAACTGTATTCCTAAAATCCAGAAGCATGTTTGAAACATACAACACTAGTGCTCCAGATAACTGGTCACTCGGAATGGAAAACACCGATCAAACTACTATAGGTTTCTAAAGCACTGGGCAATAGAGAACCATTACCAACTCATACACTGTACCTATACTTCTTAATCAATTATTGTAAAGAAAACTTTGAAAAACTCGTAAAAATTATCGTACATCTCGAGACCGGTGTAGATTGGGGATCAACAAGACTGTAGCAAAACTGGACCCACAGATGAGGTAAGCATATCGCTTAGAGCTAGTTGAACCTCGTTCGACCCATGCTCACAGCTTATCAAGGTTGAAAACAAGGGAAAGAAGCAAGACAGGTTCTTCTCAAATGAAGAATCTCCTAAGCTACAAATAGCCTGCAGAGTAGCAACAATAAGAGGTGCGCGTGCAGCCAATTCTCGCCGTCTACCAGAACCTAGAGGTATCATCCGGTGGGGCCTACTGTCAATAGATGAAGAATCGGGCATCTGTCCCAAGCATGCAACTTCAATGTAGAATTGCAAGACCTCTTGGCAGAGGTTGACAAGGTAAGACTCCACTTCTGCCTCTTCTGGACTAGGCGGCCTATCAAGTACAAGATTCTGTAGAAATGTGAGACAAATTTGGTAAGATTCGTTCTCGAGACGAAGTAGAGGAGGATCCTGCATTTGTGTCATAGACCCAAGTTCTTGCAGCTTTGGACGTAGTGCCCCATCACTATTTATCTTGTGAGCATGAGATGCCACAGCATGCACTGCATCGAAGAGGATAACAGTGTTTTTAACAGATAGTTGGGCTCGATACATGTTGTAGATCTCCATTACTCCCTGTCATATTCCACACAAGAGCTATTGTCAGATGTCACCAGAGAATATAACCCACAAGAAAAATTGACTTGTTTAGAGAAATAAAAACCAGGATTCCCAATTGCAGCAAAATTACTATCGTCTCACAGAAGTGGTAGTTTCATAAATTGAACTTTCTTCTGGGAACACAAGGGGAAAAAAAAATATTCACCATTTCCATGACATTCAGAGAAATATCTCCTAATGTCAATGATGGTTCACCAGTAAAAAAATTGGTAGAACCATTATACTTCTCAAAACAGCCAAGTTCCAGCCAATTTATCCTGGGCCTGGGAGCAATTATATCCAGGAGCAAATTGGGGAAAAACGTAAACAACTATAGTCATTGGTTAGAAGTACTAAACAAGAATATAGAGGTGCCTAACAACTTCTGAAGTCAGTTACACACCTGTATTAGTAAAAGCTGAACAGCAGCTCGGCACTTGACATCTGATATAGCAGCATACAGGCGATGTCTCCTCAAGTCATTATCCAATTCATCATTGGAGGTAACAGGCCCACTAGATGCATCATGACTGTTTCCACCCGAATCTTCTTCTCTGGCCCAGATTTTACCATCTTCATCAAGAACAAAGGAAAAATCAGGAAGCGTATCCTTGGCTGCTTCTTTGAGAGATGAAACCACCTCAAACCACTTGTCTTCAGAAAACATCTCTCCAGCATTGCTCATCAACCGAACAAAAGCAGCAATTCCAATACCAGCAAGGCTTTGGTGAGGACGTTTGATAAAACTAACCAACAGCATCAGCACTTTCTTCAGAAGGGGATTGACTGTGTCATAAAAATTAACAAAAAGATCTACAACCAATTGTAGAGCCAACGTGCATGTCTCATAAAGCCACGCATCTTGATCTAATTCCTCCACATCACCATTAGCTATGCGCCCTGGAGAGTTCTCACTGGATGGATCAATAGCACGTCGAGCATCATCAAAGATTCTAAACAGGACTGATTCAAACACCTTTTCCCACAAGACTAGGGAAAAATGTTGGCCATAGTTGCGTAGAGTATCAAAGAGTACTTGTAGGGCACTCTTCCTGATTTCAGCCCTTGGGTCAAAGCTCAGTTCAGATAAACCTGAGATACAGTAAGAGAGGGCATAGCATTCTTTTAACTTGAACCGAAACATTTTGTGTGTACAGAAAGAGAAACTATCAGGATAAAGTCAATCTTCTTTCTTGGCTACTTTTTAAAAAAGACCAGCAAAAGAAATCAAGAAAATTTTTTCATTACCTGCCAACAAGGGAAACCATAAATAGAGATGATCCACCTTATCAGTGGCCTCCCCATTGTCAATTTTTTTTCCTTTTCCTGTAAGCGGAGAAGATGGAGGCACCTTCTCAGAACTTTCCCTCCCTAGATCACCCTCAGCAAGTTTTGCAGCACAGAACCGAAGGAACCCAATGGCGTTAAGACTAATTTCTTTGTTGAATCTGGTATTGGTGAATGCAATTAGGCAATTTACGCAATCTGTGAAAGTGGTGGTCTCAGTTTCAGTGATATATGGAAAATAATCACGCACAATCTTCTCAGTTATTTCAAAAGCCAGGAGAACAATGTTCTTATGGTCATCATACGCAGCTGTTGTGAAGACCTGTGATTGTGCATACAATCAGAAGATAAAGTCAGACAGGAAAAACTGCGAAAATAATGAATCAACAAAAATTTTACCAGGGAAGCTATTTACAGATTAGCAAATATTAATCCAAAGAAACAATTAGAGTATTCAGGTGTATAGTTAATTACCATGAACATGCTTTTCCATCCTGACTTAACATTATTGACACGAGATAACACCATCTGAGAAACGCATCTGATAATCAATTCTCTAATTTCAACAGCACTGCTCTTGCGCATCACAACTACGAAAGGCTTCATAAATTCGTTCTGAAAGTTATAATTAGCCAATTCTTCCCTCTCCAAGAATTTCATAGATAGCTGGCGTAAAGAGTCCATTGCAAATATCGCAATAGAAAGGTTTGCTGAACAGCCAATGGTAACGAAAAACTCAGAGAGTACATGCCAAATTTTCGACCATACAAGCCTAATGCGGTTCATGTTGTAGTGCCTGTCTCAAAAAGAACAAAAAAATATAAATTAAAGAAAGTAGAAGTGATGTATTATATTCAAAAAATTTAAAAAAATTAAAAAAAATGGAATAGAGTCAAGTCTGTGTGGTAACAGTAACATACGCAATCTCAACTATCTTTGTAAGGCTGAAAACCCGTGGATCAGATGTAGATCGCAGTTCATCCATAGACACCTTGCAGAGAGCCTTGACAAAATCGACTATTGCCTCACTATTTAGCTTTTGGCTTCGTATGAATATGCGGTTTACTTCACCAACTTGTTCCAACATATTTAAGTTAGAGACCAAGTTGTTCATCTGTTCAGATGTAATTCCAGCAGCCGCATTACCACCAATACCAGCGCTATCATAAGAACCCCTCCTCACTGCAGAAGCTGCATTCTGCATCTTCCCAGGTCCCTTCTTTTTCAGAACAGGAAGAATGTTAGATTTCGCTTGTTTAGAATTATCCGACTCATTCTGAGGAGCTGCAAAGAAAGTGGCATCCGGCGGAGCACCTTCACCCAAGAGATGCAAATGTTCAAATCGTGATACACAAGTTAAAATATGTTCCCAGGCCTCCTGTAAGTAGTTCCCATCCTCATCTGCTATTGTGACTATAGCCTGTTGATGCATAAAACATGATTCATCAGAGTTGGTTAGGCTTTCCCAAAAATGCTGAAATGAAATTCTCCAGACCTTGTAACAAATTTAATTATGAGTAGGGCAATCACCTTTAGATTAACTATTTAGCATCTCACTTTTTGCTGTACATAATTCTGATATGAAGTGAATCCAAATCCTAATAGATTAGACATTTTCGTTAACCTCAAACTAACATTATTTTTTCATTATCTATTAGACATATCATGGCTGAAAAAGACCTCTAGAAACCCATTCTAAAAGGAAGGTGTTTAAGTTAACTCCCTGTGCGCTCGTAAAAAGAAAAAAAAAAAACTAAGAAATGTAAGTACACTCATATCCTCCATTATTATGTTTTACCGTAAATGAGATTGATTGTTGGATATGTCTTTAATGGTTTGTGTTACTCAAATTACTGAAAAAATGACAAGGAATTTGGACTGATTGGAGCAAAATTTAGCTGGGCACCTCAGGAAGGGGCTGATCGTGTACAGTCTAATATCTCTTGGTGCGCACAATGAACCTAAATAGCACAAACTAGAGAAGTTAAGCCATTCTCTTGGGTGCAAGCAGTACACCATAAATAGTGCAAATTCTCCACTGGGATTTCAAGATGGTAGAAACTAGAAAAGCTACAACATCCATTGCCATCACTAAGAAATTAACAGCCTTCATTTATGTAGAAATATTAGGGGCTTGGGCCTAACTCAACCCCAAAAGCTAGCTTAAGATGTGAGGATTGCCCAAACCTTTATTAAGTAGACCACATCTTGGTATTTAGTTGATGTGGGATAGTTAACACGCCCCCCTCACGTTCAGGCCCGAATATACGGAAAACAACATAGAGCGTGAAATTAGTGTAGTGGGGAGCCCAATTAATAGCGCAAAACCTAGCCTGCTCGGATACCATGTAGAAATATTAAGGGCTTGGGCCTAACTCAACCCCAAAAGCTAACTTAAGATGTAAGGATTGCCCAAGCCTTTATTAAGTAGATCACATCTTGGTATTTAGTTCATGTGGGATAGTTAAAAATTTAGATCATAACTAGCTTAATCATGTAAAAGCATGATAAGCACTTAGAACTGAAACATACCTTGATTGCATCAATGTTCTTCTGTTTAATATCTGCAGGTGAGTGGAGAGAAGTAAACTTT